>CM024581.1:27969605-28569605 GCA_014182395.1 Eucalyptus sp. ANBG9806169 | reverse complement strand
CAATGCTAAATCTCACTATCAACAAGCTAGATTTGGTCCTGGCAGCCTCGCCTAAGGTCACACACACGCTCACCTCAATTGCTCAAATCCTAAAGGTCGCACGACCTCTTGCCTAGGTCGCATAACCTGCATATTGCCTGAAATCACGCAATCTAGGTAATGGCTGCCTAGGTTTGAGCGACTCATTTGAGGGTCACTTAAGGCCATGCCACCTAGGAGAAAGCTGCCTCGGTTCGGGTGACCCAAGCGAGCCCTACTTGGGTCACGCAACCCCTCGCTTGGTTTCGAGTGACCATCGGCTACCATTGGTGACCGTAGACCAGAGTCTACGGAAGCAAAGAGAGAGGCGAGATTCAAGGAGAAGAGCAAGTGGCTACTTGAGGTATATATCTAGGATTCTATTTAAAAAGTTTAAAGTTCAAATTTTAATAAATTTTTTAGGGCAATAAGGCAATTAAAAGTTGTCATTAACTTGTTCCAGCTGCTTTTTGATAAAGCTAAAAAATCCAAGGCAACCTTTTACTTGTCTCAAGCTCTCAGCCTTCCCGAGGCTAATTTTTCTCGAATGTGTTTTCTAAAAATCTTCCCGAACAGTTATATTTGGGCCCAAGGGGAAAGCCCTTGAGAAAGCCTTTCTCAAATCCTGCCAACGTCATCATCTCCGACATGGGAAAAGTGGAAAACTATATTTCCTAGAGTGAAAAAAGATAATTTTATGTATAGATAATCATAATTATTTTCTTCGGTTTCCCACCACTCTCCCTTTCTTTGCCCTTTCTCTTGCATTTTGTCGTGTCCTTCGAAGGACTTCGAGATGACTTGTAAAGCGGATCTTTTATCGGGTATTGGGCCCGGAGGTTTTAAAGAGGATCTAGGCCACACTTGCACGAACCAGACGCACAAGGTCCAAAAGAATTTCAGCAGTTAGATGACGTTGGTCTTAGGTCTCGTTTGGTTTGGCTTTTGGGAATGCCTTTGGCCAAATACAAACATCTTTGGGGTAAATGAGTTTTCAAAAATGCTTGAACATTTGACAAATTATAATTTAAAGGGCATTGGAAAGTGACTTTGGTGTAAATACCGTTTGGTAAACCCAACATTTGCAAAGGGCTTTTATTATTTTTTTTTTTAAAATCCGATTAAACTCCGTCGCCGATCAACAACGGGCCAACCACCTACAACCAGATCTGGCTGCTTTTTGGGGTATGGGGAAGATGATCGGTGAAAAAAAAAAAAAAAGAAGTCAACGGATGAACAGTAAATGTGAACTCGCATTTCCCAAATGCTAAAAGTGTTTTGGGCTTTCAGACATTCCAAATGGGAGCATTTGGCCAAGGGGAGTTGCAAATGTTGAACCAAACACTAAATTTTTTTCCCAAAAGGCTTTGGGAGCCCAAAGCCCCTTGGGAAAACCGAATCAAACGGGACCTTAAGTAGACTCCACATAAATGAACGTTGGAGATCCTCTGGACTCATCTACATGCGGAGCATCTTGTTAATGTGGATGCAAGGTCGAGCCAACTTGAAAGGAAATGGTCTCCTCAAAGGTTGATAAAAAGGTGATTGTCTATGTTTGTCGTGAAACACGTTACTTTAGATTGGATAATATAAAAAAATGACTGCCCGAAAGAGGAGTCAATTATCAAATTAATTTGTCACGAGGGAGCACTTGATTTAACTAATTTAGCCAAAATCATCCTTATAGCTCATTCGTTGAAATTTTAAAAGATTAGGTGCGTTACAAAGATTGAAACATCAATAATTAACCCGGGGACCGCAGCATAATTGGGTCGACACTATTCTATCATGCACTTCCCATTTAGGAAATCAATTCCAATCTGCACGATATGCAAAGATATTATAATAAAGTCATGCTTTACTTTGTCCTATCCATCTTTCTAGTAATTAATGATGTATTTAACTATACTTTAATAACCATCAACCAAGTGCCTTTTTCAATTTTTTTTCTCGTTCAGAACTACTCTCACCAATGAACTTTTGGATGCTTATCTCATTTAATCAAGTACCCCTACATATCGTTAGAAAATTCTTGAAATTATTGCAAGATTATTGTTTTTGATGATTCTAATACATTTTTGTTTGACCCTAAATATGGTCATGGGTACATGTCAAGTCTCTATGGAAAGTACATGATATTTGTTAATGAGATTAATATCATGAAAAATTTCAAATTGGTACACTTGTAATATATTTATCCCAAATTAATTTTTTGATTATGAAAAATTCAAAATTGGTATACTTGTAATAAATTACCCCAAATGAATATAAAAAAAAATCCAAATTGATATAGTTGTGACAAATCTATTTCAAACTAATTTTTTGACTTCAAAAAACCACAAACTAGTATATTTGTGATAAATATACTCTCCATTAAATCGGATAAATACCATAAAAAATCACAAAACTAATGCAATTGTAACAAATGAAGAGTAAAATCTCAAACTGGTACATCGGTCAATTATTATATGTCATCTAACTCAATAATTCAACATTAAAATTTAATAGAAAATAAAAAATGGTAAAATTGTCACAAGTGTACCAATTTGATGTAAATTTGTCAAAAGTGTATCAATTTAGGGTTTTTGTAGTCAAAAAATTAATTTGAAATAAATTTGTTACAGGCATACTAGTTTAAGGTTTTTCGTGGTATTAACCCTTATTAATATTAGGGATGAACATGGTTCGAGAAGGTAGTTCCCACCTTGGAATTGGAAACCGCTCACTAAAGACCGGTTTTATAAAACTAGAACTGTAGACCATCCCTTAGTTCTATGGATCCACCTGAAAATTAGACAGTCGGTCCAATCCGATTCTTGGGTGAGTCCATGGAACCGGTTCCCAATCCTTCCAAAATTACATGCATCAAATAATATTATGGTGAACCTAATTTCTACATAAAACATTAAAATTTGTTTAGTCTTAAATTTGGGTTGAACATCTCCCATCGGTCTCTTTCATCCTTTTTGTTTGTTTATTTATTTTGTTTTGACTAAGAAAGTAAGTAAATGGATCACTAGAATGAACGACAAGTAGGAAGTTTAATCCTATTACACGCGTGAGAGACAAAATGAGTCAATAATATCCAATACTATAAATATATATGTACGTATATATTGATCGAAAAACTACAAAATAATTAAGCAATTGAGTTAATTTTTTTTTTAAATACATATATACCGATCCGGGTGGATGATTCCACTCTTGGATTCGAGAATCGGACTGATACTTACCAGTTATAGCAATAAGGAACCAAGAATTGGATCGATTCTTATGGGAATCACTAGTTCCGAGCTAATTCAATTTGATTCCGGACAATCCAAGTAGTTCTTGATTACGTTGCATGCCCCTAATTGATATACATAAAAGGAGATTTCTTTTTTGGGTTAATACCTTGAAAAATCCAAACTTGTACACATGTGACAAATTTATCCCAAACTAATTTTTTGACCATCTAAAATCCCAAACCAATACACTTGTGAAAAATTTTCCTTGTATTAGTTTTCATTAAATTTTACTGTCAAATTGATAAGCTGGATGACATATGACAGTGAATTAATGTATTAGTTTGAGATTTTACTATATGTTTATCATAGTTGAATGTTCTTGTGTTCCAATGTTTCAATTTATAATTTTCGTAAGTTTGCTTTTGAGCGTGGGAGATGAAGAATCCATTATGATATGATTGTGGTCGAAGAGAAGAGAAATGATCGAGAGGGTTTAACTTGAGCTTCTCCCACAACTACAAACTTCTAACTTGAAGACAAGTAGTTAACGGAAAATTACTAAAAAAGTCTTAAACATATTACAATTGTGCCAATTCGGTCATAAACTTATTTTTTTGACCAATTGAGTCTTAAACTTTTTACAATTATTCATGATCAGTCCATCCGGCCAAAAATGGCCGGCCGGCGCTGACGTGGCAGTTGGCCGATGCCAGCGACATTTTTTTAATAATATTTTTTTAATTTTTTTAATCTTTTTTCCTCTTTTTTTTTCCCCCTCTCCCATCTTCCTCCTCCTCTCCTCCTTCTTCCCTTGGCTCCAACGGCTGGCCAGAGGGGAGGGCTGGCCGGTCACCGGACTGAGGCGATCGGCGGGGTAGCCCTCGCTAGTCCGGCAAAGGGGGCCTCGCCATCGCCAGGTCTAGCGAGGTAAGCCCCGCCTGATCTAGCGAGGGATCACCTAGCTAGTCAGCGCATGCCCAATGATGACGGGGCAAGCCCCCGCTGGATCTGGCGAGGGCTCGCCTCCCGGTCGCCGGGCGAGGCAAGCCCTCGCCAGAGCGATGGCCTCGAAGGCCTCGCGCGACCCACACCGCCTCCTCCTCCTCCACTCGTCGCCCTCGCCGCCGCCTTATTAGGGTTCACCAGTGTCGACATTGTAGCCACCATCGCGTGCGGTGGAAGCTGGCCCCCGGAATCACATGCGAGGGGGTAGAAAGCGTGGCTCCCTACAAATCGGTGAGGGCTCGCCTCGCCGAGCCCAACCACGAGGCGAGCCCTCGCCGGATCCGCAAGGGCTCGCCCCGCCATCGTTGGGCACGTGCCGACTAGCGAGGCGAGCCCTCGCCAGATCAAGCGAGGCTCTCCTTGCCGGACTCGGCAATGGTGAGGCCCCCTCGCCGAATCGGGCGAGGGCTCGCCCCGCCGGCCACCTCAGTCCGACGACCAGCTAGCCCTCCCCTCTAGCCGGTCTCCAGAGCCAAGGGAAGAAGGAGAAGAGGAGGAGGAGGAAGGAGGGAGAGGGGAAAAAAGATGAAAAAAGTTAATAAAATATATTAAAAGAATGTCGCTTGTGCCGATTGGTTGCCATGTCAGCGCCGGCCGGCCATTTTTGGCCAGATGGATTGATCGGGAATAATTGTAAAAGGTTTATGACTCAATTAGTTAAAAAAAAAAAAAATTATGATTGAATTGGTATAATTACAATAGGTTTATGATTTTTTTGATAATTTTCCTGTTGGAATATAAAGGAGATATTAGGAAAGAAAAAGGCTTCATTCTCATGACTTCATTCTAAACTTACTTTTTTTTCCTTCTTCTATGGTAAATGACTTTTCTCCACCTCCCTTTTCATTGTGATTGTCTTGTTTTCTCTTTTCATAAATCATTGTCATCTTTCGTTGGGTTTTTTTTTTTTTTTTTTTTGCACGTATCTCAACAATAAACCTTTATAGCCTATTTTTTTTTTTTTATCATGTGCATATTTTGTAACCTTTATATAAAGTGTAGCAATATATTTCGCGAACCATTAGTGAGATTAATTCTTATTTGGTCTAATGTCTCTCAATCTCCCGGGAAAACCATCGCTGGTGGGATTGTAAAAGCCTCCTTTTGCATTGATGGTTGGAAAACCATAAAGCAATTAAATTTGACATCTCTTTTCGAGCTCTCTTCAGAGAATCCCTAGAGTTTTTTTTATCAAGCAATCAAATAAGAATCGAGTCATGCCAAAGCCGGATCTGGCTCCATCCTCAATGCGCGCTAGAAATAGAGAGCACCGACAACGAAAATGGCGCAATCGGAATGACCTAGGTGGAATGCGGCAACGCCAGCAAGGGTGGGCACGGCTGGGGACGCAACCATGACTATTCAGTCATAGCGGCAAGGAGAGAGAGAGAGAGTGCTTAGGAACAGTTGGGAAATCCTTAGTGACACAAGAGTGAATGACAATCATGTATCCTAACAGCTTTGAAGCCTGACTGCAAAATCTCTCCTACATACCCTATTTCTTTGTTGATCATATTTAACAAGTATCGACACTCGTGAGCATGAGACCTATTTGTTATCTTGACCTAAACGTATTTCATTGTGCTGCTCCCCGCAAAATCTCTCGAGGTTAGCAAGATAATATAAATAACAAAAGAAGTATCTGATAGTTTCATTCTTATTCGAAGGAGATAGAGACACCACATACGTCACATCTAACTGAAGTCTAAATATGACTCCGATCATCCCAGGCCATAATATGCCCTCATAAACCACTCAATCTCACCTCAACCAGACTTGAGAACCATAACAATGACAATCCAAAGGCGACCAACAACACCATTCGGTCCTTTCTTGGCTCATGAATACATAAGCCGAAAGAAAGTCCGGAATCGTTCCGGCTTCCCGTAATGGTACTTACCGTAATGTCATCAAGCCGCCGCGGAGAGAGTCTTCCTCTTCCTCTCGAAGCGAGCCTTGAAGAAGGCGAAGAGTTGCTCTCTCGGAGGCAAATTTTCCCTGATGATGGGGAAGTTTTGGAACTCGCAGCACCACTTGCATAGCAGGGGGAACTTTTCCGGGCTCAGCAGACGGACCCCGGCCACTTCTTGGATCACTCCGATCCAGTAGCCGATGAAGTTGCCTGCGATATCCACGAACCCGATGGTGTCTCCTCCGAAGAACCTCTTCTGCTTGTCCCTGAGCTCGGCTTCAAGCACATTTAGGAGGGCACATGCTTCCTTGAATGCGTTTTCTCGTTCAATACCCTCGCGCCGACAAGATCGCCATAGGGCTGGAACGCACTGCAATCAAAATGGCACGATCCACCAAACTTTTTCTCTTCAGGATCACTTAATTCTCACTTTGCTTTCATGCAATGCCACTGAATTATATAGTTCAACACTCAACAAGCGGTTCACTTAGCTTTAGTCTAATTTGTCAAACAAAAGAGGTTTTCAATGGCTTATCGGTGGCAAAATGAATTCAATCGATTTGCTGAAAGCGAGCCTAAAGTCGAGTGACCTGAGAAACGTAAGGACATACCTGAGAACAAATATATATAAGGGTGCAAACTCATTACTCTATAGTCTCAAGACTGAGGACTTTTGATTAAGCGAGTTCAAAACTTTCACCTCTTAAGAAAGCCAAAGGCACCTGTTGTTGTCCATGCATCATAAAGAAAAAGATCCCGTGAAGGCGGTGGAGTCAAAGGTAGACATACGTTGTCATCCATGAACTTGGCCCAGAAACGTGCGATGGCTCGGTCGCGCGGATCTTGAGGCAACAAGATCACAGGGCGGTCGTTCCAAATCTCATCGATGTACTCGAGAATCACCAGCGACTCAGCAATGGACTTGCCATTGTGGAGGAGCACGGGTATCTTCTTATGGACCGGGTTGTACTCGAGAAGCAAAGAGCTTTTGGGGCGGTTCATCAAGTCCTCGTCAAAATACTCGTACTCGACTCCTTTCATTTTGAGAGCCACCTCCACCCGCCAGCTAAACGGGCTCCCCCATGCACCCAGCAGCTTCACTTCTTCCTCACACATCTGGGCACTCTCTCTTCTTCTGTGGCCGTGGACTTGTGAGAATCCTCACAGCTACACACTTATTTTGGGTGTTGAGCAAGTGACAGCGAGGCAATGGCGGATTTATACTAGTGTGAGTCTCTGTACAGATCAAAGATGGGAAAATTGTTCAAAATGAACTAAACCTATTTCACATTCACCAATTCAGTTTTTAACTTTTTAATTTCGTGAATTGAGTCTTAAACATTATTACATTTTACCAATTGAGTTCATCCAGTCAATTTTAGCCAGAATTCATTGACGTGGATACCAACCATCCTATGTGGCCCAGCTAATACTAAAGTTGACAATTTTTAACAATATTTTAATATTTATTTTTTTTTTTTTAATTTTTAATTTTAATTTTTCTTCTTCCGATAGAACTAGTACGAGCACGAGCACCTAGAGGGGATGAATAGGTGATCAAAATGATTTTTATAAATCATAACATAATAGATTAATTTTTAACGAATGATAGACTAAAAGATTGAAAACGATAATAGACGTATAAAGATGCAGTGTAAAGTAAAATGATTAGGGATAGAGAATCAAGACTCAAAGTTTATAGTAGTTCGGCTTTGACCAAGCCTACGTCCACTCTCTCGCACGGACAGTCCACTGGCTGGATTTCACTAAGAATCAAAAGAGAATTTATAGTCTCACGTCATTGATTTAACAGTGTAGAGACTCTACTACACTTCCTCAAGGTCTCACCAAAATTCAGTCTCTTTTTTATTATAAGTATAACTCGAAAAATAAGATGGCAAAAGAACAAAGAGATTCAGACTTTGAAATTTTTCCGCATCGAGGTGTGCGGGACGCTTTGTTAATTACCCACTTGCGTGAGAAGGAGTGATTTTTTTAATAGCCTCATTTCGACATCAATCTATGCAGGGGTCTTGCTAGTAACTCGCAGAAGGAATTGTTTCAATAAAAAAATGTATCTGATATTCGAGTGAAATCACCTGCATTTGAATTGCGGCTTAAATTATTTTGTCGTCAACGACTTGCGGCAGGAATTGTTTCGATAGAATATATGTCTGACGATCGAGTGAAGTCACCCGCATTTGAATTGTGGCATCAATCATTTCTTTATCCGGAACGACTATGGCGATGTTTCTGTATTCAGAAACCCCGCTCGTAAGTCAGTCGTGTGTTATTTCTTGGTGCAGCATCGTGGGTGTGCGCTTGCGATGAGCAACAGCCGTAGTGTTTGACTATCCAGCTTCTTGTTAGAACTGTGGTTACTAGTTATAATTCGAAAGTACTGAATAAAATCTTTATTTTGTCTCTGTCAAAATTTCATTTTATTTACATATGCGGGAGTATCCTGTCGTACTGCATCTGAAAAATAAATTGCCATTAGCTTCCATGTGACTACACTTAACAATTTGTTCTTACTAGGAACCATTCACATTAACCTTTTGCAGTATTGAAATCTACGAACACAACAAAGAAAGAAAGAATAGCGAGGACTTGGGGGACAACCGCTCCCGGATTGCCGTACTGCTGGGAATTGGTTCATTGGTGGAGATTTGGAAGTATTGAAACCGATTAAATACAATGATGGGCTTGATCACTACAGGCTTTCGCCTAAACAATTGCGCAAAGAGTTCGACCGGCGTCAGGCCGATGCTGTCTTTGCCTTTCAGTTAAGGAATCCTGTGCATAATTGGCACGCGTTGTTGATGAATGATACAAGGAGGCGTTTCCTGGAAATGGGCTTCAAGAATCCGATCCTGTTGCTTCATCCTCTTGGAGGTTATACAAAAGCTGACGATGCTCCTTTGAATGTTCGGATGGAACAACATAGCAAGGTTATTTTGATAAACTTTTATTCCTATGCAAAACCCTGCACTGTAGCTTAGTAGGAACTATCTAGCATATTGGGCATCAACGGAGCATGCCGTGTATTCCTCTGTTCTGCTGCTTGAAGTGTACCACGCAGCCCAAAACACAATTGTCAATCTTGTTTTCCTGACTTGATAAGATAAGAGGAGGACATTGAAAGCATCTGGAATCGGTGCGTGTGGCTCATCCAGAGTCTCAAATGCCATTCGCATAACCGTGCTGCTTTAATTGTACTGTCTGTCCTTGGGAGCTGAAGTTGCCTCTTAGTTAACCCTTTCATCGCACCGTCGTCTTTTGATTGATTACATTAATGGCAGGTCTACAAATCTTGCTCGATGTGAAGACTTTTTCCTCAACCACGGTTGGATAATAAAGAACAGTCTCGCCCGTCGATTATAAAACTTTCTATAATTTGTGTTGCGACGATTTTCACAAGAATTGTGAAATTTTTCCGCAGCTATGACCTTGGAGAATCCGGTCTTTGGGTGGCCATGGAACTGCCCGGGCACCCCAGCCACAGGACCTCGAGATCAGAGGCTTGTTGCCCCCTGCGAGTTGGTGCGAAATAAAGAGGACAATACAGTTGTTCCGTGGACCAACTGTCCTGACACGATGCACAAAACTCTCAAAAACTGTCGAAGATTGTCAATCCATTCAAGCTCAGAGACCATGTGCTCGCCTTTTCAGTATTTAATTTCTTCTCCTTCATTCTTCTGGATAGCCGAAAAAGAAGAAGGAAAATTTGTGGGCAGTGACCTGAAGAACTCTCTCCCCGCAAGTTGTTGGCTCTCCGGCTTCCGGGGGAGGATGAACTGCAACTTTTGAAATGATTAGCGAGAAGCGCATCCGTTGCTCGGGTCTAAGGATAATAGATATGGCGTTATTCTAAATGTGGTGGTGGAAATTGGTGGCATCGACAGGGATGTTGTGAGTAATTACAGCAAGGAAGTGAGAGCGCTAGGATACCGAATCGAGGAGCTGATATCGGAGAGCCTGGGCTTGGAAAGCCGTCGCGTGCCTGGGGTGTTGGGCGACCAAGGACAGCACATGGACATGGCCGTGAACTTCTACCCACCGTGCCCCCAGCCGGAACTCACCTACGGGCTCCCGGGCCACACGGACCCCAATGCGCTCACCATCCTCCAGGACTTGCAAGTCGCGGGCCTTCAGGTCCTCAAGGACGGCAAGTGGCTTGCCGTCCAGCCCATCCCCGACGCCTTCGTCATCAACATTGGTGATCAACTGCAAGTAATGGATTAATTTCTTCCTCGTTACGTGTCTCTAGTCTCATCTTTAATCTCGCCTCACTCCTTTCGCACGCATATGGCATGAAAGCGGAGATATCTAGATGCAATTTTCAACTTCCGACTATGAAAAGTTTAAACGAAGTTGTGTTGTATTTCTATCCTGAACTATCATAAGTTGTAATCGGATCCTCAAATTAGTATGTTTTTCTGAGGATCAAAAGTTGCATAATTTTTTCGATACTGCGAATAGTTGCTCTGTCATAAGAATAGAGGCATAAAGAGATGGTTGGTTTCAGGCATTGAGCAACGGGAAGTACAAAAGCGTGTGGCACCGGGCGATCGTCAATGCTGACAAGCCGAGGATGTCGATTGCCTCATTCCTCTGCCCGAGCGATGACGCGCTGATCAGCCCGCTAGAATCACTGGTGGAGGAGGGATCTGTAGCGAACGGGAAAAGCGAACGGGACCTTTCCGAGAGAGGATAGCGAATGGGAAAAGCCTGATGCTCGTTGAGAAGGCCATCGATACGAGCCCTGCAATCTTCATATCGTTGAGTCCTTTCTCTAACAAATTTTACGTACCCTGCATCCGGTCACCAGCAGCAAAATACCTCGTCTTACGATCAGATGAGATTTGAAAGATGGCATCGCTAGGAACAGAAGAGATCGAATCATGTGTAATCTGTAAATCTCGAAGCCTGGCAATTTTTTCCTTTTACATCGACTCTTGTTTTAAAAAAAGTTAATAAATTGTTCAACATCATCATGCCTACCAAAAGGGTGGGAAAGAAAACAAAGAATATGAAGATAGCATCTACCCAATCTCAGACAATTGCCTGCAGCGATCGCTTTTTTTCTCCCTGGTGCAAAGTCATCTCGCTTGAATACCGCCATGTTTAGTTACGGGCCTATGTGGATAAAACAGCAGCTTGCTGCTTAGTCTCCTCCGCTTGCAAACTCTCATAGTACTTGACCAGTACCTCCCATCCTCCAGGGCACATAAATCCATCGGGAGGGTTCTCGCCATTTCTTGCATAAGTCCTCATCTGCACAGAAACAATAAGGTCAAAATTTGGGTCAATTCCATAAAAAAACACGAACTTTAGGTGTTATCCCAAATCTGGTCAAAACTTTATTTTGTTTAAAAAAAAAAGCACCAACTTTCACTCATGTCCCAAATCTGGCCCAAACTTTATTTTGTCTAAAAAAAAAGCACCAACTTTCACTCATATCCCAAATCTGACCCTCCATTAACCCTCTTTCCACAGACATCTAACGTGGCATTTCCACTCAAAGTCTATTTGAAGATGAATAAAGTAAATCTATTACAAATAGATTTCACATCTCTATTTAACTACAAGATGCACACGTTTTTAATATCTCGCTTTAAGGCAATGTAATCTTCCACTTCCAACTCAACTTCTGACATTGAAAACAGCTTGCCAATTGTTAATTGATCTAATGGCCCTAGCTACATGCCTCGTCCCTTGGAATTGAAGCTGCTGAATTATTTTTCCCATGAGAATCATCTATAAAGTTCATCTCATTAGAGGGCAGACTTAAATTTAACAATTAACAATTGGCAAGCTGTTTTCTCATTCTTTTGGGTCTCATTCTTAAATTTAATGCCACGTTGGATGACTATGGAATGAGGGTTAACGGAGGGTTAGATTTGAGACACGAGTGAAAGTTTGTGTTTTTTTTTAGACAAAATAAAGTTCGAGCCAAATTTGGGACAACACCTAAAGTGTGTTTTTTCGAAATTGGCCCGTCAAAATTTATGATTTCTAAGCAGGTGGTTTGGAACTTTTGCCTTTTATTTATTTATTTATTATCTTAATCTGGTTTAAAGTAGGAGGTTCATTTTGATATCTAACCAAATGGATCAATTACCTCAAGGTGATCCACGATTTTGCCCCACTGACCTGATAGATCTTAGCCCATATAATGCAAAATGAAATAGTGGTTTCAGACATGTGGAGTGTTTTCAAACGCCAGCCAGTTGAAGTTCTAATTTAAGTGTTTGCTTTTGCCGCATATTTTCCGATATAGGCAGATACTCGCAAATGACAATGTTAAATAATGCTTCGATCATCTTCAAACTCACAAACTGCTTCAAAATAATTAATTGGATATAAATGCTCAACAGCACATCATTAAACTCATCAATATGACCCCAATAATAGAGAGAATATTCACTTTTCAACAATGAAAGAGCGCAGTCATTAATAGAACATGTTCTGCAGATTCCAGCTGCTATAAAGAGATATTAATGTTTTCTGTACTATCCATCCAAAGGCCCCAGAAATTAAATCTCCTACCTTGGTCCCAGATATAAAGAGAAAATCCTTAGCACGCGAAGGATAAAAAAATGCCATTTTCTTCTCCACCGTGTCGTATGCAGCCACCTGCAGAACATGAAGTAGAAAATTTCAGGAAATTTTACAGAGCAAGAACATCAAGTACGAGATTGATTGGAAATGCCCCACAGCCCGTGATATAAGAAAAATTAAATGATACCTGGAAAATATTATCAAGCTTTCTTATGAGAAATGGTATACAAGCTTTAAAGAAGAGCAAGTTGCCCAATATCATTTGGCAGAGAAATCGAGTAAAAAACTCTAGGAGAACAGAAGATACATTTTGAGAGGAGAGGGGGTACTCACTTTGAATGGCAATATATTGTGTGACATCCCGAATTTCCAATTCTATTTTCAATAAATTGAAATGGGCATTTCATCTGCACGCATATAGTTTTTTTCCCTGAACTGATCACTCATGGGATAACTAGTCTATCAGGTGAAGTCATTAAGAAATTCTAATGCATCGGACTCGAGAATTTGACCAGGAAACGACCCTTCGACCGAGTTGATCTACAAGGGTCATTACGGCACAGTTAAAGATAGATTAGAGACCGGAGATAGGTCGACTCGATAGAGGCATGTGATCGAGTGTGGGTGATTCCACCGGATCGCACAATTCTTATCGATCGGCACTGGGCCGGCTTTTCTGTCGTTTGGGTACCCTGTGTCCGTGTTTGAAACCTTGAGATTTTCCCAACAACCGAGAGTCGCCAATGTGTCAAAGATGTACATTGTGGCTTGAATTGATCAACCACAGGTCAAATGCACGAAAATTTCTAAAAGCTACCCGGTAGATCAGGATGCGCTAATATCGTGCTAGAGTGAAATTAACCGTGAAATTGAGATCGAATTCAGAAATTGGAAGTCATGGTGTGTCACAAATCATTTTAGGAACATTGACTCATCTTCGGAGGATTTTTCATGCAAACCGAGTTTTTCAGTAAAATAATCAAAGTATGGTTAATTTGGCTCGAGAAATTAGTAGGCCCGCTTTTGGTCGTGCTTTTGGGATCTAAGTTGATTATATGGTCAAGTGATTATGTGAATTTAAGTGTGGTAACATTGGATTAATTTTATGGGCTTCAATTTGGTTCAATTAGAAGATAATTGAAGAATTGAATGAACAAGAATTCATGCCCCGACGGAAAATGAAATTGAACCTATTGGAATAAGGTTGTGGGAGTTTGGGTTAGTGGAGTATGACATCACTTGGTGATGTCATGGTGTGGGGCAAGAATGGCTAAGATGTGGACAAGTGGAGGGTGAGGATTGAAGCAACTTCATCTTCTTCCTTGATTCAAGGAACCTTATTAGATGGGGAAAAAGAGGAAAGAGAAGGGCTGAACGGAACTAGCCCACACGCACGCCCCCTCGCCAGCTCGCCGCCCGCTCGGTCGCCGCCTGCTCGCACGCCGCCATCGCCGGCGCCGCTCGCCCCATGCACGCCCGCGCGCGCCGCTCGCCTCTCCGCCCGCGCGACCAAGCCTACGCCTCCGGCCTTCGTCCGCCACCCGGCGGCCATCGTCGAGCCGGCCTTCGCCGGAGCACCCTCGTCGCCGTGAGCCGCCGTCGGTCGCCGCACAAGCTGCCACCGCCTTTCACCGCCGGTTCCGCGCCCAACCAACCGTCGAGCAACCTCCTTCGGCCCCAAAACAGCAGCTGCAAAAATGGGTACGGCGGCTAGGTTTTGGCCCGTTTTGGCCAGCTTCCGGCCCCGGATGCTCGGCCCGCCTTGAGGAAAGTCGATCCTCGCATCGATCCCGTCGTTTTGGTTCGCTCGACTCGCTAATCGGGTGAGTTTAGCTCACTAAATCTTGATTAGACGGTTAATGATGCCCTAAGTGTGCTTAGTCTAAGTTAATTATGTTTAAATGATTAGTTTAGTTTATTTAAGTGTGATTTGGATTAAGAGATTTAATTAGTCTTAAGTGTGTTTAGTTTAAAGTTAAGTAGGTTTATTTAATTTAAGCCTTGATGTGACTTAATGGGTTTTATTTTTGATTTATTTAATTGTTTCGAAATGTGAATAATAATTGGAATGCGTGCCGAGTGCATTTATGGTTTCTATGAAAGTGTTGGCGTTCCAATTGTTTGAATTCTTATTTCTACCTGAGTTTGTGTAATATAAATTGTGCTAACCTGCAGGAAATAATTAAGAGGAGGTAAGTCTTCTGTGTGATGTAGCTAGGCCACCCGGGGTGTATTTTCTTTCTAATAGGGGTTTAGGGGGTTGAACTTGCTGAGACAATGTCTCACCCCGTTGTGGGCCAACATTTTCAGGTCCCTTGTGGACGGAGCGACCAGATCGCTTTGGTTGGCCTTGAGGAGTTGCAGAGATGAAGTCTAGAGCCTTGGAGAACGTGTCTGACTTGTGAGTCGTAGGACAGTTCTTTTTTAAAAAGCCGGTCTTTTGTAGACTTTTGGCTGTAGGCCTTCATTTGTAATTCCATTGATTTATGAAAGTGTATTGTTGTGATATTGCTTCCTGCTTTTCTATCCCATATTTTATTGTCAGGGGTTTTATAATATGCTTCTGCTTGCGCATTAAAGAACTGATTAGGTTGGCGACTTAACCTGGGAACGTTGCATTTGAATGACCATGGTGGGATGTTGGCACGCTCGGGGTTTGGGGCATGACATCCCCGTTTAAGTGGTATCAGAGCATAGTCTGTGTATGGAGTGATAAGGTGCAATGAGTCATTGGATAGTTAGTAGGAAAGACTTTTAATATGCTGATGCATGTGGATAGCTGTTTGGTAGTGTGTTTGTGGGGTCATTTAATTCTGTTAGAGTACCGCCGCAAGTCGGTACTGAGAGTGTAGCAGCACCGAGCGATCCTAGGTTTGTGGGGATCGTTCTGGTGCGATAGTTTTTGGGAAGCTTTTTGGGTCAACAAGATCAAGATCGAGCCGCCGCTGTTGCCGTTGTCCTTTGTTGTTGCCGGTGCCGTGAATCGTTGTTGTTCTTGCGCCCGTTGAAGCCCAAATTGGAGTTGTGGACTGGGAAACAAGTCACCGTATCTAAGTCAAAGTTCAGTTTAGGCGGAGATGGAAATCAATTGGAGGAAAGGCCGATGTAAGAAGAAATGTGCCCTTTCACCTATCCGGTAGAGTATAATTGGAAAGTCAGTGCCTAACTCGATTGATGTATGTTGTGCCTGTAAGAAAAGATATGGATGTGTCCCGTGCTGTAAGAGGGAAAAGACTTGTTACAAGTGTCGCCAATACGGCTGTGACATCCTGAAATTCGAGTCCTTTGAATGATGGATGAATGTGAATTTCGTCAATGCATTGTTGGTTGATCTCACTCGAAATTGATCACTCCTGAGATACTGACCTTGAGGGGAAGGGCTAATGAGGACAAAACTCGTACGGCTAAAGGACTCGACCTGGGAAAACGACTTGACCATGAGACTTGCGTGAGGACGATCCTGTAGATAGGCAAGCCGATTTCAAGGACGATTGGGAGTCGATTCGCGGACAGAACATAATGGAACGACGGGTGATTCTGTTTGCCATTATCGAATCCGCGAACGACCCTATGTCGATCCTCAGTGATCGTGTACTTTGAAATAGGAATCTATCCTCCGTAATTTCATATAGTCAAGGACGTCCATGCGTCGAGATGTCTTGAACGTGGTTTGGCACGAGTCGGTTACGCGTAAATCCTCTGAGCCGCCCGTCAGTCTGAGTTGTAACCGAAATGGCATTTGGCGAAATTGACATGGCAAGAGAACTTAGGACTGGACTTCGAATTATCGGGAATGTCCGGGACGGACGTTAGATGAAGTTGCTTCAAACAGTCGACAGAGTCAATTAAGCCGAGTAATTGGAAAAGGGATTTTCGGACCAAGGAAGCGAGCCCGTGAGGACGTGGGCGGGGCCAAGCCGTATGGGCCTTAGGCTCAAGTTGGGACAGCCACCAAATGGGCCTAAGACAATCAAATGAGCCATTGGGCCTAAATCAACTATTCATCTTCTAAGCCCATTGGGCCAATTCTTATTCATTTCAAACCCAAACAATTTCCAAGCCCACACCTATTCATGGCCAAGCCCAATCCTTAGGCCCATCCACCAATTTCAGCCCAAGGTTAGATTGGTAATTTGTGCGAGGTGAAATGACCAAAATGCCCCTAGAGCTTGTGGATAAGAGCAAAAGAGAAGAGAGAGAAGATGATGTCATGCATGGGGAATTGAAGTAGCCATTTAATGGCCTTAATGAGGAGTGCTTTCAGCCTTCACTTCACTCTCTCTCCCCCTCCTTCAGCCTCCAAGTCGACGGAGCTCTTTCTCCCTCGTTCTCCCTCTCTTCCAGTTTCTGCTCCAGCTGACCCTTCGGTGAAGAATTGAGTCAAAAGTGGTCTTCCCTATTGAATCGCAGAACATGCCACCTATCATCGTGACCGGGAGAGACAGACCGTTCCAAAAAATCCAATTTCGTCCCGAACGGAGCCGCCATACGTCCTGTACGGCCGTCGCAAGCAGCCGGTCGTCGGTCCGCCGGTCCGCTTGCAGCCTGCACTATTTCGAGTTTTCGGCCATTTTTCTTCCATTCCAGCCGTTCCTCCGCCCATCCCAACCTCCAGCAAGACCCCCAAGACCTCCTGGTGCTGCCGATTGTCAGCCACCCCCTTCGCCGAAGCTCCGGCCAAGCTGTTCAACTTGTTTTCTTCTCAGCAGGCTGTTTTTGAAGTTTCGGTGGGAGTTCGAACTGTGGTTGCTGTGTTGAGCTTGGGACCGCCTTGGATTGTCGTGGTAGAGGTTCCGGTGCGTAGCCACCGTCGTCGCCGCCGCGTCGGTGTCTCCGGCCCGCTTAACGGGTGAGTTTAGCTCCTAATCCTTCAATTAGTGCCTAAACTTGCTTAGGGTTGGTTTAGTTAGATTTAATTCTAGTTTATGTGATTTAATTAAGTTGTATTAGCCCTAAGATAGGTGGTTAGATGGATGGATTAGATTAGTTTAGCTTAATCTTGCTTTATTTGCTTAATGGTGCTTATGTGTTTAATTAAGCTTGTTTTGCTTAATTAATTGTTTGTTTGCTTTCATTAATTTTTTGTTTAATTTCTGAATTTAATTTATTAAATATTGAATTCTGGAAATTTACTGTTCACGCTACACTATTCACAAATTATTGTTCGCGCGGTACTGTTCAAAGTACTGTTCACAAGCACTGTTCACCCGAGAGTGAAAAATTGTCTTGTTTCATGTGTGTTGATTTTATGAAGTGAATGGATGTGTAAATGTATGGGCATCCGCATGAATTAAGTGATGATTTGTGTAATTGTGTGATGATTGTGATATATAGGTATTTTTAATTAGAAAATACCGGGCGTCGGTTTACAACGCCAAAATGGATTTGTGGGCTGTTAAAGTTAGTGGGGCCGTGATGACCACTTAACCTAAATTATGCCAGTGGGGCCGAGTTCTGCCACCGAATTTGGAATCGGTCGCACCCATTGGGCCGTAATTTGCCACCTATTAAAGGTCGTGCCTTTGAGGCCGTAAATTGCCACTTGATAGAGGTCGCGCCCGTTGGGCCGTAAATTGCCACCCGATAAGGATCACGCCTGATAAGGCCGTAACCTGCCACCTATTCAAGGTCGCGCCCACAGGGCCGTAATTTGCCACCTAAAGATAGGTTGTGTCCTTTGGACCGTAAATTGTTGCCAAGAAATTTGGTAGACCGTGCTCGTGGAGCCGTGAGTAAGATTTGAGACTGAATAAGGGAGACGACCGGGGAATGGTCGGATTGACATGGAATCAACTGAGTCAATTGATCGATGACTCGATCTGAATTGATGCATTGATGTGTGAAATTGTTATATGCATTAATTATATGCATGAGTGAATCACATCGTTTATGGTATGCACACATGAATCGATAATGTGCAGGGTGTGGCAATGGCCATGTGAGATCACTTATGATGCGACTCGTGTGTGATTGATGAACTGCATCATCTAATGGTCATGTGCTTTGTGTGTATCATGCTTTGAGTGATATCGTGCGGGGTATGGCATACCAGGTGAGGTTGTATGTGAATCGACTGTTGTTTGTTGGTTGCTGGCTGTTGGTTGTTGCTTGTTAGTGGAGTGGTTCTGGATAGATACCCTAGGTTGAGTTGGTGTACTAACTGGGGCTTAGGGGTGTAACTCGCTGAGATTTATGTCTCACTGGTTATTGAATAACCATTTTCAGGTCCCTTGTGTGAAGAAACCAAAGTTTGAAGTGGAAGGGTCAGGAGCATATGTGGCTCAGTAATTCTTTATGACATAGACCTTCTATATAAGCTTGAAGTGTTTATAAAAGTGTATTTGATTTGAAATTGGTTGTCCTGCTTTTCTATCCCATATATGTTATTGTCTGGGGATTTATTATATGCTTCCGCATGTGCAATAAAAATGAAAGGGTCGGCGATGTGTCTTGGGACGTCGCTATTAATCGACCAGGTGAGGGATGGGTACGTGATTGAGGATCGGGGCGTGACAACGGCCATCTGATCAAAGGTTGTCCGTACAGATAGATGGAACTACAGCTGTTTCTGTCACTGCTGTCAATAGAATAGAACAGAGGAAACATGCTTCAGGACATTTAGTGGGGTACTTGGAACAAGACCCTAATGCAAGGAAGGGTGCATGCTGTCACCCGACAGGAGACAAAGGACTCACCGATCATGTGCCGAGTTTGTGGAAGGAAACATGAATCAGTTAAGTGTCCCGGTTTAACGGGAGCATACTTTGTATGTGGCCAGCATGGCCGTCGGGTTAGAAACTATCCGCGTAAGTCTGGGAGAACATAAGTACCGTTACTGCATACAGGACGCCACTAAGATGGCTAGGGAGCATGAATGAGTCGACCATGCATCGATCAAGGGAGTGGTATTTTTGAGATGTTTTTATCAGAGACGTGCAGCAGAATTTCTAGTGAAGGTTGTAGAATTTTCGTTGTGGTGATAAAGTAATAGAAAAACGAATCTCTGACTATAGTTATACTTGAAGGTTTGCTTAAGTATGACTTGGAAGTCATTTATAAAAAGTTTGGCTCGAAGAGTTTTTATGAGGTTATGAATTGTAGTAGTGATATAATTCGGTTTGTTCAATTAGCGTGCAAAAGTTCAGAATTACCGAAAGTCGAAAAAGACCTTCACTCCTTGTCATTCATCACTGAAGATGACCTGGTTCTGGTTGTTGGTTATCGAATTTGCTTGGCAACTGTAATGGATGCGTTAGTTGAGGAGCCGAATATGGGGAACATAATCGTGGTACTGAAGTTTTCTGGGGTAATTCCTGAAGAAGTGTCAAGTTTGTTGTCAGAAAGAGAAATAGAGTTCGCAATCGAATTAGCACCCGGAACAGAGGCAGTCTCTAAGACTCCATACTAGATGGCGTTGTTAGGGTTGAAAGAATCGAAAGTGAAAGTACAGCTACATGAATTGTTGGGAAGGGGATTCATACGCCCTAATGCACCACCTTGGGGAGCACCAATCCTGTTCGTGAAGAAAGAATATGGTTCGTTGCGCCTATGCATCGACTATCAATAACTCAATCAGATAACGATCAAGAACAAGTATCCATTGTCGAGGGTCGATGACTTGTTCGATCAGCTTCCAGGAGTATTGAGATTCTCTAAGATCGACTTGAGGATAGGGTGTCATCAGCTGGGGATTGGAAATGAGATTATACCGAAGTCAGCGTTTCGCACTCAATACGACCATTATGAGTTTACTGTAATGCCGTTTGGTTTGAAGGATGGTCCAGCTGCTTTCATGGTTATGATGAACCGTAGGTTGAAGGAGTACTTGGATCAGTTCGTAATCGTGTTCATTGACGACATCCTAGTGTACTCGGGGAGTACTGAAGATCATGAAAAGCACCTAAGGATAGTGCTTTAGACTTTGAGAGATCACGAGCTGTATGCCAAGTTTAGTAAGTGCGAGTTTTGATTAACTCATGTGGCTTTCCTAAGTCAAGTGATTTCAGGAGAAGGAACCTCAATGGACCCAGCCAAGGATGAAGCAGTAATCGATTGGCCAAGATCGACTACAATGATAGAGATTAGAAGTAGCAGAGTACTACAGACAGTTTGTAGAAGGATTTTCAGTGTTAGCATCGCCGTTGACAAGACTTCTGAGGAAGTGTGAGAGTAGTTCCCAAGAGTTTAAGCAGAAGCTAACTACCGTACCTATGGTTACTATCCCATCTGGTCTAGTAGGATTCGAGATCTACAGTGATGCTCTGTTTAAAGGATTGGGTTGCGTGTTGACGCAGCATGGCAGAGTTGTTGCATACACATCTCGTCAGTTGAGACCTCATGAGCTAAATTACTCGATGCGTGACTTAAAACTCGCAACTTTAATCTTCGCACTGAAAATTTGGAGATGTTAGTTGTGTGGAGAAAGATCATGGATCTTCACTAAACAACATAGCCTTCACTATGCATTCTCTCAGAAAGAATTGAATATGAGACAACGCCGCTAGTTGGAACTTTGGAAATACTAGGATGGTGATTTTTAGTATTTCAAGAAGAAGAAGAGAAAGAAGAAGAGAGAGGCGAATAAGGTTGCAAGTGCCTTAAGTTGGAAGTTATCAGTAGTGCAGATGGTACTCAAGGAATGGATTTTAATTGAGAAGGCACAAGACTCGGGTTTTAAAATTGAGGTAGGCCACCTTTAGACTCTTATGGCCATCCTCAGAATTGAGTTGGATGTGCAAATCAGAATTAGAACGCTTCAGTGGTCAGATTCAGAGATTCAGAAAGTCGTGCAAGCAAATACAGAAAGGAGAGAAGCCTCACTTCCAGATTTTGATGAGGGAACACTAAAGTTCCGAGGACGATTGTGTGTTCCTAACGATGTAGCACTTAAAGAAAAGATATTGTCAGAAGCTCATCGTAATAGTTACAGTATTTATCATGATAGTACCAAGATGTATTTGAATTGGCGTCGACACTGCTAGTGGTCTAGTATGAAGGTAGACATCGCCAAGTATATCGCTAAGTGTTGGATGTGTTAGCAGGTCAAAACCCAGCACTATGAACTGGGAGGATTTTTGTAACTTCTCGAGATTCCTAAGTGGAAATGGGAGCATATCACGATGGACTTCGTGACTAGGTTACCAAGGAGTCAAAAAGGAAAGGATTCGATTTGAATAGTGGTCGACAGACTAACAAAGTCGGCTCACTTCATCACAGTACGAAAGAACTTTGATTTAGACAAGCACGCTGAGTTGTACGTGCGTCAGAGAGTTCGTCTGTTTGGAGTGTCGATGACGATTTCTTCAGACCAAGACTGAAATTCGTAGCTATCTTCTAGGAGAGTTGCAAAGTGTTTTGGGAATGAAACTGCAGTATAATATAGATTATCATCCTCAGACGGATGACTAGTTGTAAAGGACAATTCGGATCTTTGAGGACAGATTGAGAACATGTGGGTTGATTTTCAAATGAAGTGGAAAGGAACAACTCCTTCTCGTTGAGTTCACTTATAGCAACAGTTGCCAGCCGAGTTTTTCAGATGGCTCTCAGTTTCAACAGCACAGTCAGATGGTTCTTTCGAAGCAAAGCAAAGCAGAGTGTACAGAACTTCAGTTGGTTGTGGTGAGATCAGAGAACAGAAAATCACAGGTCCAGAGTTGGTTCGGAATCGGTGATTCGGTTGCGGTTATCAAAGATGGACTTGAGGCCGCTCGAGAATCGCCCACTTAGTTTCGCAGATTTTTGGTGTCGAAAACCTTTGGAATTTCAAGTAGGGGAAATATATGTTTCCTTAAATGTCACCTATGATAGGGACATCGCGTTTTGTTAAAGAAGAGAAGATGAAAATAGAATTTAAATCGGGATCCATCGAAATTTGGGTTTAAAGGAGGATTTTGACTTTGATTGGATAAAGAAAGCAATTCGAGAAATTGTCGGCACCTTTAGCCGGGTGGTACCCGGGATTAAAGAAAAATGGTCCGAAGTCGGGAGTTTGAATATCGATGCAGTAGTTAACCGCTTAGTGGAAAAAGGGAAAAATAAAAAGATAAAAAAGAACCAAATTTTTGCAGCTTCAATTTTCACAAAAGTGGATAAGTGTTCAGCATTTTGAATCGGTAATGGTTTGGACAAGTTTGGAAGTGATCGGCAATATCGCAGTAAAAAAAAAAAAGTACAACCGGGGAAAGAGAAGATTCGATGAGACGACAGTACCCCCACCTTTGTATTTAAGAATTGGTAAAGGTTTAAATTTCGAGGACAAAATTTTTATAAGAGGGGAAGAGTTGTGACATCCCGAATTTCTAATTCTATTTTCAATAAATTGAAATGGGCATTTCATCTCGCACGCATATAGTTCTTTTCCCGAACGATCACTCATGGGATAACTAGTCTATCGGGTGAAGCCATTAAGAAATTCTAATGCATCGAACTCGAGAATTTGACTAGGAAACAACCTTCCAACCGAGTTGATCTGCAAGGGTCATTACGGCACGATTAAAAATCGATTAGAGACCGGAGATAGGTTGACTTGATAGAGGCTTGTGATCGAGTGTGGGTGATTCCACCAGATCGCACAATTCTTGTCGATCGGCACTTTGGGCCGGCTTTTCTATCGTTTGGGTACCCTGTGTCCGTGTTTGAAACCTTAAGATTTTCCTGACAACCGAGAGTCGCCAATGTGTCAAAGATGTACATTGTGGCTTGAATTGATCAACCACAGGTCAAATGCACGAAAATTTCTAAAAGCTACCCGGTAGATCAGAACGCGCTAATATCGTGCCAGAGTGAAATTAACCGTGAAATTGAAATTGAATTCAGAAATTGGAAGTCATGGTGTGTCACAAATCATTTTAGGAACATTGACTCATCTTCGGAGGATTTTTCATGCAAACCGAGTTTTTCAGTAAAATAATCAAAGTATGGTTAATTTGGCTCGAGAAATTAGTAGGCCCGCTTTTGGTTGTGCTTTTGGGATCTAAGTTGATTATATAGTCAAGTGATTATGTGAATTTAAGTGTGGTAACATTGGATTAATTTTATAGGCTTCAATTTGGTTCAATTAGAAGATAATTGAAGAATTGAATGTACAAGAATTCATGCCCTGGCGGAAAATGAAATTGAACCTATTGGAATAAGGTTGTGGGAGTTTGGGTTAGTGGAGCATGACATCACTTGGTGATGTCATGGTGTGGGGCAAGAATGGCTAAGATGTGGACAAGTGGAGGGTGAGGATTGAAGCAACTTCATCTTCTTCCTTGATTCAAGGAACCTTGTTGGATGGGGAAAAGAGGAGAGAGAAGGGCTGAACGGAACCAGCCCGCACGCACGCCCCCTCGCGGTTCGCCGCCCGCTCGGTCGCCGCCCGCTAGCACGCCGCCGTCACGGCGCAGCTCGCCCACACACGCCGCGCACGCGCAGCTCGCCTCTCCGCCCGCGCGACCAAGCCCGCGCCTCCAACCTTCATCCGCCGCCCAGTAGCCATCATCCCGAGTGCCCTAAGTGTGCTTAGTCTAAGTTAATTATGTTTAGGTGATTAGTTTAGTTTATTTAAATGTGATTTGGATTAAGAGATTTAATTAGTCTTAAGTGTGTTTAGTTTAAAGTTAAGTAGGTTTATTTAAGTTAAGCCTTGATGTGACTTAATGGGTTTTATTTTTGATTTATTTAATTGTTTCGAAATGTGAATAATAATTGGAATGCGTGCCGAGTGCATTTATGGTTTCTATGAAAGTGTTGGCGTTCCAATTGTTTGAATTCTTATTTCTACCTGAATTTGTATAATATAAATTGTGCTAACCTGCAGTAAATAATTAAGACGAGGTAAGTCTTTTGTGTGATGTGGCTAGGCCACCCGGGGTGTATTTTCTTTCTAATAGGGGTTTAGGGGATTGAACTTGCTGAGACGATGTCTCACCCCGTTGTGGGCCAACATTTTCAGGTCCCTTGTGGACGGAGCGACCAGATCGCTTTGGTTGGCCTTGAGAAGTTGCAGAGGTGAAGTCTGGAGCCTTAGAGAACGTGTCTGACTTATAGGTCGTAGGACAATTCCTTTTAAAAAGCCGGTCTTTTGTAGACTTTTGGCTGTAGGCCTTCGTTTGTAATTCCGTTGATTTATGAAAGTGTATTGTTGTGATATTGCTTCCTGCTTTTCTATCTCATATTTTATTGTCAGAGATTTTATAATATGCTTCCGCATGCGCATTAAAGAACTGATTGGGTCGGTGACTTAACCTGGGAACGTCGCATTTGAATGACCATGGTGGGATGTTGGCACGCTCGGGGTTCGGGGCGTGACATATTGAGCTTCTCAAGGCCCGGGGCCATGCTCAACACCTTTTTCCCATGATCAGGGTCATACAGATCCCTCTTCTCTGTTGGGTGCCCCATACCAGCCGGATCTCGACCAACTATATAGAAATTGGCACCGGCATTTATCCGTGCCTTTGCATGCCACTGTACCTCGGTTGGACCAGCTTAATGAATTGGAGACGGAAATATGGACACAACGGTGGTCTCGGGATCAAGAACACCATCTTCAAGGACCAGAAAAATCAACGGACCATTAAATAATCTAATACCATCCGGACAAGAATATTGTATAACTTGGTTGAACTGATATTCTGGTAAAACCAAATTCACCAACAATAACAGTATAGTTGTATGAGAAAAGCAATTGCCTACTAATGTCCTCCTCTTATCTTATCAAGTCGGGAAAACAAGATTGACAATTTTGTTTTGGGCTGCGTGGTACACTTCAAGCAGCAGAACAGAGGAATACACGGCATGCTCCGTTGATGCCCAATATGCTAGATAGTTCCTACTAAGCTACAGTGCAGGGTTTTGCATAGGAATAAAAGTTTATCAAAATAACCTTGCTATGTTGTTCCATCCGAACATTCAAAGGAACATCGTCAGCTTTTGTATAACCTCCAAGAGGATGAAGCAACAGGATCGGATTCTTGAAGCCCATTTCCAGGAAACGCCTCCTTGTATCATTCATCAACAACGCGTGCCAATTATGCACAGGATTCCTTAACTGAAAGGCAAAGACAGCATCGGCCTGACGCCGGTCGAACTCTTTGCGCAATTGTTTAGGCGAAAGCCTGTAGTGATCAAGCCCATCATTGTATTTAATCGGTTTCAATACTTCCAAATCTCCACCAATGAGCCAATTCCCAGCAGGAGTTATCGCCTCCTCAACATACGGCAATCCGGGAGCGGTTGTCCCCCAAGTCCTCGCTATTCTTTCTTTCTTTGTTGTGTTTGTAGATTTCAATACTGCAAAAGGTTAATGTGAATGGTTCCTAGTAAGAACAAATTGTTAAGTGTAGTCACATGGAAGCTAATGGCAATTTATTTTTCAGATGCAGTACAACAGGATACTCCCGCATATGTAAATAAAATGAAATGTTGACAGAGACAAAATAAAGATTTTATTCAGTACTTTCGAATTATAACTAGTAACCACAGTTCTAACAAGAAGCTGGATAGTCAAACGCTACGGCTGTTGCTCATCGCAAGAGCACACCCACGATGCTGCACCAAGAAATAACACACGACTGACTTACGAGCGGGATTTCTGAATACAGAAACATCGCCATAGTCGTTCCGGATAAAGAAATGATTGATGCCACAATTCAAATGCGGGTGACTTCACTCGATCGTCAGACATATATTCTATCGAAACAATTCCTGCCGCAAGTCGTTGACAACAAAATAATTTAAGCCGCAATTCAAATGCGGGTGATTTCACTCGAATATCAGAGACATTTTTGTATTGAAACAATTCCTTCTGCAAGTTATTAGCAAGACCCCTGCATAGATTGATGTCGAAATGAGGCTATTAAAAAAATCACTCCTTCTCACGCAAGTGGGTAATTAACAAAGCGTCCCGCACACCTCGATGCGGAAAGCAAACCAAGAAACCGACTCGGACTCACAAATTAACGAACGATTAGCGAGTGAAAAATTCTCTTCTTTTATGGAAATTTGAAACGGCATTTACCTCCGAAGAACCGCGACCAAATCCCCATCGGGGCCGACCAGCCCCACGTCCCGGGATGACCCGATGGCGTCCTTGGTCCCGTCGTCGATGGCCAGAGCGATGGGGAGCGACATGTTGACGACCGACCCGTCCGGCATTCGCAGGCAGTTGAAATGCAAGCTCTGCAGGTACTGCTCCTCCCTCATGAAACCCTTCAGCGGGCTGGCCCACCCTTCGCCGATGACGTGCACCCACTCCAGATCGATCCGCGTCAGCCCCACTCGGGGCAGCGCCGCGGCCTCCTTGCCCTACATAAACAAAATGGGAAAAACAGAGAAGATCGCCCACAATTTTTTAGACTGGCATTCTCTGTTTGTAGAGGCATGTCCCTACATAAACAATGATGTTTAAAGTCCCTGTTGTGCATCAAGCTGGATTTGGGCTTCCAGAAATTTCTGCATTCTCTCTTAGAAGATGCCGACCAGATTGAAATGGTTTGGAGCCAATTGTGCCCTCCGGACCCCGCCTCTGGAGCGACGACGTGGAGCTCGCCCATTTCGCTAAGCCGCCGCCTCGCCGCAACCAGAGGCGCAGCAGCAGCAAGTGCTTCGTCTATGCCCTCGCCCCGATCGTCATCCTCCACGCCGCCTTCCTTGGGTTCGCCCTCACCGTCCGCGTCAAGAGCCCCGAGCTCAGGCTTCACCGCGTCGACGTCAAGTCCATCGACTACTCCACCGCGGCCTCCTTCTCAGCTCCCTCGACCGCGTCGCCGGTTGGGGAGGCCGTCCTCCGGAACACCAACTCCGGGGGTTCGAGTTCTCGAATGGCACTGCTGTGAGCGTGATCCACGGAGGGGCAGCTCTGGGCGGGGGAAGATCGAAGGAGGGAGGACGGGAGCGAGGGAGAGGCCGAGTGACGGTGAAGATGGAGGTGAGGTCGAGCGAGCTTGCGGCGGACGTCGACGGGAGCAAGAGCCTTGCCAGTGACATCGGCTCAAATATGGCACGAGCACGAGCGCCGGAGAGAGAGGGAACCTGAAAATTTACGGAAGGAAGGGAGAGGAGAGGCATGAAGAAAGTAAAGCGTCTATCGTCCTTTTGCAGCAGCTACAGGAGCGAAAAATTTTCAAAATGGTGCCTCATGCTCTGCTCAGTCAGTCCGGATTGTGGCCCCACGAGGATACGTGTCGCCTTCCTACCGTCTTCTTATTTGCCACACTAAAGCACTTCCTACCGTCTTTTTGTTTGCCACGCTGGAACACTAGGGGCCTGTTTGTTTGTGTCTTTATTTCTATTTATGAACAAATTTTCTGTTTTTTGTTAGGGAACAAAAAAAAGAAAACAAAGAAAAAAAAAAGTTGTTTTCTTGTTTAAGGAACAAAAATAAAGAACAATTTTTTTCTCTCTCTTCTCTTCTCTTTTCTTTTTTTTTTCTTCTTTTCTTCTTCTTCTTCTTTTCTTCTTCTTCTTGCTTTGGCCGGTCGCCGACCTCGGCCATGGTCGGCGACCGGCCGACGAGGGCCGGCGGCCTCGCCCGGCCACGGCAAGGCTCGCCGGCCCGGCCGGGCCGAGCCTCGCCGTGGTTGGGCGAGGCTCGGCCTCACGGCCGGCTAGGCGAGCTCGGGCTCGCCCGGATCCGGCGAGGCCGAGCTCGCCCGGCCACCGGTGAGGCTCGGCCTCGGCGGGCCACCGCCGGCGACACCGACAGGCGGTGGCCGGCGAGGCCAAGCCTCGCCGGTGGCTAGGCGAGCTCGGCCTCGCCCCAGATCCAGCGAGGCCGAGCTCGCCCGGCCACCGGCGAGGCCGAGCCTCGCCCGAGCCTCGCCGTGGCTAGGCGAGGCCGCCGCCCCTCGTCCCGGCCATGGCCGAGGTCGGCGACCAGCCAAAGCAAGAAAAATGAAAAAGAAAAAAATGAAAAAAATGAAAAAATAAAAAATAAACATTAGAAAATTAAAAGAAACAAAAAAAGAACACAAAATTACCAAACATGTTTTGTTCTTTTTTATTTCGAGAACAAGTTTACCAAACGCGTATTTTTGTTCAAAAGCTGTCCCGGAGGAAGAAATAGTTTTTTTATTTACGTTCCCGGAAGAAATAGTTTTTTCTATTTACGTTCCTCGGGAACAAAAAAAAAGAAAGAAACACAAACAAACGCACCCTAGATGTACCCAATATTTTCTCTCAGAGGTTTGAGCAAAATTTTTGCCTTCCCCTTGTCTTTCTTTATTAATCGTTGCGTCCTTTTATGCCTTCTCCAACCATTCGCATTTGAAGCGCCTCATCTCTTATCTTCAAGCCACACAAAAGGGCCCGTTTGGTTTAGCTTTTGGGGAATGCCTTTGGCCAAATGCAAATATCTTTAGGCTAAAGGGGTTTTTGGGAATGCTCGGGTGTTTGGCAAATTACGCATTGGAAAGTGGCTTGTGCGAAAATACCGTTTGGCAAAACTTATTACAAATGGGCTTTTGCTTTTAATTTTTTTTTTTTTAAAAAAAATATTAAAATCAAATCCCGGCCGGCGGTGCCGGACGGCCGGATCTAGCGGTCCGGTGGCCGGATCGGGCGACGCCGTCGCCGTGACCTAAGGCGCCTAGAGGCGCGAGAGGCTAGATCTGGCCGTCCGGCGGCGAGATCTAGCCTCCGGACCGCCAGATCTGGCGGCTCGAGGTCGCGCGGACCTCGGGCGACGCCGCCTGGTCCACGCGACCTCGGGCGAAGCCGCTGGGTCGCGCGGACCTCGGGCGGCGTCGCCCGAGGTCGCGCGAACCCAGCGGCCGCCCGAGGTCCGTGCGACCCAGCGGCTTCGCCGAGGTCCGCGCCGCTGGGTCGCGCGTCGCGCCACCCCGAGCACGGTGGTCACCGGCGACGCGCGACCCTCGGGCGGCGGCGGCGATGGTGGCTGCCGGAGGTGGCCGGGGAAGAAAAAGAAGAAGACAAACGGGGAAGAAGAAGAACAAGGTGAACGATAGCGTGGCATTTCTCAAATACCGAATGCTCAATCTGCCCCTCCCAGCGTGAGCATTGAGCATTTGGAATGCTCATACTTGGGCAAAGGGGCTTTCGAAAATATTGCCAAACACCAAAAATTTTGCCAAATGGGCTTTGGGGGCCCAAAGCCCCTTTGGAATGCCCAACCACACCCCCAAATTCACAGAAAAATATTAAGTGTGTTTAATATGACATATAGGATGATATAACAAACCATACATTGATCGACACGTGGCAAATCCGGACCCACCTATCGGCCCCCACTCTCTCCGTTAATGCTTTGTCTCTCTCACATTTATTGTCTCTCCTTTCCTCTGATTTTGCCCGTGCCTCTCTTTCTCCTTCTTCTCTCTCTACTTCTCTTTTCTTTCTCTTGCATCTGCTTAAAGCATGAGACGTACCCAATATTTTCTCCAAACCTAGGCTCCCCGTTGCTCCACGGTGACGTTGCGTGGCCAAGCCCACCCAAATTTTCTTGGGACAGGAGAGAGACTGCTTCTGCCATTCAATATTATTTTCTTTCAGAGATGTCAAATACGTCCAAGTTGCAGACTCCAGATTCACGAACCTGTCTCGGGTTAAGTTAGCTGACTTTTTCCGCCATCGAAACGCATCCCACCAACGGTAAAATTATTGAACGACAAGGAGACACACGCACGTTCAAGTTGAATTTAATTATCTTCAGAAAATAGAGAGAGACATAATTTCGTCGAAGTCGTCGTGAAGAAGTCTCCGCTTAATGTCTTTTTAACATAGATACAGATAGCCTCTTAATCAAAGCTTCTATACCACATATCAACAAGACAGGATCCATGCCTTCTCATCAATGGAAGTACGACGTCTTCGTGAGTTTCAGAGGCAAGGACGTTAGGAAGAACTTCATATCACACCTCTTCCACGGGCTGAACCATGCGGGGATTAACTACTTCAGTGACGAAGACAGAGAGGACGCTGGGGAGGAGATCAAGGACAAGCTCTTCAGAGCGATCGGGTATGCGAGGTTCGCCCTCGTCGTGTTCTCTCCGAGCTATGCTGACTCCAAGTGGTGCCTGGATGAGCTGGTAGAGATCCTCAAGTGCAGAAGGCAGCTCAAGATTCAGGGCCACGTGGTTGTTCCCATTTTTCATGGCGTGGACGCGGCTGATGTTTCGAATTTGACGAGCAGAACCGAGTTCTCGCAAGGTTTCGAGAGGTTGTGTAAGATCCATAAAAATGATGAGCAGATGAACAAATGGAAAAATGCTCTAATAGAGGCTAAGCATATTTTCGGCTTCCATTTGCAGAACGACGCCAATGGGTAAGTACCTGTGATTCTTACTCCATGTCGAAACTTAGTATCGCCTTATGTGAATTTTCCTTTTTTGATGTCATTTTTTTGGTTTGTCTGCTTTGTAGATGGAAATTGTGTATAATCGACGAAATTGGTTTTCTTAAGGAAATGGAATAAGTAGAAGTCTTGTTCCACTTTCCTGAAAATTCTTATTGCCATCTTTTGAAGGATTACGACTGAACCCTCTTTGCATCTCTCTTTCTCACAATGCTCTCGGCATCTCCCTCTTCTCGGCCATGGTCAGTGTCAAACTCGACTCAGATCTGTCGAGTTCGAGTTGGATCTGACCCGGGTGGATGGTGACAGCGTGGCGGTTGTCGAGGGGAGGGCCTGAGCATTGGGTGGGCGGATGGGTTATGGTTTTGGGCAAGTGAGTTTTCATTGTTGGTGAATTTAACATGGTGGGAGGGACAAAATTGAAACGGAAATGACAAATTCGTAAATAGGATTAGATGTAAATATAATTCGAATGCTAATTATAGAGTTGCATAACTCAAGGTACAAATTGACATAACATTGAAATGTGATAATGTTTTAGATAATTTCCCCGTAAAGTGAAAGCGAAAAGCCGGAGTAAATTTCCCTAAGTTTGCAGTTTACATTGTTGAGGTTTCATACCCTTTTTGGGCCAAATTCTGGAGTTTCAGACTTAAAATCATGATAACATAGTAGAAACGGGGATACACTAATTTTTACTGTTTTTATGGCTTTAAATCAGAAGGGTGTCGCTTCTTCGGATTCATGGTACGGCGCAACGCAAGACGACCAAGAAAAACTATTAAAAAGAAGAAGAAGAAGAAGAAGCTGGACGCACCCTTCTCTGCCGTAGGATTTATATCCAAAGTTGAGCCTAGTTAATCACCCTTCTCTTCCGTAGGATTTTTCGTTACACATGCCAATGTCTCTGGTGATTCAGTCAACAAGCTCGATTTCTTCTCTTCACATACCGTAGAAATTTGAGTATAATGTTCATCGTATTTTGTCGCTTGGGGTATATGTGTCTGTCTATTTTGTCATACATATTGCTCATATAAATATGGTATCAACATTTAACGTCAGCAATGAGGCGAAGCTCACAGAACACATTGTCAAGTACCTTGCCGAGAAGATACGTCCAACACGGTCTCGCCATGAGACGAAAAACGCAATTGGAGTAGCTCATTTAGCAGAAGATGTGATTGCCTTGCTAAGAAATGGCGGAGAGGAAGATGTGCGCATGATAGGTATATGTGGTACGGAAGGAATAGGGAAGACAACAGTGGCTACGGTTGCTTGTGAGGACATTCTTGATGAATTCGAGTGTTATGTCTTTCTCGAAAAAATTGGAGAAGTAAATAGAGACCTTCTCGGCCTGCAGAAGAAGTTACTCCAAAATCTCATGAAGGTAAAAGGATTGAAGTTGTATGATGACATTCACTCCAACATCAATGAGATAAAAAGTAACATGTGTCGTAAAAAGATACTTCTTCTCCTTGATGGTGTTACTGGGAAAAAACAAATGGACTATTTCGGCGCTGGAGAGCGAAAATTGTTTCACCCGGGGAGTAGAATCTTGATCACAGCAAGAGATCCAAATTTGCTGAAAGTTCTCAAGGTCGATGACAAGTACATTGTCAAGGGATTGAGTCCAAACAAAGCACTTCAACTCTTCTGTCATCATGCCTTCGATAGAGAAGAACCTAAACAAGGTTATGAAGTGCTGTCTGAAAGTCTAATTCATTATGCAGGGGGTCATCCATTGGCCCTTAAAAGATTAGGTTCCTACCTTAGTGATGTGTCTAAAGATCATTGGCATAAACTATTGGACAAGTTGGGGAGAAGCCCTTATCTTGATTGCATCGATGGAGTTTGTAGTTCACCCACCCTCCCATTGCAATCCGTCGGGCCGTATGGAGGTCAAGGTGGTGGTGCTTATGATGATGGAACATACACAGGCATAAGGCAAATCAGTGTCCTCATTATGTCGGTTATCGATTCCATCACCATCGATTATGATCAAGAGGGCTGTTTGGTACGTTCTTTCGAGCACGGTGGACATCCTGATGGTAACATTTTTACGGTCAGTATACTGTTACTCTTAAAAGTTTCATTGGACAATAAATATTTAGCATTTGAATTATCATGATCAAGAGATGTATAGAAGTAATCATGTGCTTAAATAATACACATTATTAGCATATGACACAAAGAAGCAATAACCCGTGATATGATTAATATAAACCTTCAAATAGTTTTGTTGAAAAGAAGTCCACCCAGATTAAAGAACAGATGAAAGGGACGGAAAAAAGTAAGAAAGTTAGGATGCATGTGTGTGTATATAGGAGAACAGTGACACTTAAACAAATTCTTGCACTTGTTACAGGTCAAATTAGATTATCCAAATGAATACCTGACTTCGATCTCAGGCCATTTAAGAGACTACCATATTCCTATTGTTATTCAGTCTCTCAAATTCCATACCAACAGAAAGACATACGGGCCATTTGGCTTTGAAAGAGGGAAATTTTTTCATTTTCCACAAGTTCGTGGCAGAAGAATTATTGGGTTTCATGGAAAATGTGGCAGTCATCTTGATTCAATTGGAGCCCACTTTGGGCCAATTTCTCATGCATATCCTTTTGAAGCTTTTGGACCATGTGGGGGTGATAAAGGTGAGGACATTTGGGATGATGGGAGATATACAGATGTGAGAGAAATCGTTGTAGGATTCGATTCAACAATTAATTTTATCTCTGTTCTATACGACAAGTATGGATGTCCAGTTGGTCCCTTCACGCATGGCGCAAAAAGGAGGCACATATAGGGTAAGTCATTCTCTCTCTCCCTCCCTCCCTCCCTCTCTCTCTCCCTCTCCCTCTCTCCCCCTCCCCCACCCCACTCTTTCTCTCGGGATTGTATAGCTGAGTTGAGTTCCGCTCATTTAAGCTATTGGAAAATAGATAGGGCCGAAAAGAGTTAAAAGAAAAATCAGAAGAATTGAGATGTCATAAAACCAAGAAGTGAACATAACAATTTTCCTTCATTCTCATCTCTTGAATCTGTTTCTTGCTTTCCTCACTTCTTCTCAAATTTTGATTTTTCCCCCTCAGATTAAGCTTGACCATCCAAGTGAGTACTTGGCTTCCATCTCAGGCTACATTGGAGAAGTTTCTAAAAACACCATTCTTCAATCATTAACAATCGAGACTAATCTGAAGTGTTATATGCCATTTGGAACCGCAAAAGGAAGGCATTTTTCATTTCCATACAGCGGCGGCAAAATTATTGGGTTTCATGGGAGGTGTGATGGCCCTCGTCTCGAGTCCATTGGAGCTTATTATGAGCCGATTCCTCATACGTATCCCATTAAGGTTTTAGGGCCTTTTGGAGGTGCAGGTGGAGATTCCTGGGATGATGGACAATATGTCCATATAAGCAGAATTGCCGTTCGGTATGGATTGGTCATTGATTCTATCGCTTTTGATTACATCGACACCAACAGCTCCAAACGGTCGATTAGGCATGGTGGAAATGGCGGGGAGAATATTTGCGAGGTTGTATCTAAGACTCTTTCTTTTCTCTTTCTCCATTTCTACTTGAATGTAATAAGGTAACCTTCCTAGTTTATAGATCAGAATCATATTTTAAACAAAGGGATAAGTGCAATAGAAGTCCAAAAACTTGTAACGAAAATGCAATTGAATTTTAAAACTTATAAAAAAAGTGCAATTAAGTCCTAAAACTCATCAAATTGGTTTAATCGAGTCCTTAAGTTAACACCGTCAAACTTTTTAACAAAAAATGCTGACGTGGCATTTAAAATGAATTTTTATTTTCCATGTGGTTTTTTTAAATAATTTTTTATTCAAATTAGATTTAAAAACTAGAAAAGAAAAGCTAAAATCTATTTAAAAAAAAATAGTTCAAAAAAAAAAAAAAAATGCCCGCCACTTCTACCGCCGCCGCCCATCGCCGGCCCCTCCGGCGATGGGCGGCAAAGGAAGCGCTTGCCATTTTCTTTTTCTTTTTTTTTTTAACTGTTTTGTTTTTAAAATAAATTTTAGCTTTTCTTTTCTAGTTTTTAAATCTAATTTAAATAAAAAAACAATTTAAAATAAAAATCCACATGGAAAATAAAAATTCATTTTAAATGCCACGTCCGCGCCACATTAGCATTTTCCATTAAAAATGTTGACGGTGTTAACTTTATGATTCGATTAAACCAATTTGACAAGTTTTAGGACTTGATTGCATATTTTACAAGTTTTAGAACTCAATTGCATTTTCATTACAATTTTAGGACTTCTATTGCACTTATCCCAAAAAAAATATACAAATTATTTTGTTCATGGACTGATGCAACATACAGTCACTCATGTCAAATATGTGTTTTTGTGGCCTGTTTGCAGGTTAAATTGGCATACCCGGATGAGTACATAACTTCTTTTTCTGGATATATCAATTCAAACAATAGTCTCAGTGTAATCAACTCGCTCACATTTCAAACCAACAAAAGAATATGGGGACCGATTGGAAAAGAGGAAGGGAAGTACTTTTCCTTGCCATCAGAAGCTGGGAAACTTGTTGGATTTTTTGGGAGAAGTGGTGCTTTACTTAATTCTATAGGAGCACACATTGAGCTCTTCTCGAACAAGCTGTATCCCTTCAAATCAGTGGGGTTATTTGGGGGTTCAGGTGGTTCGTCTTGGGATGACGGCAACCACCATGCTAACGTGAGAAAAATCATAATTGTATTCGAACCAAGTAGAGAACCGATTATCGAGTCAATCACATTTCAATATGAAGAGGAGGATGAAGATCTAAGGTTATGTGAAAGACATGGTGGCACAGATCAAGGCGAGATCCATGTGGTAAGTCCTCGTATATATTCCTCATAGAAATTTTGCATGTGTTTCTGATCATGAGTTTGATAGAGTCGCACCCCACTAATCTATGCAGATTGATCTGTATGATTCGGATGAGTATCTAACTTCGATATCGGGGTACATAAGAAGTTCTAGTTCTTGTCCCACTGTCATTCGCTCGCTCACCTTTCAAAGTAACAAACGGACAATTGGACCAGTTGGCGATGAAAAGGGAGTCTACTTCTCGTCGCCTACAACGGGCGGCAAAATAATCGGATTTTATGGAAGAAGCGGTGACCATCTTGATGCGATCGGAGTATATTTTGAGCCAATTTCTCATCTTTACCCGATCAAATCAATTGGACCATTTGGAGGCCTAGGTGGGAATGCTTGGGATGATGGTAAGTTCAGTGGTGTGAGGGAGATTGAGATCATGCACGACGATATCATCCATTACATTTTCTTTTGTTATGACAAGAATGGTGAACCGGTTTGCTCCAATACACGGGGTGCTGACGCCAGAAATGGCAAGGCCAAAGTCACCAAGGTTAGCTTTTTCCACTTCACTTTTCTCGCTAAGTACACTAGCAGTTGTTTGTTCATATGTTTGACTGATTGGTGACGATCAAGACTGTTTCGAGTTCCTCGAGAGTACCTTAGTTACTGGTCCCGCATATGGGTTTAGTGCAAGTCCCTTATGAAATCGTGTAGTTTTATATAAAGGTTCTGTATCTTCACTGTTTTCATTGTCTCGTTAAATTTATCACTTCGGTTCTGCCGAGCCAAACATTATGAGAGAGAAATTGTGTGCAGGTTCGATTGGATTATCCACGAGAGTACTTGACATCAATCTCTGGCTACAAGCGAGAGACTTACGAACCCGTCGTTGTTTACTCGCTCACATTTTATAGCAATAAAGGAAGATATGGTCCCTTTGGCAGTGAAATAGGAAGGTACTTCGGGTATCCATCGACCGGAAGCAAAATCATCGGCTTTTATGGAAGATCCGGTTCAAATCTCGATTCTATTGGAGTATATGCAGAACCAATATCACACTTGTACCCTTTCAAGTCCCTCGGACCGTTCGGAGGTGAAGGTGGAGATCCTTGGGATGATGGAGTATATACCGATGTGAGAGGATTTGATATTGTGGTTGGATCTGTGATTGAGTCCATCAGAGTCGAATATGATTATAATGGTTCCTCGGTTCAATGCTCTAAACATGGTGGAGATCATGGAGACAGATATGAGGTGAGTTCCTGGATTCACATTTAAAAATGCTAGTAATTCACATAATTGTAGGAGTTTTGGGTATTTATCTTCAAAAGAAAAAGTCAAATCTCAAATCTAATATACATATATAACAGTGGGTAATGCTCGCGCAAGGTTGAGCCACGTAGCACACTCAAATATGAACTTTTCCCAGCAGTTTAATTTTCATCGTCACTCTGGCAAATTCCCATCCCCAACAAATCTCTAAATCTAGATTGCTAATTCTTATGCATATTTTGGTAATAACTATATGTCTATATATGGATTTCGTTTGGAGATACATGTATATCATATGTTCAAAAATAATTTTTTATAAAGAGGTTTAGAAAGAGTTTAACAATTTAGGGATATCTACCTCATATTAACTCATATTTTAAAAAATAAGATCAATCTGATATAGGGCCAATATCTGATGAATAAATACTATTTAAATTATATTTGAGAAATAATAAAAATTTTAAATGAATCTCATAATCAACTCATATTTGAAAAATATATTATATTAAATGAATAATAAAAAAATCCATCATCGCAAAAAATTATGTGATATAAAAATTCAAATGAATGTAATGAAATGATACTTCAGAAGGTAAATATATATAATAGTATACCAACATGTATTATAAGTGATGATTGTTATGATTGAAAAGTTGTATGATAAATTTAGAGGATTTGTGTGGCATAGAGTGCAAGAAGTACATAAAGGAGATGTTTGGAGGAGAAAATAAAATAGGAGAACAATTAGAGAATTATAAGTTTAGGCTGACATGTACTTCTAAATACATGTCACTCATCCAACGATAAATGTGTAAAAAGTTATTTAATTAGCACTGAACATAATAAAAGCTCCGAAAGAGATGTTATAGGATTATGAGAGAAATACTAAGGTTGGCAGAAGATTTTGTTGTCTGGGCTAATATTCCAGCGATAAGTAAAAGCCAGCTAAAAGAGAAAAAGGTACGACCACCCAACGCACTAATTGAGATAGTTAACGAATCATCACATGCTTCATTAGTGCTGTTGGCAAGTGAAAGTTGAAAGGACTTTGAATTGGCTAATCATGCAGGTCAAGCTGGACTATCCCAAGGAGCGTTTGATTTCCATATCAGGTTACACAAGAGAAAGCGGAGCCTATCCACCCACCGTTATCCAATCTCTGAAAATACATACCACTAGATGCATCTATGGACCGTTTGGCACGGGAAAGAGCAAGAAATTTTGTATTTCATCAGATGCTATTGGTGGCAGGATCATCGGGTTTTATGGACGGTCTGGATCACATCTTGATTCAATTGGAGCACGTTTGGAGCCATATAATTAGGCTTAAGTTATAGGATGTTCGACTTAGTGATTATCGTTTCAATGGCATTTCTGTGAAATAATCACAAGTAGTTGCTTTGCATTGCAATGGTTCGTTCAGTTTAACGTTGTGAAACCATGTCTCACATAAAGCCAAAGAAATGTGATCCCCCGGTTTCTTTTTACCTACTTGCTTTATGCATTTTAAATAATGTTTCATAATAACTTTAGAAAACTATACCTTATGATGCAAGAAATGCATAAATGACGAGTATATATACTTGGCGTCTCATTTTAATGTCTTCTCTTCATTTTGTGAAGAAAATATGAAAATTTCACTTTTTCTTTTCCTTCATTTTCAGAATCATCTCTCATTTTGTGGATTTGGATTTTTAAAATTTTGGTTCTTTTCTTACAGAATAGAACACTCTTGTTCAAAGTGTTTTTTTCTTGGCCAATAAAACTTTAGATGCCCTTCAACCTGGGCCATGTCTTCTGCAACAATCCTGTTTTTTTCACTTTTAGATGAGACTTACCATGTTTCAATTTGGAAAGAGAATTTTCAAAGAAAACCTGCGATCTTCTTATATATATATTCTTTTTGTTCTCGGTTGACAGGTAATTTCAATGTCTCACTAAATGCATTTCTTGTGGTGTATTGTTTCAACTGAAAAATATGTAAAGGCATTTTTTCTTAAACAAATTGGAAACTTATTTCCATTTTATTTCAATGAAGAGAAAGTTGAAAATAGTTGGGCTACTTTTTACTGCCAACATGATGTATAAATAATTAATATATGCTGTACTTTGGCTTAAGATTAAGCATGAAAATAGATAATAAGATATGCAAATATGAAGTAATGGTTTAATTTTTAAATATTCAAACACATAATTGGGAAGGATGCCTCAACCAATTTGTAGAATCGATGGCAACAAATCAAATCATGTGTATGGACAGCTTTAGTCACAGCTAGAAGAACTTTAACTTCTTTTCTCTGTTCCCCTTTCTAGCTTAGCTCATCCACCTTGCAATTCATACATGACACATAGTTAAAAGAACATCGTTGAGGAAAACATGGTCCAAGTTGTTTTTCTTAATGCCAAATAGATATTCGGTCTTTAACACACTTTTATAATGAAAGAAGTGCACCACAACAATCAATGGTTCTCTTTTTCCTCAAATAAACTATTGCATTGAACCTGATCATGGATTGACAACTCGTTGGGTTTATCCAGGCCCAAATGCAATATAGGTGGGCTCAAGCAAGCATCATTTTCCACCTGAGCCTTCCACTTGGGTCTAATCCATCCTGCTCACGTCTAACCATTTCACGAAGAAAATTTAACATTACGATGGATATGCATGGGTAAGGATTATAAGCTCGATATCCGAATTGAAATAAAAAATTATTCACAGACAATGGTATTACTGGCGATTAAAACAAATATTCTTAAGAAATAAAAAGGAACCGACCTCTGTTAACCTCTTCTTTTATGTGCTTCCTTGCTGTGTTTTATACTTTTCAATTTTTAGCTAGTTTTTTTGGTCGGACAAATATTGCCAGTTGACCGACCATAATCGTAACTCATCCGCTAAATATTACACAGGGATGTATAAAATTGAAAAAAATCTCGATCACGATTTTTTTTGTTTTGGGAAGTTGTTGATTTCTGGGCCCGTGAATATTACTTTTGCATATATTCGTTCTTTCTATATGACTTATCTCTATGGGATGCTTCTATTCGAATAATGAGTTATTTTTTTGAATCCCAAACGATGAATTTATATCGAACACCACTTCTAACATGAAGGAAACTCATCTTACATGCCTTAAAGTAAAATGCACTCCATAAATATATTAATTTCGTTGAATTATGTAAGCTAACAATCTAGATGCGAACCTATTCACATACCACGTGTGCACCGACGAGTCCTATCCATTTCCGACACAAACTGCCAAAGCTCGGATTACGCGGTGAAGTGTCACCATTGCCCCTAAATGCTACTCCGGCGGAGCTCTGCGGCAGCCCAGCCGACCCTTATCCACACGCAGCCGACACTACGGGACACTTCCCCACTCCCGCCCCAGCACGCGTGTCCTCATCCTGTACGTGGGCGTGGCATGCACGTGTCCCCTCGCCGAGCCATGCACGTGGAGGCTCGCAGAGTCTCCCGCCACCCTACAGCTCCCTATAAAACCCCGCTCGGATTCAGATCGATCGATCATCAGTCTCCAAACAGAAAAAGAGACATTCAGTGTGAAGAGCGCGTTTCTTGGTCCTTGGTTATCTGCACAGTTTCGCTTTGCGTAGAGACGTTTGAGAGGAAGAAAGGAAATGGCGGGATACGGAGGCCAGTATGGTGACTCCGACGTGCGTCGCCAGAACGACGAGTACGGCAACACGATTCGCCAGACGGACGAGTTCGGGAACCCGGTCCCGCAGACCGGATACGGAACAGGTGTTTACAGTGCTGGAACTGGCGGTGCAGCTGGGCTGACCGGCGGCCTCGGTTATGGTGGAGACCAGCAGCAGCAGCTGAGAGGCGGACATCATGGAGGTGGCGGTGGTGGAGTGCTCCAGCGATCCGGAAGCTCCGGTTCTAGCTCCGTCAGTCTTTAACTCTACTCCATTTTCTTCTCGTTTTTTCCCTTTCTGTGGTTTGAACTTTCAGCTACATTCAATTTCCCGAAAGCACGTAAACTAATTGTCAGTTGTCCACATATTTTGTCAAAGCTTTGAGAATGTCACGGCACGGCACGTGCTTCAATTTGTAGGAAAGCGGTGCAAATGAATTTCAACTGTTCTTTAAAAGACTAATCTTCTGTTATGGGTGCAGTCGGAAGATGATGGTCAAGGCGGAAGGAGGAAGAAGGGGATTAAGGAGAAGATAAAGGAGAAGATTCCGGGGATGGGCAGCAAGGACGAGCAGCAGCAGCAGCAGGCGGGGTCGTACCCGACGTCCACCACCGTGAGCGGAGGCTACGGGGCGGAGATGGGGCAGCAGCAGGAGAAGAAGGGGATGATGGACAAGATCAAGGAGAAGCTGCCCGGACATCATTAGATATTACATATGTTGCATCAGTTACTTGATCAGTACTAGATATCTAAGTGGGTGCGCATAGTTGTCTTTTTGTATTGTGTGTATGAGGGAGGGACTTGAATTTGGGTGTGCCAAAATAAGTGCAAGAAGGTCACTATGTCTCCTTCCCCCTGGGCAGCTTGCACCTGAAAGTTGCTCGTGTTGTGTACTGAGTCCTTTGCAGTCTAAATATATGTGTTTGAGTTTTTGTATTCAGTCTCGCAGCAGACCGGTTTTACGACGTATGCAGTGCTGCCGAGCGGTGGCAAACCGGCCGGGCCTCTGGGGACCGTTGTTCCTGATGGCCTTTTCTTGCATCCTACGTTTCGTGCAACCGAGGTCTGTTCCCCGTTGCACAACCTAAGAGCCGAGGACAGCAACAGGAGCTGCGTAAATATCTGGAGGGAAAGAGAGTATTAGTACCGATGTTTCTATTTATATTTTTCACATGAGTGTGAACACTTACGATATACATAAGCTACTAATCATTGTGGTCAAAGGGAAGAGAAATGATCGAAAAGTTTTAACTTGAGTCTCTCCCAATCAATTGCAGACATTAATCATGCGGAACTCATTTGTGCGGTCTACATGATCGGTTCAGCGATCTAAAGCGCATGAAAAATTCTGGAGATTATTGCAAAATTATAGTTTTTGATTATTTTAATATATATTTATATGACTCTAAATATGGTTGCAGGTACATTCTAAGTCTACCTGGAGAGTACATTATATTTGTTAATAAACATACAACGGCACTGCTTTTTTTCAAACATTAGAACAAGTGCATTTGGTTTGGCTTTTGGGAAAAGTTTTTGAGAAATGCAAGTAGTACGTAGTAAATCATAATTTCAAAGTGTACTGAGAAACAACATTAGTTTAAACGATGTTTGAAAGAATCACATTTTGTAAAGCAAGTTTACTTTTTTTCATTAAAAAAACTCAAAAGCGGCGAAGTTGAGCGACTGGCCAATGGCTAGCAAGCCATGGGCAATGCTAAATCTAACTATCAACAAGCTAGAATTGGTGCTAGCAACCTCGCCTAAGGTCATAGGACCCTAGGCAACGCTCACCTGAATTGCTCAAATCCAAGTGGTCGCACGACCTCTCGCCTAGATCGCATAACCTCAGACCGCATTGCCTAAAATCACGCAATGTAGGTCATGTCTGTCTAGGTTTGAGCGAATCATTTGAGGGTCACTTAAGGTCATGCCACCTAGGAGAAAGCCGCCTAGGTCCGAGTGATCCAAGCGAGCCCTACTTGTGTCACGCGACCCCTCGCTTGGTTTCGAGTGACCATCGGCTACCATTGGTGACCGTAGACCAGAGTCTACTGAAGCACAGAGAGAGGCGAGATTCAAGGAGAAGAGCAAGTGGCTACTTGAGGTATATATCTAGGATTCTATTCAAAAAGGTTAAAGTTCAAATTTTAATAAATTTTTTAGGGCAATAAGGCAATTAAAAGTTGTCATTAACTTGTTCCAGCTGCTTTTTGATAAAGCTAAAAAATCCTAGGCAACCTTCTACTTGTCTCAGGCTCTCAGCCTTCCCGAGGCTAATTTTTCTCGAATGTGTTTTCTAAAAATCTTCCCGAACAGTTATATTTGGGCCCAAGGAGAAAGCCCTTGAGAAAGCCTTTCCTAAATCCTGCCAATGTCATCATCTCCGACATGGGAAAAGTGGAAAACTATATTTCCTAGAGTGAAAAATATAATTTTATGTAGAGATAATCATAATTATTTTCTTGGTTTCCCACCACTCCCCCTTTCTTCGCCCTTTCTCTTGCATTTTGTCGTGTCCTTCGAAGGACTTCGAGACGACTTATAAGTCTTCATCCACCGTCACCAAGTCTTTTATCAGGCATTGGGCCCGGAGGTTTTAGTGCGGATCTAGGCCACACTTGCACGAACCAGATGCACAAAGTCCCAATGAATTTCGGCAATTAGATGACGTTGGTCTTAAGTAGACTCCACGTGAATGAACGTTGGAGATCCTCTGGACACATCTACATGCGGAGCATCTTGTTAATATTTGGATGCAGGGTCGAGCCAACTTGAAAGGAAATTGTCTCCTCAAAGGTTAATAAAAAGGTGATCGTTCATGTTTCACTTTTGTCCTGAAACACGTTACTTTAGATTGGATAATATAAAAAATGACCGCCTGAAGCAGGATTTCAATGATCAAAATAATTTGTTGGACAACTTTTATCTTAATTTTATTTTAAAATCTTTGAAATATTGATTGAATGATTAAACATTTAATTTGTACAAGATAGATTCCGTCGCAGCTTCTCACATTAAATTCTATAAAAATATAACGTTAGTAAAAGCAATCAACAACTATGATTACAGGCATGAGCTCGGCGAGGGCGGTTAGGTCCCGTTTATAGAGGGGATGATGGTGCAAGAAACCTAAAGATGTGCACGAATCTCTAATGAAGGGGGATTTCCGGCTTGTTTGTGGCGTGTTCTACAAAAATTCGCTATCATATCAAAAGTTATCGTCATCACTCTTCTACCGTAAGCACTATTTTGTCATGAGGGAGCATTTGATTTAACTAATTTAGCCGAAATCAGCCTTATAGCTCATTCGTTGGAATTTTAAAAGAATAGGTGCGTTACAAAGATTGAAACATCAATAATTAACCTGGGGACAATAGCAAAATCGGGTTGACACTATTTCTATATTTTTTATAAGAGGGTTGAAACTTAATTCTCTCATAAAATATGAAAGCTTTAGAGGCAACCAAAACCCCTCCCTCTCTAACCATTGGGGTACCATTCCCATGTAAGAAGGGATAGAAAATGGCCGAGCAACGACCATTTCACGTAATGACCATTTGTCAATGTGAAATCTCCCATGTGATATCCTCAATTACGTAATACATGTGTTTACCCCAAAAAAAATCAAGTCGTCAACTTGGATTAGCACACACTTGACACTTGAGCACAAATAGTCACATGAATAACACGTGAATATTCTCATGTACTGGATATCTTATCAATGACCGTAGAGGTAGATATACCGACACACATCGATGACACATGTTCGTTGTCGATATACGACGGTCAACGACAAAGTTATGAATACTGGCATGAATATTGATGAAGGAAGAACTACATACCATTAGAGTTCTTCGGAGGCTTGAGAAGTATAGAAATAAGGTTTCTAACTCGAAAGAAGAATCGAGACAATGAATCGACTGATAGGTGTTTGCCGGAGAAGCGTCAAGACACAACTGCAGGGTCCAAAATTGGTAGAGCAAGTTAAGATTGAGAAGAAATGGGCATGCCGTTTTGGAGGGAACGATTACCACTTTTGAATCAAGATCATGAGGCGATGAGCATGTACTTTTAATAGTGATAACTGTTCGAGCACAAAGTCAAGAGATCGTGAAGGCATGGATGCAAGACTCTCGGAAACGAGAGGAAGATACAAATAACCAGCGTAAACCGTTCGAGGAAAATACAACTGCTGCAAACCGCCAATGAGCGTTATCACATAACTATTGTAAATACCATTAGTCATCTATCGAAGAACCCTCCACACAAATCAAACAAATTTACTATCTTTTCAATATCTATACTTCCTCGTACTGCACTTTACTTTCCTAGTTGTAGTTTTCAAATTCACATTGTCGATTAAATTTCGACATATATCTCTATCCTTGATGGTGTGTCAAGGATTAAATTCCAACATAATACCTCTATGTTTTCAAGCTGTGTTGTCGATTGAAGTCTGGAATAGTTTGTTTACATCCGGCTACCTTAATGAATCTGTATTTTCCATATCGTGTCGTCGATTAAATTCCAGCATGGTTTGCATCTGTACAATCATATTCTTTATAAAGATGTGGGTTGTTGGTTCCTAATTGCTTGTGATATATTCTGTCCAAAATTAGCACAAGACCTTATTCAAATTCAAAGAACTAATTTCGTTGAAAGGATATTTCGCCGTAAGAGAAATTCGGTGAAACAAGACGTGTCGTCATTGGGAAAGGTCATCTTCTGTGTGGACCATAGAGAAGAGAATCCCACGATGTCTCTTTGTTATGCTTCTTCTCTGGCATTTGTCTTGTTCTTCGAAAGATTTCGAGACTGCTGGAAATCTTCCTGCATCGAGAAAGCATTACGAGTCTCGACAAGTCTCCTCTGTTGGTCACCAGGAGTCGGGCCCGGTGTTTTTAGTGCGGATCCAAGCCACACTTGTATGAACCGGATGCATAAGATTCCAATAAATTTCAACTGTTAAATGAGTCAGTCTTATATGGAGCCCACACAAATCAACGTCGGAGATCAACTTGGCTTTTTTACGTGCGGAGTACGTTATCCATTCTTCTTCTTGGGTCCAGGGCCGGGCCAGCTGGGTCCGGAGCATGCATACAGAGGTAAAGGTCTCCCCATAAATTAATCCCATATACTTTTCTATATTTAATTTTTATCATGTGACAGGAGTTACTTTACTTTGGTCAAAAAGAGGGGCTGAACGGACTTTGCATCCTGTAAGAAAAATGACGTTTCTAAAGGCCTCTATGATCAAAACAACTCGGTGATGACTCCCAGTCAATTCATTTTGTTTTATAATCTCGAATTATTGGTTGAATGGTTAAATGTCTAATTTGTATGCGATAAATTCTGTCAAGTGTCTCATTCAAAATAAGTCTCATCAACCACACTGTAGAGGAGCTTTATTAGATGCATGTGAACGGGCAAATTGCGTGTGTTCATGACATTCATTAAGTCGAATCATCCGAACTTTGACTTGTTAAAAAAGAAAAAGCTAATGACTTCTTTTGGACTATGTGTCAAGATTTTTTGGATTGGGATAACAAGCCAAATATACAAATCAAAATTAAAATACAACCATTATTTTATTCACCGCCTAAGCAGGACCTTCTCTATTAGTGATCTTAATTATTACACAAAGTACCACTAATAACTTAGAGATTTTTTTTTTCTATAGTGATTTAGATTGCACCTTCATGCACTACAATTATTTTTAGAAATTAAGAAGGTGTCATCTTGTGACACTTGTTAAGTAACCAAAAAGTGTATGTATCATTAATTTTTTATATTAATTTTTATTGTTATATGTGTAATATTATAAGTCAAATCCTTTTCCATAGCAAGGTGGCATTGGTTTTCCAAAACTCAAACACAAGGTTGACCAGAATTCATGTAATGGACATTGTGATTTACTTGTTACATCATATCAATATGCAACCTATCCATGATATTAACAAGAAAATTCTACGAAAAGGGAGTGTATTCCATCTCACGGGCCGTTCTAACTATATTACTTGCTAAGCATTGAAATATTGCATAGAAAAGGGCAAGACTCTTTGGTTCATTGTCCCATAAACTTTAAATAGAGGCAATTTTCCAACTAAAACAATAAATAATCTCTTGTCCGATCCATCGATCCAATGCAATTGGAGCTATTTATCATGTGCGAGCTCATTTGTGTGGTTTGCATGATCAATAGTTATGACAGATCTAGTCCGGTGGTCTTAGATGCATAAAAAAAATTGCCGTTAAAGAAACACGTTTTGTAAGTAGTTTTCCAAGAGAACATAGTCATTATGAGATTGAAATAATATTTAATATTTCCCATAAATTAGGTGATTAAAGGTTAAGAGAGATCCTATTTTGGATCCTATGATACAATGATGATGAAGTTATGCTTTACTTTGTCCTATCCATCTTTGTACTGATTAATGATGTATTTAACTATAATAACCATCAACCAAGTCCCTCTTTCAATTTTTTTCCCTTTGTTTGGAACTACTATTACAAATGAACTTTTGGATGCTTATCTCATTTAACCAAATAAAATTCTTGAAATTATTGCAAGATTATTGTTTTTGATGATTTTAATACATCTTTGTGTGACCCTAAATATGGTCATGGGTACATGTCAAGTCTCTACATTGAGTATATGATATTTGTTAATGAGATTAATATCACGAAAAATCACAAATCGAAACACCTGTAATAAATTTACTCAATTAATTTTTTGACTATCAAAAACCACAAACCGGCACAACTATAACAAATTTATTCCAAATGACTACATAAAACTCTAAACTGGTCATAAGCCTATCCCAAACTAATTTTTTTTTTTTACTACAAAAATCCAAAAGCGATATATTTGTAATAAATATACCCTACCGACCAAAAATAATAATAAATATACCCTTCGTTAAATTTGATAAATATAAAAAAAAAATCATAAATTTGGTACAATTGTAATAAACGGAAAGTAAAATCTCAAACTAGTATACCAATCAACTATCACGTGTTATCCAACTCAATAATTTAACGGTAAAATTTAATGAAAATTAATAAAGGGTAAATTTGTCACGAGTATACCAGTTTGAGATATATTCTAATTTAAAGTTTTTAGTGATAAAAAAATTAATTTGAAATAAATTTATTATAGATGTATTAATTTGAAATTTTTCGTGATATTAACTTTTGTTAATATATATAAAAGGAGACTTTTTTTTTTCAAACACTAGCACGTGATCTTTGTAATTCATCCAAGATGCGAAAAGTAACTTCTTTTAGAAAGTAATAGTTTTCAGGTTAAAAAATAATAATAATCCTATGTAAAGATAATCATGGTTATTTTCTTGACAATCCCACAATCTCTTTTCTTTACTTTTTCTGTCATATTTGGTCATGTTCTTCGAAAGACTTCGAAACGACTGGCAAGTCATCGTGCACTGTCACCAAGTGTATCCGTACGAGACATCAGTCACGAGGCGTTGGGCCCGGAGGCTTCAGTGCGCATCCCATCCACACTTGCATGAACCGGGTGCAAAAAATCCCAATGAATTTTTAGCAGTTAGATGGGTCTATCTTAGATGGAGCCCACATAAATCAACGTTGGAGATCCACCGGACTCACCTACATGCTCCGCATGTTGTTAATGTTTGGTTGCGGGGTCAGGCCAACTGGAAAGGAAAAGGTCTCCCTGAAGGTTGATAAAAAAGGTCATTTTCTATGTCTCCCTTTTGCCGTGAAACACGTTTCTTTAGTTTGGTCTTGATAGAGATGCGTAAGGGATGATATAAAAATGACTGCCCGAAAGAAGACTCAATGATCGAAATACATTTTTGACAACTTTCCTCTTAGCCAAATCATTTTGTTTTAAAATTTGAATTATTGGTTGAATAATTAATCACTTAGTTTGAATATGACATATTTCATTGCATCAATCTCTCTGTTTATGAAGCTTTATTAGATGTATGTGAACAAACGAATTGCGTGCATTTGAGGCATTTGTTTAAATTGAATAGTTTTGATTCTTTGTATTGAGAAAAAATTGGCAATTTATTGTTTTTGACTATCTTCAAGGTTTTTGGGGTTATGATAGCAAGTCAATTACCATTTAATCTAAGATGAATTCAAACAAAATTAAAATAAAATCATTGCTCTATTCACAGCCTAAGATGTGTCTTCTCTTATAAGTGATCTTAATCACTACACATAGAATTTACTAATAGTTTAGAGCTCTAGACAGCACCAAAATCCGATACAATTATATGAACTTTCACAAATTAGGAAAGAGACACCCTTAACACTTATAAGAAAATCAAACAGAAAAAGATGTATATTGATAATCTTAGACAATGATTTTTATCGTAATAGGTTTAATTAATATTTATAAATCAAATCCTTTTTCTATAAAGCATGATTCATAGCTGCCCTTAATTAACAAGATTTCATACGTTTATTTAGGGCAATGTCTAGCAAGTCTTCTCTCCAGCTGTGTACTCACAATAAAAATACAACAAGAACACCACAACTACAATGTTTTGTTTATACGAGAAATATTATATGCAGTTGATATGTGCTTATTCTCCTACTAGATAATTAATGGGCGGAAAATCGGTAGAATATGAGAATAATAGGAATAACGAGTATGAGAAAATTCAAAGGGAGTGTCGGAATTCAAATCGTTGACTTGTGTTTCGAGACTATGTTAAACTTTCGTTTTTTCGAAAATTTAAACAATGAAAATATGTGTCAACAATTTACTCATCACAAATTAAATCACGAAATAATGCGGCATCATACATTCTTGTGATCAATTATTGCTGAAAGCATAAGACACAAGACGAAGTGTGCCTTCTTTCAATTATTCAGCAATTACATAGTGCATCATCTAGCAAGGCATGATTCACTATATCTTTTTTAATATAAAAAATTAATATACTGCTAGTTTAAAAGAAATTTTACATAAACAAGCTCATCCGTTGAGTTTTCATGTGCTGCAATTACTCTATATCTTTTCCAATATAGCATTTCTCACCTTGCAATTATGTATTTTTACAACAAGGATACCGTGCAAATAAAACTTATTATCATAAAAATATAGACTGTTATTATCAAAGTACATTAAAAATTATCATACAATTATTTCTCTTTAAAAAATTCCACCAGTTTTCATACCATTTATAAATGGAAAGAGCTAAAACAGTGTGCGGTTAATGCTTCCTCATTCTCTTTTGTTTTATTGTAAACCTTCTTCATTATAATCGAGGAAAGACATATGGAGCAGTAATAGAAGACGCTTATGTATTTACAATGAGTTCGATTGATTAGTTTATAATGTTACGTATTAAATTTTAAATTAAGACTTTTTATAAGGATTGTTACCCGATACATAATATGTCCATCATTTGTCACAAAAGCCATTTCTGTCGCCGTGAAATGATGTAGTTATGTATTGAAAAATTGACCAATCATCTAAAACAATGGTGATTGACGTGGATTATGCACAAAAAGAAAGATTAATCGAGATGTTATTTTTTTTTGTCGGAATTGAGTTGTATGTTTAAAATTGCTTTTTTTTTTTTTTTTTTTTTTTAAGTTGTATGCTTGAAATTACCTTCTTCTTCTTCTTTTTTTATAACTATGTGGACAAATGATTAGGTTCTTGAATCGTTAATCTAGTAACATATATTCTTTGGTAGCGATTATTGTGGACTTTCATCTTCATCACTAATGGCGCTTTAGTCTTCGATGTGTGGAGGAGTAGAAGTAAATAGAAAAACTTCAGACAAGATGGAGGAGAGCTCTTGAAATTAGGGGTAAGCATTGTTTACGGTAGAATCAAGAACCGAAGAATCAGATCCGTGAGAATCGATCCGATAGCAAATACAGCGGTGCTCGTTTCGATTTTCAGTTCCATATTTTTTGGAACTTGTACTATGTAATTCGATTTCCGATTTCCATATGAGAATCGAACTGAGAACGGTCCACCAACCAGCACAGTCTCCTCAGTCTGTTATATTTGAACTCTACTTTCTTCTCTAGTTCTCACACCCACATCTGGCCTCTCTCTCTCTCTCTCTCTCTCTCTCTCTCTCTCTCTAGTCTCTTGACTTTCTCTCTCTTGAGTCTCGCCGACGCCATCTCGTCTCCTCTCTCTCTCGCCGACGCTGTCTCGTCTCTTCTTCTCTCGATCTCTCGGGTTGTGGCCTCGCATTTATTGGTCGAGTCAATCAGCCCACTGTTAGCCAGGTTTGTTCCTTCTTATAGCAACTAATTAGAGAGAATCTCTGTGCTTTTCCGATGATTAATGGCCTGAGCATTGTACGATGCGTTTGCCCTTTTTCTTTTGTAGAATTCCCCGAAAGCGAATGGTAGAATGACAAATACTGCCATAGATTTTCTCTGCTCGCTGCTGAGATAGTTTTTGTTTCAGCGGTGAACTGTGAACTGCCGAGCCCGTTTGGCTCGGTTTTTGGGGAATGCCTTTGGCCAAATGCAAATATCTTTAGGCTAAAGGGGTTTTCGGGAATGCTCGGGTGTTTGGCAAATTACGCATTGAAAAGTGGCTTGTGTGAAAATACTGTTTGGCAAAACTTATTCCACAGAGGCCAGATCTGGCCATCCGTAGCCAGATCTGGCCTCCGGACCGCCAGATCTGGCGGCCTGAGGTCGCATCGGCTAGCCAGATCTGGTGGCCTAAGGTCCGCGCCACCTAGGTCGTGCGTCGCGCCACCCCAGACGGTGGTCACCGGCAAATGCCAAATGCTCAATGCTGCCCCTCCCCAACTTTCAGCATTGAGCATTTGGAATGCTCATATTTGGGCAAAGGAGCCTTCAAAAATGTTGCCAAACACCAAATATTTTCCCCAAGGGGCTTTGGGGGCCCAAAGCCCCTTAGGAATGCCCAACCAAACAACCCCAACTCATTCTGCAAGTGGGCATTCACACAAATAAATAAATAAAATAATGAAACCAATAGCTATGCTGATAGCCATAAGATCGGCAAGGGCGGTTTTGGTCCCGTTTATAGAGGGCACAGTAGCGCGGCACCGGTGGTCACAGTCACGAAACCTAAAGATGTGCACTTGTCTCTAATGATGGGGATTTCCAGCCTACTTGTAGCGGGTTCTAAAAAATTTGCTATCCTATCAAAAGTTCACATTAAATGGGAGTGACCGGATTAAAAAATTCTTAAATAAGATTCTGTATATTTCGCGAAAAATATCACTTTTTTGAAAAATATTTTTAGAAAGTCATTTTTTATGAAAATGATAATATTTTCCGATGTTTTGCCTAAAATTTAAAAATTAACTAGAAAATATTTTTCACTGTTCAGTATGAAAATTTTGATTTGATTTCTCTATGTGCACTCATTTTAATAATTTTTATTTTTTAAATCGAATTTTTAATTACTTTTATATTTTAATTTTCTTTATACTTTTTTTCTTCTTTTTTTCCTTTTAATTATTCTTTTCCTCCATTTTCTTCTTCTTCGGTCGATGCAGCCACAGCAATGACCAACAACCGACCAAAGGCGAGCTCAAGGCTCGCCAGATTCAGCTAGCCTTGAGCTCACTAGCCTAAAAAAGGCTTGTCGATTTGATGAGGCCCGAGTTGGGCAAACCTTAAGCGCCTCTAGCAAGTTGCAAGCTTAAGCTTGTTAGCCTCGGGCTCGCCGATCTAGCGAGGTCCGAGGCTTGTGCTCGTGCTCACCAATTTGGCAAGTGGCCAACTCGAGCTCGCCGATCTAGTGAGTGGCAAGCTCAAGCTCGCCTATGGCCGATTGCCGACCATCACTATAGCTGGCAAATGGAAAGAAGGAAAAAAAAAAAAAGAGAAAAAGAAAAAGAAAAATGATTAAAGGTTCAAATTTTTTAAAAAGGGAAAAAAAAAAAAAAAAGGGGACGGTGGCATGAATGTGAGATAAGAGACAACAAATAAGAAAAATGTTTTCTCTTACTTGAAAAGCGGAAAATTTGTCCTATTGTAGAAGACTTTTTTCAGTTGCTAGAAAATGTTTTCCTTGATCTGTTCATTTTGAAATGAACACCGAATAGTCCAAAAAATGTTGTGGAAATTATTTTCCGTAAAATGAATGTGCATGAAATGCACCTTCAAATGTCACGGAGGGAGCACTTGATTTATATAATTTGGCCGAAATCATCGTTATGGCTCATTCGCTGGAATTTAAAAGATCAGGTGCGTCACAGAGATTGAAACATCAAGAATCAACATGTAGACAACAGCAGATTTGGGTCGACACTATTTCTTTATTTTTGGTAAGAAGACTTAATTCTCTTTTGAGACCCCCGCCGAGCTCTCTCCCCTACTTCCCTTCTCCTTCCACAAAGTCTAGTCAGGGTCGAGGGAAGACTATGGAGTGACCCCGACAATTGACATCATCCACAGTAACCCCGACTTTTCTGCTCATTTCGTTCGCACCAACTGAAAGTTACTCTCACACCAATAAACACAAAGTGCGTGTCCAAGCAAATTCTTGTAGATATGTACAGTTACGGAGTACAAGCTCAGACGATCGGTTTGTACTGCAGGACTGGCCTTTTCCAAGATGGTGTTCAATGGCCCCATCTCCAGTTTCTCCAGTTTCTCCAGTATCTCCAGTTCCTCCAGTACCATTGAAGACGATAGCTGCTACAACTTCTCGTATCAAGGTGGAAGCCACAACCTCTTGCGTAGAATCAGACTCGGTGAATTCTCGGTCATGCGGAGGAGGGTGAGAAACATAAATTACTTAAGAAATGGAGGAGAGGTCATGAAACACACTGGAGTTCCAATCTTCACGGAGTCGGAGCTGGCAAAAGCAACCAACTACTATGATGACCGAAATAAGCTTGGCAACAGCACTTTCGGTTCTGTCCATAAGGGGAGACTAGCGACGGGGGACAATGTGGTCGTGGTCCAGAAGCCTACAGACGTGGACAGGTCTCTACTAAACAAGGATTATCAGAGTGAGCTTGAATGTCTGATGAAGATAAGCTGCAAAAATGTGGTGAAGCTCAAAGGCATATGCTTGGAGACTAAAATACCAACGCTGGTTTATGAATACGTTCCAAATGGCACCCTTTCCGAACACATCCATCCAGCTGAGTTGACCGACTTTAAATCGTCGACCGTCTTAAAATCATGGGGAGACCGATTCAGAATAGCCACCGAAACTGCTCTTGCACTCAATTATATGCACTCCAGGATACAATCCCCAAACTTTCATGGCAATATCAAGTCAGCGAACATACTTCTGGATCAAGATTACTCAGCAAAAATATCCGATTTTGGAACTTCTTTACTCATATCACCAGAGCATAGACATATCGTGGCCATTCAGAAAAAAGACTCTTTGGGTTACATCGATCCGGAATATCTAGTCACTGGTATGCTAACACCTCAGAGCGATGTATATAGCTTTGGAGTTGTCCTTGTGGAGTTGCTTACGGGAAAGAAATTTTATGTTACTGAGTCTGGAATGTCGATCAATATTATCCACCATTTCATCTCTTCCGTGAAGGGCGACACACTCTCTGATGTCATACACTTTGAGGGCGCTAGTGAAGATGAAATGGAGAGAGCACGAAGCGTAGCTATAATTGCAGTGAAGTGCTTGGACCAATGCCGTGCGAACAGGCCAACAATGGGGCACGTGGCTCAGCAACTCGCCAGTATCAACCGCAGCTCGACAGTTGAAGAAGAGAATGAAGAGACCGAACGGGAAGTGGATGCAGAAGAACTCTAAGCGGGGGTACGTATTTGTCTTTCTGTCTCTCTGTGTATGGGAGGGACATTGAGTTTGAGTTTTCTAAATAAGTGCAAGGAGGCCGCTACTTGTCTACTTCTCCTCGGGAAGCTTGCACCTGAAAGTTGTTCTTTTATGTTGTGTACTGAGATCTCTTTGCAGTCTAAATATATAAAGAGCTTTTGTATTCACTTGTTAAAAGTAATTTGTTTAGGATATTGCGAGTGACCATTTGGATACGCGGTTCCTAGTAAAATTGATCTCATAAACCGGTTCTTACGACAAATGCAGCACCGCCTAGTGGTGGCAAACTGGCTGGGCCTGTAGGGACCATGGTTCCTGATGGTCTTGTCTTGCATCCTACGATTCGTACAACCGAGGTTTGTTCCCCATACAACCTAAGAGCCGAGGACAGCAACAGGAGGCTGAAGCTGCGTAAATATATGGAAGGATATAAAGAATATTCTTGTGTTCCGATGTTTCGATTTATATTTTTCGTAAGTTTGTTTTTGAGCTTGAGAGATGAAGAATCCATTATGATATACTCGGGTACTTATGATTGTGGTCGAAGAGAAGAGAAATGATCGAGAGGATTTAACTTGAGCCTCTCCCGCAGCTACAGACTTCCAACTTGAAGCCAAGTAGTTAACCCCTTGGAAAACATCTTTAATGGATATATTTTGCCGAGCCCGATTTTCTCAAAAAGCACTCATTCTAACTAGATTTTTTTTTTTCCTCGTAAAAGGCACTAATTCTAGTCGGGTCTCAATTTTAATAAAAAAAAATTATCCCATAAAAAGACAGGAACTTTTAATGAACACCCAAGTCTCACGCCCTTCAAGTTTCTGTCCAATAACCGAGTAAACGTGCAATAACGTGTTGCATCTTCAACGTCCTTAGACGGAAACTTGACAGGGGCTGAGATTTTGGTACCGACTGAAAATTGGTACATTTTTTATGAGACGATAAAAAAAATCAGATTAAAATGAGACTCGATCTGAAGCTTGTACTTTTTTCGCGGTAAAAATAACTCAGCCCGAATTGAGATCCAGCCTAAAGTTTGTACTTTAAGGAAGTAGGCCTATTTTGCTGAATTGGCATAAAAAGTAGGCATAGGGAAGCTCAACTCTAAATTTTTGAGTATGTTATTAACTAGGGATAATTACGCAAATAGTTTATGAACTTTAAAATAATATGCAATGTTGTTCCTAAATTTTAATTTGTTCAGCGTGTTCCCTAAATTTTTTATACATGTTCAATCTATTTCTTGGACCATATAAAAATTTTCAATATTGTCTTTGAACTTGAGTTATTGGAATAACTACATTGAACTTTATCATCTAGCTCAAGATATATATCAAAAGTTGAGGATCACGTTGAACAAATTAAAAGTTCAAGAACGATATTATAACTTAGGTTAAAGTTTAAGGATCTTTTGTAATATTTTCAATAAAGATGATCAAGTGTTTTATTGCTTGCTATAAAGTGTACACGGGGTACCTGAAAAACAATATTTATCTTAGCAAGAATTGCCATCTCAAGAATTGCTAGAAAGTGTACGTGGGGAACTTATGTCCCGGGCAGGGCCCAAGTCAAATGGGGACTTTTGGGCTTTCTTTTCCCAGTCAAACAGATAAAGGGATCCAAACAAATAGGTGGAAGGTTAATATTTCAACCAATAGGTGCTCTCTGATTTGCATAGATAGCTGTAATTACCAATTCCACAAGGTCCAAGGGTTGTTTCGATCTCCTTTTCTATTGTATTGACAACATAGGTTGGAATAACAAGGATAGTTTCGTGTTCTTTTCTTTATAACTTCACGGAGTAGGCCGAAAATGACAAGAATTTTATCGCTAATCAATAATTATTCCCCACTTGTGAGATGAAGGACATGGTTGAAGTTAGCAATGTGCTGGGTGTCAAGGTCATCAGAGATAAATTTAATGAGTTTCTTAGTTTGTCTAAGAAATTTACATCAAGAAGCCGCTTGAACAATACTACCAAATGTACAATTGTAAAACTATGGAGACTTGTGGGAGAAAAAAAATGTAGGATTAAGTCAATCTGAGTATGTGACTGTCCAACTCAGTATTAACCCCATCAGTTTTGGAACCCTTCACCAGTTCCATAATTTATTTTTTGGCACAAATCAGAAGAGAAGAAATTATTATAGGGTATTTAGACCAAATAGATCGAAATAATCTAAATCGTTAATCATATGGTCCACTGTAGACCCCCCACAATCAGATAAATGTAAATCCTCGATCGTAAATCTCTTTATGTACGTTGAATCTCAGAGATATCTAGAACTTTTATGTGAGATAAATCTACAATCTATTGAATCAAGGTGCAAAACTTGATTTGGCTTGGGTTGACTCGGAACAAACTGTGGAAAAGAGTAACAGTTTTTCAATTCAAAATTTGAGAAAACTTAAAAACATTTCATAAGCTTTTTGTGTAAATGCTATTTTAGATGCTCATAATGTATTTGAATTCGTCAAAAGAAGAGAGAAAGAAGTTGATCATGATTTCCACGAAATACAAGCGATTTGTTCGCTTGATGCTTTCCTTCGCGTGATCAATGAATGAATCAAGATACTTAGGGGCCAGGTCAGATGAATCTTATCCTCTTCCTCGGACATCCGTCCTCGCAGCTCAACCCTTCCTTTGTCTATTTCCCAACAACCATGTCTTCATAACTCTCATAGAACTTTTTCTTTTCTTTTCTTTTCTTTTCTTTTCTTTTTTTTGTCGTTAGAGCCGGATCTCATCTATATTTGTTCACAATATTAAGGGAACATATAATAAGAGACACTCCTTGCATCTGTCTAGTACATTCGGGATTTTACATTCGAAAATATATTAAATCATATGAGTTTCACATGAGTCTTATGTCGCTTCAAATATGAACTAAGATAATTCCATAATTTCTTTTTTTCCTTTTTTCATCCCTAGAAATGAAGCTGAGCCAAATTCAACGAGATCGATTAGCCAAATCAGCATATTAATTAATCTGATATTGTACTAGCTGGAATGAGAATGAGTGATGTGTATTAATCTAAAATAAGGAATCATCTCGTCATTTAGTACATCGCTTCCAAATTATGAGAAACATTATTTTACACACCTCAAAGTTAAAAAGCACTCCATAAATATATTAATTTCGTTCGATTATGTAAGTTAACAATCTAGATGCGAACCTATTCACATACGACGTATGCACCGACGACTCCTATCCATTTCCGACACAAACTGCCAAAGCTCGGATTACGCGGTGAAGTGTCACCGTTGCCCCTAAAAGCTACTCCGGCGGAGCTCTGCGGCAGCCCAGCCGACCCTTATCCACACCCAGCCGACACTACGGGACACTTCCCCACTCCCGCCCCAGCACGCGTGTCCTCATCCTGTACGTGGGCGTGGCATGCACGTGTCCCCTCGCCGAGCCATGCACGTGGAGGCTCGCAGAGTCTCCCGCCACCCTACAGCTCCCTATAAAACCCCGCTCGGATTCAGATCGATCGATCATCAGTCTCCAAACAGAAAAAGAGACATTCAGTGTGAAGAGCGCGTTTCTTGGTCCTTGGTTATCTGCACAGTTTCGCTTTGCGTAGAGACGTTTGAGAGGAAGAGAGGAAATGGCGGGATACGGTGGCCAGTATGGTGACTCCGACGTGCGTCGCCAGAACGACGAGTACGGCAACACGATTCGCCAGACGGACGAGTTCGGGAACCCGGTCCCGCAGACCGGATACGGAACAGGTGTTTACAGTGCTGGAACTGGCGGTGCAGCTGGGCTGACCGGCGGCCTCGGTTATGGTGGAGACCAGCAGCAGCAGCTGAGAGGCGGACATCATGGAGGTGGCGGTGGTGGAGTGCTCCAGCGATCCGGAAGCTCCGGTTCTAGCTCCGTCAGTCTTTAACTCTACTCCATTTTCTTCTCGTTTTTTCCCTTTCTGTGGTTTGAACTTTCAGCTACATTCAATTTCGCGAAAGCACGTAAACTAATTGTCAGTTGTCCACATATTTTGTCAAAGCTTTGAGAATGTCACGGCACGGCACGTGCTTCAATTTGTAGGAAAGCGGTGCAAATGAATTTCAACTGTTCTTTAAAAGACTACTCTTCTGTTATGGGTGCAGTCGGAAGATGATGGTCAAGGCGGAAGGAGGAAGAAGGGGATTAAGGAGAAGATAAAGGAGAAGATTCCGGGGATGGGCAGCAAGGACGAGCAGCAGCAGCAGCAGGCGGGGTCGTACCCGACGTCCACCACCGTGAGCGGAGGCTACGGGGCGGAGATGGGGCAGCAGCAGGAGAAGAAGGGGATGATGGACAAGATCAAGGAGAAGCTGCCCGGACATCATTAGATATTACATATGTTGCATCAGTTACTTGATCAGTACTAGATATCTAAGTGGGTGCGCATAGTTGTCTTTTTGTATTGTGTGTATGAGGGAGGGACTTGAATTTGGGTGTGCCAAAATAAGTGCAAGAAGGTCACTATGTCTCCTTCCCCTGGGCAGCTTGCACCTGAAAGTTGCTCGTGTTGTGTACTGAGTCCTTTGCAGTCTAAATATATGTGTTGAGTTTTTGTATTCAGTCTCGCAGCAGACCGGTTTTACGACGTATGCAGTGCTGCCGAGCGGTGGCAAACCGGCCGGGCCTCTGGGGACCGTTGTTCCTGATGGCCTTTTCTTGCATCCTACGTTTCGTGCAACCGAGGTCTGTTCCCCGTTGCACAACCTAAGAGCCGAGGACAGCAACAGGAGCTGCGTAAATATCTGGAGGGAAAGAGAGTATTAGTACCGATGTTTCTATTTATATTTTTCACATAAGTGTGAACACTTACGATATACATAAGCTACTAATCATTGTGGTCAAAGGGAAGAGAAATGATCGAAAAGTTTTAACTTGAGTCTCTCCCAATCAATTGCAGACATTAATCATGCGGAACTCATTTGTGCGGTCTACATGATCGGTTCAGCGATCTAAAGCGCATGAAAAATTCTGGAGATTATTGCAAAATTATAGTTGTTGATTATTTTAATATATATTTATATGACTCTAAATATGGTTGCAGGTACATTCTAAGTCTACCTGGAGAGTACATTATATTTGTTAATAAACATACAACGGCACTGCTTTTTTTCAAACATTAGAACAAGTGCATTTGGTTTGGCTTTTGGGAAAAGTTTTTGAGAAATGCAAGTAGTACGTAGTAAATCATAATTTCAAAGTGTACTGAGAAACAACATTAGTTTAAACGATGTTTGAAAGAATCACATTTTGTAAAGCAAGTTTACTTTTTTCCATTAAAAACTCAAAAGCGGCGAAGTTGAGCGACTGGCCAATGGCTAGCAAGCCATGGGCAATGCTAAATCTAACTATCAACAAGCTAGAATTGGTGCTAGCAACCTCGCCTAAGGTCATAGGACCCTAGGCAACGCTCACCTGAATTGCTCAAATCCAAGTGGTCGCACGACCTCGCCTAGATCGCATAACCTCAGACCGCATTGCCTAAAATCACGCAATGTAGGTCATGTCTGTCTAGGTTTGAGCGAATCATTTGAGGGTCACTTAAGGTCATGCCACCTAGGAGAAAGCCGCCTAGGTCCGAGTGACCCAAGCGAGCCCTACTTGTGTCACGCGACCCCTCGCTTGGTTTCGAGTGACCATCGGCTACCATTGGTGACCGTAGACCAGAGTCTACTGAAGCACAGAGAGAGGCGAGATTCAAGGAGAAGAGCAAGTGGCTACTTGAGGTATATATCTAGGATTCTATTCAAAAGGTTAAAGTTCAAATTTTAATAAATTTTTAGGGCAATAAGGCAATTAAAAGTTGTCATTAACTTGTTCCAGCTGCTTTTTGATAAAGCTAAAAATCCTAGGCAACCTTCTACTTGTCTCAGGCTCTCAGCCTTCCCTGAGGCTAATTTTTCTCGAATGTGTTTTCTAAAAATCTTCCCGAACAGTTATATTTGGGCCCAAGGAGAAAGCCCTTGAGAAAGCCTTTCCTAAATCCTGCCAATGTCATCATCTCCGACGTGGGAAAAGTGGAAAACTATATTTCCTAGAGTGAAAAATATAATTTTATGTAGAGATAATCATAATTATTTTCTTGGTTTCCCACCACTCCCCTTTCTTCGCCCTTTCTCTTGCATTTTGTCGTGTCCTTCGAAGGACTTCGAGACGACTTATAAGTCTTCATCCACCGTCACCAAGTCTTTTATCAGGCATTGGGCCCGGAGGTTTTAGTGCGGATCTAGGCCACACTTGCACGAACCAGATGCACAAAGTCCCAATGAATTTCGGCAATTAGATGACGTTGGTCTTAAGTAGACTCCACGTGAATGAACGTTGGAGATCCTCTGACACATCTACATGCGGAGCATCTTGTTAATATTTGGATGTAGGGTCGAGCCAACTTGAAAGGAAATTGTCTCCTCAAAGGTTGATAAAAAGGTGATCGTTCATGTTTCACTTTTGTCCTGAAACACGTTACTTTAGATTGGATAATATAAAAAATGACCGCCTGAAGCAGGATTTCAATGATCAAAATAATTTGTTGGACAACTTTTATCTTAATTTTATTTTAAAATCTTTGAAATATTGATTGAATGATTAAACATTTAATTTGTACAAGATAGATTCCGTCGCAGCTTCTCACATTAAATTCTATAAAAATATAACGTTAGTAAAAGCAATCAACAACTATGATTACAGGCATGAGCTCGGCGAGGGCGGTTAGGTCCCGTTTATAGAGGGGATGATGGTGCAAAGAAACCTAAAGATGTGCACGAATCTCTAATGAAGGGGGATTTCCGGCTTGTTTGTGGCGTGTTCTACAAAAATTCGCTACCATATCAAAAGTTCTCGTTATGTGAGAGTAACCTAGTTGAAAAAATTCACAAATAAGATTTACCTTCAAATCGTCATCACTCTTCTACCGTAAGCACTATTTTGTCATGAGGGAGCATTTGATTTAACTAACTTAGCCGAAATCAGCCTTATAGCTCATTCTTTGGAATTTTAAAAGAATAGGTGCGTTACAAAGATTGAAACATCAATAATTAACCTGGGGACAATAGCAAAATCGGGTCGACACTATTTCTATATTTTTTATAAGAGGATTGAAACTTAATTCTCTCATAAAATATGAAAGCTTTAGAGGCAACCAAAACCCCTCCCTCTCTAACCATTGGGGTTTGTCCAATAGCAACCATTCCCATGTAAGAAGGGATAGAAAATGGCCGAGCAACGACCATTTCACGTAATGACCATTTGTCAATGTGAAATCTCCCATGTGATATCCTCAATTACGTAATACATGTGTTTACCCCAAAAAATAATCAAGTCGTCAACTTGGATTAGCACACACTTGACACTTGAGCACAAATAGTCACATGAATAACACGTGAATATTCTCATGTACTGGATATCTTATCAATGACCGTAGAGGTAGATATACCGACACACATCGATGGCACATGTTCAGTTGTCGATATACGACGGTCAACGACAAAGTTATGAATACTGGCATGAATATTGATGAAGGAAGAACTACATACCATTAGAGTTCTTCGGAGGCTTGAGAAGTATAGAAATAAGGTTTCTAACTCGAAAGAAGAATCGAGACAATGAATCGACTGACAGGTGTTTGCCGGAGAAGCGTCAAAACACAACTGCAGGGTCCAAAATTGGCAGAGCAAGTTAAGATTGAGAAGAAATGTGCATTCCGTTTTGGAGGGAACGATTACCACTTTTGAATCAAGATCATGAGGCGATGAGCATGTACTTTTAATAGTGATAACTGTTCGAGCACAAAGTCAAGAGATCGTGAAGGCATGGATGCAAGACTCTCGGAAACAAAGGAAGATACAAATAACCAGCGTAAACCGTTCGAGGAAAATACAACTGCTGCAAACCGCCAATGAGCGTTATCACATAACTATTGTAAATACCATTAGTCATCTATCGAAGAACCCTCCACACAAATCAAACAAATTTACTATCTTTTCAATATCTATACTTCCTCGTACCGCACTTTACTTTCCTAGTTGTAGTTTTCAAATTCACATTGTCGATTAAATTTCGACATATATCTCTATCCTTGATGGTGTGTCAAGGATTAAATTCCGACATAATACCTCTATGTTTTCAAGCTGTGTTGTCGATTGAAGTCTGGAATAGTTTGTTTACATCCGGCTACCTTAATGAATCTGTATTTTCCATATCGTGTCGTCGATTAAATTCCAGCATGGTTTGCATCTGTACAATCATATTCTTTATAAAGTTGTGGGTTGTTGGTTCCTAATTGCTTGTGATATATTCTGTCCAAAATTAGCACAAGACCCTATTCAAATTCAAAGAACTAATTTCGTTGAAAGGATATTTCGCCGTAAGAGAAATTTCGGTGAAACAAGACGTGTCGTCATTGGGAAAGGTCATCTTCTGCATCGAGAAAGCATTACGAGTCTCGACAAGTCTCCTCTGTTGGTCGCCAGGAGTCGGGTCCGGTGTTTTTAGTGCGCATCCAAGCCACACTTGTATGAACCGGATGCATAAGATTCCAATAAATTTCAACTGTTAAATGAGTCAGTCTTATATGGAGCCCACACAAATCAACGTCGGAGATCAACTTGGCTTTTCTACGTGCGGAGTACGTTATCCATTCTTCTTCTTGGGTCCAGGGCCGGGCCAACTGGTCCGAAGCATGCATGCAGAGGTAAAGGTCTCCCCAGAAATTAATCCCATATACTTTTCTATATTTAATTTTTATCATGTAACACGAGTTACTTTACTTTGGTCAAAAAGAGGGGCGGAATGGACTTTGCATCCTATAAGAAAAATGACGTTTCTAAAGGCCTCTATGATCAAAACAACTTGGCGATAACTCCCGGTCAATTCATTTTGTTTTATAATCTCGAATTATTGGTGGAATGGTTAAACGTCTAATTTGTACGCGATAAATTCCGTCAAGGTCTCATCAAAATAAGTCTCACCAACCACACTATGGAGGAACTTTATTAGATACATGTGAACAAGCGAATTGCATGTGTTCGTGACATTTGTTAAGTCAAATAGTCTAAATACTTTGACTTGTTAAAAAAGAAAAAACTAATGACTTATTTTGGATTATGTGTCAAGATTTTTTGGATTGTGATAACAAGCCAAATAGACGAATCAAAATTAAAATATGACCATTATTTTGTTCACCACCTAAGCAAGACCTTCTCTTATTAGTGATCCTAATTATTACACAAAGTACCACTAATAATTTAGAGATTTTTTTTTTCTATAGTGATTTAGATTTCACCTTCATGCACTATAATTATTTTTAGAAATTAAGAAGGGGTCACCTCGTGAAACTTGTTAAGTAACCAAAAAGTGTATGTATTATTAATTTTTTATATTAATTTTTATTGTTATATGTGTAATTAATATTTATAAGTCAAATTCTTTTCCATAACAAGGTTGCATTGGTTTTCCAAAACTCAAACACAAGGTTGACCAGAATTCGTATAATGGACATTGTGATTGACTTGTTGCATCATATCAGTGTGCAACCTATCCATGATATTAACAAGAAAAATCTAGAAAAAGGGAGTGCATTCCATCTTACGGGCAGTTCTAACCATACTAATTGTTAAGCACTAAAATATTGCATAGAAAAGGACAAGACTCCTAGATTCATTGTCTCGTAACCTTTATATAGAGGCAATTTTCCAACTAAAACATTGTAGTAAATATATAATCTCTTGCCCGAACCATCGATCCAATGCAATTGGAGCCATTGATCATGCGGTAACTCACTTGTGTGGTTTGCATGATCAATGGCTATGATGGATCTAGTCCAGTGGTCTTAGGTGCATGAAATTTTTTTGTAAAGAAACACATTTTTGTAAGTAGTATAGTATTATGAGATTGAAATAATATTTAATATTTCCCCATAAATTAGCTGGTTAAAGGTTAAGAGAGATCCTATGTTGGATCCTATGATACAATGATAATAAAGTTATGCTTTACTTTGTCCTATCCATCTTTCTAGTAATTAATGATGTATTTAACTATACTTTAATAACCATCGACCAAGACCCTTTTTCAATTTTTTCCGCTGGAACTACTATTACAAATGAACTTTTGGATGCTTATGTCATTTAATCAAATATTACTGCATATTGTTAGAAAATTCTTGAAATTATTGCAAGATTATTGTTTTTGATGATTTTATTACATCTTTGTGTGACCCTAAATATGGTTATGGGTACATATCAAGTCCCAACGGAGAGCGCATGATATTTGTTAATAGAATTAATACTGCGAAAAACCCCAAATTAGTATACATGTAACAAATTTACCTCAAATTAATTTTTTTAATCATAAAAAGTCTTAAACTGGTACATTTGTGACAATTTTACCACAAATGACTACAAAAAACTTTAAACTAGACAAATCTACTTCAAATTAATTTTTGTAACTATCAAAAACCCCAAACCGGTACATTTGTGACAAATATACATTCCATTAAATTGGATTAATACAAAAAGAAAAACCCACAAAACTAGTGCAATTGTAACAAATGAAGAGTAAAATTCAAACGAGTGCACCGGTTAATTATCATGTATCATCCAACTCGGTAATTTAACATAAGTATATCAATTTATGGTAAATTTGTCAAAAATATACCGATTTGAGTTTTTTATGGTCAAAAAATTAATTTTGAGTAAATTTATTATAGATAAACCAATTTAAGATTTTTCGTGATATTAATTATTGTTAATATACATAAAAGGTGACTTCTTCTTTTCAAACACTAGAACGTCATGATCTTTGTCATTCATCCAAAATGCGAAAAGTAACTTCTTTTAAAAAGTAATGGTTTTCATAATTAAAAATAATAATAATCCAATGTAAAGATAATCATGATTATTTTCTTGAGAAATCCCACAATCTATTCTCTTTACTTTTTCTCTCACATTTTGTCGTGTTCTTCGAAAGACTTTGAGACGACCAGCAAGTCCTCATGCACTGCCACCAAGTCTTTCCATGCGAGAGATCATCCATTAGGCATTGGGCCCGGAGGCTTCAGTGCGCATCCCATCCACGATTACATGAACCGGATGCACAAAATCCCAATAAATTTCAGTAGTTAAATGGCGTCTATCTTAGATGGAGCCCACATAAATCAACGTTGGAGATCCACCGGACTCATCTGTATGCGGAGCATGGTGTTAATGTTTGGTTGCAGGGTCAGGCCAACTGGAAAGGAAAAGGTCTCGGCGAAGGTTGATAAAAAAAAAGGTGGTTTTCTATGTTTCCCTTTTGTTGTGAAACACGTTTCTTTAGTTTGGTCTTGATAGAGATGCGTAAGGGATGATGTCAAAATGACTGCCCTAAAAGAAGACTCAATGATCAAAATACATTGTTGACAACTTTGCTCTTAGCCAAATCATTTTTTTTTCTTTTAACTTTGAATTGTTGGTTGAATAATTAAATGTTAATTTGAATATGACATATTTCATCGCATCAATCTCTCTGTGAATGAAGCTTTATTAGATATATGCGAACAAACGAATTGTAGGCATTCGAGACATTTGATTAAGTCGAGTAGCTTCGATTCTTTGTATTGAGAAAAAAAAAAAAAAAAAAGACTATATTATTTTGGACTATTTTCAAGGTTTTCGGGGTTGTGATGGCAAGTTAATTACCGTTTAATCTAAGATGAATTCAATCAAAATTAAAATAAAATCATTGCTCTATTCACAGCCTAAGATGGGTCTTCTCTTAGAAGTGATCTTAATTACTACACCTAAGAATGGCAAGCTAGATGGAAATAGATGTCGACTAAGGATTACGTTCTTGAATCGTTAATCTAGTAACATATATTCCTTGGTAACGATTATTGTGGACCTTCATCTTCATCACTGAAGGTGCTTTAGTCTTTGACGTGTGGAGGAGGAGAAACAAATAGAAAAACTTTAGACAAAATGGAGGAGAGCTCTAGAAACTAAGGGTAAGCATCGTTTTACGGTAGAATCAAGAATCGGAGAATCAAATCGGTGAGAATCAGTCCAGTTCCAAGTACATTGGCATTCGTTTCGATTTTCGGTTCCATATTTTTTGGAACTTGTATAGTGTAGTTCGCTTTCCGGTCCCCATATAAGAGTTTAACCGGGAATGGTGCACCTACCAGCACAGTCTCCTTAGTCTCTTATATTTAAACTCCTAATTTCTTCTCTAGTTCTCACACCCACATCTGGCCTCTCTCTCTCTCTCTCTCTCTCGAGTCTTGCCGATGCCATCTCGTCTCCTCTCTCTCGCGCCGACGCCGTCTCGTCTCCTCCTCTCTCGGTCTCCTGGGTTGTGGCCTCGCCTTTGTTGGTCGAGTCAATCAGCCCACTGTTAGCCAGGTTTGTTCTTTCTTATAGCAAAACTAGTTAGAGAGAAGCTCTGTGCTGTTCCGATGATGAATGGCCTGAGCATTGTACGATGCGTTTTCCCTTTTTCTTTTGTAGAATTCCCCGAAAGCGAATGGTAGAATGACAAATACTGCCATAGATTTTCTCTGCTCGCTGCTGAGATAGTTTTTGTTTCAGCGGTGAACTGTGAACTGCCGAGATGTCAACTCATTCTGCAAGTGGGCATTCACACAAATAAATAAATAAATAATGAAACCGATAGCTATGATGATAGCCATAAGATCGGCAAGGGCGGTTTAGGTCCCGTCTATAGAGGGCACAGTAGCGCGGCACCGGTGGTCACTGGTCACAGTCACGAAACCTAAAGATGTGCACTTGTCTCTAATGATGGGGATTTCCAGCCTACTTGTAGCGGGTTCTAAAAAATTTGCTATCCTATCAAAAGTTCACATTAAATGGGAGTAACCGGATTAAAAAATTCTTAAATAAGATTCCATATATTTCGCGAAAAATGTCACTTTTTGAAAAATATTTTTAGAAAGTCATTTTCCATGAAAATGATAATATTTTCCGATGTTTTGCCTAAAATTTGAAAATGAACTAGAAAATATTTTTCACTGTTCGTATGAAAATTTTGATTTGATTTCTCTATGTGGACTCATTTTAATAATTTTTATTTTTTAATTACTTTTATATTTTAATTTTCTTTATACCTTTTTCTTTTTTTCCTTTTAATTTTTCTTTTCCCCCATTTTCTTCTTCTTCGATCGATGCAGCGATGACCAACAACCGACTAAAGGCGAGCTCGAGGCTCACCAGATTCAGGCTAGCCTTGAGCTCACTAGCCTAAAAAAGGCTTGTCAATTTGATGAGGCCCGAGTCGGGCAAGACTTAAGCGCCTCTAGCAAGTTGCAAGCTTAAGCTTGTTAGCCTCGGGCTCGCCGATCTGGCGAGGTCCGAGGCTTGTGCTCGCACTCACCAATTCGCTGATCTAGTGAGCGGCAAGCTCAAGCTCACCTATGGCCGATTGTCGACCATCACTATAGCTAGCAAATGGCCCAAAAAGAAGGAAAAAAAAAAGATAAAAAAGAAAAAGATAAATGATTAAAGGTTCGAATTTTTTAAAAAGGAAAAAAAAAAAAAAAGAGACAGTGGCATGAATGTGAGATAAGATAAGAGACAGCAAATAAGAAAAATGTTTTCTCTTACTTGAAAAGCGGAAAATTATTTTCTCCTATTGTAGAAGTCTTTTTTCAGTTGCTAAAAAATGTTTTCCTTGATATGTTCATTTTGAAATGAACACCGAAAAGTCCAAAAAATATTGTGGACATTATTTTCCGTAAAATGAATGTGCATAAAATGCACCTTCAAATGTCACGGAGGGAGCACTTGATTTATATAATTTGGCCGAAATCATCGTTATGGCTCATTCGCTGGAATTTAAAAGATCAGGTGCGTCACAGAGATTGAAACATCAAGAATCAACATGTAGACAACAGCAAATTTGGGTCGACACTATTTCTTTATTTTTTGGTAAGAAGACTTAATTCTCTTTTGAGACCCCCGCCGAGCTCTCTCCCCTACTTCCCTTCTCCTTCCACAAAGTCTAGTCAGGGTCGAGGGAAGACTATGGAGTGACCCCGACAATTGACATCATCCACAGTAACCCCGACTTTTCTGCTCATTTCGTTCACACCAACTGAAAGTTACTCTCACACCAATAAACACAAAGTGGTTTGTGCGTGTCCAAGCAAATTCTTGTAGATATGTACAGTTACGGAGTACAAGCTCAGACGATCGGTTTGTACTGCAGGACTGGCCTTTTCCAAGATGGTGTTCAATGGCCCCATCTCCAGTTTCTCCAGTGTCTCCAGTATCTCCAGTTCCTCCAGTACCATTGAAGACGATAGCTGCTTCAACTTCTCGTATCAAGGTGGAAGCCACAACCTCTTGCGTAGAATCAGACTCGGTGAATTCTTGGTCATGCGGATTAGGGTGAAAAAAATAAATTTCAGAAGTTATGGAGGAGAGCTCATGAAAAACCGTAAAGTTCCAATCTTCACGGAGTCGGAGCTGGCAAAAGCAACCAACTACTATGATGACCGAAATAAGCTTGGCAACAGCACTTTCGGTTCCGTCCATAAGGGGACACTAGCGACAGGGGACAATGTGGTGGTCAAGAAGCCTCAAGATGTGTACAAGTCTCTACTAAACAGGGGTTTTCAGAGTGAGCTTGAATGTCTGATGAAGATAAGCTGCAAAAATGTGGTGAAGCTCAAAGGCATATGCTTGGAGACTAGAATACCAACTCTGGTTTATGAATACGTTCCAAATGGCACCCTTCTCGAACACATCCATCCAGCTGAGTCGACCAACTTTAAATCGTCGACCGTCTTAAAATCATGGGGAGACCGATTCAGAATAGCCACCGAAACTGCTCTTGCACTCAATTATATGCACTCCATCCCAATCCTTCATGGCAATATCAAGTCAGCAAACATACTTCTGGATCAAGATTACTCAGCAAAAATATCCGATTTTGGAACTTCTTTATTCTTACCACCAGAGCATACACATATCTTGGCCACTCATAATAGTGGCCATTCGAATTACATCGATCCGGAATATTTAGTCACTGGTAAGCTAACAACTCAGAGCGATGTATATAGCTTTGGAGTTGTCCTTGTGGAGTTGCTCACGGGAAAGAAACCTACCGAGTCTGTAAGGTCTATCAATGTTATCCCCCTATTCATCGGTTCCGTGAAGGGCCACACACTCTCCGATGTCATAAACTTTGAGAGTGCTAGTGAAGGTGAAATGGAGAAAATACGAACCGTAGCTGAGATTGCAGTGAGGTGCTTGGACCAAAGCGGTGCGAACAGGCCGGCAATGAGCGATGTGGCTCAGCAACTCACCAGTGTCAACCCGAGCTCGACAGTTGAAGAAGAGAATGAAGAAACCGAACGGGAAGTGGATGCAGAAGAACTCTAAGCGGGGGTACGTATTTGTCTTTCTGTCTCTCTGTGTATGGGAGGGACATTTAGTTTGAGTTTTCTAAATAAGTGCAAGGAGGCCGCTACTTGTCTACTTCTCCTCGGGAAGCTTGCACCTGAAAGTTGTCCTTTTATGTTGTGTACTGAGATCTCTTTGCAGTCTAAATATATAAAGAGCTTTTGTATTCACTTGTTAAAAGTAATTTGTTTAGGATATTGCGAGTGACCATTTGGATACGCGGTTCCTAGTAAAATTGATCTCATAAACCGGTTCTTACGACAAATGCAGCACCGCCTAGTGGTGGCAAACTGGCTGGGCCTGTAGGGACCATTGTTCCTGATGGCCTTGTCTTGCATCCTACGATTCGTACAACCGAGGTTTGTTCCCCATTCAACCTAAGAGCCGAGGACAGCAACAGGAGGCTGGAGCTGCGTAAATATATGGAAGGATATAAAGAATGTTCTTGTGTTCCGATGTTTCGAATTATATTTTTCGTAAGTTTGCTTTTGAGCTTGAGAGATGAAGAATCCATTATGATATATACTCGGCTAGTTATGATCGCGGTCGAAGAGAAGAGAAATGATCGAGAGGGTTTAACTTGAGCCTCTCCCACAGCTACAGACTTCTAACTTGAAGGCAAGTAGTTAATCCCTTGGAAAACATCTTCAATGGATATATTTTGCCGAGCCCGATTTTCTCAAAAAGCACTCATTCTAACTAGATTTTTTTTTGCCTCGTAAAAGGCACTAATTCTAGTCGGGTCTCAATTTTAATAAAAAAAAATTATCCCATAAAAAGACAGGAACTTTTAATGAAGACCCAAATCTCACACCCTTCAAGTTTCTGTCCAATAACTGAGTAAACGTGCAATAACGTGTTGCATCTTCAACGTCCTTGGACGGAAATTTGACAGGGGCTGAAATTTTGGTACCGACTGAAAATTGGTACATTTTTTATGAGACGATAAAAAAAAATTAGATTAAAATGGGACTCGATCTGAAGTTTGTACTTTTTTTGTGATAACAATAATTTAGGCCCGAAATGAGTACCAGCCTAAAGTTTGTACTTTAAGGAAGTAGGCCTATTTTGCTGAATTGGCATAAAAAGTAGGCATAGGGAAGCTCAACTCTAAATTCTTGAGTGTGTTATTAACCAGGGATAATTACGCAAATAGTTTATGAACTCTAAAATAAAATAATATGCAATGTCGTTCCTAAACTTCAATTTATTCAGCTTGTTTCCTAAATTTTTTATACATGTTCAATTTATTTCTTGGACCATATAAAATTTTTTAATATTGTCTTTGAACTTGAGTTATTGGAATAACTACATTGAACTTTATCATCTAGCTCAAGATATATATCAAAAGTTGAAGATCGCGTTGAACAAATTAAAAGTTTACTAACAACATTGCATGTCGCATCAAAGTTCGGAAACCATATTAAACAAATTAAAAGTTCAAGAACGACATTATAACTTAGGCCAAAGTTTAAGGATCTTTTGTATTATTTTCAATAAAGATGATCAAGTGTTTCATTGCTTGCTATAAAGTGTACATGGGGTACCTGAAAAACAATATTTATCTTAGCAAGAATTGCCATCTCAAGAATTGCTAGAAAGTGCAAGTGGGGAACTTATGTCCCGGGCAGGGCCCAAGTCAAATGGGGACTTTTGGGCTTTCTTTTCCCAGTCGAACAGATAACGGGATCCAAACAAATAGGTGGAAGCTTAATATTTCAATCAATAGGTGCTCTCTGATTTGCATAGATAGCTGTAATTACCAATTCCACAGGGTCCAAGGGTTGTTTCGTTCTCCTTTTCTATTGTATTGACAACATAGGTTGGAATAACAAGGATAGTTTCGTGTTCTTTTCTTTATAACTTCACGGAGTAGGCCGAAAATGACAAGAATTTTATCGCTAATCAATAATTATTCCCCACTTGTGAGATGAAGGACATGGTTGAAGTTAGCAATGTGCTGGGTGTCAAGGTCGTCAGAGATAAATTTAATGAGTTTCTTAGTTTGTCTAAGAAATTTACATCAAGAAGCTGCTTGAACAATACTACCAAATGTACAATTGTAAAACTATGGAGACTTGTGGGAGAAAAAAAATGTAGGATTAAGTCAATCTGAGGATGTGACTGTCCAACTCAGTATTAACCCCATCAGTTTTGGAACCCTTCACCAGTTCCATAATTTATTTTTTGGCACAAATCAGAAGAGAAGAAATTATTATAGGGTATTTAGACCAAATAGATTGAAATAATCTAAATCATTAATCATATGGTCCACTGTAGACCCCCACAATCAGATAAATGTAAATCCTCGATCGTAAATCTCTTTATGTACGTTGAATCTCAGAGATATCTAAAACTTTTATGTGAGATAAATATACAATCTATTGAATCAAGGTGCAAAACTTGATTTGGCTTGGGTTGACTCGGAACAAACTGTGGAAAAAGAGTAACAGTTTTTCAATTCAAAATTTGAGAAAACTTAAAAAACATTTCATAAGCTTTTTGTGTAAATGCTATTTTAGACGCTCATAATGTATTTGAATTCGTCAAAAGAAGAGAGAAAGAAGTTGATCATGATTTCCATGAAATACAAGCGATTTGTTCGCTTGATGCTTTCCTTCGCGTGATCAATAAATGAATCAAGATACTTAGGGACCAGGTCAGATGAATCTTATCCTCTTCCTCGGACATCCGTCCTCGCAGCTCAACCCTTCCTTTGTCTATTTCCCAACAACCACGACTTTTTCTTTTCTTTTCTTTTCTTTTTTTTTGTCGTTAGAGCCGGATCTCATCTATATTTGTTCACAATATTAAGGGAACATATAATAAGAGACACTCCTTGCATCTGTCTAGTACATTCGGGATTTTACATTCGAAAATATATTAAATTATATGAGTTTCACATGAGTCTTATGTCGCTTCAAATATGAACTAGGATCATTCCATAATTTCTTTTTTTCCTTTTTTCATCCCTAGAAATGAAGCTGAGCCAAATTCAACAAGATCGATTAGCCAAATCAGCATATTAATTAATATGATATTGTACTAGCTGGAATGAGAATGAGTGATGTGTATTAATCTAAAACAAGGAATCATCTCGTCATTTAGTACATCGCTTCCAAATTATGAGAAACATTATTTTACACACCTCAAAGTTAAAAAGCACTCCATAAATATATTAATTTCGTTCGATTATGTAAGTTAACAATCAAGATGCGAACCTATTCACATACGACGTGTGCACCGACGACTCCTATCCATTTCCGACACAAACTGCCAAAGCTCGGATTACGCGGTGAAGTGCCACCGTTGCCCCTAAAAGCTACTCCGGCGGAGCTCTGCGGCAGCCCAGCCGACCCTTATCCACACGCAGCCGACACTACGGGACACCTCGCCCCTCCCCCCCAGCACACGTGTCCTCATCCTGTACGTGGGCGTGGCATGCACGTGTCCCCTCGCCGAGCCATGCACGTGGAGGCTCGCAGAGTCTCCCGCCACCCTACAGCTCCCTATAAAACCCCGCTCGGATTCAGATCGATCGATCACCAGTCTCCAAACAGAAAAAGAGACATTCATTGTGAAGAGCGCGTTTCTTGGTCCTTGGTTATCTGCACAGTTTCGCTTTGCGTAGAGACGTTTGAGAGGAAGAGAGGAAATGGCGGGATACGGTGGCCAGTATGGTGACTCCGACGTACGTCGCCAGAACGACGAGTACGGCAACACGATTCGCCAGACGGACGAGTTCGGGAACCCGGTCCCGCAGACCGGATACGGAACAGGTGTTTACAGTGCTGGAACTGGCGGTGCAGCTGGGGTGACCGGCGGCCTCGGTTATGGTGGAGACCAGCAGCAGCAGCTGAGAGGCGGACATCATGGAGGTGGCGGTGGTGGAGTGCTCCAGCGATCCGGAAGCTCCGGTTCTAGCTCCGTCAGTCTTTAACTCTACTCCATTTTCTTCTCGTTTTTTCCCTTTCTGTGGTCCGAACTTTCAGCTACATTCAATTTCGCGAAAGCACGTAAACTAATTGTCAGTTGTCCACATATTTTGTCAAAGCTTTTGAGAATGTCACGGCACGTGCTTCAATTTATAGGAAAGCGGTGCAAATGAATTTCAACTGTTCTTTAAAAGACTACTCTTCTGTTATGGGTGCAGTCGGAAGATGATGGTCAAGGCGGGAGGAGGAAGAAGGGGATTAAGGAGAAGATAAAGGAGAAGATTCCGGGGATGGGCAGCAAGGACGAGCAGCAGCAGCAGCAGCAGTCGTACCCGACGTCCACCACCGTGAGCGGAGGCTACAGGGCGGAGATGGGGCAGCAGCAGGAGAAGAAGGGGATGATGGACAAGATCAAGGAGAAGCTGCCCGGACATCATTAGATATTACATTTGTTGCATCAGTTACTTGATCAGTACTAGATATCTAAGTGAGTGCGCATAATTGTCTTTTTGTCTTGTGTGTATGAGGGAGGGACTTGAATTTGGGTGTGCCAAAATAAGTGCAAGAAGGTCACTATGTCTCCTTCCCCCTGGGCAGCTTGCACCTGAAAGTTGCTCTTATGTGTTGTGTACTGAGTCCTTTGCAGTCTAAATATATGTGTTGAGTTTTTGTATTCAGTTGTCATAAGTGATGTACTTTGGATGTTTTGATTGCTCATTCAAATAAGCAGGTCGTAATAAATCAGTCTCGCAGCAGACCGGTTTTACGACGACTGCAGTGCTGCCTAGCGGTGGCAAACCGGCCAGGCCTCTGGGGACCGTTGTTCCTGATGGCCTTTTCTTGCATCCTACGTTTCGTGCGACCTAGGTTGGTTCTCCGTTGCACAAGCTAAGAGCCGAGGACAGCAACAGGAGCTGCTTAAATTTCTGGAAGGAGGGGAAGAGAGAGAGAGAGAGAGAGGATATTCTTCTGTTCCAATGTTTTAAGGGTACTTTTGAGTTTGAGAGGGGAGGACTCCATTTGGATACGCTCAGCTGGTCATATGCTTGTGGTCAAAGAGGGAGAAATGATCGAAATGCTTTGACTTGAGCATCTCCCACGGCCACACACTTGAAGACAAGTAATTAACAAAAGGAAAACATCTTTAATGGATACAATTTTTCTGGGCTCGATTTTCTTAAGTGCACTCATGTTAGCTCATGTTTTCATTCTTACTCGGAATTTATAAGAATTTTTTCTAATAAAGAACATTAATTTTAAGTTGGGTCTCAATTTTAGTCTAAATTTTTTTATTGTCTAGTAAAGAAGGCACTTCTTTTTATTCGCCAACAAGATTCGACTCCCATCAAGTTTCCTTCTATTGATGTTGAAGAAGCAACATGTCATTCCACATTTACTCGGCAACAAGATTTGACTCCCTACCTAAAGTTTGTGCTTATGAGGTAAAATAGTTCGAGTCCAAATCGAAATTGGTCCTAAAGGTTGCACTTTTAAGAGTATAAGGCCTATTTTGCTGAATAGGCATAAAAAAAATAGGCATATGGAATCTCAACTCTAAATTCTTGAGCGTGTTATTAACGAGGGATAATTACACAAATGATCCTTAAAATTTGGTCGAATGTGTAATATTATTATTTTTGAACTTTTAATTTGTTCAATGTCATTCCTGAATCTTTAATTTTTTTTAACATGATCTCTAAGACTTTTGAATGTTCAATCTAAGTCCATAGACTATATAAAATATTCAATATTCAATAGATTCTTTTTCGGGAGCGTTACCATGGCAAGTTTTCGTGAAATAACTCCAATGAGAAGAAAAAAGAATGTGTTAAGAGACAAGAGATAAACAAATAGACACACATCCCATTGCATTAATCAAGGGCATTCTTAGTGACTAAGGGTTCAATATATAGTGCAAGGACTAGATTGAATATATACAAAAAGTTCATAGACCACATTGAACAAATTAAAAATTTAGAGACAATATTACATATTAGGATAAAATTTAGGGACCATAAAGTTGAAAGAAGACATTGTACTTTAAGCTAGAATTCGGAAATCATTTTTGTCAGTTTCCCTATTAATGATATAAGTTTTTCTAGCAAAGAGGATCAAGTGTTCTATTATTTCCACATCAAGTTTAGAAACATTCGCATTTCCTTCTCGGCTCTTCAATTGCCTACTAGAAAGTGCACTCAGGGGTAAGGGAGAGCAAAAGAAATTTACCGGATCGGAAACCACCCAAATCTTACTAACCTGCTGGTTCGACCCGGTTCTTGGGGCATCGGTCTAGTTCCTAATTCCATAAAATTGGAATCGGTGATTTCAATCTAATTCCAAATATGGAACCACCCTGACTGGACCAATTATTTTTTAAAATTTTAATCTTATTTCTTCGAAATTATTAAAGAAATAATTTGAACTTTTAATTGTTAGGGATTATGCAAATATTTAGAAAAAAAAAAAAAAATGTCAATAAAGGTATGCTTTGCACATGTGCATGACTTGGCTTTGATTCACAACCTCCCTTATGATCTTTGCACGCTTGTTCGATGTGCGACTCTCATAATGTATTTGGTTTAGCATTCCCAATAGGCTTTCCCTTTCAAAGTCTCTTAGAGAAATGCTGGACCGTTTGACAACTATTAAAAGAAGCTTTCACTTGAAAGTCAATATTGTGAAAGCTAAAAAACCCAATGCTAGTAAGTCTTCATCCACCGTCACCAAGTCTTTTATCGGGTATTGGGCCTGGAGGTTTTAATGTGGATCTAGGCCACACTTGCACGAACCAGATGGACAAGGTCCAAATTAATTTCAGCAGTTAGATGACGTTGGTCTTGAGTAGACTCCACATAAATGAACGTTGTAGATCCTCTGGACTCATCTACATGCGGAGCATCTTGTTAATGTGGATGCAAAGGTCGAGCCAACTTGAAAGGAAATGGTCTCCTCAAAGGTTGATAAAAAGGTGATTGTCTATGTTTGTCGTGAAACACGTTACTTTAGATTGGATAATATAAAAAAATGATTGCCCGAAAGAGGAGTCAATTATCAAAATAATTTGTCACGAGGGAGCACTTGATTTAACTAATTTAGCCAAAATCATCCTTATAGCTCATTCATTGGAATTTTAAAAGATTAGGTGCTTTACAAAGATTGAAACATCAATAATCAACCCGGGGACCGCAGCATAATTGGGTCGACACTATTCTATTATGCACTTCTATCTAGGAAATCAATTCCAATCTGCATGATATGCAAAGATATTATAATAAAGTCATGCTTTACTTTGTCCTATCCATCTTTCTAGTAATTAATGATGTATTTAACTATACTTTAATAACCATCAACCAAGTGCCTTTTTCAATTTTTTTTCTCCTTGTTCAGAACTACTCTTACCAATGAACTTTTGGATGCTTATCTCATTTAATCAAGTACCCCTGCATATCGTTAGAAAATTCTTGAAATTATTGCAAGATTATTGTTTTTTGATGATTCTAATACATTTTTGTTTGACCCTAAATATGGTCATGGGTACATGTCAAGTCTCTATGGAAAGTACATGATATTTGTTAATGAGATTAATATCATGAAAAATATACCCTCCATTAAATTGGATAAATACCATAAAAAATCACAAAACTAATGCAATTGTAACAAATGAAGAGTAAAACCTCAAACTGGTACACCAGTCAATTATTATATGTCATCTAACTCAATAATTCAACATTAAAATTTAATAAAAACTAACAAATGATAAATTTGTCACAAATGTACCAATTTGATGTAAATTTGTTAAAAGTGTATCAATTTAGGGTTTTTGTAGTCAAAAATTAATTTGGAATAAATTTGTTACAAGCGTACTAGTTTAAGGTTTTTCGTGGTATTAAACCTTATTAATATTAGGGATGAACATGGTTCGAGAAGGTAGTTCCTACCTTGGAATCAGAAACTGCCCACTAAAAGCCGTTTTTGTAAAACTGGAACTAGAAACCATCCCTTAATTCTATGGACCCACCTGAAAATTAGACCATCAGTCCGATCCGATTCTTGGGTGAGTCCATGGAACCGGTTCCAAGTCCTTCCAAAATTGCATCCATCAAATAATATTACGGTGAACCTAATTTCTACATAAAACATTAAAATTTGTTTATTCTTAAATTTGGGTTGAACATCTCCCATCGGTCTCTTTCATCCTTTTTGTTTGTTTATTTTGTTTTGACTAAGAAAGTAAGTAAATGGATCGCTAGAATGAACAACAAGTAGGAGGTTTAATCCTATTACACACGCGAGAGACAAAATGAGTCAATAATATCCAATACTGCAAATATATATGTACGTATATATTGATCAAAAAACTACAAAATAATTAAGCAATTGAGTTAAAATTTATTTTTTTAAATACATTTATATCAATCCAAGTGGATGATTCCACTCTTGGATTCGAGAACCAGACTGATACTCACCAATTATAGCAAAAATGAACCAAGAATTGGATCGATTCTTATGGGAATCACTAGTTCCGAGCTAATTCAATATGATTCCGGACGATCCAAGCAGTTCTCAATTACTTTGCATGCCCCTAATTGATATACATAAAAGGAGATATCTTTTTTGGGTTAATACCTTGAAAAATCCAAACCGGTACACATATGACATATTTATCCCAAACTAATTTTTTGACCATCAAAAATCCAAAACCGGTACACTTGTGAAAAATTTTCCTTGTATTAGTTTTCATTAAATTTTATTGTCAAATTGATAAGTTGGATGACATATGATAGTCGATTAATGTATTAGTTTGAGATTTTACTATATGTTTATCACAGTTAAATGTTCTCGTGTTCCGATGTTTCGATTTACATTAATATTTTTCGTAAGTTTGCTTTTGAGCTTGAGAGATGAAGAATCCATTATGATATACTCGGCTAGTTATGATTGTGGTCGAAGAGAAGAGAAATGATCGAGAGGGTTTAACTTGAGCCTCTCCCACAGCTACAGACTTCTAACTTGAAGACAAGTAGTTAACCCCTTGGCCAACATCTTTAATGGATATATTTTGCCGAGCCCCATTTTCTCAAAAAGCACTCATTCTAACTAGTTTTTTTTTTCCTCGTAAACAGCACTAATTCTAAGTCGGGTCTCAATTTTAATAGAAAAAAATTTATCCCATAAAAAGACAGGAACTTTTAATGAACACCCAAATCTCACACCCTTCAAGTTTCTGTCCAATAACTGAGTACACGTGGAATAACGTGTTGCATCTTCAAGTGATAAGGGCTGAATTTTGGTACCGACTGAAAATTGGTACATTTTTTATGAAACAATTTAAAAAAAAAAAAAGATTAAAATAGGACTCGATCTGAAGTTTGTACTTTTTTATGTGGTAAAAATAATTCTGGCCCAAATTGAGATCTAGCCTAAGGTTTGTACTTTAAGGAGGTGGGCCTATTTTGCTGAATTGGCATAAAAAGTAGGCATAGGGAAGCTCAACTCTAATTTCTTGAGTGTGTTATTAACCGGGGATAATTATGCAAATAGTTTATGAACTTTAATATAATATGTAATGTCCTTCCTAAACTTTAATTTGTTTAATGTGTTCCCTAAACTTTTGATACATGTTCAATCTATTTCTTGGACCATATAAAAATTTTCAATATTATCTCTAAACTTGAGTTATTGGAATAACTACATCTACCGGAAGATTCTTCGTCAATAGAGATGTCATCTTTCATGAAGATGTTTTCCCATTCAAGGATAGGCTACCATCACAACAGCATGAAGATCCCCTGATGTCTTCTCGTCCCTTTTTGCATGAAGACGATCCTTCACAAGGATCAATGATGATGCTTCCACAAATAATATCTCCTATAGCATCTTCAGATGTCGATGCACATGTTGCCTCGGATGGGGACAATGAAATATCCAGCCTTCCTTCATCAAGTATATCCGAAGAACCTGAATCTTCGCAAGCTAACATTCTAGCGGACGATACCTCCGCAAACTCACAAGTGATATTCCATCTGAACCAACTAATTTTCGGCGATCAAGACGCACAGTTCAACCACCAACATGGACAGCAGATTACGTTTGTTCGTCATCAAAAAAGTGTGGTACACAATATCCTATTTCCTCCTATGTCAATTTTGCTAATCTCTCTCCTGAACATAAATGCTGTGTTAGTAGAATTTTTGCACAGCAAGAACCTTCCTCTTATGATGAGGCTGCCACGGATCCTCGTTGGAAACAAGCTATGAAAAATGAGTTACAAGCTCTCATCGAGAATGAGACTTGGGATATTGTTCGCCTACCTCCCCATCGTCGACCCATAGGATGCAAATGGGTATACAAGATCAAATACAAAGCAGACGGATCCATTGAACGTTACAAGGCCAGATTGGTTGCGAAGGGATTCACACAGAAGGAAGGCTTTGATTATACGGAAACTTTCTCTCCAGTTGCCAAAGAAGTCACCGTACGGTCCTTTCTTTCCATTGCCGCCATTCGTGACTGGCCTCTTCATCAAATGGACGTTCACAATGCCTTTTTACATGGAGATCTTGAAGAAGAGATTTATATGGATATTCCACCGGGATTTCACAGACAAGGGGAGGGGAGTGTGTGCCGTCTTCGAAAATCCCTATATGGGCTCAAAAGGCTTCTTGTCAATGGTATGCCAAGTTTACCAGTGCACTTCCAACTGCAAAATTCCAGCAACCTAAGCATGACTATGCTTTATTCACATGGAAACAAGGTATGTCGTCAATCTATTTACTTATATATGTTGACAATATACTCATTATGGGAAATGATGCTCCTGCCATTGAGAGATTCAAGGAGTATCTGCATTCTACATTTCATATTAAGGATTTGGGATCTCCCAAATACTTTCTTGGGATAGAAATTGCACGGTCAAAAAAAGGCATATGCCTTAGCCAATGGAAATTTGTCTTAGAAATTGAGTCAGAAGCAGGTTTATCGAGATCTAGGCCGGCTGTTATTCCAATTGATCAGAATATCAAGTTAACGACAGCTAAATATGACAAAGGGTTGTCACCTATAAACAAGGATCCTTTGCTTAAAGATCCTTCTGCTTATCAAAAACTTGTTGGAAAGCTTATTTATTTGACCATGACCAGGCCAGACATTTCTTATGCAATTCAGATTCTTAGTCAATTTATGCATGCTCCGAAACAGTCTCACATGAATGCGGCACTGAAAGTCATAAAATACTTGAAAGGGTAGCCTGGATTGGGAATATTGCTGTCTCGAGACAACAATATGGAGATGACAACATATTGTGACACAGATTATGCTAGTTGTCCCATGAGTAGAAGATCAGTCACAGGATTCTGTATAAAATTAAGGGATTCTCTAATTTCATGGAAGACAAAGAAACAGTCAACCGTATCTTTATCATCCGTTGAGGCAGAATACCGAGCAATGGCAAAGACTAGTTGTGAGATAGTTTGGATAAGAGGCCTTTTTCAAGACCTTGTTGTACAGATAAAGGAGCCCACTGTCCTATTTTGTGATAATGATGCTGCACTTAAGCTTGCAATGAACCCAATATTCCATGAAAGGACAAAGCATATAGAGGTTGATTGTCACTTCATTCGAGACAAGATCCAGAGTGGCGTGATTAGAACAAGAGGGATAAGAACGGCAGAGCAACCCACGGACATCTTTACCAAGGCCTTATGTCAAAGGCAACATTCGTATCTATTAAACAAGCTAGGCGTCTTCGATGTGTATAGACCGCCGAGCTTGAGGGGGAGTATTGAAGATATTGTTGCTGATGCCGATTGATCTTAATTGATTTTTTATTATAGGGAATATTTTCTGTACATCTTTGGGATATTGTGTATATTTTTATTCCTTTGTTATTTAGATACTTTGTATTATAAATGGATTGTAATTACATACTGAAAGGAATATAGAAAAGCAGTATACAATTCTCCCAAACTTCAAGCTTTCTATTTTTCTGACACAAAGTTCAAAGATCATTTGTATTATTTTCCCTATTAACAATATAAGTATTTTCAATAAAGATGATCAAGTGTTCCATTGCTTGCTATAAAGTGTACATGGGGTACCTGAAAAACAATATTTATCTTAGCAAGGATTGCCATCTCAAGAATTGCTAGAAAGTGTACGTGGGGAACTTATGTCCCGGGCAGGGCTCAAGTCAAATGGGGACTTCTGGGCTTTCTTTTCCCAGTCAAACAGATAACGGGATCCAAACAAATAGGTGGAAGCTTAATATTTCAATCAATAGGTGCTCTCTGATTTGCATAGATAGATGTAATTACCAATTCCACAAGGTCCAAGGGTTGTTTCGTTCTCCTTTTCTATTGTATTGACAACTTAGGTTGGAATAACAAGGATAATTTCGTGTTCTTTTCTTTATAACTTCACGGAGTAGGCCGAAAATGACAAGAATTTTATCACTAATCAATAATTATTCCCCATTTGCGAGATGAAGGACATGGTTGAAGTTAGCAATGTGCTGGGTGTCAAGGTCATCAGAGATAAATTTACTGAGTTTCTTAGTTTGTCTCAAGAAATTTACACCTAGAAGCTGCTTGAACGATACTACCAAATGTACAATTGTAAACCTATGGAGGATTAAGTCGATCTAAGGATATGACTGTCCAACTCAGTATTAACCCCATCAGTTTTGGAACCCTTCACTAGTTCCATAATTTATTTTTGCGCACAAATCAGAAGAGAATAAATTATTATAGGGTATTTAGACCAAACAGATCGAAATCATCTAAATTATTAATCATATGGTCCACTGTAGACCCTCCATGATCGGATAAATGTAAATCCTCGATCGTAAATCTATTTGTGTACGTTGAATCTCAAAGATATCTAGAACTTTTATGTGAGATAAATATACAATCTATTGAATTAAGGTGCAAAACTTAATTTGGCTTGGGTTGACTCAGAACAAACTACGGAAAAAGAGTACATTTTTTCAATTCAAAATTTGAGAAAATTTAAAAAACATTTCATAAGTAAATGCTATTTTAGACACTCATAATGTATTTGAATTCGTCAAAAGAAGAGAGAAAGAAGTTGATCATGATTTCCACGAAATACAAGCGATTTGTTCGCTTGATGCTTTCCTTCGTGTGATCAATGAATGAATCAAGATACTTAGGGACCAGGTCAGATGAGTCTTATCCTCTTTCTCGGACATCCGTCCGCGCAGCTCAACCCTTCCTTTGTCTATTTCCCAACAACCATGTCTTCATAACTCTCATAGAACTTTTTCTTTTCTTTTCTTTTCTTTTCTTTTCTTTTCTTTTCTTTTCTTTTTTGTTGTTAGAGCCGGGTGTTGGAAGTTTGTTTGTAAAACAAACTAAAGTGCTTTTCTCTTTGTCCCACATAGGAGAAATGGGAGAAAAATGACTAATTTATAAATGTGAAGTTTCCTTTGTAAATCTAAAGGAATGACTAGGGTGGGCTAGATCCCACCATACCCGCGTGTGGGTGCGCGGATATTAGCGCACTTAGCACTCAGCATGCTTGCGCGTCCGCGATTTAATTAGCACTAATCCCTTTCAATTTTATTTTTATCTTTATTTCGTACGGTTATCTTATTAACTTTAATCGATTCAAAGGTGTTTTGTTTATTGAGAGTTTTCGGAAATTAATTAATTAATAAATAATAATTTCGAAATATTATTTATTAAATAATAATTATTACTTTTTATTCTGAATTTTGTTTGTGTCTTTTCAAGACAACCTTTGAATAAGATATCCGTTCGGTTTGCAACCTTTCCCGAAGGGTTGCAATTGTTCAGTTTTAACTTCTTACGAATGGACACATTTGTTCACTTAAGCAATTTTCGAAAGAATGTGTTTGTTCATTTCGCAACCTTTCACGAAGAGTTGTCTTCGTTTTAAGACTATTTTATATATACTTCTCAGATTGAGGAATAACAAATGTAATCATTTTTCATCTTTTCGAGTCTTCTTTCTAAAAAAACGACAGCCATCTTTTTCAATTGTTTCCTAGAGAGATCTTGGAGAAATACTAGAATTGCTATCTAGTATTCTCAATTTGAGACTTTGTTGTATCCTGGAGGATATTTGCCGGTGACCATTAGCAACTTTGTGGGGCAAATAAATCCTTAAAGAAAGTGATATCACGCCTCAAAGTCCGACTCGAGTACTCTAAAGATCCGTCTTCATTGTTCTACCCTATTCGAAGTAGTAATTTCCCAACACTGGGTCTCATCTATATTTGTTCACGATGTTAAGCAAACAGACGATGTTAAGGAGACACTCCTTGCATCTATCTAGTACATTCGGGATTTTACATTCGAAAATATATTAAATTATATAAGTTTCACATGAGTTTTATGTCGCTCCAAACATGAACTAGGATCATTCCATAATTTCTTTTTCCTTTTTTCATCCCTAGAAATGAAGCTGAGCGACATCCAACGAGATCGATTAGCCAAATCAACATGTTAACTAATCTGATATTGTATCGGTTGGAATGTGAACGAATAATATTTGTTAATTAATCTAAAATAAGGAATCATCTCATCCTTTAGTACATTGCTTCTAACATTATGAGAAACATTATTTTACATACCTCAAAGTTAAAAAGCACTCCATAAATATATTAATTTCGTTGAATTATGTAAGTTAACAATCAAGATGCGAACCCATTCACATGCGACGTGTGCACCAACTAGTCCTATCCATTTCCGACACAAACTGCCAAAGCTCGGATTACGCGGTGAAGTGTCACCGTTGCCCCTAAAAGCTACTCCGGCGGAGCTCTGCGGCAGCCCAGCCGACCCTTATCCACACGCAGCCGACACTACGGGACACCTCGCCCCTCCCGCCCCCAGCACACGTGTCCTCATCCTGTACGTGGGCGTGGCATGCACGTGTCCCCTCGCCGAGCCATGCACGTGGAGGCTCGCAGAGTCTCCCGCCACCCTACAGCTCCCTATAAAACCTCGCTCGGATTCAGATCGATCGATCATCAGTCTCCAAACAGAAAAAGAGACATTCATTGTGAAGAGCGCGTTTCTTGGTCCTTGGTTATCTGCACAGTTTCGCTTTGCGTAGAGACGTTTGAGAGGAAGAGAGGAAATGGCGGGATACGGTGGCCAGTATGGTGACTCCGACGTGCGTCGCCAGAACGACGAGTACGGCAACACGATTCGCCAGACGGACGAGTTCGGGAACCCGGTCCCGCAGACCGGATACGGAACAGGTGTTTACAGTGCTGGAACTGGCGGTGCAGCTGGGGTGACCGGCGGCCTCGGTTATGGCGGAGACCAGCAGCAGCAGCTGAGAGGCGGACATCATGGAGGTGGCGGCGGTGGAGTGCTCCAGCGATCCGGAAGCTCCGGTTCTAGCTCCGTCAGTCTTTAACTCTACTACATTTTCTTCTCGTTTTTTCCCTTTCTGTGGTCCGAACTTTCAGCTACATTCAATTTCGCGAAAGCACGTAAACTAATTGTCAGTTGTCCACATATTTTGTCAAAGCTTTTGAGAATGTCACGGCACGTGCTTCAATTTATAGGAAAGTGGTGCAAATGAATTTCAACTGTTCTTTAAAAGACTACTCTTCTGTTATGGGTGCAGTCGGAAGATGATGGTCAAGGCGGGAGGAGGAAGAAGGGGATTAAGGAGAAGATAAAGGAGAAGATTCCGGGGATGGGCAGCAAGGACGAGCAGCAGCAGCAGCAGTCGTACCCGACGTCCACCACCGTGAGCGGAGGCTACAGGGCGGAGATGGGGCAGCAGCAGGAGAAGAAGGGGATGATGGACAAGATCAAGGAGAAGCTGCCCGGACATCATTAGATATTACATATGTTGCATCAATTACTTGATCATTACTAGATATCTAAGTGGGTGCGCATAATTGTCTTTTTGTCTTGTGTGTATGGGGGAGGGACTTGAATTTGGGTGTGCCAAAATAAGTGCAAGAAGGTCACTATGTCTCCTTCCCCCTGGAGAGCTTGCACCTGAAAGTTGCTCTTTTGTGTTGTGTACTGAGTCCTTTGCAGTCTAAATACATGTGTTAGAGTTTTTGTATTCAGTTGTCATAAGTGATGTACTTTGGATGTTTTGAGTGCTCATTTAAATAAGCAGGTCGTAATAAATCAGTCTCGCAGCAGACTGGTTTTACGGCGTATGCAGTGCTGCCTAGCGATGGCAAACCGGCCGGGCCTTTGGGGACCGTTGTTCCTGATGGCCTTTTCTTGTATCCTACGTTTCGAGCGACCTAGGTTGGTTCTCCGTTGCACAAGCTAAGAGCCGAGGACAGCAACAGGAGCTGCTTAAATTTCTGGAAGGAGGGGAAGAGAGAGAGAGAGAGAGAGGATATTCTTCTGTTCCAATGTTTTAAGGGTACTTTTGAGTTTGAGAGGGGAGGACTCCATTTGGATACGCTCAGCTGGTCATATGCTTGTGGTCAAAGAGGGAGAAATGATCGAAATGCTTTGACTTGAGCATCTCCCACGGCCACACACTTGAAGACAAGTAATTAACAAAAGGAAAACATCTTTAATGGATATAATTTTTCTAGGCTCGATTTTCTTAAGTGCACTCATGTTAGCTCATGTTTTCATTCTTACTCGGAATTTTTTCTAATATTGAGCATTAATTTTAAGTTGGGTCTCAATTTTAGTCTAAATTTTTTTATAGTCTCGTAAAAAGGCACTTTTTTTTAGTCAGCAACAAGATTCGACTCCCATCAAGTTTCCTTCTATTGATGTTGAAGAAGCAACATGTCATTCCACATTTACTCGGCAACCAAGATTTGACTCCCTACCTAAAGTTTGTGCTTATGAGGTAAAAATAGTTCGAGTCCAAATCGAAATTGGTCCTAAAGGTTGCACTTTTAACATAACAAGGCCTATTCTGCTGAATAGGCATAACAAAATAGGCATTTGGATTCTCAACTATAAATTCTTGAGTGTGTTATTAACGAGAGATAATTAAACAAATTATCCTTAAAATTTGGTCAAATGTGCAGTATTATTCTTGAACTTTTAATTTGTTCAATGTCGTTACTAAATTTCTAATTTTTTTCAATGTGATCTCTAAGACTTTTGCATGTTCAATCTAGTCCCTAGACTATATAAAAATATTGAATATGCAATAGATTCCTTTTCGGGAGCAATTTATCCTCCCCAAATGTAGTGTACAACTTGATCTGTGCTCTCCAAGTGTGCTCCCCGGCCCCACTCTCTTCCTTACCATGGCAAGTTTTCGTGAAATAACTCTAATGAGAAGAAGAAAAAAATGCGTTAAGAGACAAGAGATAAACAAATAGACACGTCCCATTGAACTAATCAAGGGCGTTCTTAGTGACTAAGGGTTCAATAAATAGTGCAAGGACTAGATTGAATATATACCAAAAGTTTATAGACCACATTAAACAAATTAAAAGTTTAGGGATAGTATTACATATTGGATAAAATTTAAGGATCATATTAAGCAAATCAAAAGTTGAAAGAAGACATTGTACATTAGGCCAGAATTCGGAAATCATTTTTGTCATTTTCCCTATTAACAATACAAGTTTTTCTAGCAAAGAAGATCAAGTGTTCTATTATTTCCACATCAAGTTTAAAAACGTTCACATTTCCTTCTCAGCTCTTCAATTGCTTGCTAGAAAGTGCACTTGGGGGTAAGGGTGAGCAAAAAAAAAACCGACTAGACTAGAAACCACCCAAACTAGACTAACCGACCAGTTCGATCCGATCCTTGGGGTGTCAGTCCAATTCCTAATTCCATTAAAATTGGAATAAGTGATTTTAGTCTAATTCCAGATATGGAACCACCGTAATTGGACCAATTATTTTTTAAAATTTTAATCTTATTTCTTCAAAATTGTTAAAGCAATAATTTGAACTTTTAATTGTTAGGGATTTTCTCAATGTTGTTGAGATGCAAATATTTAGAAAAAGAAGTCGACAAAGATATGCTTTGCACATGCGCATGACTTGGCTTTGATTCACAACCTCCCTTACGATCTTTGTGCGCCCATTTGATGTGTGACTCTTAGGATGCGCTTGATTCAGCATTTCAAAGGGGCTTTCAGCTTTCAAAGCTCCTTAAAAAAATGTTGGACCGTTTGACAACTATTTTAAAGAAGCTTTCACTTAAAAGTAAGCATTGTGAAGACTTAAAGCCCAATGCTAGTAGACTAACATTGAGCTTTCAGCATTTGGCCAAATGTTGAACTCATTTTTTTTCCTTCCAAAACTATCCTTACCAATTCTTTAAATTTTTATTATGTCTTTATTATTTTTTTATTAAAAAAGGACCAAACCCTTCGCCAATCCGATGAAGGGCTACAGTCACCAATGAGCTAGATCTGGTGCTGGCAGCCGTTGACCAAGCGACCTTGGCGCGTGTGATCCAGGTGGCCTTGATCAACAATCACCGACGCCTGACCTAGCTCGCCAGCAACCATAGCCCTTCGCCGGTCCGGTGAAGAGTTTGGTCTTTTCTTAGAAAAATATATATATTTTATTTTTTCCAATTTTAAACAAATAAAAATTAAAAAACTAATATTAATTGCCAAAAGACTTTTCAAATGTGCTTTCTACCAAACGACATTTCTCTCAAAATTGCTTATCAAAATATAGTTTACCAAGCGGCCTTTGCACTTACCCAAAGCCCTTTATGCTAAATTGCTTTGCATTTATCTAATGAGTTTTCAAAATGCTAAACCAAATGCACCCTCAACACATTCGGCTTGTCTCTCTTGTGGGGTCTAGCCTTCCATGCAAATGCCTTTGATGTAGGACTCTTGGATTGTCTCTGTTGTTGTATCAAGTCTTCCACGCGAATGCCAAGAGTCCTATATCAAATGAGCACGTAGAGACCATAAAAGGGTTTATGAATAAAAGCCAAGCCATGCTCCAACAAAAGTATATCTTTCTTGGCCTTTTGGCTAAGATTGAGTATAGTATTTGTTAATGTGTGATGCTCACACAATTTTTGAAGCATTTTGATCTTCTTGCAAGTAAAGAGCAAATGCTTGATTTTAAGGGAGAGGGTAAACTAATTTATTACTCTGATTCACCGGTTCCATTGGACCACCTAGGGAACTAGATTGGTCCAAACCGGTTTCTAGTTCCACAACCAATCCATTTGGTTCCCGATCCGAAAAATGTGGAATTGGTCCTACTAGTCCAATTCCCAATTCCTGTGTGAGACCAAATTTAACCGGGAACCAATCACCCTTACATGGGAAGTGAGCATGGATCTAAGGTAAGACCAAAAACTAGATCGAACGAGCCATAGAAATTGGTCTGTTCCAAGTTTCGGCAATTACTAGTTCGGTTCCCAATTCCAAAAAGGTTGAACTAGTATTGTGTAGTTCGAAACCTAGTTCTAGGATAAGAATCAAATTTGGAACCAAAGAACCAAGCTAGGAATTAGGAATCGATAAACTGTGGTTGCAATTTGAACTTTTTATTGTTTATTTTATTTTACATGTTCATCTTTTTTATGGATTGTTTTTGTTGTTGCATTCACTTTCATTTTGCTTGAATAAAAATGAACCCAAAAAAAAAAAATGGCCGACTCGGGTAAACCCTGCAACTAATTAACGAGATTGCTTATAGATTTCAAGGTATGCAAGGTAATTTCTATTGGAAGTTTCTTTGTAAAACAAACAGAGAGTGTTTCTCTTTGTCCCATGTGGGAAAGTTGAAAGGAGATGGGCCAATTAATAAATGTGAGTGTTCTCTAATGTATTTAAAAAAAAAAAGATTAGGTGTAGGCTAGACCCTACAATACCCACGTGTGGGTGCGCGATTATTTTTATTTTATTTCATACGGTTACCTTATTAACCTTTATTTTTTAAAGGGTTGTTTTTTGTTTATTAAGTATTTTTAGAAATTATGAAAATTCGGAATTTTATTTATTAAAAATTATTTATTATTTTATTTATTATTTCGAATTTTTCAAATGTATCTTTTCAAGACAACCTTTGGAAATTATACTTATTCAGTTTGCGACAATTTCTAAAGGGTTGCATTTGTTCATTTCGTAGCTCCTTCCAAACGAAAAGATATCATTGTTCAATTTACAACTTTTTGCGAAAAATTGCCTTTGTTCTTTAAGATCGATTTATATATATGTTTTTTTTTTTATGAACGAGCATGATATCATATTCGAGTCTTCTTTCCAAAAATTACAATCATTTTCCATTTGTTTCCTAGAGAGACCCTAGTGATATTAGAATTGATATATAATATTCTCATTTGAGATTTTGTTGTATCCTGGAGGATATTTGCCGGTGACTTTTAGCAATATTGTGGTGCAAATAACTTATTAAAGAAAGTGATATCACGCATTAAAGTCGGCAAAAGTACACGCTTCAAGTGTCAAAAGTTGGCACAAATGGACACTTAAGTGCCAAAAGTTACGAAAGTGACACTTAAGTACCAAAATCGGAGAAAAATTAATCATTTAAGTGCCACTTAGGCCAAAATCTGGTCAAAATGCTGACGTGCGCAATTTCCAGCGAAGTAAGTGCAAAAAAACGACGTCGTTTTGCACAGTGACGTGGTCAAACAAAGCAAAAACGGCGTCGTTTTGATCGACATGTTAAAAAAATAATATAAAAATTAATTAAATTAAATTTAAATTTAAATTTATTTAAAACATTTAAAAATAAGTTTTTTTAATATTAAAAAAATTAAAATTTTAAATTTTAAAAACAATTTTAAAAAAATTAAAATTTTAAAAAAAAATTATAAAAGGAAAAGAAAGGGGGAGGCGGCTAAGGGATTAGCCCTTAGCCGCCTCCCCCTTTTCTTTTCCTTTTTTATTTTTTTAATTTTTTAATTTTTTTTTAATTTTTAATATTAAAAAATTTATTTTAAAATGTTTTAAATAAATTTAATTTTAATTTAATTATTTTTATATTATCTTTTTACCACGCTAGCACCAAAACAACGCAATTTTGCATTTGCTTCGTCAGAAAATCATCATGTTAGTATTTTGACTGGATTTGACATTTAAGTGATTAATTTTGTTCCGATTTTGACACTTAAGTGTCATTTTCGTAACTTTTGACACTTAAATGTCCCTTTGTGCCAACTTTTGGAACTCCAAGGGTCCTAGTGTCCAATAAAGTCCGACTTGATTGCTCTATTAATTCAAAATCATATTTTCCAACAACTTCTAAGTTTCAAAAACTAAGAAACCATTTTTAACATAATAGGTTTCAGGGAAATCTGAATCCATCTTAAAACGGCCTACCCTGGTACCCGAAAAACACTATTTATCTCAGCAAGAATTGCAATTTCAAATCCCTTATGGGTAGAGCTATGACGCCCTAAAATTAGCGGGAACATATGTCTAGTGCAGGGCTCGAGTCAAAATGAGGGGCCTTTGGGCTTTTCTTTTGAATTTCAAAAAAACAACGGGATCCAAATAATTAGGTGGAAGCTGAGTACTTTTTAATCAGTCGGTGGCCTCTGATTTGTATATGACAGCTGTAATTAACAATTCCACAAGGTCCAAGGGAACTTCCTTGCTGCTTTTTTCTTTTTTATTGACAACGTGGGTTGGAATGACAAGGATAGCTTTAGGCTCTTTTCTTTTTACCTTTAATGGCGTAGGCTGAAACTGACAGGAATTATTTCATTATTTAATAATTGTCCTATAACTTTGAGATGAAGGAAATGAGTAAGGTTAATTCTATGCTTGGTGTTGAGATTATCGGGGATGAATTTAATAAATTTTCTTGATTAAGAAATCTATATCAAAAGCTACTTAAACAATATTGATTGCGTAATTGTAAATCCATAGAGATTCCAATAGAGACTTGTGGAAAAATTTGTTGAACAAAGCCAATCTGAGGAGATGACTTTCCTAATGTCTTTCCTAATGTCTTGGCATTTACCTCATTGGTTTTGGAATCTTTCATCACTCTCATAGTTTATTTTCAAGCGTTTTGTACATTGAAACTTAGAGATGCCTAGAATCTTCATTTGATTCGCCAATTAAGTTATAAGTATACAAGCTATTAAATTAAGTTGCAAAACTTGACTTGGGTTGACTCGGAATGAACTGTGAAAAAGAGTATAGTTCTTCAATTCAAACGCCTGTCCAAATAGCATTTTCCTTAGATGTAGTCGTGTAGTTGTGAACTGAATTATGGTGAAGTAACTGCTCATGCCTTGTTTTCTCGTGTTTCAAATGCTCAACTCGTTCTCGAATCAATGACTAAATTAGCCTCCTCGATTGAAGTCAATAACGGGGAGTTGTCCGTTGCTATTATAATCGAATCTATAGAAAGCGACATTCGATCAAACTTGCTTCTCGCCATTAAGTAGCATACGACATAAGATTCCCCAATAAAGTTTTCGCGATGAGCAGCCATATTTTACTTAGATTAGTATAAGCATTAGGAGGAGATCAGATACTTATCCAACTCCCAAGACATCTCCGTAATTCTCTTTGCGTTTGCAATTTTATATTCTAGACAGATAAAGCATTATTTTCTGAAGAAAAAAAAAATTATTTATCTTTTGGACTATTGAACTATGCTTGAGCAAGCTTCAAAACCAAGAAGGAAATATGATGCTAAACCACTTGCTGCAAGGAAGAGTGTAGTTATCTTTTGGACCGTTGAACTATGCTCGGGCAAACTTCAAAACCAAGAAGGAAATACGATGCTAAACCGCTTGTGGCAAGGAAGAGCTGGGCAAGGAAGAGCTCTCTCTCTCTCTCTCTCTCTCTCTCTCTCTCTATTTTTTGAAATAGATTCCTAAAGCAGACAACGTGGGATTTCTTTTAATCGATTGCTTTAGTTACCCTCTATAGAAAATCCTCCTAAAAGCTCACAGCTCTCGAGACCCATCATTCAATGCATACCCTCACACCAGTCAATGATTTAGATGTCATCCGGGTTTTGTCAACAAAGCAGTTGAGCCACCTGCAATAAGAAATTCCCGGCTTTTGTGGTCCATCTAGTGGCGTGCTTTTTCAGACTCCAGGCTGCCTGTCGCATGTTTGTCACGGTCCGATCGACCGAGGTAAACGTTCCTCCTTATTCGAGTGATGTGGACCCAAAATTGCCTCGAGTAGAGAAGTGGATGTTGATATGCCTACTGAAAATAATCGTCAAGGAGAAAAAGAGGAGAGCATCATAATGCATGCATTGACCCACAGTCCCTCCCTAATCCCATGAGTTTTTTAGTTATTATCATGACGTAAAAAGCAGCAGGAATCAAAGAAAAATGAATAAAGATATCCAATTTTCTATGCATGGAACTTGAATCGTGGTGACACTGGTGAGGCTTAGACAGGCCGAGGGGGCTAACAACTCCAATATGTTATGTGATCTTCCGTTAGCAGTAGCTAGTAGAGCGAATCAGCTACCCACTCCAGCTTTGTGTTTCCTCTAGCTGATCCGTTTCTCTAAGGGACTAGCTCATTAGAAAAATTCTATATAGACCCCTCTAAAGCACCCTATTTTCCTCATCACAAGCACCCAAAACATTTTCTCTTCACACTACAAGGGCCCTTCTGTAGAGATCATTCCTGAAAGAAAGAGGAGCAAGAATGAGTCGATCCAAGAACTTCCTCGTCATTTTCTGTGTTCTTGCTCTGGCTCCACTCGGTCTCTGTGCCAAGGCAGATTATGGGGGTTACCTTTATCCACAATTCTACGACCATTCTTGCCCCAAGGCTCAAGAGATCGTGAAGTCGGTGGTGGCCAAGGCCGTTGCGAAAGACCCTCGCATGGCCGCTTCACTCCTCCGCTTACATTTCCACGATTGCTTCGTTAAGGTCAGCGGCTAAGCAATTACTTGGAGTAAATGAGTTTCCACGTCTAATCTCTGGTTTCAAAATGTTGCAAAAATAGTTTCTTATACATGTACTCTGAGTCAGCACTCCATGCGAAGAGTAAACAATCTCGTCGATCATTTTTCCTGGTTTAGAGCTTTCTCGATGTTTTCAGTGCATTAACTGCTCGTCATAGCACAACAAAGCATTTCTTATCGCCACTGTCAGGAGTAATTTGTACTTACATTTTGCTTCCTATTTGAACGTCTTTATGATATGCTCTGTCTAAGTACCAACATTGTCGCTGAATGTGACAGGGCTGCGACGCATCCTTATTGCTGGACAGCAGTGGCACTATAGTCAGTGAGAAGCGGTCCGTCCCTAACACGAACTCAGCCAGAGGCTTTGAAGTGCTTGATGAGATCAAATCTGCACTGGAGAAGGAGTGCCCTCAAACTGTGTCTTGTGCTGACCTGTTGGCCTTGGCTGCCAGAGACTCCACTGTTCTTGTAAGCATACGTAGATACAGTAGTGCCCAACTTCTCTCAGAAAGAATTACAACTTTTCACCCAAGAAAAAAACCCAGAAAAAAAAAAAAAACTAATTTGAAATGCCTAACGAGCATAAATCAATGCTTGAATGTGTAAACAGACTGGTGGGCCAAGCTGGGTAGTGCCACTGGGAAGGAGGGACTCAACAGGAGCAAGCTTGAGTGGCTCTAACAACAACATTCCTGCTCCAAACAACACTTTCCAGACCATTCTCACCAAGTTCAAGCTTAAGGGACTTGATATTGTTGATCTTGTTGCCCTCTCCGGTAAAATAATTGGAATTTCTTGACCTTAGTTTCGATTATAACATTCGAGTCCAAGTTAGGGAGAATAAAATTGGAAATGTCCCGTTACACAGGAAGCCACACAATTGGAAATGCAAGATGCACCACCTTCAGGCAGAGGCTCTACAACCAGACCGGCAACGGGCAGCCCGACTTCACGCTCGACCAATCCTACGCCGCTCAGCTCCGCACCCGCTGCCCACGGTCCGGGGGCGACCAGACCCTCTTCTTCTTGGACTTTGTCAGCCCGGTAAAGTTCGACAACAGCTACTTCAAGAACCTGCTGGCTAAGAAGGGGCTCCTGAGCTCCGACGAAGTCCTCGTGACGCAGAGCCAGGCCACGCTGCAGCTGGTGAAGCAGTATGCGGGGAACCAAGAGCTCTTCTTCGAGCAGTTCGCCAAGTCCATGGTCAAGATGGGCAACATCACCCCACTGACGGGGTCCAAGGGACAGATCAGGAAGCGTTGTAGGCAGGTCAATAAATAATAGCGCGATTTTCCAATCTAGTAATTGGAATTACTTCTTCCATTTCCCGAATGAATCAGTCCGTGAGTCTTAATTTGCTTGCTTCGTCCTACTCTATTATGGCTGTTGTGCAGTGGAATTGCAGGATCGCAATTTGTTGTTCCGTTCGAATGAAGTCAATAATTTTTCAATAATAACGTCTTGTTTTCTTCTCTATTCATGTGTCAATTCCATATCGAATCGGGCAGCGATAGGATTTATCGAATCTAAAATGCATTTGCATATCCAGATGAAGAGTAGAGCACTTGCATCAAATTGTTGTGTCATCTTATTTCTCCACCTCGAGCGTTAAATTTTCTCAATTAACCATTAATCCAGTTGATGAATGGAAATGGAATCTCAGTTAACGAGTAAATCAAGTTAGGTATACATAACTAGATTGACTGTAAATCACAAGCTGTGCACGAATCAATGCAAAATATATGAACATTCAAATGAAATCAAGCATTTGAATTTACTTATTTCTCTCAGTAACTTCTTGTTCGAATGGGAACACAATGCTAAATACGAACAACAATTTGTTGCGGTCACAGAACCTCCTGAAAATGGCATATGAACTGGCACCAGTAGTGAAAAATCCATCCAATGCTCTCCTTACATCGACCTCACAACCACTGTTTTGAGGAATGCGGCAATGTTACAGAGGGTACACCTCACAAACAGTGGAAAGAAGCCACCATGTATGTGATAACAAGGTCAGTAAGCTAGATCCCTCGTCTGCTTTGTCCTACAGCAGGGTACTCTATAAGCACAAAACAAACTTGAGGTTGATGGGTATGAAAAAGCTCAACAGAGGCTGAACGTCTACTTTTTCCAAGTCTCATAAAAAAATTAAGCTGTTTGAACAAGGAAAGCTCCATGTCATGAGGAAATAACAGCAATCTCCAAGCCTGGCAATAACGTCGCCACCAATGGTATCGTTTAGAATCGCTTGCACCAAATATCTCCCACGGTTCCACTGCTATTGCATTTTCACTTGCTTCAGTAAATCTGAAGAAGAACGAAAATATGAAAAAGCGGGTCTTAGACAAAAGTGCGGATATATGGGGAAAGCATATCAAAGAGAATATTCGTCCTGTCGGCTGTCATATTCTCTGACAAAATTTGAGTGGGGTGCTCTATGACTGGACAAATAAAGCTCCAATAATTAATGAGGGTGCAAGGAGAACACAGAAATAAGGCCTAAATACATCTTCCTGTGGTCCTGAGCATGACCTTAAAAAGGCTTAGCCACTCCAGGGAGATGCTCCCAACCAAAAACATACTTTTCAACCACAATTAAGCCAGCTCTCTTACCAAATGAATTATATCACAGAACAGACAGAGCTAAAAACTCAAGCATCCCAAATACTAATTACACACAATTGAAAATTCCACAATGCTTCAAAGCCTGTAATACCATGCTGAAATTAGCTGGTTAGCCTCATCCCTACTGACACTTACCATAACACTCTTTCCACTTTTGCTCCGTCTCTCACATGCATAAAGAAAATTTCAAGGTCCATGTGCTCCGAAAGGACACAACCTCACGTTCTCAGTTGGCTAAGTCTTCTTGCCTTAACATATTGAATTTAGCATGCTCCAGAAGGACACGACCTTACACTCTCAGTTGGCTAAGTCTTTTTGCCTTAACATGTCGAATCTTAGATGCCATTAAAAGCATCATCCTTGGTCTTGGTCTTGGTCTATTTCCCAGGATAATCATCATGTATACTTAATCTCCCTAAATTGTAAAAAATTAACACAAAATGTTCATGCAAAGTAGAAGAAAAGCTCATACTTTGTAGAAAAAGCGATCATTTCAAAATTTCTTCACTTATTCCTGGTACAATTAAATCAACAAAATCACCGGAGAACATTCTTTTCAATCAATAAAAAGAGGATATAAGCAACAAGCTGATCTGTGGGTCTTAAATTAAATCATATTTTCGCCCAAAAAAAAGCTTAAAGCTGAAGTTTCATCGCACTTGCTTAATGTTACACTCCTATAAAAGTCCCCAAAGTAAAAAATCAAAAATGAAGATCGGAAGATGATAAAGTGCAATAACAAGTAGTTATAATGAAAGAAGTGTGCCCTCTTCCAATACATGTGCACCTTGCCATCTGCAGACATGGCACAACATAACAACTGCCCCCACCTCCTTTCTTGCAATGAACACATAGATCCATTCCTGTACCACTGCCATTTTAAGATCCTTCAAATTGATGGGCTCAGATAGTTTGATCCTAGAGAACCCGGCTGGAGGGGTAAAGACAAGAAAGTAAAAGGGAAAAGCAGAAACGAGCTGTGGTTATGATAATTGATTGTTAAGACTCTGGAGCATAATATGCAGCGAAGGTCATGACTTGGAATAAAGAGAAAAGCCAGTCTCTTGACGGCGGCAATGAACTTGCAGCCAGTAAAAAGGAAAGAACTTGTGGTTGTGCCGTTCATCCGAGTGCGCTTCGCCAAGTCTCCAAACACACCGTCCACTAAAACCTCCATAATTTTCCCTAGCACTTGTCTAGACCAAATCGCGCCCGCCCAATCCATGCACATAATCTATCCACCGCAACTTCAGAGACATTCCCACCAATGATTCAATTTAGAGGATGTTTATTCAGTAAATGTTTGGACTTTATGTTGAAAAGGCACGAATTATAATCCAACACAAGATATCAAGCAGACCACTTTCTTCAATACTCGGCCAAAAAGATTGTACACAAAATTGGTGGCGTGAAATGCAACAAGAAGCAATTTTTAGAAAAGCAAATGAAGGGTTGATTCATTACCTCACTCCATACTGACTTTAGCACCAACTGCCTTCATCTTCTCCACGATCTTCTCCGCCTCCTCCTTCGCCACGCCCTTCTTCAACAGCGTCGGGGCCTTCTCCACCAGGTCCTTGGCCTCCTTCAGCCCCAGGTCCGTGCACGCCCGCACCTCCTTGATCACCTTGATCTTCCCGGCGGCGTCGAAGCCCTCCAGCTTCAGGTCGAACGCCGTCTTCTCCGCCTTCTTCTCGTCCGCCGCGGCCGCCGCCCCGCCGGCCCCCGCCCTCCCGGGGCCCCGCACCGCGAACCCCATCCCGGGCATCATGACCGCCATGGCCGGCATCTCCTCGACGCCCATCCTCTTGCGCATCTCCTCGGTGAGGTCGGAGACCTCGAGGAGCGTGAGGGCGGCGATCTCGTCGACGAGGGCGGAGACGCGGCCGGAGGGAGGGGGCCGCGGCGACTGCTCCGGCGAGGCCGTGGAGAACCCGCGGCTGAGGGGGCGGGCGGCGGCGGCGGAGGAGGAGGGGAGGGGCGGAGGGTGCGGCGGACGCCGGCGAAGTGCGGGGAGATCGATCGGAGGAACCTCATTCTGAAAATGCTACGCGAGCAAAAACGACATCAGATTGAAGAGAGAGACTGCAATGGAGGGTGATGAATCTGCTGCATCGTCGTCTTCTTCTTCGTTTCGCCTGCGCCGGGCATAAACCCTAACGGGAAGGAGGCTTTAGCGAGCAAATACGGGTCGGGTTCGGGTTCAAGTAATTCGGATTCGGGTTTCATGCGAGTCCGACTCATCATCCCCTGCTTGCACACACAATTACAGTCAGATATCCCATGGACAAATTCGTTGTTCAATAAAAATACTCTGTTTTTCTTTCGTGGAACGTAAATTATTTGAAAAATGTTTTTCTAATAATAATCATATTTATCACTTAAAATAATTAGTGAATTAGAAATGCTTATGTTATCGATAACTATATACGTTTAAACATTTTCACAAACATTAAAAATATTTTTTACTTCTTCATTTTCATAATTGATATAAATAATTATTTTAAAAAAATATTTTTCAAATCATTTATTTTTCATGAAAAATAGAACTTAGATCTAAATAATTCTTATAAATAGGCTGCGATTTGCTAAAAATGTATTTCAACCCATTTATATTGGGTTGACCCCTTTTTCTTTAATAAGTCAAAGATTTCGGTGCATTATGACACAAACAAAAATTTAGGATATTTGTATCACAATGGGCCAATTAGGATAGTACTAACCATCCCTCTAAAAATACTACTAAATTATCATCAATCCCTAATGAAATGAATGTAACAGTGGCTCATTGAAAACCTAGGATCTTTACTCGATCTAGAATATGTGATGTACATGCCAATCAAAAGTGACAAAAGAAAATCCAGGGTATTTGTGTTATAATGAGTAGAGTTTAGGATTCCTCATGATATTAATCCTAATCTTTTAAATAAATCTTGATAAATGTGGCAAATGCATATTTTGCGCATTTCTATTTAGGATTAATGATGATCAGTTCCTGGCACGGTTCGATTCCAAAATAGAACCGATTTTTTGACCGAAGGACCTGTTCCCAATTTTGGGAATCAGAGATCGGCTGTTTGGCCCTAAGACCAAGAACCGAACCGGTCCAATCCGATGATATCGGCTGCTTTTTTATTCCATAAAGATTTTAGTTTGAATTTAACTTGTGTGTGTGTGTGTGTGTCTAAGAAATAAAATAGTATATTTTGGGATTTATGGCTATTTTTAAGAAATTGAATATATATATATAAAAAAAAACCTGTCCAATCTAGACCGATTCCCCCAGGAAGCGGAATTGGACAAAAAATCACTAGTTCCATTTTTATGGAAGTGGAAACCGGACTGACTCCTCAAAGAACTGAACCAAGCTAGTCGGTCCAAATGGTTCCCTATTTGGACAGTCTGATATGCTCACCCTTACTTAGGACATTATATAAATCATCCCATGTTCTCGTCCAATAATCCTAACGAATTCCATGAAACAGTCGAATTGGTGATGCAAGAGAAAAGACATCCAGCACTTTTCCCCAGTCAAAATCGGGCCCAGCCTTGTCATCCCGACCGACTAACGTATCATAGAACTAACCGAATCTTTCATATCGAAATTGACTACACTCAATTTTGCGACCTCTAACTCGATTACGAAGTCGTTTCGACTCGATTCCTATGTGATACTAACGCAAGATTCGTAAATATGACTTTATGGTGTTCGTGTTTGTCACCATGATTGCCAACGAAGGCACGACAACATTGTCTTAAAAAGCATTGTCTATCCCTTTCCTCACGATGCGTGGGCTTAACGGAGCAAGGACGAGAACTCCTCCGCAGCGCAGTACCTTAACATCAACCCCTATACAAACTTCCCCATCATCGACCCGTCGCTTCACTCGCCTGTGTACCGCAAGGAAAAACACTGCAACTGATTCGCAAGCACTGCAAATGCCTCTCGTCGATGCAACACAGAAGGCTAAGGATGCGAATGCAGGCTACCTACCCGAGCTCGACTAGCCTGATGAGGTAAATACTGTCCTAAGTGATTCTAGTACATCGTCACCACCAACTCATTCCCAATAAAATGGCGAGGGCAACCTCCTTGGCCAACTGGCAGGTCCTGAGCAGTCTGACATTGAAAGGGTATGATTTTACCAGTACAAACACTGTTTTGTTGTCTCATAACTTGATTGCGATAATCAAAGCTTTAGCTGTACCAATCACGAAACAGTGCACTCGTTCCAGCACGATTGAATGTGAAAAGACCCTCGAGTTATCGGTGGCGTAGAGTATGAACAGCACATCAAGGCTCGATCATATTTCATGCGACAAAGATGGCTGGGGGAAGCAACGGTGCCCGAATTAAGAAGGCAGGGCCTTTGTATTACAATCTCAAACTCAAGCTATGATAATATGACGGGGTGGCAGCGAAGGTTTCATAAAATCAGAATGACAAGAAATGGAGATGACATTAAGCTAAATACAGGAGAATATCATTGGCAATCGGACTAGGCACACAATGCACTGCAAGGAGTTATACTGGTTAAACCCAGAGAAAGCATCCCAGCAATTTTAAAGAAGCTGTAATTAATTAATATAACCGATTCAAATTTGTGGACGGAAACCGCACCAACCATTCCTTCGGAGAACTGCAAAGACCCCAGTTTGTTTTGCACACAGTTAAAGCAAGAAATCTTCCTCTTCCTTTACAAATGCCAGACATTGCAACTTTACAGGAGGGTTATTAAGCATTTGACACAATCACTAGTTTTTTTCCCAGGATTTTCTCTTTCTTTTTTCCCCCTTCATTTTTCTTTTGAAGAGATGCCCTCTACCCTAGTGCTTTAGCAACTACTAGAGGAAGATACCTTCGTTGTTATACTTTATCATCATGAAACCACCACCTGGTCTCTTTAGGAGACCTCCCATTCCGACAGTTCTTCACATAACGATCATTATCTTCTGGGCGTTGCTGGGAAGCATAAAAACAGACTGTCAGACCAATTGAGAACAAAATGGAAGAACTACTCCCTCCAAATTGACAATAGGGGTGACACATATGAGTAGTTTGAACTTCACCATTCAACCAAAAATCCAGTCTAATCAAGATAAATTTACGTAAGTTAGTATGGCATCAATTGGTAATCATACTCAGTGCAGTAGTGAGTGCACCAACAAACATTAGTAGCTGCAGTAGAACTCAAAAGATAAAAAGACAAACCTTAACAGTTGAGCTAGAAAGCATCGACAGAATGCTGATGCAGACGGAACTGACGGTCATAGCGGGCGACCAAGAATCATACAATATGTCTAGCAATGATAAAACAGAGATCCATATTAATACTACTGCCAATGTAGCAAAAGCCAAGTCAAATAGACATTTATATATTTGCTTAAGGGACATTATAATCATGATCAAAATGGAAACAAGAAGCAAAACAATGATATCTCAATAATCCGGATAGCAAGCTCTGTGTGAGTGCATAAGAGAGTGTGTGGGTGTGGGTGTGGGTGTGGGTGTGGGTGTGTGTGTGTGTGTGAGAGAGAGAGAGAGAGAGAAAGAGCTCTCCTACACAACTTGACTAATCTTACAAATTTATAAAACTATAACACCAATCAAATTGTAAGTACCATTCTCAATCAAACTCCATGACTCGGAAGGATTTATCATTGTGCCTTTCAACCATTTATCTTAGCCACACGCATCATATTCCGTTGGTTTATTAGTTAGGACTATCATCCAGACAATAAAAGGAAACCATCTTAAGCTGGTGTGAAAAGACTATCTTTTTATAAACAAGAATCTTCTTGCCGATATGAATTGTGGCAGCAGGATTTGAAGGGCAGGACAGTCTAATGGTTCACTTTCAAGAACCATGATCTGTCTATACAAGCAGCAGATCACAGAAAGCATAAACCTATAAAAAAATAATGACATCACCTTTCTAAAGTTTCAGTAGCAAAGCCACTTAGAAAACAAAACCATTTGAAAGCTTCAAGATAAGTTAAGACCATAGTATCAATTTATTCAGTGGTAATATATGGCATGAGGAGCAGATATTTCAGCCACAATTAATAACAAAGCAGTAAAGAGAACTATCAAAGTTACTTAAAGAACTAGTTTGATTAAGTAGCTATGGATCCGACATATTGGATACATTGACCAGATCCTGCATAGAAATAGACAACTGTTTTAACAAAAATTATTCTGAAGCATCCTAGCTTTGAATTATTGAAAGTGAAGTAGTTTGTCAAATAGATATAATGCTTATTTCAACAAGGTGCAATACGTGCTTATTGATTCAACAAGCCTTCCTTAACGTAAGCCAACACATAGAAGAAGACTTTACAGTGAGATTAACATCATTGTGAAGCATTAGGTAAGACTTGCATGGAAGCTGGTATCAGTAACTAAATAACTTATTTACAAACCAAACCTCATGATGAACTTAAAATTGTTTTAATGTTAATGATACCACCACAAAACGTAGGTTGTGCATAATCTGCTTAATTAAGATATGAACCACCACCTTATGTTATTTCAAGTCAAGTTGTACACAAACTCCATTTCCTCTCTCTACTCACTAATGTGCACAAGCTGATTTCTACAAACAGTTTTTTCTAATGTATTTTAATTTTTTTGGTAGTCTTTGTTAATTAACATGTCTTAAATATAAATTATAATCACAAAAGTTTACAACTTTTAACTGAAAAATTTCCCTAGAAAAACTTGAACTAAGAGTTATGTATCACAAGGACTTGTTAGAGATTGAACTTTAGAGACACATTTGAAAAAAATGTACATTATTAAAGATCTTTAACTTACGAAAATACTCAAATCTTAGATGAATGTCACAAAGAAGCAACAAAGATGTAAACTTCTCCAATTTGAACTCAGAAGAAGAAGAAGAAGAAGAAACGACATTTTAGGAAAGATTGATAAAAATTACTAGCTTAATTGATCTACAACAAAGGTATAGTTTTCCTCTTATATCAATCTTACAATTAATGAGGGAAATTTTGCACCATTTAAATATTCAAATGTGTCTAAAACTATATGAGGGATGGAAATAGCATGAGCATTGTAGGTTGTGCATTTTTTGCTTAATAGTGCTCTGAAACTACTTAGCATCGGCAGACTAAACTAGTCCAAACAAGAAAAATGCTTAGTGATACATTCGGCTGTGGATGGGTCCTTTAGCAAATGTTTCATTCATTAATCCTTCAAGGCTACTAGTGATTCGCAGAATTTATCTAAAGCAATCACTTTAAAGAAAGGCTTGGCAAGTCTATTAATACAAATAAAAAAGATCAACTTTAAAAGAGGAATGCCCCATAATTAGAGCTGTAGCACAAACGATTCTATATGAAAGCTCACTACATAAATGTAAAGCAGCAATTGCAAGCACCGTCGCTAGAGCTGGCTTTGTAATTTAGACTCAGAAGACACTTTGAAAGAAGGTTCAATATCAAATTTGAGAAATCCGAAGTGTAACTTATACAGTTCTCACAACAAAGACTTCTCTGAAAATGTGATTCTCCAAAAAGAAAATCAATTACAAGCAATTTCAAGCCACCAGAAGAAAACTGAGAGCCGAAGTCACAAACAAAGAAGTGAAACCAGAAACACATTGGCAAGCTGAAGCCAAAGACACAAGCAAACAAGAGAGACTCCAGAGTAAGCTATTAATAGTTTACTTCATCACAAAAGGCCGACTTAGACAATTTAGCCTTTCAAAGTTGCCAATACAGTCAAAAATGTATGGAAACAAAAGTCCCAGGAAAAACATATCGATGTCGCGATCCTCAACAAGATGAATAGAGTGTCACCAAAATCCAAGTCAAGACTTGGATGATACCATGCTTCTTGAGGTAGCCTGAGATAAAATCATCTCCTTTGAGTTGAAAAGGTTTTTTATGCACCTGATTCTCATAGAGAAAGACAATACAAGCTTCTAACATCAATTCTCAATTCCATGGTTTAAAGCCCAAGAATACGCACAATATCTTCAAAACTTCAATACTCAGGGCACAGGACATATAATCTTTTCAGAATATAACCAACTTCTACAATGAAGCAACCAAAGAAAAAAACAGTGGAAACAAAGCAGCACAAAAAAATACGATGCAGAGCTACAACTTTGAAGCAATCTGCGTAAATTACCTAAACAAATATGGCCGTTGCTGTATATATGAGGATGCAGAGGAGCCGGAGGCAGAAAAATGACCTGTCAGCCACAAACCCATGTTGGACAAAGATCCAGAAACATAATTCATACCCTAACCCCAAACTCAAATAACAAAATCCGCACCCCCGCACATCAAAAGTACTCCGACAGAACAACGGTGCGAAAAAGACATCGGCTTCGACGAAATTACCTGGGGGGCTTCCATGGGGTAATGCTCAGGGAAGTCCACCTGAAGCTGGTAAGTCTCATTAGAATACAGAGTTCCTGGAGCTCCATTCACTTCGATAACCCACCTATATATCATCCCCGCCACCAACAATCGCAGAAGGTAAGACAAAAATCAAACTTCACAACGACCCAGCACTACTTTTTTGCAGCCCAGAAAAAAAGATCGAAAATTTCTCAGAACCCTAGAGGAGAAAATTGAGGGGTACCTCTGGAGATTGTCGGTGACCTTGTGCTTGAACCCGGTCGGAGGATTGACCTGCCACTCCACCAGCTCCTTCTGGAGGCGGTTCGAAGCAATCTTACTCAGGGCCTGAAAACCCATCGGCACCCAAAAAAGGAAAAAAGAAAAAAACACAAAATTAACAAAAAGGGGTGAAGAAAAAACTCGATCGTTTTCCCGGAAACGACGGGCAATCGAGCGCGCGACCGGAAACGCCGGGAAATCCTCCGCGGCGCGAGCGAGCGCGCGTCGCCGGGGAGGAAATCAGAGAGAGAGGGAGGGGGGCGCGGAGGAGGAGAGACCTTGCGAGAGGCGGCGGAGGAGCTGGTCATAGTTGTCGTTCGCCCTGCAATTGGCGGAGAGTTTGAGAGAGAGAGATGGATTGATAGCGTTGACGAACGGGGCGAGAGAGAGAGAGAGAGAGAAGGGGGAGAGAGAGGAGAGAAGAAAGGGGGAGAGGGAGGAGCTCGCGGGAGATTCTGACCCACCAGAAGTACTACCACCACCACCACATCTCTCTCTCTCTCTCTCTCTCTCTCTTTTATTTCTCTCTCCGTAAACTTCGAATTGGGTTTGTCTTCGTTGTCGTCTTTCCTTTGCTTTGGCCAGGTCCATTCTTGTAAATGGGGGAAATGAAAAATAATCAAGAAGATTTGATCATTTTGAAACGACTGCTTATTATATGAGGAGTACTCAGCAAAACCATTCTAAATATTGCTTTGAAAAGATTTGTGGCGTCGACACGTGAAAAAAATTACTCTTATTTGTAGAATCATCTCTCGATAGGGGCGATTCATGATGATCTGTCTATTTAAGTGATTCTAGTTTGACCGGACTATATAGCATGGACTATTTGGTCGGGCCATATCACTCGAGGGAAAAAGGGAGGCTCGACCTGGCCTAGCTTGGTTTGTCCTAACATTGCTACGATTTTTATGTCTTGCTCTCTTGTTTCTTTTCTAATTCGCTTCCTCGTGAGTATTCAAGTTTTTGTCAGCATGAGAGTGTTGAGAATGCATAATCGGCCTTATTTCATGGAAATTCCTTCACACTGAAAGTTCATGCATTGAAATCAACAGTCAGCTATCAGAGTCTATTGTAACGTAGCCTTAATACCTTTTTTTTAGTATTTTATGACACATTTGTCTAACTCGATAGATTAACTTAATCATCCGTCTTTGAGTCGACATAACATAATCGGAATATTAAAATCAGTTTCCTTTGGCACACAGTTTTAGTGTCGGCAAAGCAGATTAAGCTACTGTCCCACTATGACAAAAAGGAGCATATGATTCCCCGACAACAGGTGAATTTTGCGAGTTATGGCACCTCTTTTTCCAGCATTATATGGTTAAGTTTTCATTTCTTAAGAATTAAGGCAGAATTTAAAAACAACTCAAGAAAAGAAAGAACAACAAGAGTAACTTATCAACCTAATTAGCTCCTTTATTTCTTACTCTTTGTGATTTGAATTGCATACGGTCAATGTCGTAGTTGGTCGAGTTGATTTCATTGGCAATTTTTCCCCCTTTCGGATGCACTTTCAATTGGTAGTTGCTTTCATGCGTAAAAGCACCGGACCATGGCTCCCAGAGGGTACAAACCACCCCCAAATAAAATAAAATAAAATTAATCATTTCCTTCGTGGAAGATTGAGAAGAAGAGTATGTCGAGAATAATAACGGGTAATTCATTTCTAGTTCACAAGTTCCTGAGATTTGAGCAATCGAGGGTCGAAAAACACTTAGATATTTGTGAAACTCAAAAGGGTTTCCAAAGGCATTCCGAATTGATAGAAAAAACCATTGGAGAATGGCCGCCTGAATATTGCTAGACACATACTAAAATAGGTGAGAATATATGCTGAGGAAATTTAACATTGGGTGGGTCAGCAAATTTGCATCTCCCCCTCTAATTTCAGAAGAATATTTAGTTCATCTTTCGGCCATATAAAATTAAAGAATATTTCGCAAGTGGGGTGGTTGCAAAGACAAGCACAAAGGCAAGCCGTCGGTCAAACTTCAGCGGCAGAGCATATGGGGAGGAACCTTTTCCTCATTGGCCTTTTCTTTGATATCGCAAATGTTCTAATTCCTTCTTATCCAGCATAGAATAAAGGCAGAGTGGAAAAATATAAAATGGAGGAAGAAGAAGGGAGAGAGGGTTCATGTGCAAATCTCCATTTGCTTTTTCTTTTTCTTTTTTTTTTGGCAAGCCCCATGAGGAAGGTATATGCCCGCCTTTTGACTAATTCCCTAACGTGTATAAACAAGACAAAAGAAAGGACCACGGTGAATGCGCGCCGATCTCAGCTCCGTCCACATCCGAAAAAATTTAAGATGACACGACTATCCGAACCGTGAGTTTGTTCCCTATCTCTGCTCATCCTGCTTGGACATTGCATGTCTATTTTGTTGATGAACGTCGACCCTAGATATGGATAGCTTCACTCTAAGTAAAGGGTGCTAATGTGCCTAATGGAAATTCATGTCCGTGTCTCTCTTCTTGCTCATATCTCTCGGATGTCATTTCTTAGGACATCCTTGTCCTCTCCCCATTTCGAAACTTGTTCCAGTGAAAGAACATCCGACCCATCCTCGTCCACGATCTGCCGGTCAATATTCCCTCTAAATCGTGTGAAGTCGCCGCAAGGCATGGATGCCAAATTTCTTGCTGCCGACGAGCCGTGATCTCGAGCCTTGACCCCTCCTGAATTGCCCGCCTTCAGGCTGCGGAGGAGAACGTAGTGGCGATGACCATTGAGATTGCCAAGGCAGTAGCCATGGCCTTCATGGCGGTCTTGTGTGAGGACGATTAGTACGTCAATAGAGGATCCTGCGGCCTCAGTCGGTGCAACCTCGGATCCAGGACTTTGAATTGATAAAAATACACTTTTTTTCTCTATCTCCAGCCGGACCAGCCGTCAAACTCATTAGCTCCGCTGCATTGGGCAACTCTAACTCATCCGCCGCTCATCCGGGTTTCGAGCTCCTAACCCGTGCCACCATGATCGGCCAATAATTTTAGCTCGTTCACATATGAAACATCTAGAAATGTCTCATGCCTAGTTCAAGTTTGATTCACAATTGATGACATAAAACTCAGTTACAAAACGAGTCTTGGCTCCTTACCCTCGTTCGAAAGTAGACGCATGCTCATCACCATCTCTCTCTCATTCAAGTAGTGAAAATTGAATGGAAAGTCCGACCGCTTCAGTTGATAGATGGAGAATGCTATATAAATATAAAAAGCATATAAACTCATAATCAAGTAATGTGAAATATTTCAACAATTATCATTGATAACCGCTCGGCCAAGGGCAGGGAGGGCCTCCATGGAAGGGGCGGGAGTAGAGGCGCACACTGAGTGCCGAGCAAGGAGAGAGATGGGGGAGCTTACGAGAGAAAAGAAAGTGGTGGTAGGGCCCACAATTTTGTTTCTCTTAGTTTTATGGGAAAATTACCTAAAAATTTTTAAATTTATTATACAACAATCAATTCAATTTTAAACTTTTCAATTATCTTAATTTAATCCTGAATTTTTAGTAAATTTAATATAGTCCTTTGAGTCAAAATCATTGACGTGAACTTATTAGATAAAATCTTCAAAGTAACGTAAGATCTGAGTAGCTAACAAAAAAGTAGGGTGATTACTGCCGGTTGTGTTATGTGGCACAACCGTCACTGACATAAACAATTTTTAATTTTTTTTCTTTTTTTTTTTTTTTTTTTTTCCAAACTTGGGCCAACGTAAAAAAACATTCAGAAATTTTTTTTAAAAAAAAATTTGCTTGTTGGTAGTCATTAAGTATATTTAGAATTTTTTCAATAATTTTCCCTAATTTCGCGAGGCGTGCGATGAAGTCATTTCGGGAGTGAATTTTAGGACGGTCCTAAAGAAACCAGGAATAACGGACCTTGCAAAGCAGGATTAGAATATGCCAAGCCTTCATTAGCGGAATTGCTTCCCACCCCCGGCAATTTGTCTTTTGGAGAATCGTGCAGAGGGGACAGCCAAGACACATGCCCAAGTTGGGGGCAAGATCTTGGCTGGATTTGGTCCACGTGGACCGGGTCTGGATCCATATCGATTGTGATCATTGACCCTGGAACTCCTTGTAGATTCATCAAATCTGACCGCTTTCTTTCACCGCTCTGTCCCCTTCGCACCATCCAACCTCGAATGTTCCGGGAAGCAGAGGTGGACTGAAAAGTCAATCCCAGAAAATGCCCCCAGCGATTTGTCTTCTTGCTCCTGTGTGGATCTGATTTCTCAATCTTCAGATGAAAATTAGGTAGTGACTTTCTTTTCTCTTAGTTAATACCAAGCAAAATCCAAACTGATATATCGTGACCAATTTATCCTAATTTAAAAGCTTAGAGTAGTATACTTGTCACAAATTCATCTCCATTAATTTTCGTTAAATTTTATTGTCAACTTGCTATATTGAATAACACGTAACAAATCACGGATATACAAATTTAGTGTTTTACCACTAGTTTGTTACAAGTGTATCAATTTATGATTTTTGGTTGTTAGCAAAAACTAGTAGAGAAAATTTTATCACAAATATATCAATTTAGAATTTTTGATAATCAAAAAATTAATTAAAAATAAATTTATTACAGGTGTATCAACTTATAATTTTTTATTATCTAAAATTTTTATTAAGATAAATTTATCATAAATATATTTATTTAGAGTTTTTCATCATATTGAACTTATCGACCAAAAAAATCATATTGAACTTTCTTTCTTTTCTACCTTTGTTGATGCATGTTGGTGACTTCCACACAAAACCTGACAAATAGCTGTGACTCCGAGCATAGAAACTTCTCCTTGCTTAAGAATGTTTGCAGCCACAGCAACCAGTTCATATCTTCCATTCAAACAGCAACAGCAAGTAGCGACCTTCTTTCTTTATGCCGTGCCAAAATATTACAGGATATTAGGGCAAATGTTCGTGTTGGAAACCATCCAGCGTGAAGAAACTATTTCCATGGACGGCCTCATAGCCGGTGGTCTTCGTATTAAGATCTTTAGATCAGCCTACACCTCTCTTTACCTCTCTTTACCTTACAGATATAGAGATGTCAGACATTGTCAGAAGAAACAGTACAACCTTCCAACAATAAGATTTTACAAGATTATCCTGTCACCGCAAGGAACGGGACCTTATTATTGCATAAGATTTTACAAGATTATCCTGTCACAGCAATGAACATGACCTTGTTCTTGCATACAGCATTTATATTGCAGAGATAAGATACTCTATTACATCTCCCAGAGATGAGAGAACATGTTATGATTGATATCTACACAGAAAACTCCTCCATTTTCCCACAATGGCGTGACTCTTCACCATGAGATTATGCTCGATTAGTTCCTGCAGTTGCTGTAGCAATGTCTTAGTTACAACTAAAAGCCGGAATTAAGAACTGAGAAGCAGACAAAGCATCTAGTGTGTAGGACTTCCAACCTCATCACGGGGAACTTAGAGAATGGGGAAGAACTTTGTACGGGTTAAGTATGTGATTGGGGTCCAGCAAGTTCTTGACGGAAGCCATCAATTGCACCTATACAGGCAGAGTATAATTCACCAACTTGCACAACTAGAAAAAAGAAATATCCACCCTCAACTAGAGGTGGTCATAAGGGAATTTTTGCCAGAGCCCGGCCAAAGATGTGCGGGCCGGGCTTTATCATGTACGATCTTTGCCCAAGCCCGCCCATTTACCTCTCGCGGCTGGGTGGGGTTGATCACTTTTACCCTTGAGACATCTAAAGAGCATGCTTTCTCATGAATTTTTAGATTGCCCAATGGGCTAGAAGATCTTTTAGCTATAGAAATGAGTGAAATAATGTCTATATTGCTACCAATAGAAGTGTCTATCTAATATAGATAATGGATCATGCTATAAGAATGTCATGAACTACTAGGAAAAATGGTGTGTATACATTATGGGCATGACTCCAGACAACCTAAACTTTGGGGGATAAGGGCTGTTCAACACAGTTAGGGCACAAGTCAATGTCCAATGCCTGATACTCATCCTTACTATGCCAGTTTTCTGTCATTGTGGTCTAGTCACTAGTTATGGCCTTGATGTGGTTATGTCCAGCTAGTGCGCTTCACACATCTCACTTGCATGAGAGAGGGAACTTTCACAAATATGCTGGATTTACATTGGACCATTTCTAGACAGCTTAAATTTTTGGGGCAGAAAATGGCTGTTAAACACAAGCAATAAATCAGAAAACCATTTTTAGGCAGACCTTAAACTATGTAAAACGCAATGCCTCCAAGCAACTAAGTTTCAAGGTAAGTTATAAACATCCCAAGCTCCCAGCTCTGGGCCATTTTCTATCAATAGTCTTTGCCACATCCACTTTGTGTTAGATAGAGTTCTAGTGCCATATACAAGTATTGCCCACACCACGTTTCTTTCACGAAAGGCCACACCTAGACATGGTACAGTTGTTATCATCTGCCATATAAGTTAAGCCCTGGAGGAACCATAGATTCTCAACTAGATCTCCCCGTTTCTTAAATGGTAGACCATGTCCAACAAAGGATGACCATTTTTTCTCTTTGCCCTATATGCTGCAAAGAAGCTTCTGAGTACCTGATATTAACCATCTAAACTAGCTGCTTTTATTCACCCTAATATATCAATGTCAAACTTTACTCCCTATGAGAAGTGCATCTCACCCCAAATACCTTTCCTGGTCATTGTTTTCCAACAAGTTTTGCTTTGCGATCATCGAAATATCGACAACTATGGAATGCTACAAATACTTAAGTCTGCAATTCCAGGTTATAAACCCCCACAACTTATGTACCAGTACCGCTGCAAGAAGCTCAACTTACAGCTGCAGGTGACTTGCTGTAGAAAATCTTATCAGCTTTCATCAGTCCCAAGCCATGCTCCGCACTAATACTTCCACCATGCTTAGAGGTCCATTCATAGACAAAAGGTTCAATCTGTGCTAATACCTGCAATGCACCCCCTTCTTATGAGATTGTATTCAAATGCATAGAAGCTTTCTAAAGAAAGACCAAGGAGATTACAGCATCATCATAGTGAGGACATGAAATATTTAGATGCAGGTTTCCATCTCCAAGGTGCCCAAATCCCACAACCCTGGCCAAGTGTCCTACAAATTTGAAAACCAATAGAAAGTTTATTATTGGCTAATTATTCATGCTCCGGCGTCCTTGGAAGATTATGACAAGTGACAAAATGCTGGTTACATTCATGGAAGAAGCAACTCCTGTCTATTTACAGTATCAATCTCAAAACTGATGGCTACAAACATCCTAGAATGATTTATACAAGCAGCTTGATTTCACTCTTTAAAGTTCACCTTCAGGTTTATAGTCCATGACCTCCTAAACATGCACACAAGGAATTCCAGCAACATGTTATGATGTATGACAGAGGTGAAGTGAGACATTGGACCAGCTTAGGATTCTTGAGGATTCTAAAATGGAGTATCTTTTACCCAACAGAACACCTGCTAAGACATAAAACCCGTGGTTCACATTACATAACAAAATCACTCTTTTCATCCCACATTAAGATTATAGACCTGGAAAAAGAATATCATGGCATTCAAGTATTGAATATGTAACAGCAATAAGTTCTCTCACCAAGTTTATTTCGCAGTTCCTCCACAATATCATAAATCTTTTCAACAGGTATTGATAAATCATATTTGTAGACAGCCCCTGCTTTCATCAATGCTTCTGCTATACCCTGCGATGCACCAATATGGCTATTGCTACTCCCAATGTATGTAAGCAGGAATTTGACAATAATAAGAAATCACGGAGAACTGGAAACCTCACGAATATTCCAAACTGATGATGCCTGCTGGATGTCCTGTGCAACAACACCATCTGAAATCAAGCCTTCTTCCATGGAATGAGCAAGGAAAGCTTCAAGCTTTTCTCTGAAATTATCCAAATTGAATATTATGTATAAAGGTGATAAAAGGACCATAACCTTTTCTTTCGCTACAGCAGGACCAAACTATGGATGGCCCTATCAAGTTACCACCAAATTGCAAACAGAAATACCCAGCACACATATGCTATTGCAATCTCATATGCTTAGTTGACAAGAAAAGGTCAGTAATGCAGAAAGCCAAATCGCAAAATGTGTGGGGTTGCCTCTTGACAGTGAGCTTCCATTTTAATTGCAAGTCCAAGAATTGCATAAAGTAGGTCAGGCACTATATTCTAGATGAGTTTTTAATCTCAAAGGTTAAACTTGAGTGGCAGAATAACAAAGTGATGAACTTTCATCCTAAGATTGAGAAATCTGATTGCCTGCAACTTTAAAATCCAGGAATGAATATCTCTACTCTGCAGCAAGGATTTGATTTGTCTTAAGCTTGGAATCCCCATTGAAACTAGAGTCACCTTTTTTTCCTCATTGAAGATCTTCATATTGGAGCCTTCACAGCTCTCCAGTTAATTCAGACTAACAATGAAGAATATTCAAAGGTAATCTTGCATCCTGGCCAGTTTAAATAAATAATAATAAAAATTGGGCAGTGACCAAGGAGAGGAGTGTAATTTTCCAGTAGATGCAGGTTATAGTGCATCAGAGCTTCATGTGGACTTAAATGGAACACCTCAATTTGAGCAGTAGAAGAAGAGATTTACCTGTCTGAACATTCATCGCTGCCTGTCGTCTCTATCAGAACATAAAACTTGTGCAGTGCAGGAGGTAATGGATTCCGGACTCCTTCTAAATGGTTTAGTGTCTGCCATGTATAGTGAAATAACTTGGCTTAAGGATCTACTTTTACTTTTACTTTCAAGACTTGCTTCACAGTAATAAATAGACTGTCAAGCAAAAAGGTGTTAATTTAGACGTAGTCCATCTATAACAGTCAAGCCATATGTTTCATAGTCATAAAACAGCATGCCAAGAAGGACAAAAAATAATAGAGGAAGGTAAAGAAGCACACAATCTATAACGGGAAACAAAGAGATGGTCATAAACATAGCATCTTCTAGACCAAGCAATGGAACAAACTACTGAAAATTACTAGAGTGACATGCAGTCAACTGTAATGGAAAATGGATGAGCTAAAAGTGAAAATTATTTTTTATGGAAAGGTGGAAGTAAGAACAGAAAATTGTAAGACATAAATGGCATATAGATGGCAGCTCTAGCAGCCACATTTGATCCTGTTGCAACTTACAACTGTATTCCAAGACAGGCGATATATCCAAATTCAAAGGATAAGATAGTTATGTTACTTATGTACAAAATGCCTGATGTATTACTTAAAAGTTAAATGTGCAGAAAGCTTACAAGATCCATTGCCTGTTCATCCAAAAACTCAAAAGCAGAGAGAACTTCTCCCAGTTTCCTCCTCGCTTCCAGCAAAAGTTTCTGATGCACATGATAAAAAATGATACTGACTTGTGCTCAATTAAAAGAGGCCTTAAGACCATGGGACAGAGTATGCCCGGATTATAAGGTTAAGGTCTAGATCAAAATGTTGTCATTCTGGAATATGTAAGTCAATCTGGAGAAGAAACTAATTTTACCTGGCAGCTTAAATAGTCTGTACATGCAAGAAAAGCTACATTAACTGATGATAACTTTGGAGGAGTCAGAATTGACACCTTTGTAACAATTCCCAGGGACCCCTCACTACCTACAACATCAAATAGAATCATTGTTCAGTGGAATACTATGCTATTAATCATATGGGTTGTACCATAAATTTATCAATTGAAATGGCCCGTCATATTGATTATACCTATAAACAAATGCTTCAGATCGTACCCAGTGTTATCTTTGCGTAAAGTACCGAGCATGTCAAGCACATCTCCATTAGCTAAAACTGCTTCAAGACCTGCAACACAGACCTAAACTATGAACTCCAGGATAAAAGCAATAGAAGTCCTAAACTTTTTGGCAGTCAGTCGGTTAAGTCCTAAACATTCTATTGTAGGCAATTGAGTCCTAAACCTTTTAAGGATGTGCAGTGGTTTGTTTTTCTTCACAAATCAATCATTATATCAACCATAATCAAGGAAAAAAAAACACATGGGTTTTATGAATAATTGAGCAAAGAATTTGAATTTATGAATCAATTGAAAATTAAAACCAGAATGTCATATGAATCAAGGAAAATTCATAATAACAAAAGTTGGGTTCTCCTCCCTATTAGAGTATAAAGGTAAAGTAGTCTTTAGGACCTTTAGGGTTTATTTTTTATGTATATATTGAACATTATTGAATAATACAAAATACTTTTTCCTCTCACACTACCTATTTACATAATATTTAAATTTTCTTTCAACTGATTCCATAATTGAGCTCGCTACTCTATGATTCAGAAAATCGTGTTTTATTCCTTGAATATAGTAAAAAATTATGCTTAACTGCAAATAAAGCCGATAGCTGAAAGGGTCCTTTCTCTGGTGACCAAATTATACCGATGATGAGAGCAAGCCTTGATTGCACCTCTTTCAAAAGGTTTGGGACTTGATTAATCAAATTAGAAAGATTAGGACACAATCAACGAAGAGTGCAAACATTTATCCCTCCAGTTGCACTATCCTAAAACTTCACAGAAACTTGATTTGGAACGTAAATGGATGCAGATTAAGTTTTGCAATCCATGTAAATTTAAACCTTTGAGAAAGTAACTACACATCAAGCGCCATCGTCACAGTTATGCAAAAGGGAGAGATGATAATCAGAAGAAGAAGAGACTAAGTATTCTCTCTTCCAAAAAGAAACTATACTTTATGAAGATCTACTTACCGAGTACATTAGCATGAAGTGAGCCATATCGGATAAGGCGCAGCCCACCAGCATTAGTTGAAACATTTCCTCCAATTTGGCAGCTTCCCTTTGAACCTAAGTCCAGTGGCATAATAAATCTGAATGGAAGCATGATGTACTTAAAGACAAAGTTGATGAAGGTCTGCCATTTTTATAACGTTTATCTCTTTTTTGCTTCCAATAAATAAATCATATGCACAAATTCCTAATTTACAACCTGGAGCAGGATGATCAGGAAATCAATTTCCATTAAGACAAATTTAAGCATATGAAGATACATTTAGCATGTATTTGGTTTGGGGAAAATAGCAGAGTTCACAATCGGCACATACACAGCCTGCCGTTCCCTTCCAGGAAAATTATGTCTATGCAACTATTTATGATCCGTCTTTTGTTTCTGTTATTGGCATCATACACAAAACCTCTCATTCCCCGAGATGCATAATCCTCTGTGAACTCCGCAGAAATAAAGTTATGCTAATAGCACTTACCCTTTGTCGTCTAGAAAATTCACCAAGCTTTCCAGTATGCACCCTGCTTCAGAAACCAGTATACCACTAACCTATAAAACCCTAATATAAGATTTCAAATAATTTGAAGCAAATATCTTCTCAACATCTTATCAATGACTTCAGCATGTCAAACTGCTGAATAACAGAGCTCGCGGAGCTATCAAAACCCAAAGCAGGAGATGAAGTATCCGGTGGAAAAATAGTGCGCCTAATAGGATAATTTTAGGGGAAAAACCTTCTTCAAATAAGAAGGTTGATGATAAAAAGATTCAATAGTGAAGTCTCACAAGCATATAGAGAGAATTCAGATTCTACAGAAAAATATACGTGTTATTTGGAGGAGAACCAGTATAAAATGACAATCCATTGTGCTGTATAACGTACCTCATCAAAAGATATGACTTTATTCATTGAACCTAAGTTCACAATCACCTGCAGAATAAATAACCAAAAGCCATTCAGATTGCAGGCAATCAAGCTACATCAGGCATACTCTTATAAAGATTATGCTGAATAAATTTAGTGTTGAAGACACTTATGATTTCTAATCAAGGTTGTCCACTTTTAGTGCTCAAACTTCACTTTGAGACATTTGCCATTTTTAAAACTCCATAAATAATGCAGTTGTAGGACAATCACCCAATTTTTCGCCAAACACACATGATAACGGCATGGTCAATAGTGGTTCACCTTCAGGATCAACAACAATAGGCAACACAAACCATTTTTCTGCCAAATCTCTGAGAAAATCAGAATCTAAGTTGGATTCCGATAGCTGAATTTCTCTCTCACAGCTTTCCCAAATTCAAACACTCCTCCCATTCACGATCACTCTAGAAAGATTTGGCTACTATACACTTTAGTTTGGTAAACAACTGTCGATTGCATGATTTTGATTTTCTTTTGTCACAGAACTCTAACGATTGCCCTACATCCAACAACTTATAAAAATATAAGGATCATGGACACTATCAAGTAAAATTCAATCACCAAAAAGAACCCTCAAAAGTTGGTTTGTAAGTGTATTTAACCACCAAATTTTTATGTAGCACACTCTTGAAGGCCATCTGGCTATATGGTGTTTTCCATCTGCCGGTCATCAATGTCAAAACATGTCAACATGGAAGCACAACTAGAAGTTCCTAGCAATTTCTAAAACAGATTTCTTTGGTGAGTTGTAACATTATAAAAATAGAAAATAACCTTTCATCTGTACTCTAAAATCATATTCTTACCATCTTCATTTGTGCATTTTTAGGTTCATTTACACTTATATACAGTTTATACCAAATATTCGAAGGATATAATGTGAAAATATCCAGCTTTATCACTGCGATTCACCAAACATTGTCTACTCTCTAGGACCACAGAAAAACATTAATATCCTCTCAAGTCTCAATAGTCAATGTCTTCAGCTGTAAACAGATATTCAGAATGGAGATACTTGTAAAGCAATGAGAAAAAGAAACCATTAAGATTATCACATGCTTTTCGCAGTATGAAAGGAAAGAAATATGAGGCGGCTTGACGTGGGAAAATTTCAAGTTTTGTAAATTACAAATCTTGTTCATAATGCTATTCTTTAGGTACAGGAAGGACATTTTAATATACAAAACTGATGTTAGGTAAAAGAGGAAAATAGGTGAGAATGATGTGATGGTGTCAAATAACTTAGCATGCGGCCTCTCTTCCTAGTGCCATCTGCCATTTTGACTAACTGGTTTTACTTGCTTGTTAAGTCTGTTCATAACAGAACAGGCATTCATAATTAGATGGCAGTAAATTAAAATATTATAAAGAGACCAAAAGGAGACTGGTCAGTGCGTGCACAAGCATGCATGCAATGAATTTCATTAAATTAAAAAAGAAAAAAGAAAAAGAAAAGGAGTATCATATCAATAACAGGTGTACCTCATCAAAAACAGGCACACTTCCTCCAACAAGACCAGTGTTCCCACCCTGAGGAACAACGGCCAAGCATCTGGAGTTACAATATTTGAGAACTTGAGAGACCTGGGACAAAAAATTTTCACAAGCATTCAATGAATCAACTATATGACAACATGAACAAAGCAGAAGACTGAATAAGAGAGGTATTTAAGGCAGAATGGACATCGTGCATGTGAGCAACATGCATGTTCAAATGTACAGCAAATCTATTAAGAACTTAAGACTATTACAGTGTGCCTAAATGTGTGCGGATCAACAAGAGGGACACGCGGACGTGCATGCACAAACACCCACAGAGAGAGAGAGAGAGCTGTCTTATACTTGATACTTGAGAGTCATATGAACCAATGTAACCAAGCACAAGATAATGTGCAACTTCCAAAATTTTTAGAGGAAGAGAGAGAGAGAGAGCAACTGTCTCATACTTGAGGCTTGAGAGTCATATGAACCAATGTAACCACGCACGAGGTAATATGCAACTCACAAAATCTTTTGAAGAAAAAGATATCTACTATTGCATTGACATTCCAAAGGTCGAATGCATAATGTTTCATCATTGAGAGAAAACCAAATATCTCAAGAAGAAGAAAGAAATGGACCTCTTCAGTGCTCCGAGGCAGAAGCAGAAGCTTACTCGAACCTTTGTACTTCCGCATCCAATCCATATTTACAGCCAGGAGAGCATCTTCATCCTGGATAACATTTTTCTCCCCCAACAAGTCTCTAAAATACCTTATGTCATCCGAATTTATCGTGGCAAACTTGGGGTTCCTCTGAATCATTGCGGCCACGGAACCAAAGCATTGACTTTGGATAAAGCTTACTCCCAAAAAACACTCTTTCCCTTGTAAATGCACGGAAAGAGGCTGCTTGTGTCCGTAATAAAATTGAGTTCCTCGGCAAGATCCACCAGAGCGATGCAGTGAGCCTGTATTCAGGACGTGTTTATTAGACCCGATGTCCATTAACTGTAAACAACAATCAAATTACAAGCGAGTTCAGGCATTAACAGAGTTATTCAGTATTCTTATGTAAGAACAGCTCGAGACTTCGGTGCATGGACAGTAACTCATCTACTATTTCATCTTGCTTCTAATATGCCACTCGGATTGCTCTCAAATTAGCTCGTCCAACCTCCATTCCGTGGAAAAAACATAACAATCGACGCCGTGTCATCTACCGCGACGCGCAATCCGTGACACCCGATCACATTCCATCATGTGATCGAGCATCGGACAGGAAAGACTCGAACATTCAGAAACCAAGTAATTTCAGTCAACGAGTCGCCGGCCGACCGGCGGCGCACCTCATTCCTCACGACGCGGACGATGAATAGGAGCACAAAACAACATCATGCTCCACCAGAGAATCTATCGAAACAATGTCCAGAACGACAGAATCGAAGCGAACAACAGCACGACGATGCTCCGGCCGCATAATTCCAATTCGAGATGAACGAGCTCCGAAAGCGACGATCTCGCTAGAGAAACTTCCCGATCGGAACGGGAAAAACAACGGTCGAAACGACGGGGAAAACGCGAGCCGAGTTTTTTTGAGGCGCTCGCTCGAAGCGACCGTACCGTGACGAGCCGGATTGCCGGGACCGGGAGCGGGACGCGAGGAGAGCTTGAGGATGCGACGAGCCGAAGCTCTCCACCCGTCCATCTTCATCGTCTTCCTCGTCGGGACTTTGCAGAGCGGGAGCTCTCAGTAGCGTCGACGACGAGTGAGGTTCCTGCTGCCGTCCGGGAAGAGACGAAACGACGGGATGAAATGACCGCAACGCCACCTTCCATTTGGATTTTTTACCCGAAACTGGACAAAAGAAATCATTTTCAGCAGGCCGTCATGTCGCGGCAGCAGCAATGATGGGCCCACGTATGCAACGGCCGGCAAATCCTTTTCAATCCATATGCAGCCAACGTCCACCCGAACATCGCCACCACGCGCCACCTTCTCGGACCCATCAAAGCCAAATATTTTTGTCGATTTCGGACATATTCAGCCGGTTGTATTGACAATACAAGACCACAAACAAGTTCCCCGTCACTCAAGGACTCTAGCCAGCCAAACCACACCCTCAAACAATGCCGTCAGCGCCCACACGCGCCACCCGTAGACTCTGACACGTGAGATCTACAGACCCATGAGCGTCTCAAGTGATTGAAGCCGGCCTTGTATTGCTAACGTCATCATTGTGTCATCCTAACATCAATCGCCCCTTCGTCCGCCACGTCACCTGTCTCGTCATTGCCACGTCACTCGCCACATCATCTATCACGTCACTCGCCACATCATCTGCCACGTCCCCTGTTGACCACCGTTGACCTACGCTGACCATTGTTGATTGACGTTGACCAGATTGGTTTGCCTACTGATCCGATTGGTTCTTCACATTTTTCAATAAGTTTTTGAGGTATTTGGACATCCTAAATCTATTTTTGGCCTTAGTTTCTACATATCAGCTTTGGAAGTGTCGGTTTTCTTTTAACTATACTATTTTATTGCATATTATGGAAAAATTTGAAGTTTCAATGCCCATACAAACCATTTTAAATGGTTTCAATTATGTTTTATTAGCTCAAGAAATATCCAATTTTTTTAGAGGATGTTGACTCTGGCGCTATGTCATTGGTGATATTCATGAACCTACTCAAACTATTAGCAAAGCTAAGGACAAATTTAATGAACGCTTGGAGGATGGGGATAGCAAAAACTATCAGATCCTTACATGGTTTCGCAACCCTTCAATTCTCTCTATTAGACCTCAATTTGGTCATCTTAATACGGCCAAGGAAGCATGGGATTTACTGTCAGTCGATATTCGACTTCGATATCGCCCATCAGTGCCAACTATTAGGGAATCTACATTGCATGCATCAAGAGGCAAATCAGTCTATTAATGAATTTTTATCATCAATGCATGCTATCTGGGATTAACTGGCATTATTTGAAACACAACACGATGCGGACTCTAATGCTCGCAAGGTTGCTGAATATCGCGATCGCATACGAGTTATGCAATTTTTTATGGTACTTAATGATGAATTTGAACCTCTGCGAGCTTTACTTCTATATTGAGATCTCCTACCTCATGTTGAGGTAGTTGTCTCAGAGTTGTTGACTGAAGAGACTAGACTTGCTACCCTGACGATGCAACACTTTGTATCCTTACCTATAAACATAGTACTCGCAACTCCTAGTTCTTCCTCCATACGCAGACAATATTGCAATAATTGTCATCGATATGGTCATCTTGCATCCAACTGTTATCGACGGCAGCCCAAGCAACCTACAAGGATGAACAACTAATCCCCGTACGGAGGTCCACCTCAACTTGCACGTCAATCCACTACTGCTATCATGGAGGGTTCCACCAAAGATTCATCCGTTACTCTATCATTAAAGGATTTTCATTCTATTCTTCGAGAATCTAGTAATTCTCGCTCCCCTATCCCTAGCACTTTTGCTCCATCAGTCACTCAAGGTATTCCCGACTCATGGTTCTTTTATTCTACCTACTGTAATCACATGACTTTCAATTCCAATCTATTTAAGTCAAAATCATTCGCTTCCCAAGTACCTACTATTCATATAGCCAACAACTCACATATGATAGTTAGTCATATAACGAACATTTTGACATCAAAATTATCCTTACCTGACACATTCTTAGTAGCTAAACTTTCTTTAAACTCGATATCTATGGGGCAATAATGTGAACTTGATTTTGACATTCATTTCTCTTCAAATGATTGTCATATGTAGGATCCACGAATGGGACAGATAATTAGGACACGTCATAAAGTGGGACGTCTGTTTGAACTTGTCTTATTACAGCTTCCAAACTCATTCATTAGTTGTCCTATCACAGTTTCTTCTTAAACTTGAAATTCTTGTTTGGGGCACGCTTCTTTCTCTGGATTAGGTCTTTTGATTTCCAGTTGTTATTGAGATCTGTTGACAATCCCTAGCACTTATGCTCCATCAATCACTCTAGCTACTATTGATTCATGCTTCTTTGATTCTGCCTGCTATAATCACATGACTTCTAATTCCAATCTATTTAAATCAAAATCATTCGCTTCACAAGTACCTAAAATTCATATAGCCAATAACTCGCAGATGATAGTTAGTCATACAGGGAACATTTCGATATCAAAATTGTCCTTACCTGACACATTCTTAGTTCCTGCACTTTCTTTAAACTTGATATCTGTGGGGCAATTATATAAACTTGGTTTTGACGTTCACTTCTCTTCGAATGGTTGTCATGTGCATGATCCACGAATGGAACAAATAATTGGAATAGGCCGAGAAGTGGGATATCTGTTTGAACTTGTCTCCTTACAACTTCTAAACTCTTTCACTAGTTATGCTGCCACGGTTTCTTCTAAAACTTGGCATTCTTATTTGGGTCATGCTTCTTTCTCTAGATTAGGCCCTTTGACTTCTAATGGTCACCAAGGTTCTATTGACAATACACATTTTGATTACTTATCTTTTAAGTTGGGAAAACATCATGCTTTACCATTTGATCTTAGTAACTCCATCTCTCATGCTCCTTTGATCTTATTCATTCCGATATTTGGGGGCTATCTCCTACTCCCACTATGAGAAGATCTCGTTATTTTGTGATTTTTGTTGATGATCACTCTCGTTATACATGGCTTTATCTTATAAAAAAATCACTTCGAACTTACTCATATCTATCATGATTTGTTGTCATGATAAAAATACAATTTTCTCAAGATATCAAGGTTTTTTTTATCGATAATGCCATGGAATATAGAGACACAAACTTTCTTAAAATTATTTCTCAAAACGGTACTGTTATTCATCATTCTTGTCCAATAATTTCACAACAAAATAGTCGAGAAGAGTGAAAACATCAATGTATCTTAGATGTTATTCACACTCTTCTCATCTCAACCTTTTGTCTAGAATAGTTTTGGGGAGAAGCTTGTCATACTACTGTGTACACTATTAATCGTATTTCGTCACCTACTCTAGGTAACGTATCTCCTTACAAAGGATTATATGGCAATGTTTCAAATTACAATCTTCTTCGAATCTTTGTCAATGCCTGTTTTGTGCACCTACTTCCTAAAGAACGCATAAAATTAGAACCTGTGCTGGATTATGTTGCTTTCTTAGGTATAATATTGAGCACAATGGGTATAGATATTAAGATCTAGTATCCAATCGTCTACATGTGTCTTGTCATGTTACTTTTTGGGAACACAAGATGTTCTCATCTCTTTGTCCTTTGCAGAGCGCGAGTTCTCAGTGGCGTCCACGATGAGTGAGATTCCTGCTGCCGTCTGGGAAGAGACAAAGTGACGGGATGAAATGACCGCAACGCACCTTCCATTTGGATTTTTACCCGAAACTGGACAAAAGAAATCATTTTCAGCAGGCCGTCATGCTGCGGCAGCTGCCAGCAGCAACTAGCGGCGGCAGATGATGATGATGGGCCCACGTATGCGACGGCCGGCAGATCCTTTTCAATCCATATGCAGCCAATGTCCACCCGTATGGTGTAGTGCCCGTGCAGTACTGAGCTAGAGTGACGACTCTGTTAATAATTTGTGATGGCGATGCCTATTAGAAATATATTTTGAGTATCATTCTCAATGTACGTTGGATTCCAAGTATTATATTGAGTATCCGTCTGATTGCAATATCCGTTGAATTCTGAACATCTCTTATATCATAATATCATTATTTTGATTTATTGTAATATTATGTTATTATAGATTATCATTATGTAAAATTTATAAATAGGCTCATGTATAATTTAATATAATATATTGAAAATTTCATAACTTTATTTTTTTTTCACTTTACATTTATTATGATATTAGAGACGCTCTTTTTTTTTTTTTTTTTTTTTTTCGAGAAATTTTTGCAACGCCAACTGAAATAGGCCATGTTTGCTCCACGAAGGTGTCACGACGCCAACCGAATAGGCCGCGTCGCTCTTGTTTCTCCACAGAGTCTGCAACTTCAGTTGTCATTAAAGTGACTTCCGGTGCTTGTTTCGTCACTGAACGTCGCCACCACGCACCGCCTTCTCAAACCCATCAAAGTCGAATATTGTAAGTCCATTTCGGAGTTGTATTGACAACACAAGGCCACAAATAGGTTCTTCGTCACTCAAGGAATATCTCCAGCAAAATTGCGCTACCAAACAACGCCACACTCGCCCACACGTGCCACCCGAAGACTCTGCACGTGAGATCTACACACCCACGAGCGTCTCAAGTGATCAAAGCCGGCCATGTATTGCTAACATCATCATTGTGTCATCCTAACATCAACCGCCGCTTCGTATGCCACGTCACCTGTCACGTCATTGCCACGTCACTTGCCACATCATCTACTGCATCACTCGCCACATCATCTGTTGACCATTGTTGACCTGCGTTGACCACTGTTGACCGACGTTAACCAGATCGGTTCGCCTACCAACCCAATTGGTTCTTCACATTTTTCGATCGGTTCTTGAGGTATTTAGACGTCCTAAATCTATTTTTTGCCTTATTTTCTGCATATCAACTTTGGAAGTGCCGATTTTCTTTGAACTATACTATTTTGTTGCATATTATGGAAAAATTGGAAGTTTCAATACCCATACAGGCCATTTTAAATGGTTCCAATTATATTTTATTAGCTCAAGAAATATCCAATTTTTTGAGCGGATGCCGACTCTGGCGCTATGTCACCAGTGATATTCATGAACCTACTCAAACTATTGGTACAACTAAGGACAAGTTTAATGAACGCTTAGAGGATTGGGATAGCAAAAACTATCAGATCCTTACATGGTTTCACAACACTTCAATTCCCTCTATTAGACCTCACTTTGATCATCTTAATACGACCAAGGAAGCATGGGACTTACTTGCTAGTCAATATTCGACTTCGGATATTGCCCATCAGTATTAACTATTAGGAATCTACGTTGCATGCATCAAGAGGTAGATCAGTCTATTAATGATTTTTTATCATCAATGCATGCTATCTAGGATCACTGGCATTACTTGAACCACAATGGGATGCAGACTCCAATGCTCGCAAGTTTGCTAAATATCGCGATCGAATATGGGTTATGCAATTTTTTATGGCACTTAGTGATGTATTTGAACCTATGCAAGCTTCACTTCTATATTGAGATCCACTACGTCATCTTGAGCCAGTTGTCTCAAAGTTGTTGACTAAAGAGACTAGACTTGCTACCTTGACCATGCAACACTTTATATCCTCACCTATAGACACAGTACTTGCAACTCCTAGTTCTTCCTCCATACGTGAACAATATTGCAATAATTGTCATCGATATGGTCATCTTGCATTCAATTATTATTGACGGTAGTCCAAGCAACCTACAGCGACAAAACAACCAATCCCCATACTCTATATTGATAGCGAGTTGGCAATCTTGTATACCTCATTATGACTCATGCAGAGATAGCCTACGTCGTTGACATTGTTAGTCAGTTCATGACTGCACGGCAAACCACTCATTCTACTATAGTTCTTCACATTCTTCGCTATGTTAAAGGCACCTTATTTCATAGTCTTCACTTCTCTGCTCAATCTACCTTGGAGTTGAAGGCTTACTCTAATGCTGATTGGGTTAAACACCCTCTTGATCGTCGCTCCACCACTAGCTGTTGCTTCTTTCTAGGTAACCCGCTAATCTTTTGGCGTAATAAGAAACAAATTGTTGTTGCTCGATCTAGTACAAAAGCATAATATCGTGTTTTTGCTTATACAATAGCAAAATTATTATGGTTGCGTTGGGTTATTAGAGGAAATGGGCGTCCATCATAACGATGGGACGGTACTTTATTGTGACAATCAAAGTGCTATCTAAATAGAACATAATGATGTTTTTCATGAATGCACCAAGCATATTGAGATAGATTGTCATTTTATACATTCTTACATGCATCAAGGCACCGTTCATCTTGTCTCCACTTCATCAGTTAATCAAATTGCCAATGTATTTTCGAAGGCACATCCACCAAGATGTTTTCACGATCTCTTCTCCAAACTCCAATTGACTTCTTCCATGTCACCTTGAGTTTGATGGGGATGTTAGAAATATATTTTGATATCTATCTGAGTCCAGTTCCAAATATTATTTTGAGTATCTATCCAATTGCAATATCCGTTAGATTCTGAGCATCTCTCATATCATAATCTCGCTATTCTAATTTATTGTAATATTATGTTAATATAGATAGTCATTCTGTGAAGTTTATAAATAGGCTCACGTATGGTTCAATACAATATACTGAAAATTTCACAACTTTATTTTTTTCACTTTACACTTATCAATGCCAACAATTGGAAATAATGTCTTTGAGACCACAATTCTTCAAGCCTGCTCGAGGAGGATTACTTTTACCGTCGTACATTTCTCATGCTCAATGACAGTTTGTATGCAAGTGGGAAATGTTCAAAATGGAAAACTTCGTGAATGGTTACCATTAGGAAATCGCAAACGTGTACCTACTAATCCTTCCACGAGATACCGCGTTATTTGATCGAGACGGGTTTGTCACTTGAAGCATTGACCGAAGGATTTCAAATTTTTACATCACAAGTTCAGGGCATCATCTTTCGAGCTTGGCACTTGGATGTCTATCGGGAATGCGCAAGCGAGCCTACTCATCTTTCTTGTTGATATCATCGTCCCCCTTCCTGGGGTTATTACTCCAACGTGCCTTTAAAGTGCAATTAGTAAGTGGTGCTTAGCTTGGAGCTTTGAAGTTTTTGTTATCTTCACATTTGGATTCATTTTCTGATACTGAAGTCTGCTATTTTCAATAGTCGTTCCGTTGCTACATCGGTTAATTTAGTCCGGCAAGACATCAGCAAAACTTGTTGTCACAAAAGAAGAAAAATGCACTGAGCCAGTGCTCTACTTTACTTGAATCCATCTTATCTAGATCACAATTTCACTGCCAAGAAAAAAAATTGGCATTTAGGTTACACTAGCGCATTTACATCCACTCCTTAAAAGTTTGTTTCACAGCACAGAAACAACATGATGGATCAGCAAAACAATTGTTTCATTGCATTTCATGCTTCAAAGACAAACACTAGATTGCAAGCATACTGAGCAATATTGCCAATTAATCGAGAACTAGCTCCACATTTAAGTAAAATTGAAGTGAAATATAAGAAGAAAAGCATGAACCGAATATAATCACAAATCAAATTTACTTATAATAGTTGTACATGATATAAAAGCCCCATCTAAAAGTCATTAAAGCACAATACAAGTTGTTGTGCTTTCTCCCCCTTCCACAAGTAGTCATCTTCATTCTTCACACTGAATGAAGGCATCATATACCTACAGTATAATAATTTTATTTCTTGCCTGATTATTAAGATGAGAATGCAAGTGCAAATACAAGCAATTAATACTCTCCAAGAAATAAGTCTAGACAATTCGAATAATATTTGCGAATATTGTATTTTGATATTACCTAAATCTCCAGAGCATATTTGACTACATTCATTATCCTAAAATAAGTATTCAATAGCATTTGGAAAGTTTGTAACCATCATATCACTTTATGATGACAAATAATTAGGATTCATCCTAGCGTTGAGCATGCATGCCAACATCTATTATAAAAACAAACTAATATTTAAAATGACAAATGGAATGTTAAGCATGGAAAATCATGTTGAGTTTTACAGGTACAATTGCTCCAAAATTGAAGTCATAATAAAATGTTGATTGTAGATACAAAGAATGACATACTTTTCATCATGGAGAGGATACAAAAGAGCAACACAATGGAATATATCATAAAACTAACCCGCACTGCTATTTAACAAAGACGCATTGTTCATCTTATAGTGGCAAGTCCTGTCAATGCTAACAAGTAGATTAAGCTGCACAAATACATAGTACTTCTGCATACACCATTGTTAATGAAATTGCTGGGCATGCGTGCCTTAACCTAGGATGGAAGCGATAACTCTAAAATTAACCATGCCAAAAGCCTTAACGTGGAGATTTTTCTGGTAGTAAGTTCTAAATGTCTAGAATGATAAACTTTGACAGACTTCTATAGAACTTCTATAGGCAAAAACGAGCATGGCTTTAATCATCAACCAATAACTCGCCCATCAACAAATTATTCGTGCACTAGGAATAGAAACTGCAGCAATTAACTTGGTCTTATTCAATTGAAGCCTTCATTCCTAAGCTGCTAAGTTCTAATATCAAACACAAAATCTACCCTTCCCAAAATGAGGTTCAGCACAAGTATAAAAGGAACTGACTGACTAAGAATCAGTACCTAGCAGAGGCGGTATGATTCGTCGGGCGGCGACGTAAAGGGCGAGATAGAGTGAGTCGAGAGAGATGAAGATAACACGGCGTCTTTTAGCGTGATTTCATCGAATGGCAGAGACATCAAACGCGGTGACATGCTTCATTGGGTGGTGAAGGCGAGAATAGAGAGGGGAAAAAACCTTGAATCGCAATAAAACAAAAAGTATGCAATGTTGGAGTAAATGTAAGAAAATTAGTACCTAGGTGGAGGTGGAGCGGTTCAACGGGTGGCAGCGGAAAGGGCGAAACAAAGCGAGTCGAGAGAGACAAAGAGAACATAGCATCATTCGGCGTGGTTTCGTTGGACTGCGGAGGCAACAAATGAAGCGGCGACAGCGGCAGCTTGGTTCATCGGACGCCAAGCTCCGTCATGAGTCGGAGAAAGAGCAACACGAAGCGAGGGGGAGAGCAGACGGGAGAGAGAGTGGAGAGAGAAAGTCCCTCTCTGCTGAAATTGAAATCAACTGAGAGGGAGAGAGGAGGGGCCCAAGGGATAAAGCCTTCCAGCGCGCGGTAGGACCCAAGCAACACATGTTGCCCAATGAATGGGGTGGAATTTTCACGTGCCGACGTCCCAGCAGTGCTTAATTTTTTCTCTGGAGATCCTCCTATGGTCCAAGAAGAGCCAAATGACAGGATGAAATGACCGCAACGCCCTTTTTATTTTGATTTTTGCCGAAAATAGGAGAAAATAAAACTTCATTTGTAGGTACTCATACTCAATTTCTTGATTTTGATAATCCAGAGAAAGAAATAACGGGCACGGAAATCTGATTATTCCTTCTCCGGCAGCAGCAAGAGCTTCTTTTTGCTTGCCTCCAGATGCTCATTCCTAGATACGGATGAAGTGTATATTGTCTGACTAGAGTGTCTAGCTAGATTGTCCGTGTTTCTGATTGGCGGTGTTCTAGGCGAATGCTCCCCGCTTCGTAAAATCCTGGTTGTGTCTCCAAGTGTTTGGTTTTTTTATGTGTAAGGGATGTTCGGATGGTACAATGTTGTGGAGTGCAGCAGTTATTGCCGGTGTTGGCACTAAAACTGGTCGTGTGTCTCCAAGCGTCTGATTTTTTTATGTGTTAAGGGATGTTCGGATGGTACAACGTTGTGAAGTGCAGTGTTCATTCGGGATTGACACGTGTCGCTAGCAGCCCACCTTTAAGAACAGCTACAAGTCCCCCTCTCTCTCCTTGGTTTCTCTTTCTTTACTGAGTCTTTCATCCTTTGCTTTTTGCCTTATGGGACCATGGACGATGCTCGATTGCAGTGGCCAGCCATGGATGAACCGCTCACAAGCATGCCACCGCTCATCTATGGCCATCACCGTTAAGGCATTCTATTGATCCCTAGATATCCATATTTCCCATCCAGTCATGGACAAATGGCTCACGAACGACATTGATGCTCATCATAGGTCGTCGGCCACCCCCGCAACTACTGTCGGAACCTTGCCAGATCCAATGACCATCACCTCCCAAAACCTCACCAAATCCGGCAAGAGCAACCCTAGCCTTGGCCACGAGGGTTGAGCCCTCCCCGAATTTGACAAAAGCAATCCTCACCAGCCACAAGGAGGTCCAGGACCCCTCGCCAGCCTTGACCTGTGCCCAGCCGCTAGCCATAAGCCTAAGGGAAAAAAAAAAAAAAGAGAAAGAAATAGTGAAGAAGAGAGATATAGGAAGAAAAGAAAATAAATTTGCAGTTTTTCTTAAAGGTGAGTCCACAAGTGACACATGTCGCTTGTAAAATGAATTAGTGCATTACTGAGGTGGCTACACCAATTATACCTAATATTTTCTCAATGTGAATCGGTGACCTAATCTGAGACTTATGGCAACTCTTTTTCCAGCATTATGCAGTTAAGTTTGCATTTCCGAGAATTAAGGCAGAAATTGAAGACAATTCAAGGAAAGAAAGAAACAACAAGAGTAACCTATCCACATAATCAGCTCCTTGATTTCCTCCTCTCTGATTTGAACTGCAGATGGGTCAATGTCGTAGTTGGCCGAGTTGATTTCATTGGCAGCTTTTCCCTCTTTTTGGATGCACTTTGAATTGGTAGTTGCTTTCATGCATAAAAGCACCTAACCAAGTAACCATAGCTCCTAAAGGGTACAAAAACCAAATAAAAATTAAAATGGATTATTCATTTGCTCCACAGAAGAATAAGAAGAGTCCATGCTAGTGCTACGGGTTATCCATTTTCAGTCCACGAGGCCCCCGAGATTTGAGTAATTGAGGTTGAAAGAACACTCATATATCCCCGAGCTCAGAGGGATTTCCAAATGCACTCCAAATCGAGAGAAAAGACAACCAAGAATCGCCGCCTAAATATTGCTAGAGGCCAACTAAATAGGTAAGAACATATGCTGAGGAAATTTAACACTGGGTGGGTCAGCAAATTTGTATATCTCCCTCTAATTCGGAAGAATATTTAGGCTTCGCTCGTTTCGTGAAAAATATGATATGTCAAGAAAATATTTTCCAAAAACCCATTTTAAAAAAAAATGACAATATTTTTTAATATTCGGTTAAAACACGAAACTCAAGTGAAAAAAATATTTTCCACCATTTGATATCTAATTTGATTTTCTTTCGTGCACTAATTCTAATCATTTTTATTTATATTTATATTTTTGTGTTCTTTTTATTTAAAAAAATCAAATTTTAAATATTTTTATTTTATTTTATTTCTTTCTTCTTTCTTTCTTTTTCATTTTTATTTTATTTTTTTTTATTCCTTTTCTTTTCCTGCTTCGCCATAGGGCGTGGCTCAGGCCTTGCCACTCTTGCGATGCTTGCCATAGGGTGGGGTCCAAGACTCACCACTTTCTGGCAATGCCCGAGCATCAAGGCTCAAGCCTCACAACCCTCTAGCATCGCCGCCCTCTAGTGAAGCTCAAGCATCACCTATTTGGTGAGCTCGAGCTCGCCAGTGGCCGATCACCAGCCTTCATCATGGTGGGCGACTAGCCAAAGAAGAAGAACGAGGGAAAAAATTAAATAAGTAGAAAATTGAATTTAAAACAAAATAAAATAAAATTTATTAAAATGAGTGGCGAAAGAAAGGGTAATGGAAAATGTTTTCCTCTTTCTAAAAGAGTTTTCTCCACTTTTAAAGGGGTTTTCTTCGTCCACAGGAAATGTTTCCTTGACTAGTTTTTTTTTTTTTTCGTGGCAAAAAAATTGTGATTTTTTGTGATATTAATTCAATTTAAAGAAAATTAATGGAGATAAATTTGTTACAAATATATCAATTTGAAATTTTTGTTATCAAAAAGTTAATTTGAGGTAAATTTTTCAAAAGTATAACAATTTAGAGTTTTTTTGTGAAAAAAAATTAATTTAAGATAAATTTATCATAAATGTACCATTTTGAAGTTTATTTATCATATCAATCCTAATTTTTTCTATCGTGTGATAGATAGTTGTGATTTCCACACAAAACCTGACAAATAGCTGTAGCTACAAGCAGAGAATCTCCTCCTTTGCTTAAGAATTTTTGCAGCAACAACGACCAGTACATATCTTCCATTCAAACAGCAACAGCAAGTAGCAACCTCCTTTGTTTATCCCGTGCAAAAATTCAACGGGAAATTGGGGAAAATGTTCGTGTTGGAAACCATCCGGTGCAAAAAAATAGTTCCATCGACGAAGCCATAGCTGGTAGCCTTCGAATTAAGATCTTTAAATCAGCCGACATCTCTCTTTACGTTACAGATAAAGATGTCAGACATTGTCAGAACTAGCGATACAACATTCCAACAACAAGATTTTACAAGATTATCCTGTCACGGCAATGAACGTGACCTTCTTATTGCATACAGCATTTATATTGCAGAGACAAGATGCTCTATTACATCTCCCAAAGATGAGAGCCAATGTTCTGATTGATATCTACACAGAGAACTCCTCCATTTTCCCACAATAGCGTTACTCTTCACCATGAGATTATGCTCGATTAGTTCCTGTAGTTGCAGTAACAATATCTTAGTTACAATTAAAAGCCCGAATTAAGAACTGAGAAGCACACAAAGCATTCAGTGTATAGGACTTCCAACCTCATCACGTAGAGCTTAGAGACTGGGGAAGAACTTTGTACGGGTTAAGTATGTGATTGGGGTCCAGCAAGTTCTTGACAGAAGCCATCAAGTGCACCTATACAGGCAGAGTATTATTCACCAACTTGCACAACTAGATAAAAGAAGTATCCACCCTCGAGAGGTGACCATAAGGGAATTTTTGCCAGGGCCCAGCCAAAGATGTGTGGGCCGGGCTTTATCATGTATGATCTTTGCCCAAGCCCACCCATTTACCTCTCGGGCCTGGGCAGCCAGGCAGGGTTGATCACTTCTACCCTTGAGACATCTAAAGAGCATGCTTTCTCACGAATTTTCAGATTGCCTAATAGGCTAGAAGATCTTTCAGCTATAGAAATGAGTGAAATAATGTATATATTGCTACCAATAGAAATGTCTTAGCTAATATAGATAATGAATGGATCATGCTACGAGAATGTTATGAACTGCTAAAGAAAAATGGAGTATAAACATTATGGGCACGACTCCAGACAACCCAAACGTTGGGGGATAATGGTTGTTCAACACAGTTAGGGCACAAGTCAAGGTCCAACACCTGACACTCGTCCTTACCATGTTAGTTTTCTGTTATTGTGGTCTAGTCTCTAGTTATGGCCTGGATATGGTTACGTCCAGCCAGTGGACTTCACACACCTCACTTACACAAAGAGGGAACTTTAACAAATATGATGAATTTACATAAGACCATTTCTAGACTGCTTAAACTTTTGGGGCAGAAAATGGTGGCTAAACACAAGTAATAAATCAGAAAAATAAACTATGCAAAATGCAACGCCTCCAAGCAACTAGGTTTCAAGGGAAGTTATAAACATCCCAAGCTCTCAGCTCTGGGCCATTTTCTATCAATAGTCTTTGCCACATCCACTTTGTGTTAGATAGAGTTCTAGTGCCATATACAAGTATTGCCCACACCACGGTACAGTTGTTATCATCTGCATATAAGTTAAGCTCTGGATGAACCTTAGATTCTCGACTAGATCTCCCGTTTCTTAAATGGTAGACCATGTCCAACAAAGGATGACCATTTTTTCTCTTTGCCCTAATACGCTGCAAAGAAGGTTCTGAGTTTTACCTGATCTTAACTATCTAACCTAGCTGCTTTGATTTGCAATCATCGAAATATCAACAACTATAGAATGTCGCAAATACTTAAGAGTGCAATTCCAAGTAATAAACCCCTACAATTTATGTACCGGTACTGCTGCACGAAGCTCAACTTACAGCTGCAGGTGACTTGCTGTAGAGAATCTTATCAGCTTTCATCAGTCCCAAGCCATGCTCCGCACTAATACTTCCACAATGCTTAGAAGTCCATTCATAGACAAAAGGTTCAATCTGTGCTAATACCTGCAATGCACCTCTTCTCATGAGATTGTATTCAAACACATAGAAGCGTTCTAAAGAAAGACAAAGGAGATTACAGCATCATCATATTGAGGACATGAAATATTGAGATGCAGGTTTCCATCTCCGAGGTGCCCATATGCCACGACCCTGGCCGAGTGACCTAGAAATTTGAAAACCAATAGAAAGTTAATTATTGGCTCATTATTCATGCTCCAGCATCCTTGGAAGATTATGACAAGTGACAAAATGTTGGCAACATTCATGGAAGAAGCAACTCAAATCCGATGTTATTAATCGTCTATCACACTGTAAGTGTCAATCTCAAAACTGATGGCTATAAACATCTTATAACGATTTATACGAGTAGCTTGTTTTCACTCTTTGAAGTTCACCCTCAGGTTCATAGTCCATGACCTCCTAAACATTTAATGCACACGAGGAATTCCAGCAACAAGTTACGATGTATGATGGAGATGAAGTTAGACAATGCACCAGCTTAGGATTCTTAAGGATTCTAAAAAGGAGTATCTTTTAGCCAACAGAACACCTGCTAAGACACTGCAACCCCATGGTTCACATTAGGTAACGAAATCACTGTTTTCATCCCACATCACTATTATAGAAATGGAAAAAGAATATCATGGCATTCAAGTATTGAGTAAGTAACAGCAATAAGTTCTCTCACCAAGTTTATTTCGCATTTCCTCCACAATATCATAAATCTTTTCAACAGGTATTGAAAAATCATATTTGTAGACAGCCCCTGCTTTCATCAATGCTTCTGGTATACCCTGCGATGCACCACAGAAAAGTGGCAACCTAAGCATGCAAAATCAGTTACAAGCAAAAACAATCATCTTCTTGCACTCATAATTATATCCACTGTAGCTGACTTTTTTATGGGAGGTAATTACATCAACTTTCCACCCAGACTTTTTCAACATGATTCTCGATCTAACTGTTACTTCATTTCTATTCTTAATAAGTCTTGACACGAATTATCGATCATGAAACCTGGAAATTCATCTTAATCTACGAAAGGTGAGACAGTGTTTAGCCTGTAATAAGCTTCAACCCATATAAGCTTTTCTCACACCATTATTGAATATTTTGTATGTATCTTCAAAAGAGGGAGAACAACCGAGAAGACAGCATTCCAACAGGGTTTGTTGTATTCAAGCAGCAATCAATGCACGTTTATAGTTATAGCCTTCAATTTTTCAAATACAGGATATTGCAGCTTCAGATGCAAACAAAAGAAAGAGAGCTGTCGATTCAAAAAGAGGGAAAGAAGAGCCAATTGGTCGACCAAACGAACATCTGGGACTACAGGAAATGCTTCTCATAGAGTTGACAAGAGACAGAAAGAAAGTAAAAGCCCCCGTAGAGGGGAAAATCCAAGTGTATATATATGATATAAATAGCCCAAAGTCCTATTTTCATAGTTGAAGATCAAGAAACAATCTGTGAATCATCTTAAATTCATGAATAGCAAACCAAATCAAATTGAAAGATTCAGCAAAATGATTTAGTTTTCTTATGTAGTATCACAAGTACATGTCATGTGTCATGTTTCATACATGTTAATAAGTATCACATTTAAGGATAAAGACAGAATGTTTGCATACCATTTGTTCAATAAGCAGATTAAAAATAATAAATTTAGTCATATTGTTGTCAGATCATTAAATATATAAGATATGCCATGGACTATACCCAAAAAAAACTATACTATGCAATGCATAAACTAACAAATTGTGAATTGATAGACTCATTAAACTTATATCACGTTAGTAAAACTCACTGATGATACGATGGACATGCGTGTGATTTAAATATATATGGATTCATCGGATAAACCCAAATTTTACAGGCCTTAACTCTACTTGGATCGAAGTAAAATACGAATTTTAGAATTGATGGATTGTGATAAAAATGGCTATTGCTACTCCCAATGTATCTAAGCAGGAATTTGAGAATAAAAAAATCACAGAGAACTGGAAACCTCACGAATATTCCAAACTGATGATGCCTGCTGGATGTCTTGTGCAACAACACCATCTGAAATCAAGCCTTCTTCCATGGAATGAACAAGGAAAGCTTCAAGCTTTTCTCTAAAATTATCCAAATTGAATATCATCATGTACAAAAGGTGATAAGAGAACCATAACCTGTTCTTTCGCTATGGTAGAACTAAACTATGCATGGCACTATCAAGTTACCACCAAATAGCAAACAGAAAATGTCCAGCACACATATGCTATGGCAATCTCTTATGCTTTGGTGACAGGAAAAGGTCAGCAATGCAGAAAGCCAAATTGCGTAAGGTGTGGTTGCCTCTTTACAGTGAGCTTCCATTTTTATTGCAAGTCCAAGAATTACGAAAAGCAGGTCAGGTACTATATACTAGATGTATTGTTAATCTCAAAGGGAAATTAAACTTGAGCAGCAGAATAACAAAGTGATGAACTTTCATCCTAAGTTTGAGAAATCTGATTGCCTGCAACTTTAAAATCCAGGAATGAATATCTATACTCTGCTTTGATAAGATCAGCAAGGATTCAATTTGTCTTAAGTTTGGAATCCCCATTGGAACTAGATTCACTTTTTTTTCCTCATCGAAGATCTTCATATTGGAGCCTTCGCAGCTCTCCAGTTAATTTAGACTAACAATGAAGAATATTCAAAGGTAATCTTGCCATCCTGGCCAGTAAAAATAAATCATAAAAAAAAATTGTGCAGTGACCAAGGAGAGGAGTGTAATTTTCCAGTAGATGCAGGTTATGCTGCATCAGAGGTTCATGTGGACTTAAATGTGACACCTCAATTTGAGCAGTAAAAGAAGAGATTTACCTGTCAGAACGTTCATCGCTGCCTGTTGTCTCTATCAGAACATAAAACTTGTGCAGTGCAGGTAATGGATTCCGGACTCCTTCTAAATGGTTTAGTGCCTGCCACAAATAGTGAAATAACTTGGCTTAAAAAAACCATAAGGATCTACTTTTACTTCTGCTTTCAAGACTTGCTTCACAGTAATAAATAGACTGTCAAGCAAAAAGATGTTAACTTAGACTTAGTCCATCTATAACAGTCAAGTCATGTGTTTCATAGTCATAAAATAGCATGCCAAGAAGGGGGGGAAACAGAGGAAGGTTAAGAAATACACAATCTATAACAGGAAACGAAGAGATGGTCATAAACCTAGCATCTTCTAGACCAAGCAGTGGAACAAACTACTGAAAATTACTTTAGTGACATGTAGTGCACTGTAATGGAAAATGGATGACCTAAAAAGTGAAAAGTATTTAGTATGGAAAGTGGAAGTAAGAGCAGAAAACTGTAAGACATAAATGGCATATGATGGCAGCTCTAGCAGCCACATTCAATCCTGTTGCAACTTACAACTCCATTCCAAGATGGGCGATATATCCAAATTCAAAGGATAAGATAGTAATGTTACTTATGTACAAAATGACTGATGTAATACTTAAAAGTGCAGAAAGCTTACAAGATCCATTGCCTGTTCATCCAAAAACTCAAAAGCGGAGAGAACTTCTCCCAGTTTCCTCCTTGCTTCCAACAATAGTTTCTGATGCACATGATAAAAAAAAAGGGTACTGACTTGTGCTCAATTAAAAGATGTTTTAAGACCATAGGGCATAGTATGCCCAGATTACAAGCTTAAGGTCTAGATCAAAATTTTGTCATTCTGGAATATGTAAGTCAATCTGGAGAAGAAACTAATTGTACCTGGCAGCTTAAATAGTCTGTACATGCAAGAAAAGCTACATTAACTGATGATAACTTTGGAGGAGTCAGAATTGACACCTTTGTAACAATTCCCAGGGACCCCTCACTGCCTACAACATCAAATAGAATCATCGTTTGGTGGCATACTATCCTATTAATCATATGGGTTGTACCATAAATTTATCAATTGAAATGGCCCATCGTGTTGATAATACCTATAAACAAATGCTTCAGATCGTATCCAGTGTTGTCTTTGCGTAAAGTACCGAGCATGTCAAGCACATCTCCATTAGCTAAAACTGCTTCAAGACCTGCAACACAGACCTAAACTAATTGTCCAGAAACAAACAAAAACCTGGCAATGTCTTCAAATAAGTTAAAATCAGACACTATATTGCAGCATATGAACTCGGGGATAAAAGCTATAGAAGTCCTAAACTTTTTGGCAGTTAGTCGATTAAGTCCCAAACGTTCTACTGTAGGCAATTGAGTCCTAAACCTTTTGAAGGATGTGCAACCGTTTGTTTTTGTTCACAAATCAATCATGATTTCAACCATAATCAAGGAGAAAAACACATGGGTTTTATCAATAATTGAGCAAAGAAATTGAATTTGTGAATCAATTGCAAAATAAAACCAGAATATCATACGAATCAAGGAAAATTCATAATAACGAGAGTTGGGATTTCCTCCCTATTTACATAATCTTTGAATTTTCTTTCAATTGATTCCGTAATCAAATTTGCTACTCTATGATTCAGGAAACTTGTGTTTTATCCCTTGAATATAGTCAAAAATCATGCTTAATTGAATATAAAGCCGATAGCCGAAAGGGTCCTTTCTCTAGTGACCAAATTACACTGATGATGAGATCAAGCCTTGATTGGACCTCTTTCAAGAGGTTTGGGACTCGATTAACCAAAATAGAAAGATTAGGACACAATCAACAAAGATTGAAAATTTTTATGACTCCACTTGCACAATCCTAAAACTTCACAGACTTGCTTTGGAACTTACATGGATGCAGATTTAAGTATTGCAATCCACGTAAATTCAAACCTTCGAGAAAGTAACTACACATCCAGTGCCATCGTCATGGATATGGGAAAATTCAAAAAAAGAAACTATACATTTTGAAGATCTACTTACCGAGTACATTAGCATGAAGTGAGCCATATCGGAGAAGGCGCAGCCCACCAGCATTTGTCGAAACATTTCCTCCAATTTGGCAGCTTCCCTTTGCACCTAAGTCCAGTGGCATAATAAATCTGAATGGAAGCATGATGCACTTAAAGACAAAGTTGATGAAGGTCTGCCATTTTCATAACCTTTAAATGTTCGATTCCAAAAGATAAATCATATGCGGGAATTCCTAATTTACAACCTGAAGCAGGATGATGGGGAAATTGATTTTCATGAAGAAAAATTTAAGCATATGAAGATACATTTAGCATGAATTTGGTTTGGGAAAAATAGCAGAGTTTACAGTTCGCACATACACAGTCTGCCATTCCCTTCGAGGAAATTATATCTATGCAACTATATATGATCTGTCTTTCGTTTCTGTTATCGGCATCATACACAAAACCACTCATTCCCCAAGATGCACAATCCTCTGTGAACTCTGCAGAAATTAAGTATGCTAATAGCACTTACCCTTTGCTGTCTAGAAAATTCACCAAGCTTTCCAGTATGCACCCTGCTTCAGAAACCAGTATACCACTAACCTATAAAGCAATAATATAAAATTTCAAATAATTTGAAGCAAATATCTTCTGAACATCTTATCAATGAGTTCAGCGTGCCAAACTGCCAAATAACAGAGCTTGCAGAGCTCTCAAAACCCAAAGCAGGAGATGAAGTATCAGGTAAAAAAAGTGCGCCTAATAGGATAATTTTAGGAGAAAAACCTTGAACTAAGAAGATTGATGCTAAAAAGATTCAATAATGAAGTCTCACAATCATACAGAGAGAATTCAGATCCTGGACAAAAATATAATTTGTAATTTGAAGGAGGAGAACCGGCATAAAATGACAATTCCATCATGCTGTATAACGTACCTCATCAAAAGATAAAACTTTATTCATTGAACCTAAGTTCACAATCACCTGCGGAATAAATAACCAAAAGCCATTCAGATTGCAGGCAATCAAGCTACATAAGGCATACTTTCAAAAAGATTAAGCTGAATAAATTTAGTTTTGAAGACACTTATGATTTCTAATCGAGGTTGTCCATTTTTAGTGCTCAAGCTTCACTTTGAGACATTTACCATATTTAAAACTCCATAAGTAATGCAGTCGTAGGACAATCGCCCAATTTTTCGCCAAACACGTGATAAGGGCATGGGTCAATAGTAGTTCACCTTCAGGATCAACAATAGGCAACAGAAACCATTTTTCTGCAAAATCTCTGAGAAAATCAGAATCCAAGTTGGATTCTGCTAGCTGAATTTCTCTCTCCCAGCCCAAATTCAAACACTCCTCCCATTCAAGATCACTTTAGATAGAGATTCGGCTACTATACACTTCAGTTTGGTAAACAACTGTGCATTGCGTGATTTTGAATTTTTTTTTTTTTTTTCCGTCACAGATCTCTGTAAATTGTCCTACATCCAACAACTCATAAAAATTTAAGGATCATGGATACTATCAAGTAAAATTCAATCACCGCAAAGAACCCTCAAAAGTCGGTTCATAAGGGTATTTAACCACCACATTTCTATGTCAGCACTCTCAAAGGCCATCTGGTTATATGGTGTTTTCTATCTGCCGGTCATTCATGTCAAAACGCATCAATGTGAAAGCACAAGTAGAAGTTCCTAGCAATTTCTAAAACAGATTTTCTTTGGTAAGTTGTAACATTATAAAAATAGAAAATAACATTTCATCTGTACTCTAAAAACATTTGTCTACTCTCTAGGGCCACTGAAAAACATTAATATCCTCTCAAATCTCAATAGTCAGTATCTTCAGCTATAAACAGATATTCAGAATGGAGATACTTGTAAAGCAATGAAAAAAAGAAATCCCTAAGATTCTCACATGCTTTTCACAGTTTGAAAGGAAAGAAATATGAGGCGGTTTGATGTGGGAAAATTTCAAGTTTTGTAAATTACATATCTTTTTCTTAATGCTTATCTTTTAGGTACAAGAAGGACATTTTCATATACAAAACTGATGTTTGGTAAAGGAAGAAAATAGGTGAGAATGATGTGATGGTGTCAAATAACTTCAGCATGCGCCCTCTCTTCCTAGTGCCATCTGCCATTTTGACTAAGTGGTTTTTCTTGCTGATTAAGGAAAAATCTCTGTTCATAACAGAACAGGCATTCATAATTAGATGGCAGTAAGTTAAAATATGATAAAGAGACCAAAAGGAGACTGGTGAGTGCATGCACAAGCATGCATGCAATAAATTCCATTAAAAAAAAAAAAAGAGTATCATATCAATAACAGGTGTACCTCATCAAAAACGGGTACACTTCCTCCAACAAGACCAGTGTTCCCACCCTGAGGAACAACAGCCAAGCATCTGGAGTTACAATATTTGAGAATTTGAGAAACCTGGGACAGAAAATTTTCACAAGCATTCAATGAGTGAACTATATGACAGCACGAACAAAGCAGAAGACTGAATAAGAGAAATATTCAAGGCAGAATGGACATCATGCATGTGAGCAACGTGCATGTTGAAATGTACAGCTAATCTATTAAGAACTGAAGACTGTTATAGTGTGCCTACATGTGTGCGGGTGAACAAGCGGGACACACGGACGCACGTGCATGAACCCCGAGAGAGAGAGAGCTGTCTAATACTTGATACTTGAGAGTCATATGAACCAATATAACCAAGCACAAGGTAAATGCAACTTACAAAATCTTTAGAGGAAGAGAGAGAGAACTGCCCTATACTTGAGACTTGAGAGTCATATGAACCAATGTAACCAAGCACAAGGTAACATGCAGCTCACAACATCTTTCAAAGAAAAAGATATCTACTATCACATTGAAATTTTGGAGGTCAAATGCAGAATGTTTCATCATCAAGAGAAAAACCAAATATATCGAGGAGAAGAAAGAAATGGACCTCTTCAGTGCTCCGAGGCAGAAGCAGAAGCTTACTTGAACCTTTGTACTTCCGCATCCAATCCATATTTGCAGCCTGGAGAGCATCTTCATCCTGGATAACATTTTTATCCCCCAACAAGTCCGTAAAATACCTTATGTCATCTGAATTTATCGTGGCAAACTTGGGGTTCCTCTGAATTTTTGTGGCCATGGAACCAAACCATCTACTTTGGATAAAGCTTGCTCCCGAAGCGAATTCTCTCTCTCGTAAATGCACGGAAAGAGGCTGCTGGTGTCCAAAATAAAATTGAGTTCCTCGGCAAGATCCACCAGAGCAATGCAGCGAGCCTGTAATCAGGACAGTGTCATCAGGATTTGTTTATGATCCACAACGTCCATTTAACCTAATCGAAGGTCAAATTACAAGCGAGTTCAGGCATTTATGGAGTTAATTAGTATTCTTATGCAATAATAACTTGAGACTCCAGTGCATAGACAGTCAACGATTGTCTAATGTATTATCTTGCTTCAAATTAGCTCGTCCAATCTCCATCAGTCAAGTAGCATAACAATCAACGCCATGTCATCATATGATCGAGTATTGGACAGGAAACACTCGAACGCTCAGAAAACGCGTTATTTCCGCGGACCAGTCGCCGCCGGTCGCCGGCACACCTCATTTCTCGCGACACAGATGATAAATAGGAGCACAAACGCCATCATGCTCCCAGTAAACCTCGGACCGGACTCCACGCACGCAATTGCTCCACGACAAAATCTACGAAAACAATATCCAGAACAACAGAACCGAAGCGAACGACGGCGCGATACTCCGGTCGTATAATTCCCGTTCGAGACGAACGAGCTTCCGAAGCGACGATCTCGCTAAACAAACTTCCCATCGGGACACAGAACAACGCTCGAAACAACGGAAAACGCAAGCCGAAGCCGATTTTCGAGATGCTCGCTCGAAGCGACGATACCGTGACCAGCCGGATTGCCGCGGTCGGGGGCGGATCGAGGAGCGGGATCGGGGCGCGAGGAGAGCTTGAGGATGCGGCGAGCCGAAGCTCTCCACCTGTCCATCTTCATCGTCTTCCCCACCCACGCCTGGGCTTCCTCGTCGGGAGTTGCAGAGCGCGAGTTTTCTGGTCGTCGACGATGGGGGAGATCCTCCTGCGGTCCGGGAAGAGCCGAAAATGGCGGAACCAAATGACCGCAACGCCCTTTCCATTTCGATTTTTTGCCCGAAACGGGAGAAGAAAAATCATTTTCAGGTATTTCGTACTCGATTGTTTAATTTTGATAATCTAGAAAGGAAAAAAAAATAAAAGGACAGAAGTGGAAATTTGATGCCGATCAATGGATATAAATGATTCCATAATTTTGACTATAATTTAATTCCTAAATTTTTAATTTATTTAATATAATCTCTAAATTTTGTGTGTGTATTCAATTTAATCTTAAAATTATATAAAAATATTCAATGTATCGTCATGTTTGTGTGTCTAATATTAGAGATTTTAAGATGGTAAGATAATATGCTCTACATTCACTTTTATAAGAATCTTGTACATAAAGTCTTATATTTAGAATGAGATTTAACTAGATGCGAAAAGTCTATCCTAAGTTCCTAACAAGATAAGATTTAAGAGAGACCCCTCAAGAGAACTGAATACCTACATTTGCTAAAATTCTTGTTATGTATGACTATTTTTTCAGGGATTACATTGAATATGTAATAAATTTCATTACATATTAAATTAAAGTTATTGATTATTTGCGTCATTATCCAATTAGGAAAAAGAGAATATTGTTCGCCAATTGACTTTATTACCCCTGCTACCGATTTGCTCGTCTCCAAGCTCGCCGCGGCTTCGCCACAATCCCTATCCATCCTCTCTCTCTGTGCAACTGCAATGGCGTCTTCCCTGACGTCGCTCTCCTCCATCAAAATCCCTAGGCGCTGTTGCCGGTTCGCGCTCCGGCGTCTCCCCTCGACGTCGCCGCCGGCGACGCGCGCCTCGCGCTATTCGCCTCCGGGCCGCTGCGCGGGGGCGCGGCCGCCCGGGGCTCCTTTCTCTATCGGTTTCTCGAGAAGACTGTCTCGGTCTTCCTTCTCCGGCAGCAACAGGAGGAGCTCCGAGATCCCGAGCCTGAAGGACTTCATGGTCGCGCAGTCCGCAGCGTCTCTCGCCGTCCCCGGAATCCAGCCCGAGTGAGTTTCTCTGAACCGTCTTTTTGCTTGCCTCCAGATGTAATGTAGAGCTTTCGGTGTCTGACTTGAGTGTCCAGCTAGATTGTTCGTGCTTTCGGTTGCTGGTGTTCTCGGTAGCTGCGCTTCCCTGTGAAATCCTGGTTGACTGTCTCCAAGTGTTTGGCTTTTTGCGCGTAAGGAATGGTTCGGATAGTACAGTGTTTAGAAGTGCAGCAGTTGATGAATCCTCGACTTGATGTCCAACTGGATGTCATGAACTTCGTGCCTCGGCAGAAGCAGAATCGGTTCTCTTCTAATGACTCCAAGTACTAGAACAATTGGAATTCTTGAACATTCCTTCGACAGTGGCTGTCGACGTATTTACTTGATATTTTTTCTCGTTCTAGTTGAGCAATGATACTTTGACTTAATATTGCTCATGGAAACTCGATTGTTGACATCGGCCCTTTAGTAAGTGTCGAAACAAACTTCCATAGCTGTCAATAAACCATATGAGTACAGGTAGCATTCTCCTTTCAGTTTATTTGAGAGTATGCCAATGTAGTACTTTGCAAGCTGTACCTCACTGTGGCATTAACATCAAAAGCGAAACATCATAAAACTGGAAGCTTCGCTGACAGGTCAACTGAAAAGTATGAAAGTTCACAATCATTTTAGTCAGAAAGTTATACGCAGGATTATGGGAATATGCAGCGATTCAGTAATTCATTATAAACATCATATCGGTAGAACGATGGCATTAGCTCTAGAAAACCATTTAACATCTTATTGCTTTCTGAAAACAGAAGTTCCCTCTTTTTGCCTTGCGAAATATGCAGAAAGTCATTTTCAAGAAGAAACTGGAAAAGCTCAGCCTCTTTTTTCTTTCTCCTATTCTTCAATATGAGTAATTCTAAAACTTATAGATGCTTTCTTACTTTTCTTAAATCCACTAGTCTTGTACCAGCTGCCGAAGGTCTTTCAAAAGGTCGAATTTATCAAGAGACTTATGGTTGTCAGATGAACATCAACGATATGGAGATTGTCCTTTCAATCATGAAGAATGCAGGATATAGTGAAGTTGTGGATGTCCCTGAAAGTGCTGAGATCATCTTTATCAACACCTGTGCTATAAGAGACAATGCAGAGCAGAAGGTCTGGCAAAGACTTAACTACTTTTGGTTCCTCAAGAGACGTTGGAAGAGCAATGTCAAAATCGGTAGGTCACAGTCATTGCGCCCTCCAAAGGTAGTTGTGTTGGGATGTATGGCAGAGAGGTTAAAAGAGAAGATACTAGATGCTGATAAGATGGTTGATGTGGTTTGCGGACCAGACGCTTACAGAGATTTGCCTCGATTGTTGGAAGAGGTTGACTATGGTCAGAAAGGAATTAATACTCTCCTCTCACTTGAAGAAACTTATGCTGATGTCAGTCCAGTTAGAATCTCTAAGAACTCTGTTACTGCTTTTGTCTCGATAATGAGGGGTTGCAACAACATGTGCTCATTTTGCATTGTTCCTTTTACTAGAGGTAGAGAACGGTCACGCCCTGTTGAGTCAATCGTAAGGGAGGTGGAAGAGTTGTCACAAGAAGGTGTGAAGGAGGTGACACTACTTGGCCAGAATGTTAATAGCTACAACGACATGTCTGGGCTTGAAAAAGATGTTGAACCTGGCACGAATTGGAAGTTGAGTGAAGGATTTTCCAGCAAGTGCAAGGTGAAAAAAACGGGTCTGCGTTTTGCAGATCTTCTAGACAGACTCTCCACAGAATTTCCTGAAATGCGATTCAGATACACGTCCCCTCACCCTAAAGACTTTCCTGATGAGTTGCTGTACCTGATGAGAGACAGACATAACATCTGCAAATACATTCATTTACCAGCACAAACAGGGAGCTCGACAGTGCTTGAGAGAATGCGTCGCGGCTATACCCGCGAGGCATACCTAGACCTCGTGCAAAAGATAAGGGAAATTGTTCCTCAAATGGGGATAAGCAGCGACTTTATTTGTGGTAAGAGATGTCATAACATTCTGATCTGATTATGTTAATCTCAAATGTGCAGTTCTGTGCCCGCTACTAATTGTCTGGGAATCTTATGACTATGAGGTTTATTGTGAAGCTTATATTGAATCATGAGGGACTAAGATTTTATTAATGTTCACATTCCTTGCCATAATCCGTCCTTATGATGATCTGGCAGAAATTACCTTCCATCCTTCACACTGCATATGGAAATTGATTGACATCGGGTTATTCCCCATTAATTTTAACATTTGTTCTGGTTTCAAGTGTGACCTCCAACTTTGCATGTGTAGCTCCAGTTGCTCATTTTCTTTTGCCCGTCTTTTTAAGAATATGGTTGGTTAATCTCCTCATGTTGACTTAATGTTCTGTTTGCTGTCTGCTGATGCTAATTTAGTTTTTGTTGTTTATTGTTCCACATTGCATTCTGTCACCTCTGTAACTGGGGATCTTTTATATGGGTGCATGTAGCTCAAACAAACATAATCCGACCTGACATGAAAGAACTTAAATAATACACAAAAAGGTAGGAATAAACCACAGATGCAAATTATATCAAGTAAATTATGTGCTATTTACTTTGTGCCACTTCACCTGGAAATTGAGATAGTTTAGCAAAGACACCAAATGAGATGGTACAAAGATAAGTTAGAAGCACAAGCCTTTAATGGTTTGGAAATGAGTTGATATGCTTAACCGTGGCATTATGGATGACTAATGTGCCATGCTTAATCGTGGCAATATGGAGGCTAATGTGCCATTCCAATGCTAAAACCTACAAGTTATGTTTTCCTTCTTAAATTTCTCTTCCAACGAGGTTGTAGGCTTTCTGATTCTTTTCTGTCCCCTCATTTCTTTGGCTCACAGGCTTTTGTGGAGAAACTGAAGAGGAGCATGAAGACACACTTAGCCTTGTAAGAACAGTTGGTTATGATATGGCATACATGTTTGCTTATAGCATGAGAGAGAAAACACATGCTAATAGAAACTACGATGACGATGTTCCCGAAGAAGTCAAGCAAAGGAGGCTGAATGAACTTATTGAGGCTTTCCGTGAGAGTACGGGTCAGTGTTTTGATTCCCAAATTGGAAGCATCCAACTTGTATTGGTTGAAGGGCCCAACAAGAGAGCTCCTGACACTGAACTCATTGGCAAGAGTGATAGAGGCCACCGAGTGTCTTTTGCAAAACTCCCAGTCATTGATCGTGCTGATAATTCTACTAGCAAGAGAAATCCTTCCATTGGTGACTACGTAGAAGTCCACATAATGAAATCTACACGAGCTTCATTATTTGGTGAAGCTCTTGCCATAACCAAGTTGAGTTTATTCCACAGAGTCCAGGATGAGGAACTGGTCGCCTGTGAAAGCAGTGCTTAGAAAATGCTAATGTACCAATGTGCATATTTAGTTAAATTACGTCTCAGAAATGTCATAAGCCGCTCGAGGATGGCTCAGCTGTTTTCTGTTGTCAATTTGGAACGAGCCAGCCAATGAAAAACTCAAATTGAGATGATATGCGGTACAAAGTTCTTTGATTGCAGATGTTGAGCAGATCAGAGTAACGTATAGAGCAGAGTCGAATGACTTCTGCCTTCGTCTGCACTCTTATCTTGGAGCTGATTTTGCAGCAATCGCGCACCCAGGAGAGCAGTTCTTTTGAGCAAGTATTGCCCGCCCCGAGTGCACGTGAGTCAGCCTCGCATGTGCCGTTAGTTCAGGACCACCTCATACAGTAGGGCACGTGCCCCTGGAGCAAGTCAGTTTCTTCAATCTTTTTAGGTTATGTTCGCACTGATGTGTACTCGTTTCAAATTTCCCTTTGCACTCTTGCCTCTGAACAGTTGGTAAAGAGCAATTTTGTTGAAAACCATTGGATTATGATAAAATGTCAGCTCAGCATTTGATATTTATTGGGGTGGTGATTGGATTTAATATTGGAATTTTATTAGGGGGATTGTTACAGTATTTAAATACCATATCACACACCCATCTAACAATTTTGGTTATTAGAACAGTGACACTGATTTCACAAATTTAGCCTCAGGAAAAAAGAAAAAAAAAGTTCAGCATATGCATGAGGAAGTCTTGATGTATTTGAATACTAATCATGCCGTGATGTAATGCAGTTTGATACCTGCGCATTGATTCAAGAAATTAAGCCCGAGCCCAAAAAAAATCAGGCCCCGGGCAACACCATATTGCCATAATCAAGTAAAATAACAGAGGCTTTAAGCTAACTCCTAAGCCAGCTCACCGCCCTCTTCAATCTCTGTTATGAGCATCAATTGCAGGGTATTTACTTGTACACTCGTTCCGCCGTATCAAATCTATTATCATTGCAGAGCAAGGTTTCTGTGATCTCGCCGAAGAGACACAAACACTCTCATAGTTTCCCATATGATGATCGGCCGATCCATCACATCACCTATAAAGTCGATCTTTCCAATATCATTCTCAAGTGCAAAACGAGGAGACCATCAATCAGATCACGTGGAACCTTCCCGTCTCTGGTCCAAAAACAGTTGGAAAGCGCAAAACGAGCGGACCATCAGGCAGAGCGCCTTTTTGCTTGATTCAATCTCAAGGAAGTCCAGAGAAAAAGACCCACTGGACCACGAATAACATACATTCAATCCGCAGAAGCATGCCTTGTCCAGCCACATCCACGAGCCCACGACGAAACCCTCCCCATTGATCACCGCCAACACCGTTTCCACACGCGTCGCGCGAGCAAGCAAAAGCAGATCACGCCACGATTCGAAAGCATGGACTCACGCCAATGATTGCCTCTCTTTGCTTAGGTTTCGGGACTCATCCCCTATACGTACGTGGCCGTATATATACACGTATGCGGTCGCCCATCATGATGTCGCCGCTGCTTTTCACATACGAGGAGCAGGGACATCACGGTCCAGCTTCATTCAGTCCTTTGCTGCTGATCTAATCATAATGTCCGTCCCAACAGCTTCGATAATTGCTTGTATAATAAGGCCCTTTCGAAGGATATTATTTTTTTTAGATAATTAAGGGCTCTCAAACTTAAAGCATGCGATTATGACGTCATAATTAGTGTCCTTGAGGAGTTCATTGACCCGACAAGGAGACACAAGGAAAGAAAATCCCTTGTGCATTTTTTAGCATTTTTTTTTTCGTTCCCATTTTCTGATTTTGAAACCTAACTTATTTGGTCTTGACTAAGCACACATATATCGACTGTTAAGTGCATCAAATTCGCATCATACAACAATTAGCCTCGACTGCCTTACTTGTTTATTGGGCTTGACTTTTGTAGACCATGTCTTATATAAATCGTTAAGAAAACAAATACATTAGAATTGTCATAACTTTCGTACGATACTCACTTGAATGTCATGATTTTTTATTTTTTTTGTTTACTTAAATATCACAAATTTGAAAAATCGATTACTTGAATGTCATCGATTTATCTCATCAAAAAAGTTGACGTGGCTTCAATCTATAATATATCATCCCATGCGGTGCGTCAAAAAGCCGAAACCAACACTTGAGAAGGCAAACGATATCGCTTGAGCGTCTGATTGAAGGATGGCAAAAGTTCCAATGACCTTCACTAATGATCATTTCAGTGTTATAAATTTTTAGAAGCAAACACTTAGGCTCATTAATTTTTAAAGAATGACCACTTGAGTGACAGGAAGAGAGAGAGTTTAAAAATGGTTTTGTTTGAGGAAGAGAACAAGAGTCAAAAAATGATGTCATATAACTATATAAAATTTCTAAAAAATTGCACATTGGACTTCAATTTGTTTTAAAAAATTCCACATCACAATGGAAAATTAAGAAAAAAATTCAATAGCACAATTTGCACTCAAGTGTTGATTTTACACCAATTGTCATTTAGGTGAGCGTCAAATGAAAATTATGACTCTTCTAATATACTTATCCTGACTGTTAAGCATGTCAGATCCACGTCACACACCAACCGGTCTCGACCCCCTCACTTGTCCGTTGGGCTCGACTTTTATGGACCAAAGTTTAGATAAAAAGGATGTTCGAGCATACGAAAAGGGCTTGCAATCCATACTTTACGACCCCGCCAAAGCCAAAGAAGAAAAGTGAAAGAAGAAAAGACGTAGGAGAATCCAATCCCCCCTTTTCAGGTTTTCTCAGCCATGCTGAAGGGTCATAAAGAGATTAGCTCTCGATGATGGAAAGAAGAGAAGAGAAACTTGTCGGGGGAAAAGGCATGGAGGGATGGCGCCACGAAGGAGAAGGAACCCTAGGAAGAATCCCAAAAGCTAGAAACACTCAGGCCCCAAAAAGGAGCAAAAAGAGAAAAGGAGATAGAGGGAGAGACTAGTGTCGTTTGGATAATGAAACTGCGAGTGACCTTTAATCAATGTTATCGGCATTCCACGTTGGCCCACCAATCCATGCTTACCCAACTCGGAATGGACATGGAATTCTCCAAATAAATGCAATAACAAAAGAAAAGAAAGAGAAAAATTCTAGAAAGAGTTCGGAAATCATTTATCAACTGTGTTTACCGAACGTCCCAAAAATCATCATTGGCTCTTAACATCTGTCCATTGCCGAGAACTTCCTCATCTCATTAGGGGCAAGAAAGACGTACATGCATATCGTATACCTAACTCCTGTACGTACGAACTAGAGGAACACGAAAAAGGCATATCTCTTTTTGCACTTGAATCCCTTTTTTATCACAATAACGTTGTACCTCCATCCTCATACTCCTCCAAATGTTATAATTGGCATCATAGGTATGAAGCAAATGATACTACGCCTTACAAGAAGATTACACAATTAAAGATGTCTCTCCATATATGTTGCATCCATTTTTAAGTTTTAATCGAGTTGAACGCGTCGCATTTACTCCTGATCTCTCCATTCCGACCAGTCTTGGCGCCATAAACACTGAACTTCTCCATGGCACGCGAAAACGCCTGGAAAAACGCAGCTTGGTCCTTGGCGTACATCTCCACGAACGGCCGTGTCCTAGGGTTCGCGTACAACGCATGGTCCATGGCCAATAGCCCTAGGCCGCGCGGCAGGTTCTGATAGTACATGTTGTCGAACTTTCCAGGCGTCATTACGTCATTGAAGGCGGCCATGCTGGCATCCCTGGTGTAATTGGCGCACATTTGCCTTAAGCCAGCAACGAACTTGGGATTTAAAGCGGGATCATAGCCGGAGGTCTTGCCATAATTGAAGATCCTGTCGCTGAATTCCCTGCAATGGGAGAACCCAATGGTGTGTCCGCCCATTAGAGCTACGAATTCTTGCACGGTCAACCCCTTGGACTCGAAGATCTTGACGGATTCGTCAAAGCTCGTGGTAATTCTTGGAAGATTTCCTTCGACCCTGGATGCCTTCGACACCAAGCCATCCTTCCTACCAAGCTTAACCGTATAGAATGGACCGCCGACCATGGTGATAAGGTCCCGGGTGGCTTGGGCCAATATATCGGCACAGGAAACCGTCTTAGGGCAAGAGAGCTCCAAGGCGGTCTTGGCACGAGTGATCACCTCGAACGCATCCCCTGGGAGAGACAGGTTGATGTCGTGGTCGCGCTCCGCATGGTTGAAGGAGTTGGAGGACACGAGGATGGAGGCGTCACAACCTTCGACCAAGCAGTCGTGGACAAAGAGGCGCAGAGTGCCGGCCGCGGTGGTCGGTGTGGACATCTGCTTGTTGGTGATGGTCTCACGGACGATCTTCTGGAAATCGGGGCATGATTTCTGGTAATAATTAGGGCTGAGCTTGGCTTCGGAGAGAGAGATGGAAGCGAAAAGGAGGAGCAGGATCAAATGGTGCAAATCCATGGCGATATGGATCGGGAACGAGAGAGAGGGAGGAGGGTTGTCCAACTTCCTCCTTCTCAAATTGTTCCTTGGGATGAACGAGGAAGGAGCGACGGGGAGAAGAGGAAGACATGCAAAATGGATTGAAAAAATTGAACAGAATGGGAATGAAGAAGGTGGAAAAGAGTGGATGGGAGGGATTCTAGGGTTTGTTTTGATAATAGGGGTGATGGAAACAGAAGCAAAGATTATTGGCCACCCGTCGAATTTATTTATTTGTTTTTTTTGTTGTCTCTTTTTTTTTTTTTTTTTTTTTTTTTTGCATTGTTGAATTGAGGGTAGATGTGAAAGAAATTCCACGTTTAAGGAACCAAATAATTCGAGGTGTAAAAGAAATTCCATTTGACGTTGCAAGGCATTGATGCTCTTTTTCCTAACTTTCAGAGAATTTATTGGTTGATTTTTTATTTTATTTTATGAACATTGATATAAGATTATTCTTCCCCATGTTTTATTGTAGTTTCAGTTTGCTTGTGAAGAAATCTTAATCTAAAAAAGAACTCTCCACAGAATTTCCTAAAATGCGATTCAGATACACGTCCCCTCACCCTAAAGGACTTTCCTGATGAGTTGCGGTACCTGATGAGAGACAGGCATAACATCTGCAAATATATTCATTTACCAGCACAAACAGGGAGCTAGACCTTGTGCAAAAGACAAGGGAAATTGTTCCTCAAATGGGGATAAGCAGCGACTTTATTTGTGGAAAGAGATGTCATAACACTGATCTGATTATGTTGATCTCAAATGTACAGTTCTGTGCCCGCTACTAATTGTCCCGGAATCTTATGACTATGAGGGTTATTCAGAAGCTAATATTGGAATCATGAGGGACAAAGATTTTATTAATGTTCATGTTCCTTGCCTCAATTGTCCCTTATGGTGATCTGGCAGAAATTACCTTCCATCCTTCGCGCTGCGTATGGAACTTGATTGACATCGGGTTTTTCCCCCCTTAATTTTCACATTTGTTCTGGTTTCAAGTGTGATCGTCCAACTTTGCATGTGTAGCTCCGGTTGCTCATTTTCTTTTGCCTGTCTCTTTAAGCATATGGTTGGTTAATCTCCTCATGTTGACTTAATGTTCTGTTTGCTGTCTGCTGATGCTAATTTAATTTTCATTGTTCATTGTTCCGCATTGCATTCTGTCACCTTTGTAACTGGGGAATTTTTATATGGGTACATGTAGCTCAAATAAACATAATCCAACCTGACTAAAGAACTCAAATAACACACAAAAGGCAGGAATGAACCACAGATATGATTATATCAAGGTTATCATTGTTGAGAAAACATTCCCTAAGTTGTTTCGATGATTGACAAAACTTATGGACTTTGTTTTTTATAAAAAGTATTTTCAGGTGAAAAGTCTGATTAGATGTGATCAACCGTTATCAATCAGAACCAAAGTCATGGCTTGATTACTTCCTTTCTTATACATTTTTCCAATCGTATAGGAAGGAGTAAGTCACCCATGCAACAGCTAGTGGCAAATTGGCTTAATTCCTTGCTATATTTATAAGGAGTTACGAAAGAAAAGTCTTGCAAATATCTTTCGGAGATTCATCTTTCTTGGGATTTCTTTCTAAAGGCGAAACATTCTTTCTATTCGAAAACACTCGACTTTTTGGAAACCCGATGTAGTGTATGGGCGACAGAAATTATGGAAAGCATCAATCTCAATGATCAGGAAGCCGTCATATCTTCTCAACTAGATCCAAGCCAATAGGTAGATTGGGTAGATAAGTCCTCCTAGAGATATGTCCAACAATCAGCTTGGATTAGGAGAAGTATAAGAGGAGATTTCGAAGCTGAAGGAAATAATATTCGCGTTCACGAGATTTGAAACTTTTAATTATAGGAGTCTGAAGAGTGTTTGTGATCTCATATATTCGTCTTTGTTGAGCGAAACTGTGTAATCATTTAAAGGTTAAGAGTGTGAGGAGTTATTCACTCAAACTTGAGTACTTATAGCTCAAGACTTGAAACCTCTGATCAGTTCTTACTAGTGAATTATAGCCAATAAGTTGTAGTACAGGAGAGTGGACGTAAGCTTGCAAAAGCCGAACCACTATAAACTTTGTGTGCAATTCTCTATCCATAACTTCTTTTTATTGATTGTGTTAGAATTATACACTAATAAGATCTTACCACTTCATCAAAAGTTGTCTTGTTGCAATATTTATTTATATTCTTTCATCTTTGCAAAATCACTATTCACCTCCCCCCCTCTAGGTGATAATCATGTGTGTGCTATTTACTTTGTGCCACTTCACCTAAAAATTGAGATAGTTTAGCAAAGACACCAAATGACATGGTAAAAAGATAAGTTAGAAACACGAGCCATTAATGGTTTGGAAATGAGTCGACATGCTTAATCGTGGCATTATGGATGGCTAATGGACCATGCTTAATCGTGACACATGGAGGCTAATGTGCCACTCCAATGCTAAAACCCACAAGTTATATTTTCCTTCTTAAATTTCTCTTCTAACAAGGTTGTAGGCTTTCTGATTCTTTTCTATCCGCTCATTTCTTTGGCTCACAGGTTTCTGTGGAGAAACTGAAGAGGAGCATGAAGACACACTTAGCCTTGTAAGAACGGTTGGTCATGATATGGCATACATGTTTGCTCATAGCATGGGAGAGAAAACACATGCTAATAGAAACTACGATGACGATGTTCCTGAAGAAGTCAAGCAAAGGAGGCTGAATGAACTTGTTGAGGCTTTCCGTGAGAGTACAGGTCAGTATTATCATTCCCAAATTGGAAGCATCCAACTTGTATTGGTCAAGGGGCCCAACAAGAGAGCTCCAGACAGTGAACTCATTGGCAAGAGTGATAGATAGAGGCCATCGAGTGTCTTTTGCAAAACTCCTGGTCATTGCTCGTGCTGATAATTCAACTTGCAAGAGAAATTCTTCCGTTGGTGACTTCGTAGTTCGATACCTGTGCATTGATCCAAGAAATTAAGCCCAAGCCCAAATAAGATCAGGCCCTAGGCAACACTGTATTATCATAATCAAGTAAAATATTAGAGATGGTTTTGGCTAACTCCTAAGCGAGCCATGAGCATCAGTTGCAGGGTATGTATTCCTACACTCGCTCTGCCATACCAATTCGATTATCATTGCATAGCAAGGTTTCTGTGATCTAGCCGAAAAGACACAAACATCCTCTTATAGATTTTCATACAATGATCGACCTATCCATCACATCACCTAAGAAATCGATCTTCACAATATCGTTCTCAAGTGCAAAATGACGGACCATCCACTGGACCATGCGAGACCATTGGTCCACCGGAACACATGGGACCGCCCCGTCACCAATCCAGAACAGTTGGAAAGTTCCGGCAGAGCCCTTCGCTTGATTTAATCGCAAGGAAGTTTAGAGAAAGACCCACTGGACCACGATTACGCATGTTCAATCCGCAGAAGCGTGCCTTGACCAGCCACATCCACAAGCCCACGACGAAACTCCCCGTCGATCACCGCCAACGCCGTTTCCACACGCGTCGCTCGAGCTAGCAAAAAGCAGATCCCGCCATGATTCAAAAGCGTGGACACTCACCGATGATTGCCTCTCTTTGCTTAGGCCTCAGGACTTCATCCCCTATACGCACATGGCCGTATATATACACGTATGCGGCCGCCCATCATTATGTCGCGGCTGCTTTTCAAATACGAGGAGCAGGGACATCGCGGTCCAGCTTCATCGAGCCCCTTTGCTGCTGATCTCATCATAATGTCCGTCTCGATTATTGCTTGTGAACTATCGTTGTCTGAACACGGACAGGCTTATCATCTCCGCGAGAGGCCGAGCGTCATTGGCCTGCCCGCCATTAAGAAGTTTAGAAATTAGAGGACTGTCGTGTACCATGAAAAAGCGCAGCGTGGAGATAATATATTGTACATGTTCTTTCTCGATTCTCCATCATGAGATATATAATAAGGGCGCCCTTTTGAAGAATATTATTTTTTTGAAGATCATTAAGGGCTTTGCTCAAACCTAAACACGCGATTATGACGTCACGATCGCGTCACCCCCACCATCATGAGGCCACAGCGTTTGCATGTGCTCCTCGCGCCAAAAGGGGCGAAAAGCCGCCCGTGGATTGGTGTTCTTGAGGAGTTCACTGACCCGACAGGGAGACACAAGAAAGAAAACCCTTTGTGCATTTGTTAGCTTTTCTCCTCGTTTCCATTTTTCTGATTTCGAAACCTAACTTGTTTGGTCTGGACTAAGCACGCATTTACCGACCATTAAGTGTATCGGATCCACGTCATACAACGATCGGTCTCAACTGCCTTACTTATCCGTTGAGCTTGACTTTTGTAGACCACATCACATATAGACCATTAAAAGGATAAGTATATTAGGCGAGTCATTACTTTCATACGGCGCTCACTTGAGTGTCGCGACTCTTTTTTCGCTCGCTTAAGTATCACAAATTTGAAAATTCAATTAATTGAGTGCCATCGGTGAAAGCCGATATGGCATCAATTTGTAATATATTATTCAATGTGACTTGTCGAAAAGTTGAAGTCAACACTTGAGAAGGCAAACAATATTACTTGAGCGTCTAATTGAAGGATGGCAAAAGTTATAATAACCTTCATGAATGATTGTTTCAATGCCATTAATTTTTAGAAGTGAACACTTAAGTTCATCGGTTTTTAAAAAATGACAACTTAAGTGACGAAAACGGTGTCATTTAAGGAAAAGAGAGAGAGTCTGAAAACGGCATTGTCTAATTGGGGAAGATTTTGAAGAATTCCATGTCAAAATCAAAAATTAAGGAAAAAAAAAACTTAGGTAGGACGATTTGTCGAGAAATGACACTCAAACAATCAATTTTATACTGATTGCAACACTCAAGTGAGCAAAAAAAATAAAAATAAAAAAGTTACGGTCCTCACGTGAGTGCGTACGAAAGTTATGGTACTCCTAGGATACTTATCCTGACCGTTAAGCATATTGATCCGCGTCACACAACAGCCGGTCTCGCCCCCTCACTTGTCCGTTGGGCTCGACTTTTACGGACCAAAGTCTAGATAGAATGGATTTCCCAGCGTACGAAAAGGGCCTGCAATCCCACACTTTACGACCCCGCCAAAGCCAAAGAAAGGAAAAGGCGAAAGAAGAAAAGGCGAGGGAGAATCCAATCCCCCCTTTTCCGGGGCAACCCTCAGCCATGCCGAAGCAACATAAAAAAAGAGATTTAGCTCTCGATGATGATGGAGAGAAGAGAAGAGAAGAGAAACTTGTTGGGGAAAAGTTGGCGTGGTGGGATGGCGCCACGAGGGAGGAGGAACCCTAGGAAGGGACCCCCAAAAGCTAGAACCACTCAGGCCCCCAAAAGGAGGGAGAGGGAGAGGGAGAGATTGGTGTCGTTTTGGATAATGATTTGGGCCCAAAAAGGAGTGAATCTTGCGAACGAAGGAAGCCACCGCTCCTCCTCATCAAGAGCGTGCCGGACCCTTCGATGGACCTGAGATATTCCCTCCCTGCTTTAGAGATCCTTAATGGAGTTAGGTAACATGCACGAAATCTCGTTTCTTGTTCGCCCTAATCAAGGAACTGATTTGGCCCGCTTTCGGGGCTCGCGGATGAGATGGGGGTGCGTGATTGAGTCGAGCCAAGCCACATGTGAATTTATGGTCGACTTCATCATAAGAAAGTTATACAAAGAATGTGGATACATTAGGTAGTTTTTCCATTGCTGTTGTATTATTTTTTTTTAAAGAAATAATGTCAGCTTGATAAGGCTCGTGAGCCTATCGAGTTAAGTATCTACAAGTTCGAACTTGGCTCAACAAGATACTCGAACTCTCATGGTACTTAAGAGTGTTGCAAAAGCATCATGCATTTCATTGTCGGCATTGAAAGAACAACCTGCATATCACCAAAGGGGTGCTGGGACAGCCTATGGGTCAGCCATGCCGAACTTGATTGGTAAGCGAACCATTTCTTCCTTTAATAGTCTATGACTGTCATCCACTTTTGTTACGTCGGAAATCGACTGACTTAGAGCACCAATGGAGAGTTTTAAAAGTAAAAAGTAAGGACACAATTCGCCGATGCATATGATTCTATGTATGATCCATACAATAAGATTTTAACTCATGACTGCTTAGTGCATGAAATGAGTCAGGTATCGTACAATATGAATTCCAGAATCCATCTATCTAAGATCGGCTTCCTTCCTTTATTGTCAAAGACGGGAGCAGAATTCGAAACCCTCCATCCTCCCATAAAAATAACTCAAATCCTAAATTCATAAGCATCTTTAAATGTCGTAATTTCGATGATTCCTATGTAAACGTCGTCCTTAGTCGGAGCATTCAGAAATCATGGGGCAGTTAGAACCGATTTGTGTGACCCAGTTAAAAGCTCGTTAGGATTGAATAATGGGGGTCGAGTTGGTTGATATCATGTGCTGTGCTGCATTCAAAAGTCAACGCCAAAAGGAAAAAAAAGGTGAAAAGGAAGAGGATGAACCGGCGACATAAGTCAAAGGCCCCCACGTTCCGCCACGTGGTCTCGAATATTACCTTAGGCCATGACATTCAACTGCCCCTTTTTTTGGGTCTTTATTTTTTTCTCCTTTTGCTAGTGTGCACATGAATACGCCTTTAATTTGCTGTTCCAAAATTCATTGCAATCTCTCGTTTTACTGCACATAGATGCCAACATCCCACTCGGACAAAAAGGTACCCATGTGAGACCACACTCATTTATCTTTTTAAAAAGAAAATGACGAGATCTATATGATTAATGATCGGGGTCGATTCATATAAATCCGTATCTTGATCGTTGATTAGGCATCGAGAGGAAATGAATAAGAGGAGGCCCAATTCCACACATCGAATGATAAGGTGTTGCCAAGCGACGCAAGCTTAACACTAGCAATAATATCATTTCTTTAAATGAGAAAAATCGTAACATTCCAAATGTCCCATATCAAGCAATGGGGATATTGTCAACTAATTCTTAAGCAAATAGCGATCCCAAACAATCCCCATCTCATGTGTTTATTTAGGGTGCGCATGATAACGTTTTTGTTCTTTTTTTTTTTTTTTTTTGTTCTTTTGCTCTCTGGAATAGAAAAAATAGACAATTAATTTTTCTATTCCCCAAAATAGAAAAGTGGTTGGGAATAAATTTAGAACATAAATAAGAAGTAGAAAAAAATAGTTTCTTATTCCTAGAAACAATTTCTAAAAATAAGTATTTTTTCCTTTTTTTTTTCTCTTTTCTTTTTCTTCCTCTTCTAATCGGCCGGCGGAAACTCGTTGCCAATTGCTAGCCCCCGCCACTTGCCATTGTCAACCGCCATAGCTGCCAGCTAGAGGAGGAGGAAAATATATATATTAAAAAATATTTAAAAATTAAAATAAATTATACAACATAAAAAAATTCGTGGGTTGTACCAAATGTATTCATGTTCTTATACTATTTTCAGAATAGAAATTTTGTATAGTTACCAAACACGTTATTTTATTCAGAAATTATTTTAGAGAATAGCAAAAAAAAAACTTGTTTTTGAAATAAAATTTCTGTTTTGATATGCACATTTAGAATATTGCTCGGGCCATGTGAAATGGGCCGGGTCCTCACACGACGTCGGGACCTTCTCCGACAGATGCCCAGTCGGCGGACAAACCAGGCCCCTACTTAGACAATGACAACGGAAATGCACTCGGGGGTGGAGGATCGACCATGTTGGCGACCGGCAGAATGGTTGTCGCTTATGCCGTCGTTAATCACACGTATCTCCTCGCTTTTTAAGTTAATGTCAATCACGTCCTAAAAAGCGGTCCGAAAGCAGACACGAAGTCGGACACGAACCGGGAACCACCCCACTGGCGTCATCGCACGAATCGCGCCAGGCCAGCGCAACATCAGGGACGAGAAAAGAAGGGATCGCACGGCAAGGCAGGGGGGGGGCAAAATGGTCAAAGCACGACGGACAGGCCGCGCCGTCGCCGTTTCCACCGACGCTAACGGGGGACACGGGGGAAGGAAGCGAATCGCGAGGAGGAACCGAGATGACGGCGGTCGACGGCGCCGCTTGCGTGTGATGGGGGGGGGGAGGATCATGCGGGGCACGTGCACCGACGGCTTCTTCTTTTGGGCGTGCATGCGTGGGGCCCCTTCTGCCCTCCACCGCTGATCCGGATGGCAGAGGGACAGTGATGGGGCCCGGCGCAGTGACACCGTAGCCCTCACGTGTACTACCGTCTCCCTCTCCGGCCCGTCACATGGCGCCATTTCGTTTTTTTTCCTTTTTGGTCTGGACATGGCACCATTGACCCGTGTAGCCTTCAATGTCTCGAGAGTCGACAGCTTTCCACAGAATCATTCACGAGAAAAAATAATTAATTTTCATTATTTTATGTAAGAATGTCAAAAATTAAACCGAATCGAACCAAAATTTTGATTCGATTCGTATTCGATCCGAGTCTCATTCAGTTCGGTTCAGAAGTTTTTCATAAAGGTTCGATTCAATCCGATCTTTTTGAAAAATCAAACCGAATCGAACCATTTACATCCCTAATTTTGTGTATTACAGAAAATTATTTCCTTTTTATCATAAAAAAAGGGTTGTGGCGCCATTGACCCGTGTAGCTTTCAATGTCCCAAGAGTCGACAGCTTTCCACAGAATCATTCACGAGAAAGAATAATTTATTTTCATTGATTTTATGTATTACAGAAAATAATTTCCTTTTTATCGTAAAAAAGGTCTTCCAACCAACGATCTAAACTCGTTATTTTTTTCCATGAAAAACTTTATTTACAGGTCAATTAATTTTTAACCATATAACCACCGAAAAGTTAAAAAAAACAATTTCATATTAACAATTTTCCTTTCAATAGATATAATTAAGGTGCTAAAGATATTTAAAATATTTCGTCAATTCTTCATATCTCTCGGAGTTACACATGTTAAGAAATGCGCACATCCCTGATTGATTATGACCGATATCGTATTGTCTTATTATCTTTACCCGATTCTCCTTTTCACTTTATTAATTTGCAAAATCTTTTTTTTTTAATTGCATTTTCGTAATTCTTCTAAACAAAATTAAGGTATATATTATAGTGTGGTAGTTGGGTACGGCGTGGATTAGAGCAAAAGCACTTTGTACGGCGCCAAGTGGAGATGCACTAAAGGGCGAAGACAAAAGGTCCCCCCGCAATCCCGATCCGAATATATAAAGAGGAAAAAGAAGACCATTCACTTTGGCCATTGTTCATCTCGGACCAGTTGTAGAAAAAGGAACCTCCAATTAATTTTATTAAACTTGCAAAGCGAGTTTTCCCCTCAAATGTCAGATAGAACGACCAAAAATCTCTAACTTTATCGATTCATACAATATGGTCCTTAAATTTCTTTTGTTCATGCAATAAGATCTTCAAACCATATGTTTGAATATTCGCCAAGCTTCCCATTCCCGTGATGCTGATTGACACAGGTTCATCTCAAGGGTCCCCCCCCCTTGGTTTGAACCTCAAATTAATTTAAAACTTCTTTTTTCTTCAAATGTCATATAGAACAACCAAAAATCTCTAACTTTATTTTCATGTTATAATATCGTCCCTAAATTTCTTTCGTTCACACTATAAGATCTTTAAACCATATGTTTGAATATTCGCCAAGCTTCCCATTCCCGTGATGCTGACGGCAGACCTTCTCAAGGGTCCCTCTCCCCCTTGGTTTGTGATGTTTGAAATCTTTCTTTCTTCCTTTGTCGGTGTTTACTAGTCATTTTCCATGTTAACACTTAGTAAGAGGAGTATTTACATGACAATGACATGGACGACGAGTCGATTTCTCATTCAAATATTTAACGTATGAATTGACATGAACAAGATAAACAAACGATTCAAGAATTCAATTGCCCAAAAAAATAATTTAGGGACAACGTTGCACAATTTGAAAAAGTTCAAAAAAATTTTGGTGACTACATCCCTAATTCGTTTCATATTTTTTTTATCACTAAAAAAGAATGAAAGGTTTTCAATATTGGTATCTAATATATGTACATATGTGCATGCACACACACATAATAGATGTAATGCCCGCGCACGACTTGTGTACCAAAATCAATGTAGGCAATTCAAATATGACATTGTTTGTATTTGATGACATGGGGGCACGAAACCCATCCGCGCTTCTTGGGGAAAATTACTAAAAAAATCTTAAACCTATTGCAACCATACCAATTCAAACCTAAATTTATTTTTTTGACCAATTTAGTCCTAAACATTTTGTATTATGCAAATTCAATCATTTTAGCAAAAATTGACCAGTTAACGTTGACGTGGCCGCCGACCGACATCGACAATAATTTTTAGAAACCCATCCGCACTTCTTGTCTACACCCATTTTAGTTCCTTGATTATTAAATCGCCAACCTCACTCTCTGGGTGGGTTGCATCTGACGGGGCTTGCTTGAACATTGGAGCCAAAGGAAGAATGAGGAAGAAGGAGGGAGAAGGAAAGAAAACAAAGGAAAAAATAAAAAGATAAACAAATTAAACAACATCTCATTTGCCAACATCTCAAAAGAAATCACTCAAAATTAATTTTCTCCTTTGTAAGCATTCGGAGCAACCTACAAAATTCAATCAAGAGCGACCGTTCTCAATAAACCGAAGGTGTGTGAAAGAAAACATTACATGGACTCGTTTCATAAATAATGGAATGAATAGAGTCGATCATAATACAAAATTTACAAGAGGACTAATCATCAAGGAGGTGTGGATCTCACGTTTCCTTTTCATATGATCGACATAATCTAATAGACTAAGGCAGCGTTTGTTTATGTTCTTCTTTTTTGTTTATAAACAAAATTTCTGTTTTTTTGTTTCGAGAAACAAAAAAAGAACAGAAACGCGTTTGTTTGCGTTTTGTTAAATTTAAATTTATTTTTTTGTTAAAGAACACATTTGGAATAAAAAGAAACAAATTTTAAAAACAACTTTTCTCTCTCCTCTCTTTTCTTTTCTTTTCTTTATTCTTCTTTTTTCTTTGGCCGGTCGCCGGCCTTGGCCATGGCCGACTACCGGCCGTCGAGGGCCGGCGACCTCGCCGGAGCGTCGCTGGCCTCTGGCGAGGCAAGCTTAGCCTTGCCGGATCCGGGCGAGCCCGAGCTCGCCCGGCCAAGGCGAGGCCGTCGGCCCTCGTCGGCCGATCGCCACCATGGCCGAAGCTTCGTGATCGGCCACAAGTAAGAAAAAAATGAAAATTTAAAAAATTTAAAAATTAAAAGAAACAAAAAAAGAACACAAATTTACCAAACATGTTTCGTTCTTTTTTTTATTCTAGGAACAAGTTTACCAAATGCGTTTTTTCGTTCAAAAACTATTCCCAGTAACAAAAATAATTTTTTCTATTTCTGTTCATTGGAACAAAAAAAAGAACAGAAATACAAACAAACGCACCATAAATCACCAATAACCTCTTAAAAGTCCAACTTTGAGAACTTCATTTGTCATTTTAATTCATCGAATTCAATTTCCACAGATCTTGGTCGTTCGTTCATCCTTAAAAGCAATCGGAAGTTACACAATGTTGGTCCACCCCATAAGCATAGTTGTGCGTATCTCTAGTAGTTTTCCCATGTGTCCGGCATAGAAAACTAACCGATAGGAACTATTCAGATGTTGAAAGAGTCCTAGATGCTGCATTTATGTGGGAAAAAAAAATAAGCGTACGCGTGTGAATGCAACTCGAAGTAAATACATAATTTCCCAATCGACATCCATGATTTTGACCTCAATCGGGTCAATTTTCGATTCTTATTCTTCCATCTCGATGATAAGACCCGTGAACTAATGGTATTGAATGAGACTTCTATAGTTATGGGATACTTGCTCCGTAGCAATAAATTCTCAAGGGGCCAAAGTCAAGCAATGAATTGATGAGGACCCCATAGTTGGAGGAGATGGGTGCTTAAATTTGGCAACAAACTCTGTACGGCCACCACGTCTCCGGTCGCCGTCATGCGGCGGTGGTAGGATCGGAGCATTAATCCATGACGGATACATTTTCCTAATACATGGGCCCTTCCTCTGCTTCTCTTCGACCTGTCCTCGATTCCATTTTAGGGTGCGTTTGGTAATGTTTCTGTTCAAAAATTGTTCCAGGGAAAAAAAAAAAACTATTTCTATTCCAGGGGACAATTTTTTAACAGAATAACGCGTTTAGTAAACTTGTTCCTAGAATAAAAAAAAAAAAAAAAAAAAGAGAAACATGTTTGGTAAATTTGTGTTATTTTTTTCTTTTAATTTTTTAATATTTTTATTTAATTTTTCCTTTTTTTCTTTTTTTTTTTTTTTTTTTTTTCTTCCTTTTGGCCGGTTGCCAGCCTTGCCGGGGCCGGCCACGCTCCGGCGAGGTTGCTAGCCAAAGAAAAAAGAAGAAAAAAAGAAAAAGAAAAGAAAGAAAAAAAAATATGAGAGAGAAAAATTGTTTATTGGAAGTGTTCCAGAAATAAGAAACAAGTTTTTATTTATTTATTGTTTTTGTTCCAAATTTGTTTTCGGAAACAAAAAAATAGATTTGAAACAAAAATACAAACAAACGCGTTTACATTCTTTTTTTTGTTCCCCTAACAAAAAAATAAGATTTGTGTTCATAAACCAAAAAAAAAAAGAAACACAAACAAACGTTCGCCTTGATTTTACACTGATGATGTAACACCATTTTCATTAGGATTGGAACTGGAGAAATATCAATCCAGATCGACTGAATCTATATAGATCTTCCTTATTTTTATAATGACAACATATTTAAAGATTTTGCGATTTGAATATAATGTTGTCTCATTTCGCGATGTAAGAAGATCCTTGCACATGGGATGCCCTAGAAGCTAAACATGGCGACAGTTGTAGATTCATTCGCATCGGCTTTTCTTATAATTATTGAAATAATGGAGGCGGATGTGCAATAAACAATACCATGCAAGCTCGTCAATTTAACTTCTAGATACTAGGCTCGGGCCAGGTCCCGAATTATTTTTCCGTATTTCATCGTATGCACAGTGGAATGCACGCCACGTGTCCGGATAAATATAATTGAATTCCTTCTATTGTCATCTTTATCTCTAAAAGAAAAAAAAAAAAGAAAAAAAATTGACAGAACAAAAAATCACCCGTTCTTTAGTTGGATGAAAGATTCTCTACTTCGCACGGTGCCTCCCTAAATGTAGCAATATCGAAGAGAATCTTTAACCCTTTTTCAATTTCTTCACGTGATGTTAGGTAAACAAGGGACGCGTGACGTGAATCCAATGGCTTATTAACGGGCGATAGGACATGATCATTGAAACACGGTAACGGCGGCCCCCCCGGCCCGCTAAACTCTTTTTTTACGACACCAGAATCGAGATTGCGTTGCATACTCCCGATCCATAACGACAGAATGTCTCGATCATCAGATCCGAGCACTACTCGAAGCGACCCGCCCATATCATAATGCCGTCACACTCGCAGCACATCGAAACCCCCCATCAGTCCATGCTCATCATGCGACTATAGTCCTAAAGACAAAATGATGCGCACCCGCAGAACTTCCCATCCGTTGACGGATTAGAAAAAGCTTTGAGGCGAAGATGCGAAAACATGATGGGCCGTTTCCACGCTAAATCGACCAATTATCGACCGTTAATAAATCGAATCATGAGGGGGAATGTGATAATGCCGGAGGAATCCCATCATGGCTTCTCCGTCCAACGTTCCTCGTGATCATGACTGTCCGAACGGGAGAAAGACCGGAAAAGGAAGAGGTCGGACCGACCCATGATGGAGGCGACCGTTCTAAGCAAGCTATAACCGTTGGGAATATAATGTAATATAATATAATATCGTTAAATTAATTAATTGATTGATTGATTAATAGTAAACGCGCATGATGTTATCGTGGTGCTGATTAGGGTTACTTCTGTGGTTGAGCTCGAGCTAGGGCGTGGCTGCACCGAGATCTGGGGCCAACTTGGCAACTTGGAAAGACTTCGCTAGAAATCCGGTTCATAAAAAAGGATCGGAAAATTGAAATTCTTGGCATACCCAGAAAGGGAAATTAGTTTACTTTTCTTTGGTTTGATCCGAGGCCTAGTCCCAATAGCTGGAATGGCGGATATAGGTCATATCGAATCGAGCGATGATGACTTGAAACTTCCGCAGATGTCCTATGCATTCAATTCCACTAATATATAGTGGACCGATGTCGATAACCGAGTCTCTATATGTACCTAATGATAATTTCAATATTAAGTTGGAATGCGTAACTATCCACGTTACGAGAAGGAAAATATATTCATTTTAAGTGCATTTCATTAGAAGAATAATAATGTTAATACCATGAAAAATCTCCAATTGTACACATCATGATTCCAACACCCATAATTTTTTATATCATTGACACCTTACGCCAATATCCATTGTGACACAATTCCCAAACTTCTAAACTATATTCATTGTAATACTAACACCTAATTTTTTGTTATCACGGTCGCACAAATTTTGCATATTGATGACACAGTGAAAGATTTAGAGTTTTTTTACAGTAGAATGAGCGTAATTTTATCATATTGACACTAGATTGAGAGTTTTGGCGATACCCAGAAAAAAGTTCGAGGCATTACTATCGCAACGGACATGATTCAATATTTTTTTATGGCTTTTTTGCCCAAAAAAATATCCGTTGTACGGCATGCACTTCCATTTCGAAAGTGGGTGACACAAAATATTAAAAAAAATAAAATTCAAGTGGACATTATAAGTACTTTTGCCTAATTTATTCTCAAGCAAAAAGAGAAAAAAAAAAAAATATCCTCAATCAGCGGTGAGGAGTGGGTAGTGGTCAGTGGCCAGATTAGGCGGGAGAGAAGAGGCCCGGGCCCCACCACCCGTCCCTGGGGTTTTCTAATTTCCGCCCTTCTCGCCGCTAAAAGCCTAATTGATAAGGGGAAAAAAAAAGACCGACCAAAAAAAAAAAAAAAAAAAAAAAGGCAATTCAATACTAAATAAAGGCCAAATAAAGGAAAAAAATAAAAATAAAAAAGAAATAAAGCGGCGAAGGACGACACGACCAAGGACAAAACTCGGCCTAACTTCACTCGCTCGCCGGCTCACTCGACTCGCTGAGTCAATGGGGGCGTGGGGACACCCCGGGTCAAACTCGCTGACCGTTCCTCTTCCGTGTTCAGCTTCCCGCCTGACTCGCTGCTCAGGGATTTTCATCATGTGCCATGCGCTTTTAGTTCAGCAAAAATAATTTATTAATTTCGATGACATTAAAATATTTAACTTATTCAATATAATTCATAAACTTTAATTTAATATACACATCGCTCGTGAACTTTTAATTTTTCGACATAGTCCCTAGTTTTTTAGTATTGTTCAAGTTAGTCGATCAATTATATGAAAATGTTTAATTTTTCCTTAGATTTGAATTTATAGAAGGAAAATATTGAATTTTTTCATATAGCCGATGGACTAGATTGACCACATCGAACAAATTAAAAGTTCAAGAATCACATTATACATTAAATTAATTTATAAATCATTCATTCATTCTCCTTAGTTCTTTATAGTAACAGGATTTTTTCCGATTATTGTGCTATGCTGATTCATGACTCGTGCTAGTCGAATCCTTAAAACTTAACAAGACTTTCTTTTTCGATCAAGTCGATTGGTTTCTGGCTTCACTGACTCAAAGCCAATGAAACGGCCGGCAATTGTCGTTGGCATTTGCAGCGTCGTTGTTTATAGCTGCACTGGTTTTTTCTTCTCTAATAAATATTAAAAAACTAATTCCAAGTGGCAAAAGAAATTAAATTAAAAAGAGAAGTAAACAGAACGAAAACATAATTAATGCCCATAATGATGAAAAGGCCAGTACGAGTGGCTCGGGTCGCAAAGCACCTTCACAATCCCCGGGGAAAAAGGAAGGGAATGTGCAAAATCAAGAACAGTTTCATGAGGGCAATTTAAATATTATTTTCTGGACTGCCAACAAAAAAAATAAAAAGGTGAAAAAATAATAATTATTATTTTTGGCTTTCTGGACTGGCAGGAAGCAAGAGGATTCTGCAGAATACTGACTGGCTTTGCTCAGTGTTTTCCTTTGACCGGATTTTTCCGGTTCTATTCCCCCTTACTAAAACCCTCCCAGGATTCCCGGATTGCAAATTACCTTAAAAAAAATGCCAAACGAATGAAGGAATGCAAGACCAGAGAAATATGCTTTCATCTTTTGTCCTGAATGCTTGCTATTTACTTGACCCGAATAGGGTATATGTGTGGAGTACGGTGCGAAATATGTTTTATGCACCTCTCTTCACATGAACTTCGATAATGTATCGACAGAAAGTCTTGAATGGTGGATTTTATAAATCCCGAGCATCTGAGGAAGGAGCTCCTGGATTACTGAGTCGACACTTCTGGCTTCGATCCCGAGTGGAGATTGAATGTGTCCCCGTTTTATTCCAAATGATTAAGTTAGCAAGAATGTGGTGGGGGAATGTTTTCTATATATTGTGATCGATTATTGGACTTAGTTTTATTGCTTGATGTGAGAGTCCATTTTATGCCTCTATCGACCGAAGCGAACATACATTGACATGCATGCATAGATTGGTTAGGGCTCTAAGTGTCCTCGCTTAAAAAATTATTAGATTTTCTATCTAAATTCAATCGGACTAGGCGACTCCGGATTGCTTGCCCATTCTGCTCTTTAGCTTAGCTCGATCAGGCATAGGTAGGTCTAAGTAGGGCACTGAGACGTTTGTCCGTCGATCGAGTCTACATACCAAATAATGTACAAGAGTACACATAAGGTAACGACTTTAAGGTTCTTGAAAAGAATGCGGAAATATAGTGATTCAAATCCACATTGTAGACGAACACATTCAACACTCGAGCAACCACACGATGCTTTAGTTTTTGCAAATGCCAATGTCAATACATGTAGTGCCCAGATTGGATTCTGGAATCTTCCGGTGGTTACTTTGTCAAAATTGGGTGGGGCTTGATTTTTACTCACTTTTATCACTTTGATGACCGAATCTTTATTTAATTGCTATTTGCTGCTTCACTCCCGCTATCGTCGCACCTGATCAATTAGTTTTATTTTTTAATATATGTTTCGGGTCCAGTGCATAGCCTGGAGATGCGTAAAACACAATTAACACTTTAATTGGCATTGAAAATGATGATATGATCCTAGTTGGCATTAGTGTTTAAAATGAAAAATGGCAGAATTGGTTCATAAACTTTAGCTTAATATGTAATCTAAATCTTAAAATTTTAATTTGTTTAATGTGGTTCATGAATTTTAATCCAACATTCGATATGATTCATGAACTTTCGAGACTAAATTGTACAAATTAAAAAGTTTAGAGACGACATTGCATACAAAACCCAAATTCAAGGACCATTTTTGTTGTTGTTTTTTTTTTAGGAGTTATTTAATGATCCGACATTCGATGTTACTTTGAAGTCAAGCAAGTTATTGAATGCAATTATATAGACACAGGTCTAGATCTCGAATTTAATTATTGAATCTTGGTTTGACAAATTGAATTTCGTCCACATGATGCTTCAATCAAGGAGTGAACAGAGACAAGAGAGAGAAGAGACAGATGGATCGACAGAAAAGATGTGTTTTGTGTTAATCGGAAGGAACTCGCGACAAAAATCGACGAGCGCGTTCGAAATGACGCAACTACCCTTCTGGCTTCCTCGCCTTCCTCGGCGGATCACGGTCAACGAGTCAACGGCTCGCGCCCCTCAATCTTTTGCGCCAGAAGTGGGCTTCCTTGCCTGCTGTCGCCACTCTAGAATGTCCTCAGAGTAAAAATAAATAATAATAATAATAATAATAATAATAAAATGAGAATAAAAATAAAAATAAATAAGGAGGAACATATGGAAGGATGTGACAACTACATCCCGGGCGCAGTCAATACTCAAAACCCACCCCCAACACTTTTCTCAAGTTCCGTTAGTACGTGGGACAGATGCTTGCAACTAGGAAAGTTCCACTTTTTTTTTTTTTTTTTTTTTTTTTTTTTTTAATTATAAGAAAATGGAACCAATTGGAAAAAAAGCCAGTCTTCTTAATTACAATATATAGAGGACACAAATTTTTTTTTTTATCCCGACTCAATGCATCCTCATCAATATTCTTTATTGTCAAGGTACCAATTTCTCCTTATAGAGAGTGACCTGAAAAAAAGTAAACAAAATCTATTAGGCGCTATAAGCTAATCATAATTGATGCTAGATAAAAAAAAAATTATCGGGTTACGATGTTCTTTTACTCTTAGCATTATTGAGAAGAAAATATCTGTGAGAATGCAATTATTTGGGCATGTGGGACTTAGATAAAAGGATCCAAAATACTCTGGGGGCCAAACGTGGGAAAAAAAAGAAAAGAAAAGAAAAGAAAAAGACAAAATACTCCGGCAGCTACAAAAATTCACTTGGAAAACCATTGTACTTTTTCTACATTAAAAAAAGGAAAAACAGGACAGGAAAAAGAGAGAGAGGCAAAGAAAAAAATGGCGGTGAACATCCCAAAGATTCTGTTGGCGCTGCTGCAACGCCCGCCAAGAACACACTAATCTCACTCAGACACTGTAATTAAAAAGCTTCCTTTGATTTAACTTTATTTCATTTTCCCCTGTTTTCCTGTTTCTCTCTTTTGTTGCTGTTGCTGTTGTTGGCTCTCCCCTGTTTTTTAGGTGCCTGTTCAACCCATTTTTTTTTTTTTTTTTTTGCTTGTGCTCTCTTTTGGCCACGCAATTTGCTGTGCTGTTCTCGACACTAGTGATTCCCAACCTGTATATATTCACACTTCCTTCTTGACTTCCCTCGCTCATTGCTCAGTCCCTCCTCCTCAGCTCCTTTCACACCTGTGAACCGTCGTGTCCCTGTCCTGAGGAGGCCAGATGGACTCTGCTTCTCCCTCCTCCTGGACGCCACTAGCTTAAGCCGAGCACCCAGCGCATTAAGTTCTGGTCTTTTCTAGTGTCAAGACCCAACAGAGATCTCTCCTTTTCTGGGTCTCCTTCCCTTTCTCTCTTTTCTTTCTCTTTCTCTTGTTTCTCTCGCTGCATTGGGTGGCTGAAAGAGGGGAGGGAGCTTTGGGGGCGTGTGGGAGATGGCAATGGCGGGTGGCTCGGTGTCCAGGGTGGTTTGGGTCGTCGGGCTTGTCTTGGTGCTGGGTCTTGAGCTGATCCAGTGCAGCGTGAGCTATGACAGGAAGGCGCTTGTGATTGATGGGCAGAGGAGGATTCTCTTCTCCGGTTCTATACATTACCCCAGAAGCACTCCCGATGTACGGAGCTTGAGCTTCCATCTTTCTCGAGTGAAAAGTTTTGTGCTTTTTTCTGATTCTTTTTGGCCTTCTTTTATGTGGTTGTGGGTGTAGATGTGGGAAGATCTTATACAGAAGGCTAAAGATGGAGGCTTAGATGTGGTCGAAACGTATGTCTTCTGGAATGTCCATGAGCCCTCTCCTGGCAATGTATGTTGTTCTGAGCACTCTTTTTCTCTCATTTTTGCCATTCGGCTAGCTCATTTTCCACTAATTCATTGTTGGTATTGATGTAGCTTTATCTTCTAACTGTCGGTGCATGTGTGTGTTACAGTACAACTTTGAAGGAAGATACGATCTGGTGAGGTTCATAAAGACCATTCAGAAAGCAGGGCTCTATGCTCATCTGAGGATTGGGCCTTATGTTTGTGCAGAATGGAATTTTGGGTATTTGCTACTTCTGTTTATTTCTTCATTTTCTGGATCTAGAACGCTCTCACTTTGCTTGCATTCACCATTAATGTGAGCACAATCTGTGTCCAGTGGGTTTCCTGTTTGGCTCAAATACGTGCCTGGAATCAGCTTCAGAACAGACAACGAGCCTTTCAAGGTCTGTTCAGTTACTTCAAGCACAATTTTACATTCATGCACGTTGTCGTCAAGGAATGCTTCAAGCAAACGGCGAACAGCTGATTTTGTCAAACTAAATTTTGACCGGATGTTTGCAGAGGGCAATGCAAGGGTTCACTAAGAAGATTGTCAACTTGATGAAGAGCGAAAATCTGTTTGAGTCACAGGGTGGCCCCATCATTCTCAATCAGGTATTTGTTAAAGATCTTTTGTTCTAACTTTCCTTGGATACGTGTTCTTGTTAACGGGTCGGAATTCATTAAAATGTTAAACCACATCATGCTCAGTCAATTTCCTATCGTACTACGGCAAAAACGACTAGTAATTAAGTTTTATCCTACTAAGTTGGGTCAATATATGAGCTGTTTTATGCCATTAGGCTTGAGTCTGCTTCGACTCTTTTCTAAGATCTAAGATCTAATTTTTGGTCATAGCAGAAGCCAATTTCTCTGACTTAAGTCAAGGTACAGAGTTGAGGAATCTGAGGTTATTCTTTTTCTTATTGCTGTAGATTGAGAATGAGTATGGAGCGGAGAGCAAATTGCTTGGGGCTGCTGGTCACAACTATGTAACTTGGGCCGCCAATATGGCCGTCCAATTGGGAACCGGGGTTCCGTGGGTCATGTGCAAGGAAGAAGATGCCCCAGATCCAGTGGTGAGATATTATTCTCTCTGACCTCCAGATCTTGGTTTAGTCTCCGGACATTTTGTTTGGGTGTTTCCTCGATATTTCAATTGACTTACCTTAGCATTTTTCTTCATTCATTTGTTCTCTTTCTGGTACTGTTTTGAGTTTACTTGATAGACCAGTATTGTTTAGCGTGGAATGGTATAACTATGGTATGAAGTATGTGTGTCAAATCTATAACTAAGACCAATGTTTGGAGAAAAGTCTTCTCTGCTTTGTGCATATACTTAGACCTGTTTATTGATACTGGACACAGATAAACACATGCAATGGCTTTTACTGTGATGCGTTTACGCCAAATAAGGACTATAAACCCACAATCTGGACAGAAGCGTGGAGTGGTTGGTAAGTGAATAACTCCCCGATTGTTAGTTGACATTTGGTAAGGAAATATGTGCTCAATTTGTCCCAAAATGCAGGTTTACAGAATTTGGAGGCCCACTTCACGAGCGGCCAGTTCAGGACTTGGCATTTGGCGTTGCTCGATTCATCCAAAAAGGAGGATCCTTCATCAACTATTACATGGTTTGTCTCTTTGAGTTCAACTGCATTTCCCTTTACTGGTGGTTAGTACTAGTCCAATTTATGTATCTCATGAAACAAACAGTATCATGGAGGCACAAACTTTGGGCGCACTGCTGGGGCCCTTTCATCACTACCAGCTATGATTACGATGGTCCAATAGATGAATATGGTGAGATTTAGCAACATTTTAGCTTTTGATGCTTGAAGATTACTTTTTAAATATTTTTCCAGTGTTTAATGGGAGAACCTTATATTTCTGAGTCAGCTGTCCAAGCTAATCGTCTCTGTGCTTTTAATTGGCAGGTCTGATTAGGCAACCAAAGTATGGTCACCTCAAAGAGCTACATAGGGCTGTTAAGATGTGTGAACGAGCATTAGTGTCAGCTGATCCAATGGTTACATCTCTAGGAGCCTATCAACAGGTACTGTGTAACCCTTTTTCCCATTCTCGAAGATGTGCCATTGATTTACCTCTCCTGATCTATTGCTTTTGCTGTTTCTAGGCTCATGTATACACCACTCAATCTGGAGATTGTGCTGCTTTTCTTGCAAATTATGATACAAAATCTTCTACCAGAGTGATGTTCAACAACATGCATTACAATTTGCCTCCTTGGTCCATCAGCATCCTTCCTGATTGCAGGAATGTAGTTTTTAATACTGCAAAGGTATGAAATTGGGCAAGTTCTTTATCATGCTCCTAAAAGTTTTAGGGAAAGGGATGTTACTTTAGTTGGTGTTTGTTCTCGTACTACGACCAAGACTAGATGCTCTAAAATGACAGCTTGATATGATTCTGATTTTAGGTTGGTGTTCAAACCTCACAAATGGAAATGCTACCAGTTAATAGTGAGATGCTTTCATGGGAGAGTTACGATGAGGATATCTCTTCCCTGGATGACAGTTCAACCTTCACAACTTACGGTCTCTTGGAGCAGATCAATGTAACTAGGGATACTAGTGATTACTTGTGGTATATAACTAGGTGAGCTCGAGTTACTTTAGTGCCTCAGTACTACTTTTACATTGTAATAGGAGCTCTCTCTCTCTCTCTCTCTCTCTCTCTCTCTCTCTCTCTCTCTCCGTGGGTCTGTGTCTCTGCTTGTATGGCTGTACGTGGTGTGTACCCCTGTACCAGTTTACGTGTGTGTGCTCACACGCGCACGCGGGTGCGTGTGTTACAAGGGTTGTGCACATTTTCTTTTGTTTCTGTCTGCTTTTCTTGGACATGACAAGGAGTGAATTTTGCAATCTTTTGCCATCAACAGTGTTGACATCGGCTCTTCTGAGTCCTTCCTACGAGGAGGAGAACTCCCCACTCTTATTGTTCAATCAACAGGACATACCATGCATGTCTTTATCAATGGTCAGCTTTCAGGTGAGTGTGTAAATTCTTATCACTATTTCTTATTTGAATGTCCTCTCTGGAAAAATAATGATGAGTGAATTGTGTTCTGACAGGTTCTGCTTCTGGGACAAGACAGAATAGGAGATTCACATATTCTGGCAAGGTTAATCTACGTTCAGGCACAAACAGAATAGCACTCTTGAGTGTTGCCGTTGGATTGCCAGTAAGTTCCTCTTTCACGAACTGTTCTCCCTTCCTGTTAACACAAAACAAACAATAACCTGAGGACGTTACAGAAGTAACATAAACACTGTATCCTTAGTTCAACCAATTGTCATAAAATTTATTACAGTTAGATGAGCACATCGAAGGCGTGCTTATAAGAAATTAAGATTCCTTGGTCAGTCATTATAGTTGGAAACATCGCAAAACAATTTTGTCATGGTCTAATAAACAAAGTCCAATCCAACTAACTGGAGAAGATAAGTGACTCTTGTCAGGACTCTGAAAACTTAGTGTGCAAGCCAAAGAACTCTGAATCAGACAGTCTTTCAGAACTCATAATGCTGAAGGATGCTAAATCTACTTGCATGAGCTTCCAAATCTAATGAAATATTCCCTCATTTGGTTGATAATACCACTCTTACTTGTCACCTGAATGATTCAAATTTCTGTTTATTGGTTTAGAATGTCGGTGGACACTATGAAACATGGAACACTGGCATCCTTGGGCCAGTTGCATTACATGGGCTTGATCAAGGAAAGTGGGACTTGTCCTGGCAGAAATGGACCTACCAGGTTGAACATCCTTCTGTTGTTCTCATTCTTTAGTTTGGTTTAGAAATTTCCTTAATCCTGCCTCCATGAACAGGTCGGGCTTAAAGGAGAGGCTATGAATCTTAACTCTCCCAACAGCATCTCCTCAGTTGATTGGATGGATGCGTCATTAATCGCACAAAGACAACAGCCACTGACCTGGCATAAGGTATTGCATATTGAAGGAGATTACTGAGTTAAATCTGTTACAGATCACTGAAGTCTCTGATGACATTTTAATTGCAGGCTTATTTCAATGCCCCAAAAGGTGATGAGCCATTGGCCATAGACATGAGTGGTATGGGGAAAGGTCAAATATGGATTAATGGACAGAGCATTGGAAGATATTGGACTGCATATGCCAGTGGTGATTGTAATGGATGTAATTATGCTGGCACATTTAGGCCTCCCAAATGTCAGCTTGGTTGTGGACAACCAACCCAGCGATGGTAAAGTCCTTGTTCATAACATCACCTAAGAGTTAGAAAAAGAAATGTCGTATTTAGCAGAGACAAAGAGATATGAAATTGACCTCTGTCGCTCATGGGAATTTAATTCTTCAGGTACCATGTGCCACGATCTTGGTTGAAGCCAACGCAGAATCTCTTAGTTATCTTTGAGGAACTTGGAGGTAATCCATCCAAGATTTCTCTGGTGAAGAGATCGATGACCAGTGTCTGTGCGGATGTGACCGAATTCCACCCAACTCTTAAGAATTGGCATATTGAGAGCTATGGAAAATCGGAAGAGTTCCACAACCCAAAAGTTCACCTGCGGTGCAGTCCAGGTCAATCAATAAGTTCAATCAAGTTTGCGAGCTTTGGAACTCCACTTGGCACTTGTGGCAGCTACCAGCAAGGAGCTTGCCATGCTCAGAGCTCATACGACATCTTAGAGAAGGTACTAATAAATAGGGACGGGTAAATTTGTAGACAATATATAACAAACAACGATCTGGCATGTTTAACCCTATCAATGACCTGAATCATTGCATTTAGAGTAAAAAAGTCCATTCACCGCATTCATACAGTCAAGTAAATCTCTGGCATTCACAAGAACTCAAAGCATGAACATGCACCATAGAATGCAATATCCCATGTTGAACTGTGTTGAAAGATCAGTTTTTACTTTTTTGCGTGTTAATTCAAGTTCCTCTACATAATTGCAGAATTGCATCGGAAAGGAGAGATGCTCGGTGACGATATCTAACAGCAACTTCGGGCGAGACCCATGTCCGAATGTGTTGAAGAGATTGTCTGTCGAAGCTGTTTGCACTCCCACGGAATGGAGGGGCTAATTAGATACCAAGACAGAATCACCTCTCCTCACTTAACCATACACTGCCAGCAAGACAAACAAGAAAAAAGAATAAAAGGGGTGCCGGAGTCTGTTGTAGGCTTAAGTTATGAGGTAAATTAACTAGTGTGTAAATTAGTGATTGGTAGATGATGAGATAGGTGAAATTGTGAGTTCCTTGGGGTTCTGCAATTCGGGGCCCTTAGGCGAATTCTTTCCCGGTCCCCGGGCTTTTAACCGGAGACGCCACTGGGAAAATGAGTTCATTTGTAGTTGTGTGAGTCCATTTCATTTTCTGTATTGGCTGGGGACGAAAAATGAGGACCCAGTTAAGAGGTTCATGTCGGGAGTGGATCCTGGTGTGACCATTTGCTGTTGTTACCCTTGTGCAGTTCCTGATGAATTGTTAAGTTTTTCAGCATTCTGATGTCTTGGCTTCAACATGCTTCGTGCATTTAGTTATAGCACAAGGTCTCTATACCACATCGGTCGCGCGAGCGATCGAGTAGAGCAGCAGTTCGACCCTAGCACGGTTACGGAATCATATTTCCTTTCTCTTGATAACGAGAACTATCAGGATGCTGTCCATCCATAAGCAGAAATTTCATGATCTGCCAAATTTTACTGGAGGAACTCACCTCTTTTCTTTCTTCCCTTTTGTTTTCTGAGGAAGATGCCGTAAATGGGGTCCAACTGGAACGACTCACATGGATTATAGCGTCTCTGGAACTCGTTCAGGTCCTATCAAACCTCATCTCAGATTATCTGGCCATATTGCGTAGAGGCTCCATCCATGGTTGGAACACTTACCTCCACAAGACTTGCCATGCATTATCTGCTCATCCTAAAGACTCCGAAAGTAGCACGATATGCAAAATGGTCGCTTGGGAATCACAATTTTACGGAGATGGACGGAAAAAAGTTATAAAAAAAAAACACTCTGAACATCCTCTATGCATTCGATTCTGACCAAATCATCACTAAAGCTATTCGTATTCTTGAGACGCTACGGCAGAAACATACTGGGAATTTTGGTCAGCAGTTCGATGGCTCTTGAACATGAAGAGCTTAATCAGCTACACTGACCCATTTCCACATTCTTCCGCAAAAAACTACCTGTCCTATCACCCAAACAAAGTCACCTGCTACCAAGAGTTCACTAGCATACTGTTGATATCGCCATAAAAAAATCAGAGTAATTACCTTCGAAAGCCATAGTACGATTCTAGTTGTGGAATAGGACTCGCCAGCTCCCCTTTTGGAGCAGCGTAAAGAGCAAAATATACTTTCTTCATGAGAAAATAGAATTCAAAGAGAAAAAGCGAGTGATATGGTCAAATTTGTCCCTCTTAATTTCATACAAGAGTGAAACAACGAATATATATGGTTTCATCTAGTGAAAAGAATCACTTTTGTTTTTTTTTTTTTTTTTAATAATGAATTTGCTTGAATTACTAGCAAACTTAAGATGGTCCGAAAGGAGAACAATGAACCAAGCAAACTTCTCAACATTGTGGAACTATACACCAAGTATTCTTCTCATCCAATAATCACCGAGTTGGCCAAACATAGCACCATATTATATATTCGAGTAATGTTATAGGAAGACATATTCACAACTCTAGCATACTAAGTATCGTGATAGATTGTTGGGTATTTTAAACAAGTGAATCATATTCGGAAGAGACCATGTAGCTAACGCTTATCTGACCATAGGTTCACCAAAGACCCCCATGTCCACATAAACTCTGCGCTCTCTCTCTCTCTCCCTCCCCGCACGCCACCTTGGCCTTGACCCCGCCATCTTCCTCCATCCCTGCTTGCCACCTTCCAAGGCGCAACCGTATACAATTTGGAAGAGAAGTCTTATCAAACAGCACCCGGTTTGATCGATGAAAGTTGATAAATAATTTTTTTTTTCCCATTTGGCCAAAAGAAAATGTCAACAAGTCTCTTTCTTCCTTGTCAGTGTTAGTTCTCTAATCGAGAAAATATTACATGTACTAGTTCTGCCACGTCATTTGTACACCGGTCAATTTAGAATGCGACATGTGCTGCATCGGGCCCACTTTGCAAAAATCTTATGCTTTCCTCTATTGGTTATTGTGTGGGGCCCACCTTGCAAAAATCTCTCTCTCTCTCTCCCTCTCTCCCCCTGTGTTTATCATCCACAGCCACACGCCTGAAGCTCCAATGGCCATGGGCTTTTGCGAGCTTGAGCTCAAGTGACACCATGGTGGCAAGATATCAAAGCTCAGGTGACCATGGCTATAAGCTCAAGATATGGCAGCCATGATTGCGACCTTGTCCTCAAGTCGCCATGGCATGGCTGCTGCTAGCTCAAGTTCAAGCTAGCAACTTTAGGCCCAAGCAAGAACTCTGCGGCCATGGAAGCTGGAGACTCCATATTGAGCATTTGTGTCGTTTGAGTGTCTCGATCTAGCAGCCATGGATATGAGTTTGTTGCCATGAATGAAAGAGATGGATTCTCTTGTCTCTTCATAAAAACTAAACTTGGATCTTGCGTAATTGTCCAGGGGTAAAAAAGTTGTTGGATGCAAGTGGGTCTTCAGAAGAAAAGAGGAAATTTCAAGAGAATAATTCAAAGCACATTTGGTAGCTAAAGGTTTTAGTAGAAAGAGGGGATTGATTTCAATGAAGTTTTCTGTCCAATTGCAAAATATAATTTTATTTGTGTGAGTTCAAAGCTCAGGCACACTATGGCCACGACCTCGAAGCTCAAGTGGCAACGGCCACGAGCTTGAGGTCGAGCTCAAAACTTTAGAGGCCAAGGCTACCCCAGGCTCCAGGTTCGAGGTTGAGCTCCATGGCCAAAGCAACCATGAGCCTTGTGCTCGGGCTTGAGCTCTAGCCACGGCGGACACAAGAGAAAAGAAGAAAAGCAAGTGCTAAATAGAGAAGATGGGCTTGATGCGAGCATGACTAACAAGCTCTAGGCTCGAGGTTGAGCTTCGTGGCCATGGCGGCCACAAGCCCTGGGTTTGAGCTCCACGGCCGGGGATGGAGTAGATGTCAATGACACCAATTCACTTGTTTAAAATGCCACAATAATCTATCACAACACTTAGTATGCCAGAGTTGTGAATACGTCAAATCTATAATGCAATGCTATGTTTGGCCAACTAGCTCATTATGGCAACCATGGTCGCAACCTCATGCTCAAGTCGCCATGGCTGCTGTTAGCTCAAGTTCAAGCTAGCAACTTTCAGCTCAAGCAAGAACTTTACGGCCATGGAAGCTGGAGACTTCATATTGAGCGTTCGTGCCTTCGAGTGTCTCAATCTAGTGGCCATGAACTGGAGTTTGTTGTGATGAACGAAGAGATAGAGTCCCTTCATAAGAACTAAACTTGGGATCTTGTGAAATTCCCCGAGAGTAAAAGAGCTGTTGATGCAAGTGAGTCTTCAAAAGAAAAAAAAAAAGGGAATTCCAAGGTTGAAGATGAAAGATTCAAAACACGTTTGGTAGTGAAAGGTTTTAGTCAGAAGGAGAGGATCAACTTCAATGAAATGTTCTCTTTAATTGTGATACATAGTACCATTCAAATACATTCAAAACTTGGCCACCATGGCCACAAGCTCGAAGCTCAAGTGGCTGTTGCCACGAGCTTAAGGTCGAACTTGAAACTTGAGCAGCCAAGCCTTGTGCTCGGGCCATGGCGGACGCAAGAGAAAAAGAAGAAAAGCAAGTGCTAAATAGAGAAGATGAGCCTAATGCGAGCATGACTAACAAGGTCTTGGCTCAAGGTTGAGCTTCCTGGCCATGGTGGCCACGAGCCTTGAGCTCGACCTTCACGGCCAAGGACGGAAGTCAGTGACGCCAATTTGGATGAGCTGTTGGGAGCTGTTGGGAGATACTTTGACGTCGTCCGATCTCGGCGGAGAGATGAGGAATTGGAAAGGGAGTTGAAGAGACAAAGTCAAGAGAGAGTGAGTGACAAGAGGGAAGGGAGTTAAGTGGGCTCCAAATCGAACACATATCGCCACATGAATGGACCATGACATGGATGACGTTGCATCGGAGTTGTATGTAATATTTTCTCACTCTAATCAATGTGTGTTTTTTCTAATAATTATTGATTAGATTTTCTTGTTCTTCTGGGCTGGTACCAAAAAAAAAAAAAAAAAGAAAAACCACAACAGATGAAACTGAGTTCGAAAAATCACAGACAAAACTATTGCTTCAAAAGCTAACTCAAAAAAATATTACATTTCGTCAAACGCCTGCCCATTTGCTACTACTTCACATGAAGAAGCCAAACTAAACTACAATATATCGCATCAACAGCACCAAATTCATATACACAAGGTGTATAACATGAAGATCACGATAAAAAAAAAAAAAAAGATCCAAAATTTACCAGCTTGCCGGGTTCGTTGCTCTTGTTGAGTTGCTTGCTCCACGACTTGATGCTGTGGCAAAAGATCACCTGTCCGTCTTCCACCATCTCTCCCCCTCCCTCTCTCAAACAAACCCGCCCCACTTCCGCTATATCTCTCTCTGTCCCTCCTCTCTCGAACACACCCGGACGCAAGAAGAAAGAAGAGAAGGTCGCCACTCTATATATTGAGATGGATACAAATAAAGAGAAGAGACTCTTTATATATTAAAATAGACTTAATCACGACCGTAAATCTCTCATCAATCTAATAATGGAGATTGTATCTTCCCATCTACCAATTTTCTACATTTATTATAGAAGATTCTAGAATAATGTACAATTACAATATTGCTCATCCTTGGGAACATTCTAGAGAACACTAGAAAAGATCATCTTCTCGGATGTTTCATGGTCCTTCCATTGTAGGAAACCTCGGGACTGTAACATTTTCCCCCACCTGTTTGGGTGACACCCTAGTTGCGTCTTTAGGATTGCATCAACTTGCTTCTTGAATTGCCAAAGAGCATCCGTGGGTTTCCAACATGCTTCACTCTCTATAACACCCTTCCATCAGATCAAATTCTCATGCTTTGGCACACAATATTGCTTCCATATGACTCAATCCACCGTGATGAAGTGGACGTATTGATCATACGAGGTTTTTGCCCCAAGTGGCGGCCTTTGCAAGTCTCCTCAATCTAGATCTTCCTCATCTACATGGAAAAGTTTAAGCATACTAATATGAAACATCGGATGTACTTTTAATTTTGGTAAGACCTCCAGCTTATATGCGACCTTCACAACTTGTCACGTTAGTCGAAATGGCCCCTTGTAGAGACTGATGAAACCTATGTGCATGTCCCTGTATTGAAGAACCCAAGTGTAGCTTGGCCAACACTAGTCTCTGATTTGGTATTCCACGTGTTGTCATTTCTTATCGGCCTACTTCTTTCATGCTTTGAAGCCTTATGTAAACAAGTTCGCGCCAAGTCCACTTGGGCTTGTCATTTCTTGGTGAACTTGTAAGTGATGGGCTATTCTCTCAATAGCTTGTTGCAATTGTACTCGAAGTGAGTGGTTACTACTCCCATCACGATCTCGAATGGACTTTGGGTCATGGACTCGTTCCGCTATAGGTTATAGGAGAACAAAGCTACATCAATCAACTTTGCCCAATCCCTTTGAGTTGTGCTTATGTAGTGTCGGAGGTACAATGCCAAGAGTTCATTCACCTACTCCGTCTAACCATCTATTTGGGGATGTGGACTTGTGAAGAAGTTGAGATCTGACCGCAGTAGCTTGAAGAGTTCGATTTAGAATCATTCAATGAATCGAGAATCATTCAATGAATTGAAAATCATAATCGCTCACAATCGTTTGTGACACTCCTCAATACTTGATAATGTGCTTCGAAAATAATTTGACCACCTCCTTCGCTGGAAATCCTTCCTAGTAGGTACGAACGTTGCATAGTTAGAAAACCGATCCATTACGACCATGAGTGTCCGACACCCTTAAGCAAGTTTATGATAAATCCATGGAAATGCTCTCCCATAGATGCTCCGAGACAGGAAGTGGTTCTAAAAGCCCTATTGGCAACCATTGCTCCATGGCTACGCAACCCAAATGGATTGGCTAATTAGGGCCTATTTGGTAACCATCCCAACAATACCAAATTCTAATTTTTTGTTCTCAGAATCAGTTTGGGACGAGAATCGCGTTTGGTAAAAATTTTGTTCCCAGAATTAGTTTGGGACGAGAATCAAGAATAAAAAATAAGTTGATTTTTGTTCCGGGAACAAGATTGAGAATCAAAACTCTTCTTCTTCTCTTTTCTTCTTTTTCATCGACCGCCATCCCGCAGCCGCCGCCCGCCAGCGTCCGCCGGTTGCCGCCGCCCATCATCGTCCGACGCCGTTCGCCGGTCACTGGCGATTAGTTCGACGAGCTCGCTGGAGGCTCGCCAGGCTAGGGCGAGGTCCAGTGAGCTCACCGGAGGCAAGCCTAGCTACTAGCGAGGCTCGCCCAACCCCGCCGATGGCCAGGTGGGCCTCGCCCAGCTACCGGTGAGGCCGAGCCGACGAGGGCCGGCCTCGGCGAGGGGCGCAACCGGCCCTGAAGAAGAATTAGAATAGGAGAAAAAATAAAATAAAAAAAAAAAAAAAAAAAAAAAAAAAAAAAAAAAAAAGGAAAACATTATAAAAGTTATTTAAATTTTATTTAAAAATTAAAATAAATTGATTTGGAACAGAATCAATGAACACTGTACCAACGCAATTCTATTCCAGAATAAAAAATTTGTATAGTTACCAAACGCGTTTTTACTAGAATCGGTTCCTAAAACGGAGAATAAAAAATAATCATTTCTGATCAAAATTTGTTCCCGGAAATAGAATCGTTACCAAACGCGCCCTTAGATACCAAGACAGAATCGCCTCTCCTCACTTAACCATACACTGCCAGCAAGACAAACAAGGAAAAAAAGAAGAAGAATAAAATGGGTGCCAAAGTCTGTTGTAGGCTTGAGGTAAATTAGCATGGACTAGTGTGCGAGTCCATTTCGTTTTCTGTGTTGGCTGGGACGAACATTGAAGACCCATTTGAGATGTTCATGTTGGGAGTGGATCCCGGTGTGACCATTTGCTGCTGTTAACCTTGTGCAGTTCCTGATGAATTGATAGTGTTCGGCATTCCAATTTCTTGGCTTCAACATGCTTTGCGCATTTAGTTATAGCGCCAGGTCACCTAACTGCTTATCGGTATCAGATGCACGCAACCGGTGAGGATGTGATCGACCGATGCAGTTGCCAAATTGCCAAGTAAAGCAGCAGGTTCAACACTAGCACAGTTGTGGAATGATATTTCCTGTCTATCGATAATGAGAACCATCAATGCTGTCCATCCATGGAACAGAGATTGCGTGGTCTGCCAAATTTTATTGGAGGGACTCGCCTCTTTTCTGTTTTCCATTTTGGTTTCTGAGGAAGATGCCGTAAGTGAGGTCCAAGAGGAACAACTCCCAAGGATAATAGTGTCTTTAGAACTCATTCAGGTCCTATCAAACCTCATCCCAGATTATCCAGCAATATTACGTAGAAGCACCACCTACGGTTAAAACACTATCTGCATGAGACTTGCCATATATTATTTGCTCATCCTAAATACTCCCAAAGTAGCATGATATGTGTTATTTTCGCTTGGGAATCACAATTCTACAGAGATGGACGTAAGGTGCTGCGAGACATCCGACGCAGTGAATGTAGACAGGCATGTCTACTGAAAACCAGGTTCAAAGCAATCTCATAACATCAAAGGGACACTGTATGCAACTCCTTAAAAGAAAGAAGAGAGATTGTATGTAGCTTGGTCGATAGCATTTATATGATGATTAAGCCGAAGCGGTTGCCATGTGCTTAGCTAAAGTCATCTGCAGCTGATCCTTCTGGGCTCCTACCACCCTGTCAACAATCTTTCCTCCCTTCACAAACATGAAAGTCGGCATCGCCTCCACGGCCCACTCTTGAGCGACCGTCTGCAAAAGAACGGAAAGTCATTCCTTCATGAGTTCGACAACACTTGCAGAGCAGAACTTAGACAGCTAGGCTGTCATCTATTAAGACAAATTTCCATCATTCATGTAGGCCCAGGAAATGTAGTCCTCGGATTATTTTACCTTCAGCTCATCAACATCAACTTTCAGAAACAGAACATTAGGAAATTTCTTGGCCAGCTCAGCTAGGAATGGTGCAATGAAACGGCATGGTCCGCACCATGAAGCAGTGAAATCGACAACCACCTGTTTCAAACAAAAAAGAAAAAAACAAACTCGGTGAACATCATATGCATTTCAATTCTGACCAATTCATCAACGAAACTAGTGAAGTTATAAAATGAGACGCTACAGCAGAAACATCCTGGAAATTGTTAATTGGCAGTTCAATGGCTCATGAACAGGAAGAGCTTAATCAGCCACACTGACCCATTTGCTCATTCTTCCACTAAATTATACTGAAAGAAATATAATACCTGTACTATCACCCAACCAAAGTCACCTGCTATTAAGAGTTCACTAGCAGACTGCTGATATTGCCATAAAAAATCGGAGTATTTACCTTTGAAAGCCATACAACGACACTAGTCATGAACTGACTCAGCCAGCTCCTCTATAGTATTGGTAGAGAAGCAATGTATGTACTTTCTTCATGAGAAAATAGAATTCAAAAGAAAAGGAGAGTGATATGAACAAATTTCTCCCCCTTGATTCATACGAGAGTAAAAAGATGACTAAGTATGATTCTGTTTAGCGAAAAGAATCACCTTTCTTGCGAGATTTACTTGGGTTACAAGCAAAACTTAAGATAGTCAAAAGAAGAACGATCGACCAAGTAAGCTAATCAACATCGGGAAACTATATACCAAGTATTCTTCCTGTCCTATGCTTAGTGAATCGGCCAGACATAGCACCGCATTATAAACTCAGGTAATGCCATATCAACCCCTATTCACAACTTCGGCATACTAAGTGTTGAGACAGACTGTTTGTGGCATTTTAAACAAGTGAATCATTCCTGGGAGGAGGTTATGCCGTGCAAGCCATTCACGTTTCTTTTAACGCACTCGCCCGTCGATATATAGCCAAGCACATAAAAACCCTAATAAGCAAAGACAGCCGAACCCGCACGATCTCTGCGCTCTCTCTCTTCCTCGGCCTCGACCCAGCCATCCCCCACCATCCTCGCCGCCACCATCGCCACCCCTCGTCCCCCCACAGCCGGCCCGCCACCTTCCAACACGCAGCTCGCCTCCAGATCCCGTTCCCGTCACATATGATTTCGGGTCTGAACGATGAAAGTTGATGATAATCTCCTTGAAAAGCATTGCTTCTCTTCCCTGTCAGCGTCACTGCTCAGATCAACGTGCTTCTTTCTGATAATTTTTTTTCTTTTTCTCGGTTTCATCAATTAGGTTTTCTCGTTCGTCCCGGCCGGGGCCAAAAAAAAAAAAAAAAAGGGACCGCAAACAAATGCGCCGCCGATCCAGAAGAATCCAAGACAAACTACCGCCTCGAAAGCCGACTCGAGATTGCATTTCGTCGAACGCCATGCCCATCTGCTGCGACTACTTTCACGCGCGGAAGCGAACTAGACGACAGCATATCGCATCGACAACGCCAGATTCATGTGCACAACGCATGAAAAGGATCCGAAAATTTCTCACCAGCTTGTCGGGCTCGTTGCTCTTGGCGATCTGCTCGCTCCACGACTCGACGCTGTGGCAACTGATCACCTGACCCTCTTCCGCCATCTCTCTCTCTCTCTCTCTCTCTCTCTCTCACAAACGCGCGCGCACAAGAAGGAAGGAGGAAGAATGATGATGGAAGAAGGAGAGAAGGAAAAGAGAGAAGGTGGTCACGTTATTGATGTAAAACCACCTTCCTGCGCATTTATGAAAGTTCGTGAACTTCCCTCAAAATACGTACGACGCCAGCTCACGTTTGATCCTGTCGTTTTGTCGTAAATTGCAACTTTACCGCCGACGGATGAGGATCGTCTCCCTAGCCGAAACGATGGACTCGTGCTCCATTTGTCGCAATCGGCACTTCAAAAAGAGAGTGAAGAAAAGCTTGTACAAATCTAAAATCTAAAAAAAATCGTTTTACAAAATAAATTTGTATCCCAGCCTTAACCCAAAAATAATTCACTCAAAAGCAAATGTACTCTAACTAACCAAGTACTCTCGGATAGGACCAATGAAATTAATTTTCACATAGAAAATCATCCAGTAGAGTCAAATTCCACACATCCGAAAAAAATTTTTTTCAGATAACACAAGGTGTTCTAAAGTTAGGCCTCCATTTATTTCCCCAGAAAATGAATAATCTAAATACTATTTTCTCACCTTAAATAATTAAAATGAAAGTTTTTTTTATTATCGATAATAATTTATATTTAAATATTACGATGAAAAAATATTTCATCAATTTATCTTTACAAACCATCCAAGTGATTATTTCTGGAAAACGGAAGATTTGAGTAATCCCTAGGCAAAATCTCCTGCCCACCCCTCCAACAAAGAGCAGAACAGACTACCAACCAAACGGCACTGACCAATTCAAGAGACCAGAAATCAGAATGACGCCGCAGTATGTACAGTGTGCACTAAAAACCGTGTCTTGCGTGGGTGATAAGAAATCCGTGCGAAGGTGTTTTTACATGCCACTACGGGGAGAGCTCTACAACTGGATCGTATTCGGAAAACAGTATGTCCCGAGGAAAAACCACCCCACGAGGAGGAAGGCCAATGATGCCCAGATCGCCAGGAAGGTCGAGCCTCCGAGGATGAGCCCGAGCGGGAAGGTGATGACGAATGGCAAGACGGATCTCAAGATCGCCGCTTTGTTCACCCAGCGGCCCTCCAGAAGGAACAGGATGGCCAGGTTCACCACGTTCCATCCGCTGGATCGGAAGCCCAACCTGTTCAGGTTGTTGGCCACGAAGGAGTGGCAGTTGCAAGTGAAGAGGTTGTAGTGATGGTGTTGAAACTCCTGGGTGCTCTTTCTCAGTGCTTCGTCCCAAGTCAATACGTCCCTTCTAAATTCATCCTCTTGGTTTTGATCCTCGTTGTAGTCGGATTTACAGGACAGAAAAGAACACTGTGGAGAACATGTGAACAGATAGCATGACGCCCGGCATAATTCATACTATAGAAAACCACTACAACCTTAAGTCATGGCCGTTCGGGAAAAAAATGTTCACGTCACAATTGAAACGTGAGCCTACCTTCTCGTTGCTTATCTGCAGGTAACGAGTTGCTGCCCCGAATGTAAAATTATCTACGCATACAAAATTGGGCCCTGCAAAGTCCAGGATTACTCCATCCTCTCGGCATATTCCAACATGCCCGATGAAAGGGATAAACCACGAGATGACCGGAAGGGGTGACCAGACAATGCAGTATGGGAAGCGTGCTCTTCTTGGATCAATTTGAAAGCTTTTAGGAGAACTTTCTTCAATCATTACGTTGTGTTCAGGGTCCATGTTTGATTCCATTTGAAAAGACTAAACACAGTCACCTGCATCGAGTGATGATTGAGACATGAAAACATCCACTAAGCAAACAGCAAAAAGTCAAAAGACAGTGCAAGGCTAGATAAATCGTGGAATGGTTACTATAAAAAAAAAAAGGGTGCTCGTTTACTCAAAGTCTTCCTGGTGTGAGTGCCCATGAGACAACAGTTTTAACCATAAATTCCCTCTGATAAAGCACACACAAACTGAATAGTGGATTGCAACATCACATCCTCTAGCAAATCATCAATATAAATCAGTGGAGGAGCATTACTAATCGGTATGCTACCTCTAGAGACCTGCTGCCTCTATCACATGATTAATTGGATAAATTGTCTGCCATCTAATACAAAATGGATTGTCTAAAGTACGGGCAACTATCTGGCAGCATTTTCTGGGGGAAAACAAGATATCCTTCATTTCTCTATTTATTAGGGAAATCTAAAGCAAGCCCCATGACTAAAGTCTAAAACCAAACTTCATGTACAGAGATCTTAGAAATCTAAAGAGACTGCCAACAACAGATTTACCAACTTGAAAGCACATTTCAAGCCTGCAGAAATTACGTAATTTGCAGCCCGGAATTAATACATGATGCCAAACACTCACATTGGTAGTGGCAACATCAATTGTCAACATAATACTCCGAACAGTTACTGCAAAAAAAAAACAAAAAACGGAGCACCCCAAATTATACTCCTGTATGCTGTGCCCAGTTTTACAGATAGTGTGCTTTCTTGGCAACTCTCCCTTCTAAATCTAGAGTAATACCACAGAGGCACTTCTTCCATATCCATAATGAGAAGCTCCATTACTCAGACCTTTCCTCCATTAAAGTCTCCTCACAAATAGCCATGTTCTATCCATCCAGTCAATATATTAACCTGATTTAGTTGAGATGAACAAACATCTCCATCAGCGAACATCAACACCAACACGTCATGCTCACCTGATTCTCATCAATGAGCGAATCAGCTTCGACGGCGAACACATTATGTGCCTCGACACGACCAAATCAACTTTATCAAGCTACGAAATGATACGACCAAACCTATTCTGACTAAAGAGAAGCAAACAAACGTCTCAATTGCCGAACTCATCATGCTCACCTGATTCTCATTAATGAGCGAATCAACTACAATGCCAAACACATTACACGCCTCGACACAACCAAATCAAGTTTATCAAGCTACGAAAGAGAAGCAAACGAACGTCTCCATCGCCGAACATCAACAGCAACTCATCATGCTCACCTCATTCTCCCAAACGACCGAATCAACTTCGACGCCGAACACATTACACGCCTTGAAACGGCCAAATCAAGTTTATGAGGCTACGAATCGATAGAATCGCGCCTATTCCGACTAAAGAGAAGCACGCATGCTCTGCATCCGTGGCGATCCATTCCTATTGGCATTTTGACATTCCCAACACAAGACAACACGAGAATCTACCTAGAAAGACTCACCTCCGGGATCGCGAGAACCAGAAAAACCGCGGAAACGCAGAAAGAAGCGAAGAAAAAATCATCAGAAACGAACAACCTCCCGGCGAAATCAATCGCCTTCCGTGTTCGATCAACTGAACATCGCCGGAGAATCAACGAAAAGCGAAACCTGACTTCCGAATCGAGAGATTCCGTCGCCCGCGAGTCGCCGGAGAGAGAGAGAGAGAGAGAGAGAGTTACCTCGTGCGGATGAGGAGGAACGAAGCTCTCCGGTTCCCGAGTCCGACGGAAGACGAGAAATGGACTTCGGGAGGAATAGGAGATTCGCATCTCCCGGTCCGCCCCGCAGGACCCGAACCGAATGACCGATCGGGTCGGATCAGCGGGGCGGGAATTCGAAAGCGTCTAGTAGACGCCGTCTACCAATTTCGCCGTATCCCTCCCTTTTGTTTATGCCGGAACCCTGCATTTATTCGAATTCGATCCATGTCGCCAAAAGTATGATATCTACTATTTAGGGACGATCGATTCCCGATCCGGTCCAGTTCCAAGGTAGAATAAAAAATCGGATTGGGAGAATTGATTGGTCTTGGAACCGGTCACTTTTTCTCCCACTAAAGAATGTTTATACACAATGAGAGAGAGACAAATCCTAAAATATTGACGGAAGTGACAATTAGTGAAGAGTCGTTATGCGGTAGCTTGTGGTAGCACTAAATAACATAATGTTTACTTCATATTTTACTATTTTTTTGAAGAAAAAAAAAAAAAAAAAGATACATGTAGTTGGTTCGCTCCGGTCCAGTTTCATTCTCCCTTGGAACTAATTAGCGGATTGCCTCAACATTGGTTCCACTTTTGGAAACCGAAAATAGACCAACACTCCCAAGAATTACACTCCACCAGCTAATTCGGTTTGGTCTGCGTGATGAGCCAATCTTTTTTGCATATCCGTAATATTTATATCTTGCCTTAGGAAATAATGAGAAAAAAAACACATTGATTTTTAAATGTGCTTTAAAAATTGTGTTAATATTACGAAAAACTCCAAATTGGTATATTTATAATAAATTTACCTCAAACCAATTTTTTAATCAATAAACTAGTACACTTATAACAAATTTATTCTCTGTTAGTTTTCGCTAAATTTTACCATCAAATTACTGAGTTAAATGACATATGTACCAGTTTGGGATTTTACCCCTCCTTGTTATAAGTATATTAGTTTATAGTTTTTCGTGGTATTAATCCAATTTAACGGAAACTAAATTAGGGAAAATTTGTCATAAATGTACCAATTTGAGTGTTTTTGTGGTCAAAAAATTAGTTTTGGGTAAATTTATATAAATCTACTAGTGTGGGATTTTTCACAGTACTAATCCTTAAAAATTTAAAGTAACAATATAAACTTTATGTAATTAGCTTATTTGTGATACTTTAAATTATTAGACCTCGTTCATTGTCCATATCATGGATATCCAAGTAGGTATGATTTCGATCTCTGCCCTTGGTTTTTGTGTTATAATTTTCTGTATTGGATTACATATATGAATTATATTTAATTTTACCGTTAGAAATGATATATAACAATTGACTGACGAGCATATTAGTTTGTTATGTTGATATGTGTAAGATAAATATAAAATAATACATTTATATTTATGCTTTTTATTGCTATGTTTAATAAGGGTGATTAGAAAGGAAAAGGATGGATTCAAATAATTACGAGAGATATTATTTTGATAGGATTGAGTTATAATGAAAAAAAAAAAGAGAAGAAAAATTGCATGATTCTCGAGTCTGCCAAACGGGCGGTGGCTATGGATGGGGGGAGAGAGAGAAATCAAATTTTTATTTTTTAAATTATAAATCAATGTCCCTGTGGCTGTCATTGAAGATGAATAGAAAAAAATTACGTGTGTCATATCAGCAGCTAATGTGGCACTATGAAAATGTTGAACAAACACCACATTAGTAATTAATGGATCATTTAGGGTGTGCATGGTAACACTCCAATTTCTCTATTATTTTGTTCTTTTATTCCCTAAAATAAAATAAGAACATAAATCCGTTTATTAATGTTAACTGATTTTTCTATTTCTTAGAATAAAAAAGTAGCTGGAAAGTGGATTTGAAATAGAAACATGAAGTTGAAAAAAAATTTCTTGTTTCGAGAACAATTTCTAGAAATAAATCATTTTCTTTCTTTTCTTTTTTTCTTTTCTTCTACTTCCTCATCACTTGTTGCTCCTCACCGTCCGTTACCCTCCATCGGCCGTTGCCAGCTGCTAGTCATCGCCGCCGGTAGCCGGCTGCCAGCCCTTGCCATTAGTCCCCCGCCGTTGGCTAAAGGAGGAGCAAGAAGAAGAAGAGATGGAAAAAAGAAAAATCTAAAAAAAATTACTAAAAAATTCAAAGAAATTCTACATTATAAAAAAATATTTGTGGATCATATTCTTTTTCTATTTCAAGAATATAAATTTTATATAGTTACCAAAAGCGTTTTTTTCAAAAATTATTTCAAGGAATAGAAATAGAAAAAGATTATTTTTACAAAAAAATTATCCTCGTCATAGAAATGTTATTATAAATTTATTTTGTTCATCTCTAAGCCATCTCTAAGCCCTCATTCTTCCTGACACTCCTCCATCATCAATCACCGCCCGCCTCTGTGACAAGCAAGCCTCGTAGTGTTACCATCATCGTCACTCTTTTGCTTGGTTGGCAAAACCTGTATATTATAATTGTATCGTGAAATTCACAGAGACTTGCTAGGGAGAAACTTTCGTTTCTTTCAAAAAAAACAAAAAGGAAAAAAGAAACTTTCGTTTTGGGTTGGTTCTTTCTAGCTTTGGACAATACATTTAAGAGAAGGAATTGGGGTGTCGGTCCTTTTTTTTTCACAATTTTCTAACTTATGTGAGGTTGAGCCATTATTATGCTCAAAGGGTAATACTAGAAATAATCGATTTAGTGGTGAAATCCATCTTACCGCAAATTGGTTGAGCAAGAAAGCATGGGTTTGTTTGGGCAATTCAAATGAATCTGTCGCTCTAACGATCGAGTCTTATCTGTTCGACTTTGTGTATGTATTGATGAGTCTAGATCAACTCCAGTCCTTGTGTCGTGGCTCTTTGGCATCGCCCATCAGCCAACCCACAATTTGTGTCATTGTCTCTCTACTCGAAGATCACGACTACTTGCGAAATTGCCATGTATGGCATCGCTGGCCAGGAGGTACACTAGATCTAAGGTTGCCCATGGTCGGCGACGTTGATTCTAGGTTCGATAAGGTTTTTGACATCCAGGGCCTAGATTCGACACACTTTGCACAAGGACAGAAGGTAGAGCTCGATGGTTTGTGATTAATGCTCGGGATTAGGGATGAGCATGCTTTCAAGTTAGAACTTCGAATTGAAGCAATGGATTGGTGGGATTCCGGCTTTTAAAAATTGAGAAACCTGTTTTGATCGGTAGATTGTAGGTTTTCGATAGGTGGAACTTGGATTTGAATAATGTTTTTGTGTTTCCTGTCTTTGCATGATTCGTATTCCATAGCATTTGATAATGAGTATATCATTTGAAACTACTAATCTGAACTTTCATTTTATGATCGAGATTTTATTTTGTTAATATTCCATATTCTTTATGTGTCTAAATATAAGTTGAGGTTAATAGATTTAGCAGATGTGCTGGTCATTAGATGTAAAAATTCATTTTAATCATTCAATTAATGATATATGTGGAACTTAAAACCGACCTTAGAACTTATGATAGGGTAGTTTGAGGTTTGGAAGTATAATTTCTCAAAAATAAAGATTTCATTCTAGCATATAAATTCTAGGTTCTAAGGAGAGCTTGTATGGAATATGGAACCATTCACCTGTACTTGCTTGTGATGACAGTGAAGCGGCGAGAAGGTGCGCGAGCTACAGTGGGGATGCCCCGTGGAGGCAGAGCTGATTGTTGGGTGTGGCATAGCTCTCCCCTATGCCATTATTGCCTTTTATCGCCATAGATATCTACTGACTTAGGTGCTGTTTGGTAACGTGCCAAACAGTGCATGATTCTGATTTTTTGTTTTCAGAATCAGTTTGGGACGAGAATCGTGTTTGGTAAAATTTTTGTTCCCGAGAACGGTTCGGGACAAGATTTGAGAATCAGAAAAAATTTGATTCTCTGTCCGACAATCAGAAAAAGAATCGAATCCGTCCTCCTCTGCTTAGTCCACTCTCTCGTCCTCCTCTGCTCATTCTCACTCTCTCATCCTCCTCTGCTTAGTCTCACCTCTCATCCTCTCATCTCTGCTCAGTTTCACTCTCTCGTCCTCTCATCTCCCTCTCCCTCCTCCAGAACGGCGATGGCAAGCTCCTTAAGAACGGCGACGACGATTGCTGCTTCTTCATCGTTGAAGCTGCTTGTTCAAGGTGAGTTCCCTTCACTCGCATCTATGGTTCCTCGTCTGCGACGGCTGGCGGGAGCGCCACCGGGCTCGAGTCCGCGGGCGATCTGGCCGAGGGGTCGCTCGGCGAGCGACCCTTGGGCCCGACGCGGCGGGAGCCCTCACTAAGTTGGCCGAGGGTGAGCGACACTGAGGCCAACACGGCGTCGCTCGCCCTCGGCCAGCTCGGCGAGGGCACCCGCCGAGTCGGGCCCAGGGCGAGCGACGCCGAGCGACCCTGGGCCCGACTCGGCGGGCGCTCTCGCCGAGCTGGCCGAGGGCGAGCGACTGCGAGCTAGCTCGGTGAGGGTGCCGCCCTCGGCCAGCTTGGCAAGGGCGCCCGCCGAGTCGGGCCCAGGGGTCGCTCGGCGTCGCTCGCCCTGGGCCTAACTCGGCGGGTGCCCTCGCCGAGCTGGCCGAGGGCGAGTGACGCCGTGCTGGTTGAGGGGTCGCTCGCTGAGCTGGCCAAGGGCGAGCGACCCTTGGGCCAGCTTGGCGAGGGCGCCCGTCGAGTTGAGAGCGACGCCGAGCGACCCTTGGGCCTAACTCGGCGGGTGCCCTCGCCGAGCTGGCCGAGCTGGCCGAGGGCGAGCGACAGCTGAGCTGGCTGAGGGGCGAGGGCGCCCGCCGAGTCGGGCTGTTGCCGATTCTTTGCGCGGAGAGCTTATTGTTGTTTCGACGTCGTGCAAGGGTTACGTCGGGATTCACAGCTCCGGTTTCATAGACTTCCTCCAGAGTTATGGAGTAATAGACTGAATCGTTGTGCAATATTGTGGCATTGAAGGTTGCGAGAAGAGGAGTCATGATTTGTTAGAAGGAGAAAGAGTGGCATATGAATATGCGGATGCTAAGTGGCTGCTACTTATTTGCAAAATGCCATTTCCTTTTCAATTATTCTTGGATGATGGTTGGTTTTTTGTTTGCCTCCATGTTTGTTGGAAATCTGGCCCTTTCCCTGAGTGATGAACTACTTTACCATTCATTCACTTTAGTCTCATGTATGTAGCTTCTGTGAGGCGTTTTTAGAACAGTTGCTGTCAGCATCTTTCTGTGATCTCTTGCTGGGTTGTTCTTTGCAAACAGAATAAACCTTTGGCTATAATCTTTATCAAGTTAGGGTGATGATTCAATTGTTTTCATCTTAATGCAGAGCAAGGGAAGGATCTCGACGAGTTTTTTGTGTCGACTGCTAGTACGTTTATCTTTGTTGCTGTTCATGAACACTTTCAATATGTTTGCCACTTGACTAAACATGGAGAAGTGAAAGCAATGATTTCATCAGTATTTTGTGCATTAGGTTTAAAGCGTTGTGGGAAAATTGCAAGTAGCATGCTCACCTAATAGTTTTGTTTCGATTTGCAACCATAATTCATTTTCGCATTTTCCCTGATCTTTGAGTTTGTTGCCTTATAGGTTTCCTAGTTGTTGTAAAGCCAGAAATAGTTTATTGATTATTGCGAAACACCCCTTCTCAACTCTCAATCACCATTAATGGCCATTTCACCATTCCTATCAATTTTTGGCCTTATCACAGTTCTTTTTATTTGTCACAAATAGGTAACTATGAGATCATATTGAACTATTGTTATTGCCTTTTTGGTTAAGGTGATAATATTTCTTTCAGTTTATTTCCTGGTACTTTCACTATTTTTTTTGGACAGACCGTCATCTCAATGGTTAAAATCTTACTTCTCTTGTTAAATTGATAGAGAGGATGTGCCTTAAATAATTTTATAGACTTTGAACAACGGTAAAGTTCCTATCAAAATCTCGCCGAGTCTATGATCTTCTTAATAGCATAGTATTGCACTGTGGCCTGTTATTTATTTGTATGTATAAGAATGCTCAATTCGAACCGTGCATGATTGAATCTTTTGTTAGTAGTTACATACAAGGAAGTAGCACCTCTAGAAAAAGACAAGTTAATCTCACTTAGGATCTTGTGTTAGTCATGATTAAGTTGTATTGGACAATTCTAAGTAAGTGATTCTATTTCAGGTCAGCTGGAAGTTGTTGGTTTGAAGTTGTGGGTTTGCATTTGAACAAGAAGCCACCTCAAGTGAGTGTCATTGGAGCATCTTCTTCTTTTTCTCTACTTACCCGGTTACACTTTATCTTCCATGATAGTTTAAAGTGTCATCTCAATTAATTTATATGATGCTCAATCAAGGTTAAATGGCATCCCAGAAAGATATGTTCAATGCAAAATGGACCAAGCCTTTAACCAACTTGTTTGTAAAATTGTTGGTAGAGGAGGTTCAAAAGGGAAATCGCGTGACTTCTACTTTTAACAAAGCAGAGTGGAACAACATACGAGCTGAATTCAATAAACAGTCAGGATACCAATATAACATATTGCAGTTGAAGAATAAGGTGAACAAATTGAGAATGCAGTATGCTAGTTTTAAGAAGCTCCTTTCACAATCTGGCTTTGGCTGGGATCATGTGAATAGCACAGTTGTTGTCGACGATCCAAGTATTTGGGACTCTCACATCATGGTATGTTTTAAGTTTCGATCATTTTGATATTATGATAGATGTAAGTTTTAGAAGATTTGATTATGTTATTGACATATGTCATTATTGTGAAAATTGCAGGACAATAATGACTGGGCAAAATTCACGAAGGATGGATTTCCTCAATATCTTGAACTATGCATTGTATTTGGTGATACATATACTACTGGAGAACATGCCGTAGGACATGCCCAAGATGTGACGTTGTCAGGGGATGGTGACAATGGTGGTGGCAATGCAACTGGTGATCCAAAGGACTTAGGTGAACACCAGTTTGATGAGGACATTTTTACATATCAGAATACTTCCACTTTCATTCATAACAAGCACAGGTTGGATAGGACTCCAAATGTTAAGAGGAGAAGAAATAGTTCCTCAATTGATATTCATGACACGTGCAAAGCTATTTCTAGACATGCTCAGAGCTAGGTCAAATCAATCTGGGAGTGGATCTATTGGCTCACAAGTCACACCACCACCACCACCACCTGAAGACCCTTACTCTGTATCAGCTGTGATTGATGTTCTGGTTAATATGAATGACTTGGACCAAGATCTTTACAACAAAGCAGTGGAACGAGCATGTGTTAGTGTCGTATGGAGAGAGGCTTTCATCAAATCACCAGCTGAAAGGAGACATGGACTTTTTCAATATCTTTTGTAGATGTTGAGATATGCTTTATGGATTACATGTGCTTTCACTTAATTGTGTGATTTAATTGTTCAAACTCTTTTGTGTTGTTGTATGGATAATATGGATTGTGTGAGATTTTTATATTTGATTTGCTTCTACTTTAGAACTTAAATTGTTAAGGCGCGTTTGGATTTTTTTTTTTTTTTTTTTTTTTTTTTTTTTTTTTTTTTTTCAGATTTCTTTATTAATGTTATTGTATTTGTGTGATGATATAGGTACTATGGAAGATGGATCAAATAGTATGTCTAATGAGAAAATAGAATCAATTGACCAATTCTTGGATGACGATGATCTTGACATATTGATAGCATGGTTATGCATGGTTGCAATGGACATGTCCGTGCATACGAAAGAACCTATTAGAGACAGCAAACTATCGGGACCAGAATGGATGAGAGAGATTATTTATGGACATTCAGATAGAATATATGAAGCCTTCAAGATGGAGAGACATGTTTTTCTGAACCTATGTGATTTGATGAGGATAAGAGGTTGGTTGAAAGATAGTCGGTATGTTAGGATAGATGAACAAGTTGGGATCTTCTTATCTTTGGTTGGTCATAATAACTCAACTAGAGATTTATGTGAGAGATTTCAACGTTCAGGACAAACAATCAGCACGTATTTTAATTTAGTGTTGAAGGCAGTTCTCAAACTTGTAAAATAAATTATCAAATCACCATCATTTGATGTTGTTCCACCAGAAATTCTTATGAATCCTAACCATGAATGCTATTTCAAGGTATAGTTTTCATATCAATTGTGCATCATCAAATACGTGTAGTTGATAATTTTTGAATTTTCATAAATTCAAATGATTTTTTTTTTTTTTTGAAATAAATTCACAGGATTGCGTAGGTGCTATTGATGGCACCCATATAAATGCTACCGTCCCCAGGTCTCAGCAAATCCCATATAGAGGCAGAAAATGAAATACCACTCAGAATGTGTTATGTATTTGTTCGTTTGATATGAAATTTACTTTTGTATATTCTAGATGGGAATGATCTACCAACGATTATCGAGTGCTTTCGGCAGCACTTGCGACTCCTCAATTGCAATTTCCTCAACCACTACAAGGTATTTGATTTGTTTATAAGGAGAAATTCATTTTATGATTGTTTCATCGTTGCATATCATAACTAATTTATATATATAAAAATTATAGGCAAATACTACGTGGTAGATTCTGGTTATGCAGCACAGCCGGGATTTTTAACTCCGTTTAAAGGTGAACGGTATCATCTGAACGATTATAGGGGGAGTGGAAGACGGCCAAGGACAGCAAGAGAATTATTCAACTATAGACATTCTTCTTTAAGAAATGTCATTGAGAGGTCATTTGGGGCATTAAAGAATCGCTTTACCATTTTGAGACACATGTCTCCATTTAGAATGAAAAAGCAAGCACTTATTGTTATTGCATGTTGCTCTCTTCATAATTATATTTGTGACCAAGACAGGATGGACAAAAACTTTTCTCAATATGGAGATTCGGAGTACCCATTTGGAACTAGAGAAGTGGAGGTTGTAGATGATACATCAAATGAGGAAGCAATGGAAATAAACATGCTTCGGAGAAGTATTGCAAATCAAATGGCAATGGATTACAATATGCCGGAGATTCAATAACTTTATGTTTTCTACCTTTGTAATATTATTTTTAATTATTGACTTATCAAAGCCAATATTCAAAGTTGAACAATGGACTACGTTACTTCATTATTCATTTATGGATAAGTTGTAGTGATGAGTTTCTCGTTAAAGCCTTTTCTTTGTTTCAAAGAGTCCTGTTGGTTTGAAGAGTATTATCTTCTTAAACACCCGAGAGAGAGAGAGAGAGAGAGAGAGACATCCATCCATATTAAATCTTGGCTAAATTAAAATTAACATCCATCCATATTAAATTCAAAATGAATTAGATATTTAATCATATAAAAGTAAATATTAATTGAAAATGAGAAATCACCATGATAAAAAAAACTCTTATTTAAATATAAATAATATTGAAATTCTAATAAGAAAACCAAATTTAAAATAACAACAATTTTTGTTTTTATTTTTATCTATTTTTTATTTCTATATTTTATTTTAATTTCTTCCTATCAAATTTAAAATAACAACAATTTTTGTTTTTTATTTTTATCTATTTTTTATTTCTATATTTTATTTTAATTTCTTCCTAATATGAAATATATATTTGCTATATATAGAATGTATATTTAATTTATATTATAAATTAGTATTTATATTTATTACATATTTTAGGGATATTAGTATAGTTTATACTATGATTTATTATTTACTATTTAATAAAAATTGATTAGTTAATATTTTTATTACTTAGTATAAAAATATAATTGATCAGTGAATGGTTTATGAAAATTCAATATCAAATTTACATTCATCTAAAAAGGTAATTAAAAAAGAATTAGAATAGAAATTTTATTCCAGAATAAAAAATTTTATTCGTTACCAAACACATTTCTATTTTTTTCTATTCTAGAATCAGAAATTTTATTCATTACCAAACGCATTCTTTTCGCTTTCTTTAATCTATTCTCTAAATGTAATAAAAAAAAAATCATTTCCAATCAGAATCTATTCTTGGGAATAGAATCGTTACCAAACGCGCCCTTAACCATCGGAAAGCCCCCATGGGCATAACTCCTAAGAACTTCTTTATTTGAGGTGTGTTAAACTTGAATTTGTGTTAAAATTTATGTGCTTAGAAAAGTTTATAGCTAATTAGTTGCCACGAAAGACAAGATAAAATGTAAGGACACACATACCACTTTGGTCTAATTAACTACTAGATAAGTCACTATGAAATTAATCACTAGAGTTTATACTTGTGGCCATCCTTCCCATATGGGTAGGGAAAGTTCGGGGGGGTTGAATTCTCATCTTCTCAAGGGGGATTGGGGTGTGGACGTTTTAATTTTAAGTGTATGTTTCGATATCCGCGCCTTATAGGACAAATATTTGAGAGTGTATTAAGAGTTATAATATGACAAACAAAAAAGAAATGACTATGGAATTTATAAAATAAGAGTTGAGAGTTAGAATATGATGACTACAAAAAAAGTCACTATGAAATTTATAAAACAAAATGTTATGGGTCAACGATACGAAATTATGAATTTAGTAGTTGATATACCATATTAGGATATTCTTATTATAAAAAGATCCGTAAATTTTAGTTCAATGTATAACGTGTTTCTTAAACTTTTAATTTATTTAAGGTGATCTTTAAACTTTAGTCAAGCGTGCAATATTATTTCGGAACTTTTAATTTATTTAATGTAATCCGTGAATTACATGAAAATATTTAATGTTGTCCATGTATTAATTTAAATTTGGGCACATCATTAAATACCTTTATATAATATAAATATCAAATTGAATATGTATATAAAGTTAAATGATTATATTGAATAAATTAAAAGTTTGGGATGTAATTGGGATTAAAATTTCAGAAATCATGTTCAACGAATTGGGTAAAGTTCATGGTCATTTTATGTGATTTCCCCCTTCGCTCGCCTGCCTACTCACAGAGGTCGCGATCCTCCCCTTTCGCTCGAAATCCATCGTCGTTCGGCCCGTCGCCGGTCGGAACCGCGCCGGGAGCAGCAATCGTGATCGGCGGTTCCCGGAAATGCCGCCTAAGAAGGAAGCCCCCGTGGTCGTCGACATCGAGAGCAGCGACGACGAAGGCTCCGTAGAAGTGGTGAGACGGGTCGACGACGACGACCGCAAACCGGCGATCAGCAACGCGGCGATTCTCGCCGGGGCGCGGATCGCCGGGAGTGCTCCGCCTCCGCCTCCGGCGGCCGCCGACCACGGCCAAGAGTCTCGAAGCTTCTGGAAAGCCGGGAACTATGCGGTGGCGCCCGATATGAAGCTAGCTTCCGACTCGAGTCCGTTTCGGTCGCCTCTCGGCTTGTGCATGCGGGTTAGGTTTTGCATGTGTGTGTGTGTGTGTGTGAGTGCTTGATGCGATTTCTTTCGATGTGCAGGCCTGCTGGAACATGCTCGTGTCCATCCCAAGTTTCTTCACTCGAACGCGACTTCTCACAAATGGGCATTTGGAGGTGATTTCTTCTTTTTTTTAGTGAACTGTAGTAAAGATTTTGTTATCCACTTATGTTGTCAACTGGAAATAGCGTGTGGAACGTACATTGCTGCTTGTGTATGTTTCCAGTATTTGCTAATCAGGAGCTTAGCTGGAGATTTTTATGCAGTTTTTGGGGCATTGATGTTCATTAGGTAATGGTTATTGTTTTTGGCTCCTGAAATGTTTCTTCGTTCTCAAAGATGGGCATTTGCAAGTCAATTTTCAGTGAACCAAAGAAGATGAACTTCAATGTATGTTTTTTAGTGGTGGAGCTTTTAATTCGTGGTATGTCTGTGCATTGAGCACTGTCAATGGTTGAGCTCAGCTGCGTGCTTGTGTGGTCATTCAATATTTGTGAAGTAACTTGATGGTGCTTATGCAAATTGTCGTATGTTGGCGACTGAATTCATGAGGTCAATGATGGATGTTTGCTCTTTCTGACTTAGTCTCATTCATTGGCTAAAATGGCCACCTCTTGTACAAACACTTTAATTGTAATGATTTCTTGAGGTTGAAGGTACATGTCCCTAAAACTTATTATTCCCATCTCGAGGTCAATTTTGTGAGGTGATTGTGAGATTGTATCTTTTTGTTTTTTCTTTCAGCCTCAGGTGGAGGCAATTCTTCTTTTTGAGAAAACTCACATGGTTTGCATGTATGATATTTTATATAGTTAAGAGATATGTTAGATATACACGCCTTTCGATATCAAAGCATAGGCCACGAGTCGAATTTTGAAAATACCTCTTGTTTTATTTTATCTATTACTCTCTGTAGTTGTGTCCGATTTCTTGTTTCACGATTATTTTGTGGATGTGGTTACGTTCACATAAGGCTCTGCTTACATGTGAGGCAGGGTGTTAAGAATTATGTCATATATACATTGTTGGTCTATTTCCTGGTTGTTTAAACTTTTGGAAAAAAGGGTATGTCAAACAAATAATGAAACTGCGAGCATTCTGATGTAGAATCCTTTTAGTTATCACCTTTATATGATAATTGATTGCTTATGGGGATGAGGGCTCGATGACTTTGCGATTTGCCCTTTTGGCATATAGAGTCCTAACGCTATGCATATATTAAGATCTTTGGCAATTCATTTTATTAGGAAAATGAAAGAAGCCAAGAGAAACGAAATTGCTGTTTTGGTTGAGATTCTTATTCAGGCTTTAAGCAAGAGTGAGAATGTACAAACAATTGTTTTATATTGGAAATATTTCTCAGTGGGAAGACATGAAGTGGGTGGCAAGGGGAAGTTCGTTTATTCAATTTCCATCCATTTCCTTCGTCTTTTATCAGCCAAAAGGAGGAAATATGTCTGTCTGTCGTTATTTTTTATTCAGTTCCTTTGCATCCATTAATTCAAACATGGGAAAAGTTTCCACCACTAAATATTGCAGCTTTAACGTGTCAGTATTCGAAACATTAAATATTGAGTGTTTTTCCTCTCCCCTAGAAACATTGAGGACCCTTCAGGTAAAAGTTCATGTAATAAAACCAGCTTACAGATACAGTCAAAAACTTGTATCTCATGTCAAAAAATGTCATTGCATACCTATTCAAGATCTGCTTTATTCTATAGTTTGCACAGTATCGATTGGGCAGAATATGGCACAAGTACAGATAAGTGTTAGTACACTGTAACTTTTTTTATTCATTTGTGAGGATTTCATTTTACAGTTGCCAAACAGGTGATACTTGTTTTCATTTTCATGAGGTTTGTATATGAAATTAGAGAGATTAATCTTGATGGGGACAGATTTATATTTGATGTCTGTTATTTAGTGTGGATGAAATTCTTTTTCTATTAAGTCTTCATCGGTTTACCTTCTCATCCCTCCTTTCTGCAGCAATTGCCGAGCTCCTGGACAATGCTGTAGATGAGGTATGCGAAAGAATTCTCTCTTTGGAATTCTTGCATCAGGAACAGTTTGTAGATTCTTCTTATGTGTATGAATGTGTCTAATAATCAGCTAAATACAACTCCCTTGATAGCAAAAAGCTGGAAGAGGGGAATATTTGGTTTGTTCTTTTAGTTATAAGCATAATTGAAACTGCAGATTTCTAATAGTATTGTGTTAAGTGTGATATTGAAATTGCATTTGCACATAGTTGAAACAATTTAGGGATTTAAACATTAATCGAGTAAAAATCAAAGTACACTTAGGCAGCTTTTCTTTTATTGATGGATGTGTCTTTAATTTACCTGAGATCTGGCTGCTGATGCTGTTCTGGTGAGTTTATGACCAGCATAAACAGGGATTACAAGACAAGAGTTGCTCTAAAAAGTGTTAGTACATTTGTCATACATACCACAATACCGAGGCTATTGTCACAATGCTAACTTCAAATCATAAGTGGACAAAACATTCATTTTTGGATAGACTCCGAAGGAGGCAAAACAGGTCAAAAATCAATTTAAGGAGATAGCAAAGGGAGAGAGGGAGAGAGCATGTGCACTAAAACTAGATATCGTGAAGAAATGATGGGTTGACCTTTGCCTTGATTTTTTTGACTTACATTCACTTGAAGAAGTACCTTCAATCCCCTGCTGAGTGATTTGGTATCTTGCTCCTATGAAACAATTTGTTGATTCTTGGTGATGAATGATAGGTTTTGGTAGTCAACCGGCAAGATCTGCGTGGATTTCAATTTAACTGGCGTTTTTTTTTTCTTTTTGGGTCTATATTGTTCCAGAAATCCTTTTCTTCGTTCATCTTGAATGTGCTTTTCTAGTCTTTTTCTTTGTGCTTGGCCCAATGTTATTTGCTACTTGACTTAAAATGTTCTTCAATGTATAATAAGCTTCGTCTAAAGATGCTTTTCTGGTTCCAAATTGCGTACTACTTTTACCTATTGGCTCCATTCCATATGCTATATTATCTTTTTGGTTAAAAGCATAGATGTTGCTATATGCCCTTCTCCGTTCATCTTGTCTGTGCTTTTTCAGTCCTTTTCTTTGTGGTTGGGCTTGTGATTTTGAATTTTCTAGTTGACTTTACTGTTCTAAAATGTAGTGCCTATAGGCTTAGTCTGACTATGCCTTTTCTGGTTTTGACACTGTACTACCTTTACCTTTCGGCTCTATCGCAAAGTCTCATCTTATTTATTAATTTGAAGAGTGGTGCTCTGATCAATTTTTACCGTTGATACAGTGATGTTTGATCTTGTTGATTCTGATTCTGTTCTGTACAGGATCATCGAGAACATTAATTCCAGTGTTGCAAATTGCTTGTATATTATGAAAAGAAAAGAATGTTCTGAATTATGAATCATTGAGGAAACAGTGTAATTACCTAATATCGAGAATCAAAATGAAAATTCCAAGAGATCGGGACCATTTTATATTCTCTGTTGTTGATCAATGTTAGCTCTCTTAGTGCTCTGTCTTTCTAAATGTCAATATTGTTAGCTGTTACACTCTAAAAGGCTCTTTGGTAGCAGATTCTTTCTTGGGAGTTATTTTTGAAATTTTGTATGTGGCATTCACTGGATCATAATGATTAATTTGATTTTGATTTGTGCGCTTATAGATTCTATTAAGGAAATAAAGAATGGTTTTACAACAAATTATGCATTTTCAAATAATGGTCGGGACTGATTCAGCATTTCCAATATCATCCTTAGATACATAATGGGGCAACGTTCGTGAAAATTGACAAAATTGATATCCTCAAGGACAACTCCCCAGCATTACTGATCCAAGGCATGGGACTTCATACTTTACTCTTCAAAATGGCAGTGTATGTATTTCAGATAAGTTCAAGTTATCATTTTGCCAACTATGCAGATGATGGAGGTGGAATGGATCCAGATGGTATCAGGAAATGCATGAGCTTGGGGTATTCTTCAAAGAAGTCGAACACTACGATAGGACAATGTAATTGAAAATTAACCATTTTCACCTTTTACCAGCTGGTGATCTAATTGAAGGATTTTTCTTTTGCTTTAATCCTAATTTCATTATTCCTCAAGCTCATTCAGCTCTTTGGTCCTTTTGCACTGAAGTTTGTTCTGGATCAATTATGGAACCAACATTGAGGTTCACTCATTGGCAATTCTGACGGAGTTATTTGAGTAAAATGCTTGCATATGTCCAGTCTAAGGTAGACTTACCAATATTTAAAACCTAGGGAAGTGGACGATATATCTTTAGCTCCTAATGTCAACTATCTTGAGATCTATGAATTACATTTACGCTTCCTTTTGTGATGATCTCTAGATCCGCGTCATGCCTCTGCCCTCATTTCTTTGGGGACATAGGAAACTGTGCTTGTAAAGTAAACAGGTATTGTCATGGGCTGAGATTATTGAGCTATTTATGGCATAAAGCAGTGGCCTTCATCTCCATCTTAGAATATAGGATCAGGCAACCAGTATAAATAATTACTAGCATTCATCACTAACAATGTGCATAGAAGAACCAAACTAACGCTCTCCTCTCATTTTGCAACCTTTCGATTCCTTGAAAGTTTCCATTACTTGTTCTAGCATATTCCTGATTTCCTTTTAGAGTCTTGCAATTTCTGTCATACTATTTTCCTTTTTGTTTGCTTCATATATTATTGAACTTAATGGTTGTGTTCCCCACTCATGGTTACGAGGATGTATTTCCAGATGGAAATGGATTCAAGACAAGTACAATGAGACTAGGTGCTGATGCAATTGTTTTTACTCGTGCTATTCGTGCTGGGTAATTGACGCTCCTTTATTTTACCGTACCCTTTGCATTCTTATTTTCTTAATAATGGGTGCTGTTTGTACAGACTTTAGAGTTCATTTTTAGTGGTCGTTTGGTACTAAGTTATGCTTTTCTTTGTTATATATTTTTCCATTTTGGTAAGTTATTGGTGCCATGTGGTTTCTTTTTTATCAAGTACATCTATGTCTAAATTGATATGTTATTTACTAAACAACACTTCTTATATTAGATTCAAATTTTTTCATCATTCACAGTAATATGTTATATGCATGAGTGTATGATGTAAGTCTTTAATTCTATTCTATTAATGCTAAGTCCCTTCTTATGTCAGACGACATGGCATGTAAGCCCCGCAACATAGTTTGAGTGGCTTTAACCAGTATTTAAGATTTGGGAACCATAGGGCAATCTTTCTGAAGGTTGTTATCACTTATTCAACCATGTTGGATCTGATGTCTTGTCTTGTTCTGAAGGACTGTTATTTATTTGGCTTCAGACTGTTAGTTTGATATGTAAAGTCTAATCTCTCCTCTTGTGACCTCATTCAATTTCCTTTTTCCCTTTTCCATTGAGTCTTTCACTAAGTTGATCGAGGGCTAACTTCTTCAAAGGTTGGAGCTTGTGTATTATGCTGCCACTTTTATTTTGTATTGTACCACTTCCTGAGTCGTAAGCTGATTAATGGAGTCTTAGCATTTGCAAACTATAGATACAAGCCTATAAGAAACGAAACTAATTCTAGTTTATGACTCGATCTTACCTCTTCCTAAAGGGGGCAACTTGCTTGCAACATAATTTCCCTTTCTTAGCAGATTGATAGCCTTCTCTTCAATGATCATCAAGTTCAACTTATTAGAGTACATTAATAATTAAATCAAATTGCTAAGCAGTAGCTTCACTTGAAAAAATACTTCCAGAATCAGCTCTTTTTTTCATTTTCCATATATGATGCATAGGAATCTAAGTTGTATTTGTGTGATAATAGGAACTTCTGCTGTAGAGCATTTGTGCATATTTTCCTTCATTATGAAGAATATGTCATGGAGTCTTGAATCATTTATGAATTTGGTCTCAGCTTGGTTTCTATAAAAGGTGATATTTTTTGAATTCATTTTGAGGCAAAGATTAATTCATGCCCTGGAAATCTAATTTTTATCATTGACTTCTCTCTACTTGCTCAGTTCTTGGTCTGAGATCTACTACTACTTTGTATTAGAACCTAATATTTTCTTTAATGTTCTTATAGCCGAGCAACCCAAAGCATTGGGCTTCTATCGTACACCTTTTTGAGGACAACCGGGCAGGATGATGTTATTGTCCCAATGGTGATTTTTTAATTTCTATATTAAGTTTGCACTCTGAGGATTTACTTATTCATCCTCGTTAGTCCTATCTTGCCGCCACATCATCTGTGTCTCACTCTTAGCACTTTGTATCTATCTGTGTAACAGAAACATTATGATTCTGATTAATTGCCTGATTGGGCTAGAAATATGCTTCAAGCTTCATTGGAATTTTGGCAATTAACATCAGCGGAGGTTGGCACTAGTTTTTGGAACTTTGTTAGGTTCCTACAACTTAAAAGATTAATTGCTCTGTCATTTTGTTAGCGGAAAGCAAAGTTGAATGCAGATGAAATCCTTAGATATGTCTCTCCATGGAGTGTCTTGAAGTAGGCCAGTTTCTTTAAATCTTAGCTCCAGTGTAACAGGCACATGCACAGAGTGTACATAAAATGATCTATATGCCCACAAGTTTATCATAGCAAGTGGCTTTGCCATTTCAAATTTGTCCTTGGTGCTTAACTTGTTCTGTAGCAATGAGGGGACTCCAAGTTTGGAATTACTAATTGTAGACACCTCAATTTTGACTAACCATGGGGGAAAGACTTGGGAACTGAAGGAGGTGAAAATGGTCAGACATACCCAACCATTAAACACCCTTGCCCTTCCAACAATTTGAGTCTGCTCATGTGTCAAGAGAGAAGGAAAGGGAAGAGGAAGGAAGAGAAAAAAGAGGGGGGTTGTTTGAGGAGAAGATGCTACAATCAAATCCGAGTAGAAGTGCATGTGTTCTAGTACTGTTTGTTCTCTATTTCATTGAGAGGGAACTTCGAAGAGCAGACTTGTGGATGGAGATGATGCAGTGCTTTGTTTGCATGGTTGTTTCAGGAACTTTTAGCAAGAATTTGTAAAGCGGTGTTCCCGTGATGGTTGCTAATTGTTGAAAATGGCTCTAGTTGCCCATTCTGAGGTGTGTGAGAAATGTGCAAGGACTGGCTGTGAGCTGGTGCAGCAGAAAGTGAGAACTACTTCTAATCAGCTTTGATTGTTGGCTCTTAGGTGGTAAAGCTACAACTGCCACTCAGCATTATTATCAATGTGTGGGCTTACAGAGGGACTTTGTGGTTTAACCAAAATTTTGGAGAGATTTCAAGCTTGTTTGGATAGGTTTTTACTTTTTGCTTAATCTAGATCTTTTGCAGTTTTTCTTAGTCTTGAACACCTGAAAGTTTCATGATATACAAATGTTGATGCGTAGATTTGCAAATAAATTTTTTAGAATTTGGATAATATGTTTAATTCTGGTGGGAAAGCCAAAAGAAAAAAAAAGCAAGCCTTTTGCTCTTAAAAAGCACAAACAAGCAGGCTCATCAATCAGTGTCATGCAACACGGGTAACTATGGTTGTCCTAAAGATGAGTATCATTGCAGTTACTCTCATCATGATCACCTGCTTTTCATTATAGTCATTAATCGATTTTTTCTTTTGATTCAGTTTTGGTTTTACATGTCTTGTAGATAGATTTTGATATCTCTGGTCCCTGGACTGAACCGATAATCTATGGCTCAAAGAATGATTGGTCTGCCAATTTGCAAACTATCCTCGAATGGTCTCCCTTTGCATCGAGGGAGGACCTAATGCAACAGGTTTATCTTTTGTTTTTAGCTTTCTGTTTCATTTCTTTCTTCCCAATGCTATATGTTTGCAATTCTACCTGCTCTCTGCTGCTCCTTCATCAAGGCAAGAAATTTAGTTTCTTAGTCTCACTTAAGGGTGTAAATTATTTGAACCAGCTTCATGGTGATCAAGTGAACTACTAGAATTGGACTTCAAACTCCAAGTGATTACAATAGGTTTATGAGTTACTGGAGTTAAGTGATATGAAGCTTGACGTTGAATATCCTCAAGCTACTCAGAACTTGATAACAAACAATTAAAAACTCAAGTAGCTTTCAGGCAATGAGTAGCTTGCAAGTAGCTAGACCAAGCTTGCGGTTGCACTTTTAAATTTCATTGTATTTGGTTGGCAATAGCTTTATATGGTTGAGGTACTGAAAATGGGATGTTTATCTTCTTTGCTTAATGTTAAAGGTTATGGAGGCGGGATATGGTGTCTTAGTACTTTTCTGACTAATAATTATTTTGCCACAGAGTAGGAAGAAAAAAAGGCGTTTAATAACGTTCCTTGGTGTATGTCAATGACGGGGAGGTCTTAGATAAATTTTTAGGACCACATAAATTTTGAATGTCAAAGCATTTCCTATATAGTATGCGGTATCAAGTGAGGGGAGATAGATAAAATCTGGCAACTGAATGTCTGACAGTGGAATTTAGATCCTTTAGAAGTTTTACGTTGAGAGCCTGTGTTATCAAATGTGGGTGCAATATTTCTGAACGTGTCCGATGCAGCTGGTAAGTTTTGACCCCTTGTGCCTTGAAATTCCTTGAGAGGAGTAGAATTTTGTTAATTTTGAGTTAAGCTGTTTCTTGTGAAAGCTAATTTGCTGCAACTACTCTCTGGTTGTTCCTGAATATTGAATCTTCTTTTCCCAGTTCGAGGATATTGGGTCACACGGAACCAAAGTTCTTATTTACAATTTGTGGCTGAACGATGAAGGCATATATGAATTAAGTTTTGATGACGATGAAGAGGTATATTGCATGTGGGAAATATGTTTTCCATGTGGTATCTTTGTGTGTTCTATATCCATATTGTCAATTACAATCTCTTTGGCCTGCTTTTGTTGGAATGAAATTTGGGAATTGTTCAATTTCGCAAATCGATCCAGTGGAATGATCAGGCTCTTTCTCTGTACCTCTGGGCAACCAGTGATGATTTATTTATTTCATATCTTTTTTGTGCTGGATATTTTGTAGGACTATAGATCTACATGTTACTATATATTTTAAGAGAACACTTGAGCCTGTCTGATTTTGATTGTGAACTTTTTAAAAGCTTCCATTTTGAAATGAGCGCTTTCAAGGGGAAGTTTGATTGTTGGTCCCTTATCTGAGGCATGCACTGTCAAATTGTCTGTTGGCATTATTTGTTGGGCTGCAAAGACTGAGTTATCCAGAGAAAAAGAGTCACTTTTCTAGGGCATTCATAGATGTATAAGTTCAAGTAACTATGAGTAGTTTGGACTACTATAAGTTTCTGCTGTTCCTATAACTTCTCCAAATCCAAAATATGTACAGGATAATGAAAGAAACTCCAAAGCTTGCCTGCAGAACCTGTTATTTTTGTTGAACCTTGAACCTTGGTAGTGCTAGTTTGGCCAGTTTACTTTGAGCATGTATATACATATCTGATGTATTATTTTCTTATTCTTTTTCTGGTTTCTTTTTGCAATAATACTTGAATTCATGAATCATTAACAGTCTTTAAAATAGGATATCATGCTGAGAGATGAAGCTAATCAGGGAAGCGCGGCAAGATTAAACAAACGGACGGCTGCAGTCCAAGCACATATATCTTACCGGTTGCGCTATTCATTGAGGGTTGGTCTTTGACTTTCCAAGTTCTCTATCTTGTTTAAAGTATGGTATTTGTTCTCGTGCCTCATTTATATTATACATAATAACTAGTTCTTCTCCTTAGGCATATGCTTCCATACTATATCTCAGAAAATTTACGAACTTCAAGATTTTATTGAGGGGGAAACCAGTTGACCAGTATAACATTGCGGATGACTTGAAATACTCGAAGGTCGTATCATATAAACCCGTGGCAGCATCAAAAGAGGTAAGACGCATGATGCAACTAAGAGAAAATGAATCTTCTTGTGGTTGCTAGATTGTTACAGTTACTAAGAAGTTTGTTTGGACCAACTTTTGCCTTTTCTTTCTATCTTAACTGATGTTTTTAGCAATTGAAATTTGACTTAAAGAACACCTCAACTTTTTCCAAAAATGTCTCGACATATAAGTCATTTGAAATCAAGGGAAATCTTTTCATAGGTTCAACAAATAATTATTTTCTTTTCTGGTTGAAAATCCAAATATTGGAGGGAAAGTGGAATAAGTAATTACTATAAGTAGAGAGCCAAATGCAGACTTAAATTCTTCCCAGAAGTGGCTAAAAAAATCAATATGAGCCCAACAGCTGTATCTTTATTTCTGCTCTGGTTGTGCAAGAGATTGCTGCCACACCACATTGGATCTCCATCTGACAGTAGCAAGTGGGTTACCAATTTCTTTGTACTAGCTCAAGTCAATTTATTTTGGTAAAAGTGTACAACAAACTCTTTTTAAGATTGAAATGTCATTTGGTGTCCTACTAGACGTGGAGTGTTTCGGTGAAGAACTTAGAGGAGGGCCTCTTGGCAGAGTTGCTGGAATCACTTATGCATGAATTTGTCACAGTTTTACTTAGCATAAAGGAGATTTATGAGAAAATCTTTTGATGTATTTAGTCAAAATATTTCCTTGCCAATTGTCTCAGTGTCTTGTTATTTAAGCAGTTTGTTTGCTCATACAGTGCTGTGATTTTCTGCACCTTTTAGTTTCATCTTTTGGGTCTGATTCCTATTATGTTAGCACAGTATCTGGTTGTGTCATCACTTGATCGTGTTGACTAGTTGTAGACCTGTCATCACTGTGCATGGTGTGGTGCAGGTATTTATCAATAATCATAAAGCAGGTTTTTCATTGATGTGTGATGTCAAATTTGTAATTCCATGAATTCTACCCATTAGCCTCTTTTCTCTTTCTCTTTGACGTACTTATACGATACTTTTGGTTGTTCTTTTTATCACAACAAATTATCAAAGATTACTTTGCTTGTACCCTTCACCTGGATTTTTTTGGTTCCTGTCTAGGTCAATCACGGTCAATTAGTTTAATGGTTATGATTAGTTGAACGTCTGATGTAGCAGGTCTGTGGAACATATGATTTCTGATGCTATGCTCTATTTTCACGGCTCCATATGTTGGAGTGCAAATAGGATACATTTTCTGCCTGTGTTGAGGCAATTGTTTCCAGCAAAAGTTTGTGGGTGTCCTCAAGGGGTTTTAGGGATCTTTATAAGTATTAGCATAATTAGTGTTAGTATACTAAGCTTTTAAGGAGGGATTGTACTTTAATGCCTTTTTTCTTGGTTTAGGTTGCTGTGGAAACAACCATTGGCTTTATAAAAGAGGCTGATCATGTTGGAATTTCTGGATTTAATGTGTACCATAAGAATCGCCTCATCCGGGTATGCTCTTTCAATTACTTGATCAACAAATTTGCACTTTATATCCTGGGTTTCAGTGCCTGCTACAATGCATATTGATATGGAACTGCATTCAATCAATCTGCGGATGTTTTTACATTTTTCAAGTAACTGAACATTTTCAGAAACTGAACTCTAAAAATCTCACGAATCTTTTATTCTGACTTCAGAAAAATGTGATTGCATAATTAGGGAAGATAATTAATTTGTTTTAATTTCATCGTGAGTTGTTGTTATGGTCACTGTACTGAGTTTCATACATTCTTCAGCCTTTCTGGAAAGTCACCAGTGATGGGTCTTCAAAAGGATACGGCGTTGTTGGTATTGTGCTTACCATCTATAAGTTTTCATCAAGAAATATCTGTTGGAATATTTATTGTTTACCAGATTCTTTTGATACATTTTAGGAGTTTTAGAGGCAAATTTTATAGAGCCTGCACATGACAAGCAAGATTTCGAGAGGTCATCATTATTCATCCGACTGGAAGCTAAGCTGAAGCAGATACTTTCAGAATACTGGTTAGTTATTCTTCTTGTAGTCACTTTGAATGGACAATTGTGTGTTTATAATGTTTCATGATTGGTTGAATGATGACTGATAAATGTACCCTCAGAAAGTGGTGGATAAAACAGGCATGTTGGCTATCAACTGCCATTTTGTGCTCTTAAGCATATTTCTAGAATTACAATTCTCTAATTCTCAATGAGTCTCAGATGATGGTTAAACATTTTGCTGTGGAGTGGCTGCTTTAAAATTCTTGGTCTATTTCTCCACTTCATGGGTTATGGAAGCCTCTGGAGAATTCTTGCCTATCCCATCTCTTCCTGCAGTAGTTTGGAAAACATTTGTTTCACTGATGTATTTTTGCTTCTCCACTTAAACCATCACTGGCATCACTGAAATGCCTTGTGATTAGGGAACGTTCTTCATCACTTATGAGGGAGGTAAAGCTCGTTATGAAGCTGAATTGAAGAAAAATTTTGGGTGCTGTGTATAGGATTAAAATTCATGGATCTGCATTTGTAAATGAGTTTCTTCCTTTCCTCATTTAGGCCGGTCAGTGGGTTACTTCATTTGTTAGTATCTATGCCTGTTTGGCTTTGGCATTGTGCTTCTTGTGGGTTTTGGTATTAACATTTTATTGTCTATATATCATGTTATTGTGGCCATTGTTTTCTTATGGCATGCTAACGTCAGTAGTGTTCATGTTGTTTTGACCTGGTGGAGATTGTTCTGAGACAGGAAAAGTTACTGTCACCTTATTGGTTATCAGACTCCTGGTTTTAAGGCGCAGAAGGTGCAAAAGGGAAATGTAAGTCCCATGGGGGTAGAAACAAATGTGCAGAAACAGTCCAGAGAAAGTCATCACTTGGCCAGTGTCTATGAAGGAGTGCAACTAAATCCATCAACTGTTAGCGTTGCTGCTAATGTCAGGCGGGGTTCCATTGATGGGCAATCTAATAATCGCAAAGAATTGTCTGTTAATCAGCCCATTGCTGGATCTGCAATGGTAAGTGGGGTAAACGTTTCCTTTAATACGATTTGTCATAACTGCATGAATTTCTAAAGAGAATTTAACTATGTGCTAGTTATTACGGGATAGGTGTAAGCAAATTATATGGATTTGTTATCTGATAGCTGCACATATGCTGTTTGGCAATGTCTGATTTCCCTTCTCTGTTATGTTACTCTATTATGTCATTAAAACTAAAATTAGTAATGGACTAATGGGCTGAAGTGCATGTATTGAGGAAATTATGATAGGCATGGTGAATTAATTTCTTTTCTGCTTTCAATGCATAATGTGGGTATTGCATTTACACACCTATCCATTCTCACAACTTGGTATGGATTCACAATTGAAGTTTCATTGCCAATTTAGACATGATGTCATGGTTAGACTGCTTTCTGAGAATGCCTTGATTATTACTTTGTGAAATGCTTGCATCGTGGTGTCTTATAATACATAAAATGGACATGGTGGGGCTCATTATTTTCTGCGAGAGTCATGCAAATTCTTAGTTTGTCTGCATAGGTAACGATATTCTTTTGTCTGCCTTTGGAAGATCTCAATGGATATCTTATGTAGGTTAATAAAGTTGGAAATACCTTGTGATCCTGACAACAATGATCTTTCTAACACAAAAATCGAAAATTCTCCAATAAAAAATTTCTATCTGTAAATTTATCCAAAGAATCCAGATGCAGAAATGGTTATAACTAATATGATATCTTTCTGGATATATAATATGGGATCAGAAAGTGTGTAAGGTGATGTGGGTATTGATGTTACGGACAGCTTTTTTTTGAGGGACTTAGAAATAAATGGTGTTATAGCTGTTTTGGTAGGTGAAGGTGTGCTAATTCGAGTTGTTTGAGCAAATCTAACAATTTCCAGTCACTTTTAACTTCACCTGTCAAAATGGGTTGGAAGATTTGATTATGATACCTTGGGAATTAGAAAAGAGAATATGATTTGAGGAATTATTATGGAGAGACTATACATCTAATTAACTTCTTTCAGAAGAACTGCTAAATGTTTGATTTGCTTTTCTCTAAATGCCACTTGATTCACCTTCTAGATCTATTGATCTTGTATTTGTTCAATTGTTGTAAATGATAGAGATTTAATACTGATTCTAGTATTTACAGTGGGGGGTAAGCACCCGTCAATTGCATGATGGTGATTGGCGATAAATCTAGATGGCTTCTGTAGATTATGTAGTGTAATTCTCTCAAGCATTTGTGTTCATAGTTCACTAGTTCATGCGCTTCCCTTTGTAATCAAAGTAACTCTGCAATTGTCCATTCCAATCTTTTCCTTGCTCATGTAAGTTTAACTGGACAGATGAGAGTAGATTTTCACTCTTCATCACTGTGGATATTATGATGGATTTGTTGCTTTCATCTTGAAGTTACTGAACTGTATCTTCTTAATGGTCCGATATGCATATTGCAGGGTTTGGAAAATGCATCAACCGATGGTATTGAGTCAATGTCCTTAGATCAGATCTGTGATGAGAATTTACAACTCTTTATGAGGTACAGTGGCTTAACGTGAGTTTAGAAAGTGGGTGGAAATTCGTGTTGTTAAAGAAAATGAGAGTTTGTCCCATTGTGAGTATCAACATGCACATTCAATTTCCACAGACATCTGTTTGATGCTATGAAGTAGATCAAGTGAGGTTTAGATGAAATTCCGATCACTAATGCATAATTAATCCCCCTCCTATCTTGATTGGGTATATTCACTCTTGGTTACTGGTTAGGATATATGACTGGCTAGGATATAATGGGATGAGGGTTTTTTCTTTTTTTCTTTTTGTATAATATTTTGCTTGGTAAATGGCCAGTTATAACATGAGACATAAACATCTATTGTCCAGAGTGTTTGATGCGCTGTGGATAGGACCTTGGAGATATCAGATTATATTATGAGACACGATTATTAAAGGTTCTTTCTAAAGAAAGCTGAGCCCTAGGGATGGAAGCAGATTGGGTTTGGAACAAAGGTTTGGGGTGACTTACCTGGTTCCGTACCCATCACAATAGTTCTTGAATGTCTTCCAAACCTGTCAAGGGTCTTCATGCTAAGTCCCAAGCCTACCTCACTATATAAATCGGGTACCCATAAAAACACCAAAAATCCCACTAGAGTATATTTAAAGAAACGAATTCTCTCACAATAAATATGTAATAGAGCACTGCAAATTGGTGACCACATTTGTTTGTTGAAAAGCTATGTGCTAGATCTCCAATTAGAAAATGTACAAGTCTCAAGTATCGGATTGTAAAAGTTTAAGATCATATACTCTACAATTTAACGATGTGATACTGAGAAGACTTAAAATGTGGTTTTTATAGGAGAAATTCTATTTGGGCTTATCCCGCCTAACCAAGTATTTATTGGGCTACCCAGGTATATATCATTAGGAGACATCACCAGGTCCTGGATAGAACAAGTAGGTCCTATTGGGGCTTTATATCCAGGCAACCACTTGTAGCCTTTATACTTGGTTCACCACTAACCTCTCAGTATTGATGGTGAACTAATAAGAGATATTGCCACATTGTTTTCAGTGTGCCCAAAATTTTCCTTTATTCTGACCTGCCTCTAGGCTTGAAAAGTAAATTCAGATGATTCCTCTAGCAGTTTTGATAGTTACATTCTCGATATAATTGCTTTTATGCAGGCTTCAGGGACACAAGGAGAAAGAGACTGAGCTGACAGAGATGGTATTTTTTTTTTTTTTGGCATCCATATTATGTTCATGCAGTGTGACTAGGTAGTTGGAAAAAATCCTGTTGCTGTTGATATGCAATTTATACTTGTCCGTGTTCACTTGGAGTAGATACAGAAGGTGGAGAAAGAGTTGGAGGAAACTCGGAGGAAATGTGCGTCTCTTTCTTCATATATAGAGACTCAAAGGAAACAAAATCTATTGCAACAGCATGCTCGAAAAGTCTAGGTATTGGGAGTGCTCCAAACAGAGTCGGCTGGTAAGTTTGGTTTTTGGGAGTTTGGTGCTGTACATTTGCCATTTCCCATGTGTAAAAATTAGCTAGACTTAGAACCTCACATGTACAAGGTCATTGTCATAAATCTCAATGATATTCCACTCCTTGCTTTTGTGTTTCCAAAGGGGGTGTCCTTGCTTTCGTATCAATGATTTAAAACTTACCTAGTCTTCCCTTGGGTAGTTCCATTTCTTGTGAAGCATGTGCGATGCGTAGAAGAGGCACATGCTCGTGTGCTTTTCCTCCCAGATTCATTGAATATATTATCCATATGTGTAGGCGTAGTTCAATTACACATGCCTTTTCTTTTGCTTTTGGGGGCACTTTTCTATAGGCGCTTAGGGCATCATACAACCAGTAATATCCGTGCTTAGGGTGGAACATTCTTCCATGACATTTTTAAGCCAACTACACATGCTGCTTCTGCCTTTGTGATTTTTTTCCCCTCTAATTGCAAATAAGGAGCCAAAAGCTGCTGCTGCTACTTGTTATCGGACTGGTCACCCCCTTGAGGATTATTTTTCTCCCCCAAGGAAGATATCACCCAGTACTTTCGTTTTTGCAGAAAAATGAATATGGCTGAATTTGATGGTGAGTTTAGGTCCTCCTTTCGTAAGTACAACCCGTGCAGTTAAAGTGTATTCAGAACGTATCATTACATTTTGTAGCAGTGTCCTTTTTTGGGCAATTGCAGCAGTATAATCTTATCGATTGCTGCCATACATGCATCGTCAGATGTTAAACAGAATTGTGTAGTTTAAGCGACTTAAAGTGGAGGCTTGCCTCTCTCTCTCTCTCTCTCTCTCTCTTTCGAGACTGCTCACCGTTAAGAGTCCTGATTTTGCATCGTCGGTTTCGGCATGACTGTCTAAAAAAGTAAAAATAGATAACTCACATTCACACTTCATTCAGCTCGCAGCAAAGTTCGCATGCGAATCATGATTTCACCAAGCTCGGACCGGAAATACTAGTTTTCTCGAGGAACCATTTGCACCACAAGAACACATCCGAAGGAAAAGACCCACATTCGAGTCCTCCACAAGAAATTAACCATTTGCTACTGAACTCTACTTAACTGGGTTCGCTCAGATGAAAAGCAGGACTAATCTGAAAGCAAAATATAGGCTCTTGCTGCCACTTTTGGAGGGGGGGAGTCGTTTCTGCTTGGAGCCACTGAACCTACATGTCCTTCCAGGGGAAAAAGAACAAAAAAGGCCAAAAAGCCATTCTTAGCTTCGATTTCACACGCGGCTCCCCTCATTGCATTGCTTAGCAAATGGTTAATTTCTCTTTCTTCGAAGAAAAGCCATTAGTGGATTAGGTCGTCTGCGCACATGCAGAGTCGCCAGAATCGAGTGCCGACAGTGGAAGCAACGTTTTCCATTTGACGCCCGGCGTCCTAATATTAAACTCCGGCAACAATCGTGTCACGGCACTTAAATTAACGTTTCTTCTTCGTCATTTTCTCAATCCACTGCAGATCTATCAAGATCTCGCTCTCGCTCCGAGATCGACAGGGGCCAGAATTCTTCCTCCCCATCGGGATTCCAACCTCCCCAGAATAATTAAGGAGAGATTAGTGGGTGATTAGCGTTCATTAAAAATACACACAAAATAAAAGCTGTAACCTTGAGAAGCGCAAAAAAAATTTCGTCTTTTTGACCACGCTAGATGGCGAAATAGGAGGACTTATCCCCATGCGTTAATATTTACCCGGGCCTTTTCATCGGATTCTGGACCAAAAGATTCGGACACCAAGGGCTTTTTTGCTCGTTTTCCCACCCCCACTTTATCCTATTCTAGATTCTGAAACGCGCTTCTCTCGCTAATAATGTTTGTGACTTTATCCTACTGCACGTCCATTGACTAGCTCTGTATTATATATGCCGCATCGCGTGTCTATAGATGTCGGGACCGGGACATAAAAATAAGGGGAAACCGTAAATAAGTCGATGGGGGGAGAGCGCGTGAAGATTTGAGCTCGTGACTTACCTCTAGTACGATGTCGCACTACTACAAATTTAAATGAAAATTGGAAGTGCATTGCATTCCATCGGAACGTGCTCGACTAGTGTTTGCCGTCGACGCTTCAGTGGTAGATATATTGGGGTGCTCTTTCGCTGGATATATGAATAAGTGCCGTGCTCTCTCAAAAAATTAGGTCTAGACAAGAGTTCTAACCTCGACTCAATATGATGCCGAAGGAAAATGCTAAATGATCTTTGAAAATATGAAAGTTCTCGAGCTAATAAAATGAGGAAGTACCGAACACTCCTCAAATAATATAGTTGGCGAATTTAGGAGCAATCACTTTCCCAAGTAGAAGTATAAAAAAAAAAGAAAAGTGTTAAATTTATTGCACTCGTATCAATTCGGTCTTAAATCTTTCAATTATACCAATTGAGCTTTAAACATTTTGATGATTTGTCAATATAGGCCATCCGGCCAATTTTGGTCAATACCAATCGTCCCATGTGGCATGATTAGTACTAATGTAGACAAATTTCACAATTTTTAACTATTTTTCTTGATTTTCATTGTGGCCTCCACTAGGCGAGGGCTTGCAAGCTCTCACCAGCCGCCAGATCCACACACGAATTGAAAATTAAAACGCCGTGAACTTGCCAATACTCTCCTCATCGATGTCCTCCGAGCCAAAAGTTCATGGAAATTTTCCCTCTCAGAGGAGCGCATCACCACGTAACCACTCATGTAGTATATTATACATGGTATGGTAGGCGCTGTACCGGTGACGTAGGGATTCACTTTCCGCTGCTGTGAAGAACACTGCAAAAACAGCGATCATAGGCGCATCCCCAAAATGCACAAATCCTAGATATCACTTCACTCTCGGTCAGGAGCAAATGATGATGAACGAGGCCCTTTTTCTCCGCCCCAATGACATACGCGGGACAGAAAGTACGGTGTGCAAGAAGCCTTGCAGTCCTTCCAGAACGATGCAGTCTGCCATTCCTAGGACAGAGAATTTTACAGAGGACGAGGGTCCTGCTTGCGTTCTCTCTACTTCTTTCAACAACAGTTAGCTCGAGCATTGTCGGGACCACAGAAGCGAAACACGCTACAAAAGAGAAAAGAGGAAAGGAAAGGAAAAATTTTACCTGCATTATTATCCATGAGAGGGGGCTGGAGGGGCGGTGCTGGAGATACCTATACTACAACTGCATTATTGGCCTCACCCTACTGTCGCCAGCTGAAGATGCCATGCTTTTTTCTCTGTTTCCTTTCATTATACAAACCCCATAATACAGAAGGGAAAAAAAAAAAAGCCTAGAGCCACTAGCTACATTATTAGTTCTCGCGTATGAGCTTTCCGAATTTCATTGTGATTGATTGAAGCGCGACCGTTTTATCTTTTCGGGAGTGCTTTCTTGAGCTTTTTAGCCCGACAAAACCCTACTCGAGATCGAAGCGTGTGGAGCCCTGAAGATGAAAGCCTTAGCAGGATCGACCCTGTTGATTGGACCTCCGATAGATCAATATGGGGGATACTTTGATTGACATGACCATGAGTCATGGATCATGGACTGGATGCAATTATAACTATCGAATTTTGTGGGACCGAATTCACATGATCAATAACTATAATTGATCCGATTTACCTTAGAAGGGTGAAGCCAAGCATTTACCTAAGACTAGATGCCTAAAAGTATCGGGGCCAAAAGTAAGAAATGAAAGCCTTATCAGGATCGACCCTGTTGATTGGACCTCTGCTAGGTTAATTTGGTGGGATACTTCGATTTACAAGGCCATTAGTCATGGACCATGGACCGAATGTAATCATAACTATTGAAATTTGTGGGACCCACATGGAATTCGCAAGATCAACAACCACGGTTGATTTAGTTTTACCTTAGAACTGGTGTAGCCAAGCATTTGCCTAAGACTAGATGCCTAAAAGTATTGATGCTACAAGCAATAAATGAAGAAATAGGTGAGCTGACCCAATCGTACACCAGCTGAAGGTGCACATTCGCAGTGCATGGTTGGACAGCTCTATATTTCCTGGATAAGAAGTTCACACGAGTTTTCGGTGTCGACCCATGTATACTCGAGTCCTACTAAAAGACGACAGTGTTTTGTCTCTGTTATAAGGAAGAAAAAATGAGATCAAAAGTCGTATATCCATCTGGAAACTCGTCGTGAGTTGTGAATCTCTGTGAGCTTTGTGGAACTCTATTTCTTCGATGAGAAATGCTACTCAACGCGAGAGAGACGTAATTAGGGTTTGGATTGACATTAACAATATCCGCTGGTTATAGTAATCATTTCACTGAAAGGCAAAATAGCTTCCGATTGCCACGTTGGTTCCCTCAGCACTTCTCCTTCCCTTTTCCCAGTTTTTCCTCTTCTGGTTCACTCGCGGCATGGGAAGAAAGAGACTTGAAGGGATGGGCACTGCGCAACGGCTACTGCGAGAGTTACTATTGTTGTTCACACCGCACATGAAGAAGATCGACAGTGAGAATACCTATGTACATAATCAGAACAAAACAATAGGACAGAACTCCATCGACACAAACAAAAGGTTCTAAAATCTTTTCCTCTCTTTCTTGTCCACCGTCTCTAGCTACGATCATATATAATCCGTTTGATCTCCGACACTCTCCATCTCAGAAGCCATCGATGAACTGTATGGAGTAGCCCCACGAGTCCAAGCGCGTACACGATTGCGTTCACGCTCTCTCTTCAGAATACTCGACTCATTCAAGTGATTATCAGGTATTTTTCATGTATATATGCATACACTGCATGTGTATATCTAATCCAGTTGAAGCAAGTATTTGCATAGTCTATATACACGTATGAGCAGAACTTGGGATGCTTGGTCTGGAAGCGTCAAAGGGCTCTTGAGAAACTTGCAGAATTAGCTGCTCGATGGTATTTTTGGGATATGCCAGCTTTAATGGTTAAAGCAATGGCCCCACTCTAACCCTAGCTTTAATCCTACTTCCTAACCCAAGCCCTAACCCTACTTAAATTTTATTACGTGACACGTATATCACGCCATACATTGATATGACATTATTCTCGTTCAACTAGTCAAATTGAAGTTATTTGCTTTAGCTTATAGACACACACCGGAAATAAGGTAAATTAATTAATATCGCGATTAACGTGAGCTAGCAACCATTTATACATAAGATGGTTACTCTTTACACTAAATTGTTAATAAAAATTATTTTGTCAATAGTAGGTAGACAAAGTGCTAGTCCATTGCTTTGTATTTCTTTGTTGTTTCTTTTTACAATTTTTTTTTTTTTTATAATATCCAGTCCATAATGGAATGACATGAGTAAAACATAGTAGTTGATCAAGGATACACTCAATGACAAATTTAGTAACACCAATCTCCTGTAAAATTTATTTTCTCCTTACTGCCGGAGAGAGAATACAAGCCCTCATAAAAATGGAATGGCTTATCAATTCATAAAATAATTTAACAGGCACACTGCACATATAAAACGACTAACTTAATGCTTCTAGAAAAGCTGTTTTTCACCCAATTTGCTTTTTTTTCGTTCTTATGTGTGTAATTTTGATTTGTAGACATTGCTCTCGGAAACATAATTTAAAATGAGACTAATGCAAGAAGTGTCATCACAAAGAAATTTTTTTAAGTGATCTTGATACATGTGAACCTAATACATTCAAACTTTTTATGACAGTAGATCTAATGTGAGCCCTACATGAATTTGAAATCTCGAATACACCGACTCACGTGCACATGACGCCTCCAAGAACGTCTCCATTGCCAGTGGTTTCGTCCTTCGCCCGTGCACATCAACATCGTATGGGTAACAATTCCAATAGTTTCACTACTTTTGTCTTGGAAATAGTAGGTAATGATGAATATTCCAAATTATATTCTTTTTGTTGGACAATTTATCGGAGTGTCCTCCACGCATAATAAGACAATGAAATATACCACTTCTTATCTTTTCAAGTTTTCGAAGAACATTACATGGGACTTAAAAAATTGCACCCTAGAGACACTCCAAAATATCCACCTGCTATGATAAGTGGAATTTATGCATCCACCAAGTTTTAGATCTTCAGTCCAATATGTGCGCACCAATAAGATGCGCCACTAATTTATAAGTTGCTTTCTTCGCTCCAATGATGGAATTTGGTTGATCAAGTGCTTGTTTAGTTAATTTAAGGTTTCTTTGTCAAACGGGATTGTCGGAAAAAATCATCATGGAACTTATCAAACAGTCAAAACTTTTGTATTTGAAGCGAGATGAGAACACCGAAACTAATTCGGCACTGAGCAATGAGCTTTAAGATATAACCATGTCTCAATGCTGCTATAAGGGACTTATTGATCTACCAAACACTAAAGGGAACAAATTCTCACAAGTACATTATAGTGTCGTGTTTTCAAAATTTCCTCCTATCTAGGCCCCCATTGGTCAGACTGCCCATAGTTGGATGGATCTGAGTAGTTCCAAGTCAATCGAGGTGGCGACGGTCGAGATCTAGGGAGGCCCTAAATTTGGACGAGGACCACGACCGGTTGATGATCGCCACCACCCATATCCCAGTTTGACAAGGGAGTCCATTGGGATTGATGCTACATAGAGAGTGACTGATTGATTCCAAGGTGGGCCAATTCCCACCCAAGAACTGGGAACCACCCATGAAGGGCGGAATTCACAAATTGGTAAGCAGGAAACTCAAGCTGAAGAAACTTATTCAATGGTCACCGCTAATCGCTCCCTCCTGGAAATTGGACCACTAACGGTGCATTTCTTGAGTGGGTCCATAGAACCAGCCATGCCTTCCAAGATTGCCTGATCCCCCACCGTAGAGCGCAACCATGTTGAGACTTGAGAGGATTCTTGAAAAAGAAGAGAGCAAGATGAGGTGTCTATGAGCATCAAGATTGCTTATTGGAACTTGGAGAGCGACCGTGTTGAGACTTGAGGGGATTCTTGAAAAAGAAGAGAGCAAGATGAGGTGTCTATGAGCATCAAGATTGCTTATTGGAATCTGGAACCAGATCGGTTCTATGGGAATTGGGTTATTCGGTCTGGATGATTTTTTGTTTTTTTGCACACCCCAAGTTATAGAGAGAGGCGATTCTTGTGCGGAGGTAGAGAGATAGGGAACGACAGTAAGAATCTGATCTTGCGGGGCGAAGCGGTCGGAGGTGTCGCAGCAGCAATTTCGGGCAAAGGGCGGTGCTGCAGATGGGTGAAGGAGAGAGAAAGGGAAGATAGAGGGAGACTGGCTTGGTTATGAAGTATGGCTAGGGTTTTGTAAACTCATACTGAGATGATGTTGGTGTGATGATTATTGACCAATCAAGAGTCATAATGGAGTAGAACACGACTCTATATTCAACCACTACAACTAAATCAATCACGCAGGGACTAGTTTGCCGGTTGCAGGTATTGAGGGAAACCAACATGAATTCTCCTAACACTCGCAATATCCTCAATTGGTTGCCACGTGTAAAATCGCAGTCATTGTCGATTTAAAAGTGTCATGATGGTCTACACATTGCAGCTTAATTTCAATTCGTCAATAGAAGTAACTCTTTTCTGTGAACCGGCCTAGTGGGTTGTGTTGAGAGAGGAGCTCTCTGGCGTCTAGGGTTGGATTCTCAAGGATAGGTTCAAAAACAGTGCACTGGGTGCACTTAGATCTGCATGTACAGTACATATTGTTCACAATTCGATCATTGTAATTGTTTGAGCTAGCATGATCAGACTTATCCTCAATATCGCTCATCTTCAATTGGATTTTTAATGTCAGGATATGGATTAGATAATAAATGTTTATTTTAAAGGGGCCTACAAGCTGACACTCGCCTAGGTTATGTTTAATTATTTTACCATACCCCAATTAAATTTGTGCAAACGAATGCTTAGGGCTAACTAACATAAAAGACCAGGAAAATTACTAAAAAAAGTTTTAAAATTATTTACGGCAACCATTTCAGTTTTAAAATTTTTAATTTGGTTATTTTAATCCTAAATATATTTTGACGATTTCTCAATATAGTTAATTTGGCCAATTTTGACTAGAAATTATTGACATAGATGTCAACTAGCATGCGTGGTATGATTGATGTTCACTTGGACAACTTTTGCAACTATATTTAATTTTTTTTTTCTTTTCTTTTTGTACCGTGGCTCAGTGACCCTTGTCAACATTGGGTGAGGGCACCACGGCCCTCACTTGATACCCTTGTTGGCCACAACGACACCTTTGCCTATTCAGTTTGCTTTACTTATTTAGTGATGCTATTGCAGCCCTAACATGTGTTGCCAGTTGCCATTGAGGCCACAAACTAGTGTAGGGAAATAAGGGAAAAAAAAGAGAGGAAAGAAATGAAAATGACAAAAAAGAAAAATAAATGGAAAAAATTTCCTATGTTTTTTTTAGAATGTTCACATTAACATCAATCGCATCTTGTAGAATGGTTGATGTGCACATCAGCAATTTCTAAACAAAATTAGTTGAAAGACAACTACGTTGGTAAATTGTCCAAAAATTTAAGACAAAAGTGATCAATTGAAAATTTAAGACTAAATCAACATCCGTATAATAGATTTAAGACTTTTTTTGATAATTATCTCTCAAAAGACAACTTCCCATTTTAGACTATAGGTCCTGTTAAGCTTATCAATTACGGTAGAACTAGTACAATATGATTTTCCATAGAAATTGAGCCCCCAAAAAAGATTATGACTTTGAAGTGCTGTCGCTTGCTAGAAGCGATTAAAGGCCACCGAATTGGAGCCATATCAAAGTTGCAATTCATCGAATCAACTAAAGCATGCATGCACTTCTAACCAAGCCTTATTTACATTCAGAAAAAGGTAAATATAAATCAATCTCTACGGTTCATCATAGATGAACTAACTCTCTCTCTCTCTTTAAAAAATCTAGGGTCTCTTCTGTACCTAATAAACTTCGACAGTTTACTGCTATAAGTCTACTTGGTGGTTGAGTGAGGTGGTTATATAGCATATGGCAGACATTTATCGATTGTATGGGGACCTTCACGAACGATTCTGCATAATTGCGCGCAAATTATCATACTCCATCCAACCTATATTCATAGGTGGTCCTTCGGTGGAAATATTGGCAAACTATTTGTCCAATCTGAGTCATAAACCTACCAAAACTTCTGGAAGTTTCAGTCTCAACAAGAATTATTTGTACTCCTAGCAATGCATTGTCATGTCAAAACATTATCCTCCAAGGTACACCCTAGTTACCCTAGACAGGCATGAGACTTGCACATGATGACACCTATATTACTCTACATCAATTCGGTCAAAGAAACTTTCGTTGGTCTAATGTTTCATTGTTCACCGCGTTTTGTTTTCTGATGAAGATACGTGAATCGTTTGATTTTACAAATTTTCTCTTTCCTGTAATTTTTATTTCCAATATCAAGAATACCAGTTCAACTTTTATTTTGAATTTTTTTTTTAAAGCATTTTTAGTATGTGAAAACAAAGTACTGCTCCAAGTGAGCACAACATGAAATAGAAGGAAGAATATGGAAGAGAAAACCCTAGCGGCATCACCTGGAGATGACACAGCAAAAGAATGTACCCCGTTTTTAAATTTTTTTACAAAACTCGTGCGAATTACACTGTCTTAGAGATTGGCATTGTTCCCTCTTTCACGACAATAAACATATGAGAGAGTGTCGCAAAGAATGTCATTCTCTTAGATTAATCTTTTGATTCATCATTCCCGTGCTTTCCCTTTTCATGGAATTGTGAAGGTGCAACCAAACGCTACCCGTTATCAAGCCAGAAAACAATGCATGTCGACGCCAGAAGCTTAGATTTTTAACCCTTGTACAATAATAGCTAACGTGATAAGCTAGGGAAATTATACTTCACAAAGCATGTGCAGATTCACCGCATCTGGTAAGAAAAATACTTAAATAATCCCCGAATCACCTATCTTTATGTACACCCTAGCCACCTAAAGCAAGGTGGTTTGGAAAATTAAATCAACACCGCAACTTGGTTTGAGATACTAAAACTACGAAGTCGTGATTTGATTTCATATGGTTAACAACAATTCCGAAAGATACGGAATTAGATGATACTGGTGAGGGAAAGAGAGACGGCGGACGACTAAGAAAGGGTGCCATGCTCTCGAAAGACAAATTGAGGAGAAAGGCGAGAGAGAAAATTACTGCAGTGGGAGAATGACGCTAGTGTCATTACTCTAGTTGTCGACATTATTGTGAGAATGACGGTGTCGATGAGGTGACAAACAATGTCCAAAGTGACAAATACCCCTCTCCGCAATCCTTTCCCCTCAAGACCTAGCCCTCGCGTTTTCTTTATATTTCTAATTTAATTTTCTAAAAAAACAGAGCCTAATTATATTTCCCCCAATCGTCAGTGCAAGACCACCCCATTCGTTGGATAGGATACAAAACATCTTACTCTATTGGTGCCAAGTAAAGCCTCCATAAGACTGGTATTTTGAGATGCACTTTGACCGCGCAAATGCATTGAAATCATTTTCTAAGAACTTAAAAGGCGAAAATATGGATCCTTCTACTTTACAGGATCCGGACGATGATATGTCGCTCTACAAATAGAATTTTGATAACAAATGAGCCTGGAGGCACTAATTAAAATAATTGATCAAAGACAAGATGTTTAACATATATATTGCTCTTGTATCACATGTAATCAATAGTATAAAAATATGAACTACTCCAACTTAAGCATGCTTAATAAGTGTCCTAAAGCCTGAAAAAAAAAATTAAATGTCCTGAGATCCACCCCATAAAAAATTCTCGAAAATATAAATGGGTGTTTGACATCGAATTCCAAAAGAAATATACCGTTTGATCTTGTTTTCTTTTCCCCGGCAAGAACATGCCCTTATCTTAATAGGTGAATAGAGCCATTTAGAAGTAATCCATATATAATTCCCAAGTTTGGTAAAATCAACGCCCGTACAGTAGCAATAATGAGGACAATTAGTAAAAAAATTGGAGGGAGTAACTCGAGGTGTCAGAATTCAAGAAGCCCTAGTATTAAGGCAAATCAAATCATCAAAAGGAGAGAGCGTACGTACAAAAAAAAACCATAAATTAACGATTTAAAAACGTAGTTTAAGTTTTTTCCTCTCTCTCTCTCTCTCTCCCTCCCCCCTAGGGATTGCGAAACCAGTACGAGCGCTGGCTCCAGCATTCGTGTTGGATAACAGTTCATACATCGGATTGAGTACGTTTCCATGTGGTCTTTCCTAATTTCCTTGCCGAAGGGAAGCTGCTTCTATGATTGGAGATTAGGTCAAAACTCTTTGTTCCGTGCCATGTTAGTACCATACAAAACCTGCCCATTTTCTATTGGCGCATCGAGAATCCAAGTGCAAACGACCTACATACAAGAACCGGCAACGTCTATCCATGGCCAAACATAAACCACGACCATAGGCAACGTGAGAGAAAAAGAAACACGCGACGAAATAACAAGGAAATGGTCCTGAGAGTGGCTCCAAAATTCAGCGATATATTATAAGAATTTTAATGCATTTGAATCTTTTTTGGATTTCGGGGGATACATGAGAGTCACTTCGGAGAAAGATCCATCACATCCATTCGAAACCAGCAGCATGCAAAATAATGTATTGGGACAACCCATACCCCCTCACAATGACAAAAAGATGTTCTTTCCCCATGTGAGATCGACAACCATACCGGTAAACGAGGGAAGAAAGGCGCATGCAAAGAGTTCCGAACTTCAAGAAACAACCCATAACATGTAATCAAGATCGACCCAAGAATGGAAAGGCCACAAAATCCAAAGCAAATACAACAAAAAGACGATGGAGAGGAGCACAAACAATTGAAGTTATCTCGTACACAGATTCAATGATTCCCAAGGAGAACAAAACAAAAGATCGTAACTAAAACCTATGTCTTCCACATTCTCTCTCTCTCTCTCTCTCTCTCTCTCTCTCTCTCTACCCTTCTCTCAAATGGATTTGTCAAATGATGAGCTACCATACTACTAGCGCTACTGCTACTGCAACAGCAATAACATTATCTCAAAGAGTTTGCCTCCTTTCATATTGAGTGAGAGAGGGAAAGAGAGCGAAAGAAGAGAGGAGAGGGTTATGACTAAGAGTTAAAATGCAACGAATGTGATGTTTGTGTCAAGATCTTGGGTGCGGGAAGAATTGCGTACCAGCCATGTATGTGCTGAGCGGAGGCGGGTACAAAGAAGACGAGTCGAAGAACGGTGCCGTCGCGGATGACACGTGCGCACTCTCGGCGTTGGTGATGGGGGATCCTGCCGCGGTGGCTGCAGCAGCTATGAGGTCGAGAGGCTGAACCAGTCCACCACCACCACCACCCCCACCGGAGGAAGAGTCTCCGGCAGCTACATTGGTGTAGGAGGGGTGATCGGGTCCGTGATCATAAAGAATACCTCTGAAGACGTGACCTCCGATGTTCACGGCCGTCTGATACGCAAACTGCTCGTCAGGGTCGTCAACGGAGCTCACTTTCACGCACCGGAACACCGCCGGAGAGCTCACCTCGGGTGGGAAGTTGCCGACTAACTCCAACCCTAGAGACCAGGACAAAGAAAATATCAATGGTACGGTCAGCGCATATATATGACACAATATATATCGTTTATATCTTTTATCATACGCGACGAGACTCATGAGCTATGTTTTGACAAAAGAACCACAAACTTTCTGCTTCTGCAATGGAATTCCCCTAGAAAATCTTTTGTCACAGATATGAAAGATCGCATGATGAAGAATACACGCATAGACTAGGGACAAACATATAAATCAACACAGACACTCCCCACAGACACACAGGAGAGAGAGAGAGAGAGAGAGAGAGAGGAGCTTTCCTGTCAAACCAATCGTCAGGAATACTAAATAACAGTATGTTGGAAAAGGGAAACAGATAAGGCAAAGAAAAGGAGAAAAACCAAGAAAAGAGAATAATGGGGTCTTCAGATTTCTTATGGAGGTCGAGCACCACACACGCAAACGATACGATCCCAGCTCGTTGGGTACCAGAAGTAATAATAATAGCTGAAAACATGTTCTTTATCTCAACTCAAGCCCACCAAATCCCTGACTCTCAACACCTCTCTCTCTCTCTCTTTCTCTCTGTGCGGAGAGTGATCCTGAAAGCGAAAACAGGTTGACTAATTTTCTTGCCCAGAGTCACCCAAGAAGAAGCACACGCGTGTACATATGTACATACATATACCTGAGGTGTTAGGCCTCCCGCGATCATCCCTCTGCCGTTTCGACGCCTCGCCTCGAAGCTGCAGCCGCTGCTCCTGGTGGTGGTGGTGGTGGTGGTGGTGGTGCTCCTTCAGGGCGGCGAGCTGCTGCTGCCGCTCCCGCCGCTTCGCTGCAGGGACCCAGGTGCTCTTCACGTGGGTCGAGCAGTCAAACCCGCGGCTCTTGCAGCAGGTCCGACAGCGCAGGTGTGGGCAGTCCTTCTTGGCCTGGTTGCCGCAGTCCTGGCAGCTGATTCCCCCTCTCACCCCCCGCCCGTTGTCGCCGCCGAGGTCGACGTCGTGAAGCCTCCTCCCGATCGAGAGCTCTCGTCGGAGAAGACGTTGATCGAGCCCCTACCGCTGCCGCCGCCGCTGGGCCCCACCCCGAGGCCCGCGGCCGACGCGTAGAGATCCTGCTGCTGCTGCGAGAAGAAGTGTAGCTGTTGTTGGGTTTGCGGCTGGTTTTGATGCCATAGCTCCAAACCCTTGTAAGTCGACGACGTTCCCACGTCGTCCGCGTTGCTTCTCGGGTAATAGAACCAGGGAATTTCGGCGGTGGCCGTGGCTTGTGGGTGGTTGATCTGCTGATCTCCTCCTCCTCCTCCTCCTCCTGCTCCTGCTGCTGATCTAGCAGCTCCTCCTCCTCCTCCTCCTAATGGAATGAACCCAGCCATTTCGCGACGATTGACCGGGCAAATCTCGATTTCGACTGGGAATTCAAATCCATATCAGAGCGCACGATCCTCCTATCTTTCTCCTCCTTCCTCCTTCCAGAAGCTGAAAAACCCTAGAAAGATGGAGAATTCAAGCAGAGTTCAAACGGGTGTGGTGTGTGGGAGCGAGGTTTAATGGATTATAATGGTGAGAGGGAGTTGGGTGTGTATAATTGCTGATGGGTTCTTTTTGTGAGACACACGTCGGACGATTCTGTGGCAGAGCCTTCAATTCATTTCACCTTTCTTCCTTCTTTCCTGCTCTCTCTCTTTCTGTCTCTCTGTCTCACTACTCTCTGCATTAAAGGGCCATGGAATTTACAGCTCTCTCTCGCCCTGCGACGCCGCCATGGGTCGTCCGCTCTTTCTCTCTCCTCTCAGTATCTCTGCAAACTCCTGCTACCTCCATTTAAGTCTCGACATATCCATCAAACACCATACGCGCACAGCACACACACTCTCTCTCTCTCCCCTCTTTGTCTTCTGGTTTTGTTGCAGGTGATTGAGTTTTTTGGTGAGAGTGAGCAAGTTCGAGAGAGCCAAAATCTGTCTCTGTCTCTCTCGCTCTCTCTCTCTCTCTCGCGTTGGCTGTGGATTTCATGTTTCTAATCTCCAATGAAGATTTCAGAGGACACTCTCATTCCAATCCGACGGACGGTATGGCGCCGCGTGTCGATGCGCCAGCTTTTTGCATCTTTGCACCGGAAAACCCGCTACTTTTTTTTTGGTGGAAAAAAGAAGAAAAAAAACACTCCAAAATGATTTATTACTACCTAATATCCTTGTGAAAAATTTGGGAGCAAGAAATGTCCCTAAGGCAACTATGTCATGATCGAATAATATCATTTGTAATTTTTCAAGACACTTATTCTTTTTCGTGGTGCATATGACAAACAATAATTTGGAGATCGGATTATTTCTCACTAAATATGATTAATAAGTAATTCAAGCATTTGTTAACATAATCCTTTTATAAAATGAGTTTAACTCATCCATCAAACTTTAACATCCCAAAAATCATATAGGTATTAATTCATTTTCTTTTCCAGTGTCTCTTATAATAGTTTTGCTTGCCGCCCATCTTAACTCTTTGGACATGGATAAACAAAAAGTGCAACCTTTTTTGGTCCAGGGAGTAGTAGTTGGTGACGACTTTCCAATTGCGCCATAATTCTTTGCAAGGTTTCGAGCCAATATTATGTAACTTTTACAACTACTTTTGAGAAGTTGCATTGCTCGAAGTTCATCTTATTTGCCACATTAAAAACATATTAAGTATATACAAAATTGTGAACATGCATTGACAATATTTGCACAGAGAAAATCAAGTGCTAGGAGCTCATAAGAAGCTGTTTGGCTTAATGACATCAGCTACTTCGGCTCACCATATTGCTTGCAAATTGAAGACAAAAAAGGGTTTACGTCATTGGGTTATATCTTCTTCTTCGTTTTTTTTTTTGGTCAATGTCATTGGGTTATATCGATTAGCATCGGTTTCCTAATGTTTTGCCAAAGGGGATGTGGAGGGAGGGATGTTCCTAGGTTTGCTGCTAGGATTCTTTTTCGTTCCTCAACGAAAATGACACCGGTCTCCTTCTTTTCATTTTCTTTTCGCGCTGTTCTTGCTTTGTGTGTATTTTTTCTTTTTCTCTTTTTGGTGTTTTTGAATATGGTTTCTCCTTTTGATGCATGTTCAATAACTGAGGCACAGAGAGAGAGAGAGAGAAGGAGAGAGAGAGTAGATTTGGGCAGCGAAAAAGAGGCGCATTTTCATGGGACATGTGAACAATGATCTGGGGCGTATTATGCGATGCGGTCGGAGAGGGGAACATAGCGCCACCTTCTCACCCCGCTTTTGTTGTCTTTCCTTTTCTTTGGGGGTAAAGTAATATCTTGTTGTCGCCCGGTTTTTTCTCATTCTTTGGTTGGTCTAGAAAATCGAACGCTAGTCAATTACGAAGCTCGACGAGACCATTTATGTCACCTGTTTAAGTGTACTTTGTGAGGGTATCGGGAGTCTTTTAGGGTTTGAGTTTATTAACATGTAGTTCGACCAGCTTTTACTCGAAAGTTTAGGGAGTTAAGATCTTAGCAACTAGATTGGATTCATTAACCACTCCATCTCCCACGTCAACTATCCAATGTGGGGGATTTCATGTGTCATTCAATACTCTTATACATGCACCTCGACAATTAACGAAGTGTGGACTAGTTATAATTTGAATACTTTGCACGTAGGGATAATAGCATGTTGCAATAATCCCAAAATAACCGAGAAGTCTCTACTATCATGGGGATTTGCCCTCAAACCTAGACACAATCCAAAAATCTCTCTCTCTCACACACACAATCTTGTGCCACTACCACACCCCCATCGTGCCTCCATTACTGCCCAATCCATTCGATCGTTTAATCATCTCTATTGCTCAGTGCACCTCCCTCCATCTCTTAATGGAGACAGAGGGAGCTTGAGGTGGCCACAAGTGGTAGCCCAATCTTATTTAGTTCTAAGTCTTTTGATAATTTAATAATATAGTTCTTCTAGTCAATTTTAATTAGAAATTGCTGACATAGATAATTTTTTTTTGCAATTTTCTGAAATTTCTCTAAAATTTTAGAACTTTTTGAAAATTTTCTTTCTTTTTTTCTTAATCTTCCTCCACCGGTTGCTAGGCCTTAGCAATGGTTGGTTGAGGCTTACCGGTTCTAGATTTGGTGAGGTTGCCCCTCGACAGCCATCATTGAGGCCCGGTGACTAGTGGAGGAGTAAGGAAAAAGAGAAGAAAAAGAAAGGAAAGAAACAAAAGAAAACATTCAAAAAATTAATAAAAAAAAAAGAGTACAAAAATTGTCCACGTCAATAATTTCTGATCAAAATTGACTTGAATAATTATATTGACAAATTGTCAATTTTGACAAGAAAAAAGTTATGATTTTTTTCCCATTGAGATTTTACTGCTCTTACATGATAAGACAATACAAGTGCAACTTTGCTTCTGTTAAATAAACTTTGATATGCATGATTTATTCCTCTTGTGCGATCAAGTGCCGTGATATATCCCAAACATATTCCTCTTTTGTTAATATAATATGCCGATAATTTCTGATAAAGCAGAGATTATATTCTTATAGGCTTTTTTCCTCCTAGATATTTGAGTGATACATTCTTTTATTGTATACTTCAAGGACACGTGGTCAGTGATTAAGAGGGGACTTCCTTATTACCTCCCTCTTCACAATTATGATAAATAAAGCTCATGTAATTAAGCCCAAATTAGAGAAAAAATTAGGGATAATGACATGAATTGTTTTTGAACTTTGACCCAGTGTGTAAGTGGTCATTGAACTTTACTCCAACTTTACTCCAATATGTCATGTAGTCCCCGAACTTTTAATTTATTCAATGTGACTCTTACGGTACATATTAAATTTAATCCTTGGATTATATGCAAATGTTTAATGTTGTGTTTGAACTTGAATTAATAAAAGCACAACATTGAACATTTTTATATAATTCATGGATTAAATAGAACATGTACAAAAGGTTCATGTGGCACATTAAACAATTTAAAAGTTTAGAGATGATTTTATCAATTAGGTTAGAGTTTATGAATCACATCGAATAAATTAAAAGTTTAGGAATCATATTATACATTGAGCTGAAATTCATGGACTATTTATATCCTTTTTCCCCCAAAAAAAAAAAAAATTATAAATGGAAACAAAGCAGTACAAAGGAATCAAGCTGTGGCGGTATGATGAATGGAGGGGATGAATGCCGATGGCGACTCAGCCGACCTGGAATTCCGGCGTCCGAGATTTAGGTCCATCGGCAGAATCGTAGGCGTGTACAATTGCAAGTTGGCTTTTGCTAAATTAAGCATCTCATTAGCGAATTCTTTTGCGTGTCTTGATTACTGTCTTTTCCCAAAATAATGTTTGGACAATAAAGTCACCATTATTTCAATCGCCATCAGTTTTGTAATAATGGGCTCCCGCAGCGCATTTGTTAGGTAGTTTTCCTATCAACTTTCTGTGCAAAAGTTTTTTTATTTTTCATTTTTTAAAATTCAAACATATAGGAATGGAGAACTAATGAAAATTCATAAACACCCTGTAAATCCGTGAATTCAGACATTTGATTCGTGTGAGTTGTCCCAACTCAGAAACCTGCACAATCGATGAAATTCGAATGAATGGTCTCTAATCCATGAACTTGAAATTTCCCGATATTTCAATCAACCGCGTCAATCAGACAATAATCGGGAGATGGCCAAATAATTAATTAATAACTATTCAATTCTTGGGTGAAAGTATTTGAGTATACCCTAGTTCTAGAAAGGCTGCCAGGTATTTATTCTTCTTTCTTTTCTCCTCAGAGAACAACCGAACTGGAATGCTCCACCATCTTCTTGCTATTTATCGTCTTTTAACACATAAGATTGCTAATTTTCTCCACATCTATTTTTTTCGGAAATATTTTTCGCTTTTATGTTTCCTAAATTTTATATAAATGGGGATAAGGAAGTTAATTTTCGTAAACATTATGGTCAATGTCACGTATGATTTTATCCTATTTGATTTTTCTCAAGAACTGTAAAAATATTACTTCAAATGAAATATAATATTACTGGCACAAAGTGTGCAAAATAGCACAAATACAAAACAACTTTCGGTCTCAAATTTTGATAGGAATATCAATACATATGCCCGTTGTATATGATGATAACCACACGCTTTTAAATGCGGATATTATATTAGTTTTAACAGGGGAAAACATGACATTTTTCTACGCCATAAAATAAAGTACTTCACAGAGGATAAACCTCTGTTGAATTATCCTGCAATTTTCAAGGAAGAAATTTAAGCACCGAGATACTTACAATCATCACTTTTAATCAGACGGAGTATTTTGTTTCCAAATCAATTTGTGAATTTTCGAACTCTTACCTTACTCTTTGATCATTTTTAGGTAATGCATTGTATGGAGTACCTAGGGTTTACGTATATAAATTTGTGGTACCCTCTTTGTTAATTAGACAATTGACCACATAATTACAACTCTTTTTTTGCAACAACCTCATATTTTACGAGTTCTACATGTACTTGCGAGTTTCCTTTTCCTTGCTTGACTCAAGCTTTTTGCTCGACGAATATCGCGCACCACCTTATACTCGATTCACAAGCATTCCGATCTTATGTCAAGTAGCCCTTTTTTTTTTTTCTGGACAGCTCTTTCTCCTCTCAATTTTTTTGCCGTAATTCTAATATTCATTTATTGTAGAATTTTTACCAAGCACGAGATGGAGGAAAACTATCACGAGAATCCACTAACGAGGGGGGGGTGTAGCCATCGGCTAGAAAACGGAGGAAAACGGTGCGAAGGACCACCCTATGCATGTATAGTTCTGCTAGATCCCAAAAAATAACAAATAAAAAAGAGTATAGAAAATGAATTAAAAATAGAAAAGTTTAAAGTCAAGAATTCGAGCTGCTAGCCATTCGATGCTTCTCAAATTCGCATGCAAAGCCTCCAACCACAAAAAAAAAATATAAATAGAAAAAGGGGGTCTGCGTGCATGCAATGGTCCTTCGGGGAGGGTGCAACTTCGTGTCATCTCTTGCCCGTGCTTTCTAATGCACGCCATAAAACAAGAGGATGTGTAATCACATGTAACATGATGTCATGTGTAGCAATTTGTAAAAATAAAAAAAAAAAAATAAATTCGATCATCGGGTTTCATATGATAGACTAGTCCGTTCTCTTGATCCTGTCAAAGATAAATTATCCACACAAGTGCCAAGACAGTTTTTCTTTTTGTGACTTGATGCGAGAGGCTCGGATGTTGAACAGGAACTGAACGCGAAACTCGCAATAGGATTCTGGTCACTTTCGACGGCTAGGTCAGTCCAGCCGTGCTTCTTCTATCTATATTATGTTTTCGGAGCAACTGGTCTTTTCATTGTTAGCAAATCAAGCAATCAAATAGTTTAACATGTCTCGACAATTGAGAGACTAATTATGAACCCCAAAATGCTCGGACATTTCCAAAAGGGATAAAAGAAGTACTCGTGTATGCAAATAGTTTAACTTGTCTCAGCAATTCAGAAACTAATCATGAACTCCAAAATGTTTGGACATTTCGAAAAAGAGAAAAAAACACGTGTTTGTGCACACGATCCGTGCGTGTAGATAGTTTAACATTTCTCGACAAATGAGAGGTTAATTATGAACCCCAAAGTGTTCGGACCTGTCGAAAAAAGAAAAAAAGAAGTACTTGTGCACACCATTCATGTATGCATCCATCGTAAGATACATCCACACTTTGATATACGTGAATGCCAATTCGATCCTTAGATTAGAGAATCTCAGTCTATACAGTGTACTAAGAGTTACATAAATTATAGAAAATTACTTGGATATTACCAGATAAATTAAGCAATTTAGTACACCCAATACAAATTAAAAGAAAATAAAAAAAGATTTACGACTTGCGGGTCGGGTACCCTAGCGGAGAACCGGATCGAGCGACGCCCCAACAGAATCAAAGTCATGGCCCATCTCCTGGTTACAAACTCTGCCTTAACTTGTCATTTTCAGCCTTTCCCTTTTCCCCCTCCGACAGCTGTATTAAACTATTCGCGACTTAAATAGAGCCCACCAATTTCTTCTTTCTTCTTCTTTGGCCCCCTTTCTTTTTCCTTTTCTCTTTTTTGTCACTCGCGGATTTATTTTTCAACCTTGGATTTCTTAATTGAGAAACATTCCCTCAAAATGTTTGAGTAATTTCGCTGGCACGTTTATGTTCCCCTTTATAGCAAATTTAACCTAGGACGTATTACTCCGTGTTCGGACCGTTCTCTCGGCTTCACTAAAGTCAAAAGGGATTTCATGCTTTTAGCAATGCGTACCCAATCGGGTCACTAAAAAGCTGACCAGTCTCTTTGCGTCTCTTGAATCCCAATCCTCGATCTATCCGAACGCAAAACTTAAAAAGAAACCCTAAACATATAAATCGACGATTGAGATAACCGAGATATCATACAAGAACGTTGATGAGAATAACATATATTCTAAAACGATACTTTTACCCTGGGAAAAGTATAGAAAAAAAAAGTCCTAAAATTATTATATCTATATATATATTCAGTCATAAGCCTTTCAATTGGATCAATTTAGTCACAAAATTTTTTACATTAGTAGTAATTGAGTATATCCAGTTTAGGCTGGAAATTATTGATGTGGACATCAGCCTTTCTACGTGGCATGGGTCATGACTAGCACTGACATGGGCATTCTTCAATAATTTTCTTGCTATTCTTTCTTTTTGTACCATGGCCTCGCTTGAGTGAAGGTCGTCCTCACTAGTTCTGATGACGGTGGCAGGCGAGGCCATGGAAGAAAAAGAACGAAAAGAAAAAAAAAATTATTGCAAATTATTTAAAAATATCCACGTCATCGCTAGTTGTGTCACGTAAAACAGTCGACATCCACATCGGTTATTTCCACCTAAATTGGTCGGATGAATTGAATTGGTACAAATATGAAAATCTTTAGGGCTAAATTAGTTCAATTGAAATATTTAATATTGAATTGGTACTAATACAATGAATTTGAAACTTCTTACTCTTCTTTTTTTTTTTTTTTTTTTTGTGCCTTTTCCCTTTCACCCTGGTATGTCTAAACTTCTCGCCTCAAATCATAGGTGGAGAATATACGTGAGGGCTACCTGGACAATAACCTTAAATTTTTTTATTTTTATTTTTTTGGCCACGACAATAACCTTAATTAAGCGGGCCCAAATTTTTTTTTTTTTTTGGTCGGTAGCGGGCCCAAAAGTTGACGCTCTTAGAATTGGCTAAACGGGCAAACGAGTTTTCTTGGTTTTCCACAGAGAAAGAGAGAGAGAGAGAGAGAGAGAGAGAGAGAGAGAGGTTATTATATTTTTCTCTCTCTCGTTTTCGAGCCCTGTGTTTGGTCGCAGTTGACTCTAGCTACCTCGGCAATTTTCCGGTCTTCAAACAAAAGAAAAGGACTTGACGACCCCAAATGTGTGAAGACGAAGAAAATGTAGGAAAAGGACTTGAGAGAGAAAGAAATCGCGACCTAGCCAAGATAAGGACCGCATTTTTCCTATCTACCCTTAGTTTCCAACAAATAAATTTTTCATAAAATGGATGCCATACGATTATGTTAGATCACAGAATGTCTGCATGATGGGAATTGGTTTCAAATGACAAAGAATTTAATCTTCAACAGGCTCTCTTTTCAACATCTCATATCATTATCATGCGACATGATCGTCGAAACAAATAAAATTCCAACCCATTTTGAGCGGATTTGCAGGGCATTGCAGCGTTAAATGAGCGCAAGAGGCGATTACAACCGAGCGGTCGGGTCGAAAGACTTTTATCCCGAGATCAACGGCTATAGTGGACCCAACTCTAAAATAAAAAAACGATGGGTCATGCATCACGCAGGATTTCATCTAGCATCCTAGGGTTTTTGACCAGATACAAAAGGACGAGATTGCATATAATGAATGTTTGGTGTTTTCGCATCAACACGATCAATGGAAGAAACGAATCATATTATTTTCGCACCTCACATTTTGACCGTTTCTCGCAGTCTCCATATCCCTCTGCTGTCCCGACACGGACCGATTTGGACCGTTCGGGGCGTTGTTGTTTTTGCTGGAGGCCGTAAGAACCATGCATTATTTTTGCTTGGTCCTGTAGGGATCTATGGGCGCGTCTAGGCGCGATAATGATATCATGAATGTCGTTGAGCGACTCTCTTGGGTGGACTGTCTCGACTCGAATTCGACGGTCGAAGAAGGCGGAAGCGAAGTACGAGAGCGATGGTCGTTCATGATTCAACAGTCGTTCACGCGGCAGGAGCATCTGGCAGCACATGCCAACACATGGGAAATTGCTAGGGTTTTGGCTTAGAATATTATTCAGCGAGTCGTGTCTGTCGACGACCGATTACCTTAGCGGACGAAAATCACGGAGTTTGAAGTCGTGTCTAATTGAGTCGTATCGATTAGAGGCAGACTGGGGAGACATGTTTGGTCATCTGCATTTTCGGACGATGCTGTTTCAACTTGTTCACGCATCTCTTTTTATTGGTGAAGGAGAAGACATGGATATATATTTCTTTTGACCATTGACCAGAAGTTCTTGTGCTTATTTTCTCCAAAATTCAATGTCCATCAAGATGCAAAATCCGCCTTAGAAGCAGATTTTTTTAATGGGTTCGTCCCCCATCTTACATAGCGGACAAAAATGGACGTGATTGATTGTACCACACGGTCTTGTTTGGAGACTATGACTTGTGTGTTCATTTTTCAAACGAGGGTCCTTCTTCGTCGCATGGTGCTCTCGTTAGTGTCTCTACCAACTTTTCACCGATAATATATGTGGACAAAGCACGCATCCAATATCAATGGAGACACCCTCACGACAGGACCGTCGACATGGGATTTTTGTTTCCATCATCATTCAAGATATGGGTTCACAATCTACTTAAATCAAGGTCACCTCTATGACTCTTTCTACTTTCCTTTGCTCTTACTTGATCTAGTACTCGCTCACTTCGCCCTATCACTTCAATTTGGGTATGAGTTTTCCTAGATATGATTAAATATGAAAGCATTTTAACAATATGGATCAGGTTAGACATGTATTAGGTTAGACATAGGTTACTAGATTTATATTATATGGAAATGGATCAATTCTAGTCGGACAATTTTCAACTGACCCAAACTCAATTCGATCCACTTGCTTGACAGGGTTCACCAACAAGCAAAGTGAAGGACCCCAATTTCAAGAGTTTTGATGCGGAGTTGAACTAGCATGTAAGCTTTGAGCAAATGCAAAAGTCCTCCATTAAAGAATGAGACAAAAAAATTGCAAATATTTTAATTAGATTTTACAGTAAATTTGGTAAACTATAGCAAATGGTTGAAAAGCATTGTGCCAAGCGTAAATTACTGAGTTTTACACCGTGTCTCGTCGAAAAGAACATTAATCCTAAATCTTTTTTTTTTGAATGATAATTGGCGCTATCACTCATTTCAGCAATTAAATTGAATGCACACCATACAATAATCGAGATGCACGTTGCTTTTTTAAGAGGTTGAATGTCATGCGACTAATTTGGGCAGATGATGATCACGGACAATTGGAATGGAAGAGGCGAGAGCAAAGAAACATGTGCAAAAGATAGGGTCGAATCCATCTTCTAAAATCCCTTCGATTACCCCTTTTTTTGTTCCATTTAAACGTTGAATTTTGTAAAATTAAAAAATAAAAATTCAACACTCATTAAACAATCAAATAAAGAAAATTATAATTTCAATGCACCGATGGTTTTTGCGACACACATAATTATTATTTAACAAGCATGCCTATAAAAAGTACTACGCTCGTTAACAAGGCCTTAAATTTTTTTCTCTCTCTCTTTGACTCTCTCTATATATAAATTGTAGAACATCGCAAATCGCAATCGTGGTGTGGTCCACCTTAAAACATTTTTTTTCGCGGTTATTAAGATATTGATAGGGAGATTGTCGACGGTAAACTCATGATTTATAAATAACAAAGGACATTGAACGAGTACTATGTATATATTAAAAATGATTATATTTTTTAGGGCCCGAGGCGTTTGGATACTGTCTACGAGGGTTGACGTGGGGTCGCATCACGATTTTCACGGTAGCATTAAGCGGAAACCTCTGCATGCTTTGGGAAAAAAAGGAGTTCGATAAAACGTTAAGCATCATCCCTAAGGGCTGCTCAAAGCCTCAAAAGAGAAGGCTTCGTTTAGCGTCAATTGGCAAATGCCATATTCGAATGGTGCGCAGATAAACTTGCCAAATTGGCAAAAAAACATACTTGAAAGCTCTTGAAATTAACTAGCCGGGGCTTTGAAACTCCACTAAATCACCCTATGAATTAACAAAGTCGGATTGAATTGCACAATGGGATGGATTAGTATAAGTTAGGTCTATCGTCTCGTAGTTGTGAGTCGATTGATGAAGTATTTTCTTCCCAAAAAAAGGATGTCTCAATCCCATGTGATTCGACCAAAAAAAAAAAAAAAATCATGGCATTGGTTTAGTGGTTAACGAGTCATTTTGCTTGTATAATTTTTTTTTTGGACCAATTTTGCTTGTATAAATTAGGCGCCCACTAGATTGTTCAATTTCCCACGCCATCAAATATAAACAATTCCATATTTGTACAATCCTTTAGCTCGCATTTATTAGGCTCATGAGGTTAATGGGCCTTTACATATAATCATTAAATAGAAAAATGGAAAGGGTGTTTGTTATTTTTCCCTAAATTATGTCCATTATCACAAATTATTGGAACTTTTTTTTTTTTTGTGACATCAAAAAATCCCAAATTATATCCATTGTGATAAAACTTTATAAGTTTCCAAAAATTGAGGATACAGAAATTTGCACTAAATTTTTTTGTAATATAAAAAACTCCAAACTTGTACCCATGTAACATATTTGTTCTCCATTAAAGATTTATCATATGATTTTCCAACTAAAACGACATTTATTTCACTTAAGCCACGTGAACACTATGTTAATATTGTTTGTTTTTTGTCATCCATGTAGATAGATTTTTAATGGCGCTCTTGATGGAGGATAAATGCATTAGACAAATACAATTCTGGGACTTTTGGTGTTATTAAAAACAAATTAAGTTAAATGTGTTAATGTGAGTATAGTTTGAGATTTTGATAGCCTTTTCCCTTTTTCTAATGCACAACCATAACTTTCACTACATCTATAAAAGAGGACTTTATAAAATTACAACCTAAACTAGCTAGCTAAAGCATCATGGAGAGTGCACAAGTATATAAGTGAATAAAACAAGAGTAAGCGTAGCATAAAATGATAGTATAAGTCATCTGTTTCCTCTTCGGTTTGATGGTTTAGTAAGAGAGTGGGTTAACTTTTTTTTTTTTTTTATAATTGAAGAGCACAGACGTGGGAACCCAACTATATGAAGGCCTACGGAACACATTGTAAACACCAGCAGCATCTATTGTGCTATAAAAAATAAAAAAATCAAAGGTGATTAGAACGCATGTGAAATTTTGTTTACACCAGCCATGTATGCTATAATTTTATATGAAACAGCAGCCACTATTGTGCAACGCGGCATTTTGTTGCTCTTCTAACAGGACCAGCCTACCATGCCATGAGGACAAAGAAAGAAATGCTTTTTATAAAGGCTACGCATTTAACTATCTATTTTCCGCTCAATCATACGCGGGGACACTTAGATTTTGCATGAATTAAATAATTCCTACTGATTTTTACTTTGTTTTTGTTTGTTTAGACTTAGATTTTGCCAGAGTTAAATAATTCCGGATAGACCACCTGTTCCTACTAATCTCGTTCTTGTTTATTTAGCCATCCCATATAGACACTAGCTGGTTTTTCGTCATACATAAACTAAACACCAAAATGTTCCCCTAGAAAAAACACCAACATGTCAACATGTGAGGTAGGAATATTCCTCGAGTTATTTATTTTTTTCCTATGTTAACATTAAATCAATAGGAGCATCGCTACATTGGTGTATACGTCCACATTTTAGTGCGAGCCCGTGAGGTCTCCATCGATTGCTCGAAAGATGCTTCTCCCTATCGACACTCCACTTAATAAGAAAGGAACAGATAATTGTCCTATTTTCTCCACTAAACATATAATTTGTTGACTAATTGGAAATGGAATTGTTGGCTCGTTGAGGGTTTTTTCTATCATCTCAATCGTGACTATTGTTGGGTCCATTCGGAAATTGATTATGGATATCTACGACTATTAAAATAGGACCATTGTTGCGTGCTCTCGAAGTAAAAAAACGACTTTACAAGTGTATCGTGAGACAGTATTTTATGCAATAATGATATGCAGTATCATGATAATGTGTTATCCCTTCATTAATCATGTTCTTGAATATAAAAGTCAGGTCATTCTAAAGGGAAGTTACATCAACAGACTCAAATGATGCGATTAGCAGAGGATGTGAAATAAGACACTAATTTCTCTGAGTACAGTCATTGCATCACTCTACTTTGCTTTGAATAAAAACAGTGACTTGCATGGGAAAAATAACCTGAAACGTATGTGATTATGACAGCCTTATTTTTTCTAATCTTTTGTCTAGTTACTAAATTTTATAGGAAAATTCTCTTGGTCATGTACAGATTGGACTGCTTTGTGTTTTCCTCGACAGCGTCATACAAATTTGACTAGTTGAACTCTGGAGTTTTGCAATGGCCAAAAAAGAGGGAAAAAGGGAACTAAATTAACTTTTTTGTCGTTGATTTCGGATCATAAGAGGTCTTCATTACCGACACTAGGATGCTAATGAAATTCCTTTTCTTCTGCAACAAGCTTTCCACAACATACAAACAGGGGAAAACTCCTCATTTCTCGTGGGGCTTTTTGCAATCATGAATTCATTCATTTGTTTTGAAGATAATTATGTTTTAGATATGAATTTTTAGAAAATCGTCCCTTTTCCCTTCAGTCTAAATTATAAGTGATTTTGATGGGAGTCCAGATCTAATTACAACTTCTTCTCAATTAAAATTCGTACTTATTGATACAAAAAATAAAATAAAATTGAGGACACGATTCACGAGCAATATTATAATTTTCTTCGTCATTGGACAGTAAAAAGTTTAGTCTTCAACTTTCTCTTTCATTTCCTTATGTCCAAGATTGGAAAGAACAAACAAAGTAACTTACCGAATTGAGTTTCTAGTTGAATACGGAGTTGGGTTTTGCTTTTGCTGTTTGAAGGACCAAACAAATTGTTTTCTTCAAACTAGGTTCTTTTTTTTTTTTTTTTTGGTCAGTTTCGAACTAGGTTCAACTAAGAATGAAAATGGAAAGTTTCGAATTAAATAGGAAAGTAAAAACTCATAGATTATCAATTTCCCTAAAAAAAAAGGGGTTGGTAAATATTACTCCATGCTTAATGAAGTTGAAGGCCAATGCGATCAATTAACACAAAATGATGCGTTTTTCCATACAAGGCGTGAAAATAGCACCTTTCCGTAACTTTTTTTTTTTGTCGTTTTGTAATTACAGAAAAATTCCATACCGAACCCAAAGTATCATGGTCAAAACATCACATTACCTATGATCGTGAAAGCTTTGGCACCACCGCACGAAGCTCCTATCAATGTCGAATCAATGTCCAAGTATAAAGCATCTGTCGCCAAACATAATTCAAGATTTGACCTGCTGGCTCAAGGGTGGCTCCAAGCCCCTCTTCTTAAATAGCCCCAACCCTATAAAGTCACGCCACGTTGACCAAACAAGAGCCGTGCCTAATTTTAATGGGCCCCACCTCAATTAATTACTTGTATTTTACGCTGTAGGCAAGTAGATGAAATTTAGACCCGACACATGCAAGGTTGATTTGAACAGGACTTGGGGTTTGATTAGAACAATTCGATGCAAGTCAAATTGCACAACAGGAATCAGTTTGATATCAACCATTCATTGTAAAGTTCAATCGTATAGGGACCACGCGAGGTAACCCCTTTGGATGGTCTAGAAGTCTTCGATGTTCTTTGCAATCACTTCATCTCCGCTAAAAGCCAGACTACTGACTTCCATAGATAGAAGGGGAAAGAAAAATGAAGAATGGATTTTAGCAAATCGTGTTAGATTGCTTCTGCTTCGCGTTGTCAGGATCTTTGGCGATATCTCGAGGAATCGATTCACCTTTATAATGCATGCCGACTATCTTAGAAATGGTTCCTCAAGAAATTGTAGTAATCTCTATCATTGTCTTGTTAGGATTTTGGAAGGTTGGGTAAAAGGACACTTGTGTAATTGGCATTTTGCATTTCGCCTATGTCTTGGTTTAGCATAATGTTTTGCTTTCCTATATTATCCGAATCCTCTTTTCGGGGATTGTCCAAGAGAATTAAGATGATTAATAAGATTTGTTTATAGCTAATCTCCTGGAAAAAAAATTCATTGTTTTGAATATTACGTCTCATTAGGAGAAAGGAGAAATATTGTAATATACAAATTATCTCCCCTGCACTCATCATTAACCAAAGAGATAAGCTGCTTTTACAGTGGAAATGGAACTAATACATGGACTGCAACCGAACCTTATAGAAATTATAACTCAAACTATGAAACAAGATAAGTACGAAAAAAGAAAATGAATTGTTTTAGATATAGGATCGCGTGTCGCAAATTTTCAAGGTTATTATTTGTGGTCCTTTTAACCTAACTTAATAGATTTCCCACATAGAATATCAGTATAATATGCAATCCAGGAACAGCATTGTGGAGTGATGCAGTATCTGCATGCCAACTAAGGTAGTGAAGAAAGAAAACAGAAGTGAAATCCGAGAAGACTTTGTTGAAAAGGCTGTTCATGATCTCACGTTTCGTGTTCTCTGTCGGGAACACCACTCAGATTAAGCACTTGAGAACCAAAAGAGAACCAACAAACATCTTTTAGACTCACACACCAACTTATCTACTTACCAACAACCCCGACAGATGTTTTCCAAACGTGGGTTGGAGAAATACACGCGTTGCTTTGCTTTTGTGAGTTAGGCAAAAATGGCACAACCAATGAAAAAAGAATGAAGAGCCACTGAATCGCGTTCTTAGGCGCGAGAGGAAAAAAACATGGCGATACCTTGGTTGGCTTGGAGTATCCAAAGAGAAAACTGAAGACGATGGCATAGCAAAATATCCTTGTGAGAACTTTAGTACATACATATAACTTGTTAAGTTGCACATGTGAGGGTGTTGGCGAAAGAAATATCTCATTTGGATGTAATGTATAGTAGTTAATATATCTCAGTCGACTCATAAGTCATTAGCTTAATTTTTTTAGCGAAAGTAGACCCAACTAGATATGTCCACAGACTCGAACTTGAACTCCTCTCAGTGATCTCCTCGGATGAAGATTTTGAGCTTCTATTGTGTCGACTCAACAAGTGGTATCAAAGACGATTTTTTATTGGTGGCCCACATCCAATTTGTGTTGGGATCTAGTGAATATTTCAATGAAGGAAAATCTTGAATGTGACTCCCTAATTGAGGTGGTGGATGGTTTCCCCCGGCTTCCCTTCATGCTTGGTTGGACCAAGACAATTGGGGTGCATCTTGAAGGGTAGTTTGTTGTCCTCACAAACATCTGTGAAACTTGATCGGGCCAAGGTTTTTGAGTTGGGATAATATTGGTGCGGGACGATATTTGGATTAAGGGGGAGGTGGCATAACGTAAGGTGGTTTTCATGTGAGGGGGAGATTTGATAAGGAGCATGTGTGAGGGAGTCGAGCAAAAGAAATATTACATCCGAATGAAATATTGAGCAATTAATATAATCCTAGATGATTTATAACACATGGAATTAATTTATTTTTTGTATATAGATTTAACAGGATATGTTGACGGGTGTGGACTTGAGCTTCATGAGCTTCATCTTAGTGATTTCTCCATATGAAGGTATTGGACTTATGTTGCGTCAACCCAGAATAGCCTCTCAAGCATTATCAACTCAAGTAGCTCAATTTCACAATTTAGTAAAATAGGGTCACAAATCAAAACGTACTAGAAGGACAAAAAAAAAAAGAAGAAGATTCCCGTCGCAATCGAACACGGCAGAATCGTTCTTTTTAGATTTGGAATTGCATTATGCCCCTAAACCTCCTCCCCATTTCTCTGAAAAGTACATCCGGCTTGATGATGTTCTGGAAAATTATTGATAAGCTAAAGTGCTAAGCAATGATTAAACCCAAGATACTAGCTAGGTGGTAGTATATCATCAAACACGGATAGCTCACAGATTTTCTAACATGATTCAAGTCGTGCAACAATTGGATACATTGCCTTGATAGGAATTGTAAAATATAGGCCAATCCTTTCATGTTAGAAATATTACAACCTTGCAGCTTAAACAACAATAAAATTGAGAAATAGTTAACAAGCGGTTGCGAAAGAATATATATTGTTTTGGACACATGATCAAGCATTTAACCTCGCATGGGCTAAACTTTCTTAAGATTGAAAGTCCTTCCTTTAACATGAACAATGACCCTCAACTTGTCATCCAAATTTTGTGATGTTCGTTTAGAATCAAAATAAAATCAATTATAAATAAACTAAACTATAAACCTCATAAGATCAAGTATTTGACGGCAATGAATTTAACCGGAGGTACAAGCACATGTCATTTTTTCTTTAATTTGAATAGAAACATAATGCTGCTCCAAATCATCATGCTGTTGGGCATAGCAGTATCAATCCATCCGATTCTTCTAAATAAAGACAAGCAACTATGATAATCCAAGCTTCGTACACCTCGTGTGCATGCGCTCTAGGGCAAATAAATCTCCTCACTCATGACCTTGCTTCGCTCAGCCGGTTATTCCAGAATGTGCTCGTCCGCCAATCAATTACCAAGTGCTCCACACAGCAGAAACCAATCATCTCAACCTATCTTTTACAACAATCTCACTATTCGACCGTGATGAACAAGCCAGGCTCGAGAATGTAGCTGCCGTCCTATCTCTCCTTTTGAATTTGAATATTAGGAACGAAACTTTTTGGTGCAACTCCTCCATCATTCAAGTGGATGACACCCATGATTATTCCGACCGAAGTTTAGGGAGGAATAAAATCTGCACTCCTTTCTTCACATCGTGGACGTCCCTTTCTCAGATTCTGATGAATTCACCATTGGATTGGACGAGCAGAAACTCCAGGGAGAGGACTGAACAGCGACCGATGAGGGCCATGTTTCTGGTGCAACGTGAAAGGCGATCCACCGCCCAAAATAGTAACATGGCACATCACCCTTTTACTTTCTCAATAGTTTATTATAAGGTCTTCATAGTGCCGGTGCAAATGCCCAAAAGCCATTTTTCTCGCACGTAGTGCAAGTCGATTTATTGCCCATCCGTGTCCATCCACCTCGACTCGCATGATGACTTCCTCTCGGGAAGCATACTGCTTCAGGGTCTCTTGCGAGGACATGAATGCATATGGGAGCATTTATGTGTTTGGAAATGATAATGTCATGGACTATCTCGTGGCATTTTTTTTCATAGGGTCATATTTTCGGCTGTTTTCGATTGACAAAGACATCCTCCAATCGGTGTTTTGATTAGTGGATTACAAACATGAATATCATGTTTACATGTAATTTACATGTATAATGAGATCAATCTATAATTATGTTTCTATTTATAGCATAAGTACAATTAATCACTCTTAGAAATACATATCATGTTACCCTAATTGGCGTTAAACCATAAAAAAACACTCAATCGTTACATTCTCTTACTCTGAAGATCAATATGGTGTAAGAGCAGAAAAACACATCAAATTCTTCAATATATGTAGCCCGAATCAACCTTTCTTTTACGCATATTTCTATCTCAACAATGTTTGATGTATCTAAGGTTAGGTTGTTTTTGTGTCCACTAAAACTTGTCACTGATCAAAATGTCATTGTGATGGTCAATCCCTCCTATTTCACTGGGGTTGAGACAGATTAGTTTGTTTGTAATTTGATCAACTGTCGAGATTTTTCATGAAGTTCACAACCTTTGGACATCTAGAGAAATATGGTTATCGCTGTGCAGCCCAAGAAATTAGACTTAAACTTAATTTTCAAAAACCATCTTTAAAATCCCAAGTTGTGGACTCTTTCACCGTAATTAATTGTGCTGTCTCCGACAAGTACTTGGTGATTCAAACCCTCAACGGGCTCCGATCTAAGCATGATCCATTTGTCGCCATGGTCACCAATATAATTCTTTCCTTCAGTGATATGTGGTTACTCCTATCCAAAAAAAAGACAATTGCTTCGAAAATTGAATGCTTTACTATTATTTGATATTAATCCTGCTTTGATTGGCGATGCCACTTCACCCACTTCCCGTTCCGATGGTCTCGGGGTGGACATAATTCTGGCGGTTGAAAATCTAGTCAAGGCCATGTGGACAATTTTTCCCTAATGGATCAAGCTTGCAAACCTCTTATGATCGGTTCAGTTCGCAGTCATATGTCGATCGCTCCTCCACCTCATCTGGTCGATCCCATGGTGGTTCGAAGCCCTATATTCCCCCATTCACCTGGGGAGGCATCTCAGATCTATGCCTCATCTTTTTTGTCAGATCTGTAAAGGTGCTAGCCACACCACGTTACAATGTTGACAACGGTTCGACCATGTCTTCACCACCAACGATTTACCGGATTCCTTCTTATGTTTCTCGGTTGGTAAGACTTCTGATCTAATGTGTTATCTTGAGAAAAGTGACGGCACATATAATTAGTGACATTGGTAAAATCTTAAACCCTAGACCCTTTTACGACTCAACAAAAATTGTGATTGGTGATGGTCGTTTATTACCTATTAAACAAGTCGAGCCTTTTGACATACTGTTCTTAGTCTTTGCGAATTCCACCACTTACCTATTCAGCTTTGTGAACTCCTCCACTTACTTCTTCTTCCATGGGGCCTTTCGGTTCTGGGAATGGACCGTCACCTGCCTCGTGTTGAGCCCGACCTCCGAGGTTTGCTGGCCCTTCATACTTGTTAACCATTTGTATACGCTATGCAGAATTTGTTTCTTCTGCAGACACATAGAATTGTGTTTTTGTCAATGTGCATGACAAAGGGATTTGCAAGTCCACTGTGGCATCAGTGAAAGGTGTGAGGTTGATTTTGACGTAGGGCATTAGCAGAAGAACTAGTCTTGCAGAAAATAAACTACATGAAAATCTGGTTATGCCCCTTCCGGTTAATTGGAGAAAAAAATAAGCCGAATCACTATAAATCTTGTCTTGATATTCTCTATCCCTATCTTCTTTATTTTTGGATATTCTTGCGTAAGTAGCTTTGAACGTTGCGCTCACATAGCTTTCCAGGAGACTGAAAATCCACAGTTTTTAGAAATTTTAAAATTTGCACTTGCACGAAAAGAGTTTGTAAAATGTCTACTTGATTATGTCTCCACCTGTTCAGCCCCACCTGTTTGCTATATATCCCAACCTAGCACCCCCTATTGTCTTGGCCCGCCATTAGATACTCAAAGATAAAGCAAAATTCGCACGTGTTGTGCACGTAAATAAAGGAAACTTTAAAAGTCTTCGGCAACCATCAATTTTATTGAATATATTATATATTATAATAGTTTTGGAATAGTATATGCACATATTTACTGTAGATTAATTTTCTATTATATGAGGTGGGATAGAATTGATGAGGGAAATCATGATGGACAAGATAAACGCAAGTGAAGACTTTAGCTTAGTTTGTTTTGAGGTATTATCTTAAATTATTTGTGTTGCCGGTTGGATTAGAGAGGGAAAGATTTATGCAACATGTGCTAAGAAGTGAAAGTTGAAAGATTTAAATGAGATGTCTTTAAGATAGGACTGATAATTTAAAGAGTCTAGAATCATGATGACTTTTCAATATGCTGAGGATAGAATTGGAAGTTAGAAAATTTTCAGATTAGATGTGTTTAGGTTAAAATTGTAAATCTAAAAGGTCTAGAAATATGCTGATTCTTTGTACTTTAATAGATGATAGATTAACTAGTTAAGTTTGCATGTGAACGTGTCCATATATGCTAACCGCCAATCAAAAGCGTAATTGGAAGCAATCAATGGAAAACATATTCCTTCTTTATGGTATAGATGTATGTTCATGAACTTATGTGAGGATTATTGCATGATCATATATTTTGGATTATTGAAAGGCGATTATTTACCCCGATCTTGTTTGATGAAACCAATCTTCTCAATGGTTTGTTACATATATGAACATCATCCATATTAATTTTTAGTTAAGTTTATTTGTGGTTGATGTTCATTATGCAACTTACCAATTACAAACTTTCTGTAACTTGGGAAGAAAAATATAAACCTGATTAGAAATAAAGTAGTAGTGAATAGATGACTTTCTGCAATCTCGGACCACATATAATAAAAGTACAGGCCCAAAATGGTCGGCCAAGCCTAAAGGCACCGTAATACGTCGAATTTGGGCAACTTAATAGGCCTAAAAAGATGTCCAAAAAAATGTGTCCTTGTGGTGCTTATAGTATAGGGTGCTAAAAAAAGCTTTCCAAATTGGTATCAAATCAAACGGACTGATGATTTTGACAATTGCCTTCCCAAACTAATATTCTCCGGAATCAAATATCATCAAATAAATGTGTACGAGGACGGGAGATGGAACTGAGTATAGTTCCAAGCCATCGCTTTATATTTATGAAATTCATGAAATCTTTGAAAACAGATGAAAGGAGGTTTGAGAGGAGTATAGGAGGGAGCGTAGCGAGAATATAATATTTATTGCAAGGGGCTTTGATTTCTTTTAACCTACTCCCATTTTCCATTCTTGTTCTTTCTGATGTGTTATTATAATACTATTTATACATCCGTTTAAAGATTATCTTTTGTGCTCATTACTTTGATTTTCACTTTTTAAGTTTTGATCTTATGCATTCTCCGAATATTAGTTCATATCTATCTTAATCTTCACTTTTCTTCGTTATTGTTAGACTGATTTTTTACATTTCAATATGCAAATAGGTTACACATACGGATATAGATCCACTTTGAATCCAACCAATTTGTATCATATCTCTATTATTTAGCGCCATAAATTATTCATTCCTCATTTGCAAACAAGATTTTGTTCATGTACACTATGGATGGAATAAAAATTGATATACCTTAGCAAAACGAACATATATTTCCATATAAAGTACATAATAAAATATTTGGCGAGCAAACAAGGATTCGTGAGTATCATTCCATTTATTAGTGTTGGAGAAGCCGGCTGATTTTTTTACAAGGTTGCGATTTTGTCAATTTTGTTCTAATTCTTTGTACGAAATCCCATTGTAATTCTTCTAGTCAATTTTCGCCAAAAATTGTAGATATGATGGTCCAATCATTACCGATGATCCTACACAGCACATCACAATGTCAGTGATTTTCAACGAAATTGACTAAAAAAAGTGTCGATACTAACTTGATAAAATTGGGAAATTCAAGACTATATCAACATTTGTATAATACGTAGAATTGATTTGACAATTTCCCCTAATTGATTGATGTGAGATTCCTATAGTATCGACTGATGGGACTTGCAAAAATAAGTCGCCTTACCCTTTTTTTCCCATTAAACAAAAACAACCACCGCCTAATTCAAAATTTTAAATTTACAGTACTAACCTTATCATTTTTAGAAAATAACCTAAAGATAAGAGTCAACGAACTTCATTCGATGAGGATGATTTTCCACAGCGAAACACAAGCATATTTGAGTACCGATAAATTGTTAACAATGATAAATATTAGTTTATAATGAACTGTACACTCTATATTTTTCCATCTTTCTACCAGTCTACAGAAATTCCATAATTGCTTGATAACGCATGTTTGTGCTTGCGGGTTTGTGATATAGTTTCGCTCTTGGAATATAGAAAGTGAATGGATTGAAACCGCAGCGCATGGTATTGCAATAAGTGCACTGATTACCAAAAAGTTAATCAGCAAAAATTGCCTGATCAGGCAGCACGCCTAATTACTTAATTATGTTTCGAACCTTCAACAAGCAAGTCTCACGTTCACATCTCATGTCGATCGGTTGTCGCATACCACTTGTGTCGGTGTTGGTTGGATCACATGTGCCGGAAGTCAAATCTGGTCTGAGAAAGTCAGAACAAAGCCCAAGTCTTCAGGAATATCATTATCTTCGACGATGCCCCATCTAATCATTACTCAAGAGAGAGATTTATCCAATGACGGATGCCTCGAGTTCATTATGCGTTTTCTCTCTTTAATAATCCATTGCCAGCTGATCCGACCCGAGACCCATCATGTCATCTGAGCTCACGTCTGATGGGCCTTGAGTGAAAATTTGATGGCAGCCCAATCCAGGGGATTTCATTGAACCAGTCATCAGAAGCAGCACTTCCTAAATGCAGAACTTTGTGGGCTATAGTACAAACATTTCACACGCGCAAGTAATTGGTGAATCTATGAAAATCGTCACGTAGAGAGCAGGAGTTAAGTAGTTGTCCACATATCGTACTTCCTTGGCAATTTGCACATCGGTGGCCTACACCGGATGGGTCAAGTCCGACAAAATCAAAATTGACCATCGTCTAGCGTGTTCGAAACTTCATACGGGCTTAAGTTAGATGAAGCAAAATATACAAAGAAAGAAGAATCAAAACCACATCACAACTTAGTGTATAGTTGTCAGATTTACATACACATATACAGTGGGGAAAAGAAAACAAATTTTGCTATCCACAATGATTTAAGGAGTTGAGTTCTGTTGTTAGATCGTGTCGAGGAGGTTTGCTCCGAGGTCCTCGAGCCTTGAGGAAGGGTTAGCGTCTCGCAGCGGTGACACTGTAAACGAGGTGAAGTAGAGAGGGCATGAGAGGATGAGCGATCAATTCTAGTGGATCCAGATGTCATGTGGCAGGTAAAGAGTTTCAAATCATTGATTGTGGAGAGCTTTCTAGTGTTTCACTATCGAAATCTCCCGAAGTATGGAGAACCAAGGTTAATACAAATGTCGAAGCCCAAATTTTCCGAAGAACCGAAGAGCCAACGGCCAAAAACGTCCCCAAATGAGTCGATCAATAGGGTAATGAGGGAACCAAGATAATTTGCTAGAAAGATCATGACATGCGACAATCCTAGGGAATCTAGTGTAGATAAGTTGCTCCGTGCCAAAGGGACATAGGTCAATCATGGGTTGTCATGTGTCAAGAGGATATAGGCCGATACCAAGCCCATTAAAATGGGTAATGAGATAGGCCGAGTCATCCCTAATGAGTTCCATTCTGAACCCACTAAGTCAAAACTTTCTAAAACATTGCACAAGTTAAATTAGGATCTTGCCACCTATCCTAAGTTCATTCTTGCACCAAACAATGTTTGCATAAAGTAAGCCTGCAATAAATACCTAACGAGGGTATTTATTAGCAAATTATATTAGAAGATAATATGGTTACTTTTAATAACCATGAATGACAAATTTATGAATCTCCATTTCGCCTCTTGCACGACAAATCTTTAAGACATGCAAAATTAATTGTAGTGCATAGAGAAGGATTATGCTTTGTGCAAAAATATTCACGTGACAATGATCAGTGTAGATTTTTTCATCCAATAAGATTTGGTAGAGCAACCCTGAGGCTTAGAGCCTTAAGGCTTGGCGCTTGGGGCTAAGCGCTCAGTGCTTTGCCCCTAAGCTCTTGCGCACTGCCCCGTGCACAGCTAGGGCGTACATCCCGCTTAGCGCAACTGCCAACAGTGCTTGCGCTCGTCTTTTAGGGTGCAGCGCCTCGCCGCTTTGATCTAAAGCACGCTGCCCCTGGCGCCTGCGCACTGCCCTGGGCGCAACTGCAGAATGAAAGTTTGCTTAGAGAAAACTCATCTGTTTTGCCTGTTTGTAGCTTTCGAAGTCATGAATTTGCGATCTCGTTGCGTGCGAGAGGGTTCCAAGGAGAAAAAATTGCTTGCTCGGAGGAAAAATGTTATACCCCTAGTTACCGGATGAAGCCGTTTGAAAAGCAACGCTCCCTACGGACTCTCTTTGGAAGAGAGTTACCGTCCGATCACGAGGGAGGCCAGCATCATCTTCTTGTTCCCAAATACAGGCTTGAAGATAGAAAGGTTATTCCATGGAGTTAAGCTCTCCACTACGAGGTGAAGAGAGGGGAACTTCTAATTTTCTCACACTAGTATTGGATGTCCCAGCCGCACCAAGAGTCGATATGCAACAAATGTGACGAGCGTGTCATCTTGGGTGTGGGAAGAATTGCGTACCGGCCATGTATGCGCTGAACGGAGGTGGGTACAAAGAAGACGGGTCAAAGAACGGCGCCGTCGCGGATGACACATGCACACTCGCGGTGTTGGAGACGGGGGATGCGGCCGCAGTTGCTGCAGCAGCTATGAGGTCAAGAGGCTGAACTAGTTCATTACCGCCACTGCTGCCACCAGGGGAGTCGTCTCCATTAGCCACATTGGTGTAGGTGGGGTGATCGGGCCCATGATCGTAAAGAATCCCTCTGAAGACATGACCTCCGATGTTCACGGCGGTCTGATACGCGAACTGCTCATCGGGGTTGTCATCAATGGAGCTCACTTTCACGCACTGGAACACCGCCGGAGAGCTCACGTCGGCTGGGAGGTTGCCGACTAACTCCAACCCTAGAGACAGGGACAAAGGAAAGATCAATGGTGCGGTCAGCCCACACATATGACACAATCTACAATTACATATCTTTATCGTACAAATCCTTTGTTTTGACAAAGGAACCACAACTTCCTACTTCTGCAACGAAAATTACCTGGAAAATGTTTTGCCATAGATATAAAGATAGCACGATCAAGAATACACCCATAGACTAGGGACAAACATATAAATCAACACAAACACTTAAGAGAGAGAGAGATTTGGAGATTTCCTTTTTTCAAACCAATCGTCAGGAATACTAAATAACAGCATGCTGGAAAAGGAAAACAGATAGGCAAAAAACCAGGAAAAATGCCAAGAAAAGAGAATAATGGGATTTTCAGATTTCTCATGGAGGTCGATCACCGCACACGCAAAAGATACGATCCTAGCTCGTTGGGTACTAAATCTCTTGCCCACCAAATCTCTGACTCTCTATATCTCTCTCTTTCTGCAGAGAGCAATCCTGAAAGCCGAAACAGTTTTGACTAATTCTCTTGCCCAGAACCATACAAGAACTATCAAACCCGCACAAACCCCACGCGTATACATATAAATATATACCTGATGTGTTAGGCCTCCCATGCTTCTCCCTCGGCCGCTTCGGGGGCTCGCCTCCGAGCTGCAGCCCCTGCTCCTGCTGGTGGTGGTGCTCCTTCGGGGCGGCGAGCTGCTGCTGCCGCTCCCGCTCCCGCCGCCTCGCCGCGGGGACCCACGTGCTCTTCACGTGGTTCGCGCACTGAAACCCGCGGCTCTTGCAGCACGTCCGGCACCGCAGGTGCGGGCAGTCCTTCTTGGCCTGGTTGCCGCAGTCCTGGCAGCTGACCCCGCTCTCATCCCCCCGCCCGTCGTCGCCGCCGCCGCCGCCAAGGTCAACGTCGTGAAGCCTCCTCCAGATCTCGAGCTCTCGTCTGAGAACACGTTGCACGAGGCCCCGCCGCCGCCGGGCCCCACCCCGAGGCCAGCGGCCGACGTGTAGAGATCCTGCTGCTGCTGCGAGAAGTAGTGCAGCTGTTGTTGGGGTTGCGGTTGGTTTTGATGCCATAGCTCCAAACCCTTGAAAGCCGAAGAGTCGTCCGCGTTGCTTCTGGAGTACCAGAACCAAGGAATTTCAGCGGCGGCCGTGGCTTGTGGGTGGTTGATCTGCTGATCTCCTGCTCCTCCTGCTGATCTAGCGGCCCCTAATGGAATGAACCGAGCCATTTCGCGTCTGTCGAAGGGCCAAATCTCGATTCCCACTGGGAATTCACAGCATATCAAGAGCACAAGATCCTCCTTCTTCCTCCTTCTTCCTTCTTCTTCCTATTCTAGCAGTTGAAAACCCTAGAAGATGGAGAATTCAAACAGAGTAGACATGAGTGCTGTGTGCGAGTGATCTTTAATGGATTATAATGGTAAGTGGGGGTTGGGTGTGTGTAATTGCTGATGGGTTTTTCTGTGAGACACACGTCCGACAATTCTGCGGCAGAGCCTTCAATTCATCTCACATTTCTTCCTTCTTTTCTGCTCTCTCTCTCTCTCTCTCTCTCTCTCGAGAAAATCTTTGCATTAAAGGGCCATGGAATTTACAGCTCTCTCTCGCTCTGCGACGCCGCCATGGTTCGTCCCTCTCTCTCTCTCTCAGTATCTGCAATCTCCTGCTACCTCCATTTAATTCTGGACATATCCATCGAACACACGCCCACGCCCACGCCCCCGCTCTCTCTCTCTCTCTCTCTCTCTCTCCTCGGGGTCTTCTGGTTTTGTTGCAGGTGACTGAGCTTTTTGGGTGAGAGTGAGAGAGTGAGCAAGTTCGAGGCTTGCAAGAGCCAAGATCGATCAATCTCTCTCTCTCTCTCTCTCTCAGTGACCATGGATTTCATGTTTCTAGTCTCCTAGGAAGATTTCAGAGGACGCCCTCATTCCAATCCAACGGACGGTTTAGCCCCACGTGTCGACGAACCAGCTTTTTCGCTTCTTCGCACCGGAAAGCCCGCTACTTTTCTTGGTGACCCCTATACGAAAAAAGAGGGCAAATCCTCCGGTACTGGTTGTCTTATCAACTCCTTTGCCAGAATGATTTGTTACAAACCAATAGTATCGTCAACAATTTGTGAGTAGAAATGTCCCTAAGAACTACTATGATATGATCAATAAGATAATTTATTATTTTTCAAAGCACTTATTCTTTTTCGAAGTGCATACAATGCATAATATTTTGGATATAGGACAATTTCTTATCAAATACGATTAACAAGTAATCTTGAACATCCATGAACATGCCCCTTTTGTGAAATGAGTCTAATTTATTCATCTTATTTTGGCATTTGTGACTAGCCAAAAAGATATAAGCATCCATAGATATTAATGTATTTTCTTTATAAGTTTCTCCTATTAGAGATTGTTTGCCGCCAATTTTACCTCTTTGGATGTGGACAAATATACGGTGCAATTTTTTGTATATGACAACTTTCTCATGGTGAAAAGATGCGTTTTTTTTTTTTTTAAGGTGTTCAAATATCATATAAGAAGTATACAGCAATCTAGCAAAATATAAAGCCGTATAGCGCACTGACTAACTACACTACTAGTTACCCATTATTCACCCAGAAGGAAGAGGGGAAGGAGGGCGGTCCGATCAATTTCTATTAGAATGATAACCTTCGACATTGTACTGATGAATGTGTTTTAAGAGGAGTATCCAATACTTCTAAGAAGTTGCTCCACTTGAGTTCATTATATTGGATACTTAAAACACTTTAGTACACATGAAGTTATAAACATCCTTCGACAATACTAATACAAGAAAATCAAGTGTCAGGAGTTCACGAGAAGCTATTTTCTCTAATGACATCAGCTGCTTCGGCTCACCATATGCTTGCAAATCAAAGACAAAGGGTTTACGTCATTAGTTTATTTCAATAGCATCAGTTTCTTACCATTTGCCGATGAAGATGTAGAGGAAGGGATGCTCCTAGGATGCTCCTAGGTTTTGCTGGAATTCTCTTTCGTTTCTCAGTGAAAATGACACCATCTTTTTCCTTCGTATTTATGCTTTGTGTGTGTATGGTTTTTAAAATAAAATAAAAAATTAGTAGGGTTTCTGCTTTTGATGCATAATTAATTGATGAGGCTATGTAATAGGGTCGGAGAGGGGAACATAGCGCCACCTTCTCTCCACCTTTTGTTGTCTTTCCTCTCCTTTTGTTTTCTCTCGGGGTTTAGAAAATCCAACATCTCAATTGCAAAATCTGAGGATACCATTTTCGTGACACTGTTCGAGTGCACCTGTGAGAGTAACGGCGGAATGAGGCCCGCATTCGAAACGAGTCCCCCCCTTGGGGAACTTAACATAAAAAGAACCTTTAAGGTTTGAGTTAATTTATAAGTAGTTTGACCAACTTTTTGAGACATTAGCCAACAAGAATAGATTCATTGGCCACCCTGTTTCCCATATCAACCATCCGATGTGGGATTTCATGCATCACCAATAGTGTTATATAAGTACCTTCACAATTAGTGAGGCGTGGAGTAGTTTAGAGAGGGATAACATCATGTTGCATATAATGTGAAATGGGAAAATTTCAAATAAGGACCTACAGTGCCATCATTTTCTCAAAAAAGAACCTAAAGTAAAGTTTGTCTCAAATAAGGATCCAAAGTGTCTTCATTTTCTCAAAAGAGGACCTGAAGTAGAGTCTGTCTCAAATAAGGACCCAAAGTGATCATTTAGTCTCAAAGAAGGATCTCATTTGCCGGCTAGTGAATAAATGCATCTCTGATGCATATTCTGGTAGCCTGATTAGGGATATTTTTGTCAATTTTTTTTTTTTTAAAAAAAAAATTAGTTGTCTTGTTCTTTATTATTATTATTTTTTTTTTTGGGTCAATGGTGGCACTATTCATCATCTTCTTCGTCCCCGTTCATCTTCTTCTCAAGAACATTGGACTTGGGAAGGGCAGTGAGCGCCGGGTCGTTGGTGAGGGTCGGCGAGGGTATGCCCATCGTCGGCAATAGGCGAGGGCCACCAAGGCCTCGTCAGCCGTGGGTGAGGGCTTGTAGGCCAACCCTCGCCAGATTTGGCGAGGGTGGCCTCGGTTGTGGCTGGCGAGGGCCGTCGAGCCCTCGCTAGCTACGGGTGAGGGCTTGCAAGCCCTCGTCGGCCCTTATCAATGGCAGGTGAGGTGGGCGAGCCCTCGCCCAAGGCCAACAAGGGGTGACCTCACTGATGGCTGTGAGAGGCGACCTCCCCCACCTCCACCCGCTGCTCCATCAACAACCTTGTCTTCTGCTAGGACTACGATTGGGATGCTTGTGTCGCTTTCTTCATCCCTTCCTCCCACCACTGCTCCTAGATTGACGACTTCTTTGGCTACCCCTTTTGCCCTCGAGGACCTTCATGTAGGGCCTCGATTTGGATCGCCCCCCTCCCCCATGGCCAGCGAGGGCTCGATGGCCCTTGCTCGCTGTCAACGATGGGCGTGGAGCCCTCGCTCAATGCCCATCGCCGGCCCTTACCAGTGGCCGGTGCTTGCTGGCCTTTTCCCAAGTCCAGTGTTCTTGATCTAAGCAAGAAGAAGTGAACATGGGACGAAGAAGATGCTGAATAGGGCAACCAAAAATGAAAAAAAAAAAAAAAATGGATGAAAATACCATAATCAGGCCATCAGAATATACATTGAAGATGCATCTATTCACCGGGCGGGCAAGTGAGGTCCTTCTTTGAGATTAAATAACTACTTTGGGTCATTCTTTGAGACAAACTTCACTTCAGGTCATCTTTTGAGAAAATGATGGCACTTTGGGTCTTTATTTGAAACAAACTTCACTTCAAGTTCTCTTTTGAGAAAATGATGGCACTTTGGGTCCTTATTTGAAATTTTCCCATGTGAAATTAATCAAAATGTCCTTGCTGTTTTAGGGATTTACCCTAGAACCTTACCCAACCCTTCTCTCTCTCTCTTCCTCCTTTTACCACTACCACACCCGCATCGCGCCTCCATTACCACTCTAACCCCGCAATCATTGAATCGTCCCTGTTACTTTGTGCATCTCTGTCGCTCTCTTAGTGACATCGATGCCTTAGACCTAAGTTGATTCGACAAATCCTAAATAAGGTTAGGCTACCACAATCTCCCTCCGTCTTCGTTGAGAGAGAGAGAAAAGAAGAAGAAGAAGAAGAAGAAGAAGAAGTTGCGGGCAACACGGGCGGTTGTATGGTGTGGCTCAAATGGAGACCGGTGGAGTAGAAGCGATGGTGAGGAAACGACAGAGGAGGTGCTTGTGTGCTGCTATAGTGGGTTTCTGCCTCATGAAGGAAGCTTAAAAGAGGAAAGAGTACAGTTAGGTCGTCCAAAATGCGCATGTAATGACGTGCAGCTTCTCAAGCCCTAAGCCCAATACGAGCACTTCATTTTTAGATCGGTTAATAACTCGACCATTTGAGCTTCTAAATGGAGGTAAGTTCCATTAGATATGTTTGAATTGGTGGGTTCAAATATAAATGTCCTCGAGGTGATGTCTCCACAACAAAGAATTCAGACTCTACCACTCTTATCGAACAAGACCATACAAGTGCAACAACCGCGTCATTTAAAGGCTTATGAGACAAAGCCAAAAAATTCCACAATATTGATAAACTTGGATTCTTTGAAGTTCGATTTGACATGATATATTTGATCAAATGCCATGATGTGTACTAAACAAATTCCCCATTGGTAATATAATATGACGGTATAATTGGGCTGGGTTTACTCCCATGCGGAGGAAGCCCAGTGAAATGCAGTGATCTTTCGTGGAGGTGCAACTTTGAATCATTTTTTATCCGTGCTCGCTGATGCACGCTATAATACAAGAGGACGTGGATGCTTTAGAGTCAACCTCTAGTGTTATCTCATATTTTTCCATACATAACTCATTCCAAAACTCTCAGAGAATAATACTTCTCTTGTTTGTTTTTGTGTGCTGTGCCCGAGTAGAATTCTATTTGCTGGTCCTAGTTGGAGTGAATACCCTAAATCTCCTTTTAAGAAATCTACTCATATTATGAAACCTACTTGGATTGATCTCTTTTACGGACTCAAAATTGAGACACGTTCTCAATATATCCAATCAGAAATATAAAAAAGAAATGTTATATATATAATAATACCGGTTGAGACTATCGAGACATCATAAAGATACGGGAATGAAAATAATTAATATCCTAAAATGATACTTTTATACCATGTATGTTTGAACTTCTCGGCTCAAATCTTATGTCGAGAATATATGTGAGGGTTACGTAGATAATAACCTTAATTAAGCGGGTCCAAAAGTTGATGCTTTCAGAATCGGCTAAACGAGTTACTGAATTTTCTTGGCTTTCTATATATATATATATATATATATATATATATATATAGAGAGAGAGAGAGAGAGAGAGAGAGAGAGAGAGAGATTCCCAGTTATTGTATTTTTCTCTCTCTCTCATTTTCGAGCCCTGTGTTGGTCGCAGCTGACTCTAGCTAGCTACGTCGGCAACTTTCTGGTCTTCAAACAAATTAAAAAACAGAGAAGAAAATGTAGGAAAGGGACTCGAGATCTATAGAGATCGAGACCTAGCCAAGGAAATGCTCGAGAAATAAAATACGGACTACATTTTTCCTATCTATCATTAGCTTGAAATAAAATAAATTTTTGCATATAGTGCATGCTGTCATGCGTACATTTTTCCTATCTATCATTAGATATATCACTTATTCTACCTATAACTACGATATTGTCACGAACTTCAAGACTTTTATTTTGCGATATTTCATCTCATCCATTGATAGCTTGTGATCCGGTATGGATTCTATTTTTAGAAGATATTGATTGACCTTCTTTGCTCATATTATCTTTGCGATATGTTTAATCACACAAGATATCTTAATTGATGGCAATCATCTTGAAGACAAAATTCTTGCCTTAGTTGAAGAACTCCACTTATGGAAACCAATATTTGATTATATGGGCGACCGAATTGATAGGATCTCTAATTGTTCTATCTCAACAGCTATCCTAATCTTCTCAAAAATTGTGCAATAGCTAGTTTGAAGAGTGATTCTTGTAAAGATCGTCCAACGGCCAATTTTGGATACTGGGGAGTATAAAAGAAGACCAAGGTGCTGAAGCAAGAGATAGATCAAGAGTCAACAATTCCAAAATTTGAGAGAGCTTCACATTTGTCATTATCTTTAGTGAGCTTACAAGTGTAATCACATGAGAAGCATTGGCAGAGTATTACTTTGTGCTTTGGTGTGAGATAGTGAGTCTTATTAGCTTGTGTATAAGCAGTACCAATTTCGAGAAAAAGTGCTTGAGAATAAGTAGCACATTACTATTATAATTTCCCATTGATTTACTAGTGAAATCCAGTTAGTAGGCTGTTAGCATGGGAAAGTGAATGCGGGCTTATATTGAGCCGAACCACTATAAAGCCTTGTGTACAAAGTCTTCTATCTCTCTATATTTATCTATTGCTTGATAGAAACAACTGCACTTGATAACTTAAATATTACTAGAACTTGATCATATTCATAACTGCACTTTTAGATATCATAAGAATCTGTTCATATCTATACTCTATTTCTCATAGTTACATTCATATCCACTTAACTCTTTTAATTTCGCATTTATTTGTCAAATTCTTTAAAATTTCCTATTCATCCCCCTTCTAAGTGATTCTACTAGTCACTTCAAATTTGTCTTCGCCGTGTCTTACTCGGTCCTTCTCAGTCCGAGTCGGATGGATGAGGATTTCGAGCATTCTTTGGTGTCAACAAAAACAATAGCCACTGATTTGCTGAGCAGCACTTTGTTGCTCCACTAATTGGACCAACCCATAATACCATAAGGTAAAAGAAAGAAATGTTTGTTACATAGGCTAGACATTTAACTACATATTTTCTGTCCAATCATACGTGGGGGCACTTAGATTTTGCATGAAATTACAAAATTCCTACTGATTTTTACTCTTTTTTTTATTTTTTTTTATTTTTTATTTAGACTTAGATTTCTCCCAAGTTCAATAATTCCGGATAGACCACCTGTTCCTACTAATCTTGTTCTTGTTTATTTAGCCATGCCATATAGACACTAGCTGGTTTTTCGTCTATATAAACAAAAACCAAAATGTTGCCCTAAAGAAACACCAACGCATAAAAATGTTAGAATATACCTTGTTATTTCTTTATTTCATATATTGAAATTAAACTAATTAGTGCATCGTTTTATTGGTGAACACGTCCAAATTCATCGATTGAAAGATGCTTCTGTCTATTAACATTTCACTAAACAAATAATTTGTTGACCAATTGGAAATAAAATTGTTGGTTCCTTGAGGATTTTCTCCATTATTTCGACTATGAATATTATTGGATTCATTTAAAATTTGATTACATTGATAATAAAAATTACTAGATTAAGAGTTTTTTTTTTTATCCCCTTCATGAGAGTGTTAAGAGAAAGTATTTCTTGCAATAATGATATTAAGAATCATGTTAACATGTTGTATTTCTTTAAACCAATTTCTCTGGTAATAGTAGTGGTTCCTATAAGACGCAGAAAAATGTAATCCCACGATCTCCATAGTTAGAACAAGAACATACATAATCGAGTAGAAAGATTAACACACATATTTTGGGATCCATCGATCTTGATATGGAAGCAGAAAAGTGACAATCCACGTACAAGTCCTTCTTTTTTGTCCTCTGTATCATCGGTTCAATGAGACGGTCCCCTCACCCTTTAGTGCTAGGTAAATGCTCATTTGCGAAAATAATTATGAGAATTAGAGTTAGACGAGAGACTTGAACACTATTTATAGAGTTTCCAGCTAGGCCCTCTCATTACGGGTTAGGCTCAATTTGGCTCACACTAGCCAGCCTTATATTAGACTAATTAAGAAACGTTTTATCTCACCTTAGACCAACCCCATAAAACAATTAATTATAATATCAATTAATGTAGCCTACATTAGGAAAACTCTTACATTCTCTCACTTGGGTTACATTAATTAAAATTGTACTGTATGTGTACTTTGGTCTAGAGATAATTATTAATATTTAATCATATCCCATAAAATCTCGAACATCGAATCATGTTGGTAACTGCATGTATACACACAAAGCTTTCTATGATCATGAGTGCTTTCAATTTTATTGATATGGATCTAATATAATAGTGTGGCAAATGAATAACACTTCTCATAGAGAGATTTTATTTGTCAGTCACCATTCTTTTACTTTAAGTGTCACAAAAATTTGTGCCACTAGAGAATGTTTTCGTGGTTCCTGTGAAATCACATATGCCTTATCCTTATGGTTAATCTTTATTTATGTGTAACAAGACATATGTTCAAGGCTAATTACCGAATGCCCCTAACCTTCACGCAAGATTTATACAATACCTTGAGATTTTTATTAATATGTATTCAACATAATATCAATACATTCATAAATATTTTTATTGAATGCAAAAATTGATACAAATCAAAACGTTACTAAAAGTAACAAACATAGATATAAATTTTATTACAATAATAATAAAAAAAACTCATATTAAATAATAGCATCCCAATATGCTCCTAAGTTCATGCTAATGATATGCCACTCAAACACACAAGGGCATAGGCCTTTAACTAGTGGATCTGCAAACCATATCATTTGTGGGAACATGATCTACTGCAACGTCACCACTTAGACCCATTGAGACCTTTGTTGTTGTTAATAAATAACACTACAGAGTTATTGTCACAATTTAACTGTATGGACTTGTTCACAAAATTAAAAACGGTTAACTTCCTAATGAGGTTTCAGAGCCAAATAGCTTGAGTAGAAGCTGAAATAGATGCTATAAACTCCACATGTATAGTAGAAGATAATATAAATTTTTATTTCTCGCTCTTCCATAATATTGTACCCCTGCCAACATAAATATGTATTATGTTGTCGACTTCATATCATCCTGACAGCTAGCAAAGTTTGCATTCAAATACCCTATTAACTGTAAGCCCGGAACATGTTTATAAATCAGCATATAGTCTCTTATCATCTTTAAGTACCTTAAAATCTTATTTGCAACAATTCAATGATCGTATTCTGGATTTGACTAATATCTGCCTAGAAGTGTTGTCGTAAAAGTGATGTCTGGTCTAGCACAAACTTAAGCATATATAATACAAACTTAAGCATATATGATATTTCCAAGTACACTAGTATAAAGTACATCATTCATTTGGGCTTTCTCAAAATTTGAACTAGAGCATTGTAAAAGACTCAATTTATCATCCTTAATAACATGAGCAATTTATGGCTTGCAATGCTACATATTGAATCTTTCTAAAATATGATTAACATATGTCCTCTAAGACAAACCCAATAAACGGTTAAAACGATCCCTATGGACCTCAATGCCAAGAACAAAAGACGCCTTACCAAGGTTTTTCATGTTTAAATTTTTCAATAACATCAATTTTGTCTTAGACAATAATCCAACGTCACTACTCGCAAGTAAGATATCATCAACATAAAGTATACGAAAAATATATTTCCTTCACTGACCTTGCAGTATATACATTAATCTACTTTATTTTCAATAATCCGAATAAAGTGACAACACTATGAAACTTTAAGTACCATTGTCTAGAAGCTTGCTTGAGACCACAAATAGATTTTTTCAATCTACATACAAGGTTACCTGAATCGTTTGTAGCAAAACCTTCATGTTACATCATATAGACTTTCTCATTAAGGTCTCTATTTAGAAAAGCAATTTTAATATCCATTTAGTGTAACTCCATGTCTAAATGAGCTATCAATGCCAAAATCACTCTAAAAGAATCTTTAGAAGAGAATGGACTTACCTACCAGTCTGGCTTTAAATGTCTCAATCTTTCTTTTTGGAATATCTTTTAGTCTTATATACCCATTTGCAACTGATAGGCTTGTAACTTTTAGGCAATTCAACAAGTTCCCAAACACTATTGTGTTTCATGGATTGTATCTCGTCTTTTATTGCATCTAACCACAAATATGATCAAGGACAAGAAACAACATATGTATAAGTCATTGGATCAACAACGCAGCCTATATCATAATCATGCTCTCCCAGGTAAACTATATAGTCTAGTGGAATAGCTAAACATCTTTTCTTAGTCAACCTCCTGAGTGGAGTTACCACAACCTCATTTTGAACTTGAGGGGCTTGAAGAACTTCATTAGAAATTGCCTCAACAACAGAATCTTGGGCCACAATAAGCTCAATTTGTGGTGTAGAAGGCCCTTCCACAGTCGTTGGCACAGGAGAGATAGGGATCCAATAATCTCCACCATATTGTCATATTCAATAGTTTGTGAAAAGCTTTGCTTTTAAGCTATATCAAACTCCAAAAATATTGATGTATGCAATTCCACAATTCTTGCACCTCCATTGGGGTTATAATATCGATGCCCCTTTGAATGATCTGGGTAAGATATGAAGTAACACAAAATAATTTTGGAATCCAACTTATTTAATGTTAGATTAGATAACTTCACTTCTACAGTACACCCACAAACTTTAAGATGATTCAAACTAGATTTACGTCCAATCCACAACTCAAAAGGAGTTGACGAAACCGCTTTGGTAGGAACATGATTTAGAATGTAAAGTGCCGTTTTCAAAGCTTCATCCCACAGAAAACCAGGTAAATTTGTTCTACTAATCATACTGCTCATCATATCCATAAGAGTGCGATTGCGCCTTTTAGCCATACTATTTTGTTTAGGGCTTCCACGCATAGTAAATTGAGCTACTATCCCGGAATCTTCTAAGTATTCAGAAAACGGCTCTTTAAATTATCTAGCATCACCATGACTCTTAAAATACTCACCGGCACGGTCAGATCTGACAATCTTAATGACTTTTCCCAACTGTTTCTCTACTTCAGTACAAAAAATCTTGAATTTGTTAAGAGACTCGGACTTTTTTTTAATCAAGTATAGGTATCTATATCGAGAATAATTATCAATAAATGTGATGAAGTAATAATTTCTACACAACTTGCCGTATATGGTCCAATAATATCAATGTGGATGACTTCCAACATATTAGAACTTCGAACTGCGATTTTCTTCTTTATCTTAGTCATCTTACCTCTACAACAATCTATGCAAGTCTTTAGATTACTTTTAAGAATAGGCAGGATGTTAACCTTTATCAGTATAAGACTGTTCCTTAGGTGGAGGCCTTTTGTTTTAAGCGGAATAAGCAACGTACATATCATTGAGAGATAAACACAATCGGTACAATTCATTGGACAAATTGCAACACCTAACATCATTTGAATTAAAAAAACATGGAAATACTATTGCTTTTTATTTAAAAAAAAAATATCCACATATGTCCAAATAAGAAACAAAAACTAAGTTCCATCTATAGGAAGGTACGTAAAAAGTGTTTCTTAACATTATCCTAAAACTAGAATCTAGAATCAAAATAGCATATTTCACGAACTCGACGTGGACTTTAATGCTGTTTCTCATAGTGAGCTTTGATTCATTTTGATTTGGCGTCCTTCGGTTTATGAACCACTGTATGGTAAACGCGACATGATTGGTTGCACTGCTATCTAGCCAACAAAACTGGACGAGGCTTCAGATAGGTTAGATTCACAAACAAATGTAAAAAAATAATTACCTTTAGGCTCACTTTTGGTGCTTTTGGACAACCAAGCTTTATATTTATTGCAACGTTTCTTTACATGTCCTCTCTCCCTATGAAAGTAGCAAATAATACGATCCTTCTTGAATGGTGCTTTCTTAGGACTCAGATTGTTTGAAGAACCAACAACTTTAGAATTTCTCTTCTGAGTATTACTTTTGAATTGCTTACCCTTATCACTACCGAAACTAGAAGCATAAATAGCAATGTGCCATTTATCTTTCTTCATTTTCTTTTCCTCTACCACCATCTTCACAATCAGGTCATTAATTGACTAGATCTCATCTTGAGAACTATAATTGATCTTGATCATCCCAAAAATCAGGAGGAAGAGTATTTAAAACTTGATGCACAATGCAAGTAATAGGAATAATAGCATTAAGAGCCTGAAGTTTTGTTTGCAAATCTACCATCCCCAGAACATAATCCCTAACTCCACCAAAACCATCATACTTCATACTAAAGAGTGTTTACAAGTGTGTCCATATCTCAACATTAGATGAGACATGGTTTCTAACCACCAAAACATCTATAATCTGTCTAGCAAGCAAACCACCTTTCGAGTATTGCTAAATGGAACGCTTCATGGATATCAAGCAAATTCGATTATTTTTTTCCCAAGCAACAAATTGTGCTTTTTGAGCTTGAGTACTTTCAACAGTAAGATCTGTCAACTTATCGGCAATAAGAGCAATATGAACATATGCTATCTCTATACCAAACAAAAAATAAGAATCTCAATAGTAACAGAGTTACTATTTACAAAAATGTGACTAAAAAAAAAGTAATGTATATAATTAGTACCATGTGAGTACTATGTAACTTGAAAACGCACAAATACACATCCAGAGAGTTATATGCACTATCACATAACTTTTGTGCAAAAAGTATGACATGTGGTTGTATACTCCTCACATGATAGCGGTTATGAGAATATATTCCTATCTTTGTGAATTCATTACCTTTTGGTGTATGGATCACTAGGATTAGTCAATCCTTCACCGCACTGTCATTGTTGACACCCGCATTTTTGTCGACATTTTAAACATCCATTTATTTTGCAAAAATGTAAAAGATAAAGAGCAAAAAGGCGAAAATAAAATAAAAATGAATGAAAACATAAAGGGGGGGAAGAAGAGAAAACCGAAATGAAATGAAATTGAAATTGTCATGCATTTTGCTCCTAATGACAAGTCACATATCAATGTTAATGAATTTGTGTGGCCTTTTTGCACGTGGATTTAGGGTTAAATGTCATAATCAAACCTGTTCTTCACATTTAGTCTTATGTTATGTTCAAATTTCATAATTTTCATGCATTGATTAAGTGGCTTAATAAGTCAGTTACCATGTATCATTTTCTGATTTGTCATGATGTCTTGCTGTCCTGTTATGTTTCTGATGTGTTGTTCTGTGTTCTTGAATTTTTATAAATTCGTGTGCAACCCATCTTAGGAAACTTTATTCATGAAAATTGTTCCTCACAGTGTGCTTGATGTTCCGTGCTTTTCTTAGAACCAATTATCCATGGGCTCTACCCCAATTGCTTTGATCTCATTTGTGATGTTTGATGATTTCTGTTGTGATTCTTTGTTATAATTTCATCCTAGGATTTCTTCTAGAATATCCTGTATGCTGAATTGAGATTACTTGTCTTCATAATTTTGGTTTCTTGACACGATTTTGGACTTATTCACAATTTTATTAGTTCATATGATACCTTCGTGAAAAAATACTTTGCATTAAGGTTGTTTAGCCTTTCTCTATGATTTGACATGATTTCCCGAAGTTGCAGGTTTTGGGTATCACACGAATTGCATCCTGACTGCCTTGTTTCTCATGAATATGCATGTTGCATGAACATATTCAATGATACATATGTTTGAATAAGTGATCATTCGTCAGCTCACTCATTTGTTTGATTAATTGAGAACCAAGGTCATGTGGCTTGAATGCTTGTCATGTTATAAGCTTTGCATATGATCGTTAGATGAATGATTTACGTGCAACACATAATAATGCTGAACTTTGGGATATCACCTAGAATTTGATCTAGGGACTTCATGACTTTAGTCACCATTTGTGAACATAAAAGATGTCTTGTTTTAGGTTGTTTTGATGTGCATGCCTGTTTCTTTCCATTGTATGTACCTAGTTATAAGTTTTCTTGGATTAGGTTTAGAATAGGACCCTAAACATGGATAAAGCGTGAAGATGGTGGAGGTCAATGTCCATCCCGACCATTGTCATATAATATTTGTTTTCCCGATATATGTCTCGAGTTCCATTTGTTGTATAAAACCCAACGAGTTACGGGTTTTTTCTCTCTTTTTCTCATATATTTCTCTTTTATATTTTTTAGGATTGCATGATAGATTTACTACTTTTCTTGATTGTTTACTTGCTATCTTGCAATTTCAATTTCATTGATTGTTTTTCTTTAATTTTTTTTCTAGGAATATAATAGAATGAAAGTAACCAACCACGCATGATCACTTAGTCTAGAACTGATGATCCCGAAAAATGTAAAAAGAAACACATGGATATGTTAGGAAAACACAACATACTGTTTAGGTACCGAAATGGCGTTAATAGAAATATTAGCGTAACCCAAGTTCCCGAACCTAGATATTTGGTTGCGTAGGAATTGAGGGAACACTCCCGACCCTCGATTGGGTTTTCTAGCCGACCCCCAAAACGAGGCTAGTGGCGACTCCCATCTATTTTTAGGTTGTCATAAACAACTAGATTGCATAAATAAACTCGTCGCGCGGGGTATGAGCTTGGGAGAGTTCGTGATCTTGTGAGGGAACTCCCGTGATCAAGTACCCCTAAACCCAACCTTCCCCCTTTTTTCGAGGGTGGCGAGATCGGGTCGTGACAGTCATATATCCCTCTCTGAACTAATACATAATAACCTCATTTGGGAGTATGACCACGCATTAGAACATAAGATATCTCATTATTATATGAGACCGATATTTCTCAAACGCAATCGAGTGTGCCACTTTGGCGGTCATAACTCAATTGAATCATTGAAACTCTCTCATACCGGATATATAAATTTTACTTCTCATATACATCATATACATGTTATTTAAACTTTAGTGACATGGGCAATTTATTACTAAAATCACATATCATGCTAATTACATTACTTTATTCATTGAGACAAATTAAATTATATATATTATCAATAAATCACACTCTACAATATACCGATAAACCAGCACATGTATTTCCAAAATCATAGAAAAATACTAGAAAATACACTAAAAATACAAATATTTAGGGTTTTGTATGTATTTTCACATCCATAAGATCATCAAAAATATAAAATAAACAGACCACAAGGTAGAGCATCACTGTAAGAACACGTAGTTGTTGACTATTCACTGATTGGAGGCTTCACGCGCTCGTAGGAGCCACCTGAATGCGTGGCACGTGGAGCCCACTTGTAGGCGGCTCCCTAGGCTATTTTTTCGGTTTGACTGGCAATGGTACAAACGATTATCGGTCTAGCCATACGATCTGACCGATTGACCGGTTCACTCAACGGTAAACCGGGTCGGATCTCGGGTTGGTTTACCTGTCATTTGAGTTAGGTTATCATATCGGGTTGGGTCGTCGGGACCCTTGTGTGTGTGGTACATGCACAAGCAACCATGCCCATGTGTGAGGGCGTGTAGGCCTCATGCTTGATGCCCTGGCAGTGTGTGGCCACGCGTGGGGGCGCGTACAACCTCCCTTAGTGGTGTGCCACCCATGATTTTGTTCGTCTTGTCGAGTTCTTCTTGTTTATATAATAAAAATCGATTTTTGCTACGCAAAAAATCACGAAAAAGGGCAAAAACTATACGTCTATGCTCTAATCTATGGAGGCTCTAATACCACATGTAAGACGTGAAAAAACGGAATCCCACAATCTCCATAGTTAAAACAATGCCATATATAATCGAGTAAAAAGATTAACGCACCTATTTTGGGATCCATCGATCTTGATGCGGAAGCGGAAAAGTGACGATCCACACGCAAGTTTTTCTCATCTATTATCCTCTATATCACTGTCTCAATAAGATGGCCCCCTCACCCTTTAGCATTAGGTGAATGCTCTTCTGTGAGGATAATTGTGAGAATTAAGATTAGAGAAATAGACTTGAGTGCTATTTATAGAGTTAGACATGCCATTTTATTACGAGTTAGGCTCAACTCGACCCACACTAATCTACCCCATATTACACTAATTAAGAAACATTCTATTTCACTTTAGACCAACTCTGTAAAACGGTAAATTACAATATCAAGTAATGTAATCCACATTAAAAAAAAAACTCTTACAATTGCTTCCCTCAATTCTGAATTAAATACAAATAGCAACTTGCGTATGGGATTATGACAACCTTCTTTTTCTAATCTTTGCCTAGGTATCTAGATTCTATAGGAAAATTCTCTTGGTCTTGTCCAAATTGAACTACTTTGTGTTTCCCCGGACGGAGTACAAATTTGACTAGTTGAAATCCAGGGTTTTACTATTGCCTGAAAAAGGGGACAAGAAGAAACAAACTTCAAAATCTGTGGGTGAAGATCGTGAGATGACTTTAATAGCGAAAAATTAGTATACTAATGAAATTCTTTCTCTGGACAGCAAGCTTTCCACGACATAAAAAGGTTGGAAAACTCCTTATATCTCGTGGGGCTTTTTCCGATCATGATTTCATTAATTTGTTGAAGACAAAAATGTTGTTAATTCGACTTGTTAAAAAATTCATTCATTTGTTCTTTTATCTTAATTTTAAAGTGATTTTGATGGAAGTCCAAATCTCATTTTACAACTTCATCTCATTCGAATTTAAAATAATTGATAGCATAAAATTTTGTGGACCCGGTTCGTGTAACATTATAAATTTTTCTTCATGGTTGAACGGTAAAAATAAAGTTTAGTCTCAATCTTTTTCTTTCCTTTCACTTTTCCTGTCTTCATGTCCAACGTTGGAAGGAACAAACATATTAAATATCCTAAATTGAGTTTCCGGTTGAATATACCGTAGGGTTTCACTTTTGCTATTTTGAAGGAAAAAACAAATTGTTTTCTTCAAGCTTAGTTCAAATAAGAGCGAAAGAGGAATTGCCTAAAAAAAGGTGTCAGTAAGGCTTCACAAAGTTGAAAGATAGTCTGATCAATTAACATAAAAATGGTGTATTTTCCCCTATAATAAGCCTTGAAAATACTGCGCTCATTTTCTTTCTTTTTGTAATTCCAGACTAATATCAAACCCTAGTCATATATCTCGGTCTCTTTTTTTTGTCGGCAGTCAAATATCATGGTCAAACATCACATTTTGTGCTCTCATCCAATTGGTACCTATGATTGCGAAAGCTTTGGCACCACCGCACGAAGCTCCTATCAAACGTCGAATCAATAGGTTTCTGTTGCCAAAAATAATTCAAGAATTAATTACCCTAACCCTACAAAGCCATGCCACGTTGACCAAACAAGAGCTCTGCCTAATTTCAATGGGCCCCACCTTAATTAATTACCCGTATTTACGTGGAGGCAAGTTGATGAAATTAGATCCAATGACTTGAACAGGATTTTGGTTCGATTGGAACCGTTCGGTGCAAGTCAAATTACATAAGTAAATTCGGTTTGATTACAACCATTCATTGTAATGCTATCATATAGGGACCACACGGGTAACCCTTTGGATGGTCTAAAAGTCTTCAATCCGGTTCTTTGCAATTACTTCACTTTTAGCATCTCTTGAGGAATTGGTTTACTTTCATAACACGCGTCATTAAAATACATTTGGTCACAATTTCTATATAAGATATCAATGTCGTCACACATATATGCTCAAAAGGGTTTTTATAAAGGGTAGAGATCTTCGATCATATGTTATCTGGCCATCGAGAAATGGCTCCTCAAGGGACCGTAGTACTCTCTCCAATTGTCTTGTTAGGGCTTTGGAAGTTCGGGAAAATGATAGACATGAATTAGTAATATAATTCGCCTTAGTCTTGATTTAGCATCAAGTATTGGCTTTCCTTTATATTTTACTTTTGTCGTCTGTTAACATTATTCGAGTCCTCATCTTGAGACTATAGAAGAGGATCAAGACAATTATGGATTTATATGTATGCACATTATTAGATTGGAATAAGGTTACTGATGATAATAAGGTGGAAAGTCACTTTTGTTTGTGCTTGGTCAAAAAAAGAAAATAAATCATATAAGATATTCCGATCACATTACACATTTTCTAGCTTATTATATGTGGTTCTTTAACCCATTTACAAGACTTCTCACATAGAATATAAATGTCATATGCGATCCAAGAATGATGACGGTTGAAGTAACTGCATGCCAAATCAGGAAGTGGAGAAACATAAAAACGAAGAAAATTTTGTTGAAAACGTTGTTGATTATTTCACGTTTCATATTGTCTCTCGCGAGCAGTACCCAGATTAAGCACTTGAGAAACAAAAAAAGAACCAACAGACAGCTTTTAGACTCGCTCACACGCCCACTTATCTACTTACCAACAACCACCACAGAAATTTTCCAAACGAGGGTTCGAGAAATACTTGCCCCACTTTGCTTTTGTGAGTTAGGCAAGAATGAAATTGGTCAATAACCAATTGCTAAATAGTAATTATTTTCGTAATCTGGTCACTAAACCATGTCTTGGGTCTATGCAGCACAGGTTCAATACCTTCATCAAGAAGATTTGCCAAAATCAAAAGAGAGCCTGAGTCCAAATCCATAAACATGTATTTTTGAATCGACATTTACTTAAAAACTTAAGTGAATAAGTAATTAGCTAACTAAAATATATTAATTAATCTATATTACATCTCGATATTGGATATCTTTCACCTAATGTGTGAGCCACCTATATTGTGCCCATTCCCTCTTAATCTAGGATCATATTTCCACCTTGGCCTAAGCCAACTTTGGTAGATGTTGGTAGGGATAACATCTACTCTTCAGACTCCACATCAATCACTGTGGCCTAGCCACGCTTGGCAAGAAGCTGGAGGACACCATCAACCACCTCAATAGGGAGTCACATCCAAAATTTTTCTTTCTTGAGATATTCATTAGACACAAATAAAAATTGGAAGTGGGTCATCGATCAATCATCAGTTGTGATATCTATCACTTGTTCGGTCAACACAATATAAGCCCAATTCCTTCATCCGGGAAAATTGCTAAGAGAGAGCCTAAATCTGAATCTATCAATATATCTAGTTGTATCAACATTCAATAAAACATTTTAGCTATTAAATTATATGTCAATTAAAATATGTTAATTGCTCCACATTATATCCCAATATAGGATTTCTTGGTGTAAAACTTTCATACTTGTACCTTAGCATCACGTTCTTAGGTGCAAAAGGAGAAAAAATTGACATACGTTTGTTGGCTTGGAGTATACCAAGAAATTTTTTTTTTTCTAAAATGCCTTTTGATTAACTATGATCAATATATCATGCAGGTGACATGAAGAGAAAACTGAAGACGATGCATAGCAAAATATTCTTGTGAGAAACTTTAGATCATGCATATAACCTTTATAGCATTTCAACTCGAGTTGCTTAATTCACAATTTTATTGAAAAGTGTCACCAATCAAAATGAATTAGAAGTAAAAAAAATATTCAAGTCGCAATCCAACAACGCATAATCGTTGTTTTTGAATTTAGAATTGCATTATGCCCTAAACCACCTCCCCATTTCTCTGAAAAGTACTTCCGGCTTGATGATCTTTTGGAAAATAATTGACAAGCTACAGTTAAGCAATGATTAACCCCAAATCACTTAGGTACATAGATGGTAGAATATCAATGAAAACGGATAGCACATAGATTCTCTAATATGAATTAAGTCACGCAACAATGGATGGAGAAATGGTAAACAAGCAGTTGCAAGAGAATCACGCCTTGCCGAGCACTTGAACCTATGTCCACAGGAGAGAACACCGCAAATTCTGCTAAGGAATTTGACCGGAGATATAAGTATACGTTGCGATTTCTGCAATTTGAATAGAAACACAACACAGTCCAACGCCGTTGGTATTGCTGGAAACAACAGTGTAAGTCGATCAAGTATTTAATAGGTGGTCATAAATAAGGAAATTAGGGTTTTATTAGTGTCCATAACACAGTATAAATGGAGCCATTAATGTACTATTTTTATCAAGTTATTGAGGAAAGACGCAACCTTTGACTAGTTTCTCTCTCTCGTGAAGACCCTATAATAAATTAACAGAAAGATCTGCGCCGATGATAATTCCAAACTTCAAACAATTTGTCTGAACATATTCAATGAGAGACTCCTTCAATTTTCATACACCTCATATACATGCGCTCTAGGGCAAACTGAATCTTCTCACCTATGACCTTGGTCGGCTCATAGTCAATCGATTGCTAAAGGCTTTACACAGCAGATATCAAAAATCTTAACCTTCCTTACACAACAACCTCGCTATTCGACTGTTGCGAACAAACCGAGATTGAAAATATAGCGATCATTATGATACTCCTTTTGAATTTGGATAACATGAATGAACTTTTTTAGTGCAACTCATCCATCTATCAAGTGGATGACACCCGTAATTATTCCAACCGAGATCTAGGGAAAAATGAAATCTGCACTCGTTTCTTCGCATCGTGGACGTCTCTTTCTCAGATTCTGGTGACGTCGCCATTGGATAGGACGAGCAGAGACTCCAGGGGGACGATTGAGTACCAACCGATTAGGCCATGTTCTAGGTGCAATTGAAAGGCGATCCACCGCCTAAAATAGTAACATGGCACATCACACTTTTTTTCTTTCTCATTAGTTTATTGTAGGGTCCTTATAATGCCTGCAAATGCCCCAAAAGCCATTTTTCTCGCATCGTAGTGCAAGTTAATTTATGCCTGTCCATTTCTGTCCTTCTCGGCTCATATGATGATTACCTCTTTGGGAAGCATACTGCTTCATGGTCTCTTGTGGGGATATGCATGCATGTGAGAATTTTGTGTGTTTTGAAAATGAAATGTTGTGGAGTATCTCATGGGGTTTTTTTACAGTGACATTTTTTCCGCGGTTTTCGTCTGACTGAAACTTCCTCCAACCGGTGTTTAGATTAGTGGGTTACAAACACGGACATTGACCACCGGCATTTATGCTTACTATGCTGAAACATGTGAAGATGGTCAAGGTTAAGACAACAAGATGAGTTGTTAAAGGTCTTCAAATGTATACAAAGAACTGAACACTCGTGATCATTTCGACTGTGAAATTCCCCCGGCCCTAGAGACCACTGAAAGACCCTTGGACCACAATGGCACTGATGAACAGGGATGGATGGTTTTGTTTGTTTGTAATGTTTGTCTAATTATTAATTTACACTATGCAGAAGTTTTTTGTTCTGCAAACACATAGTGTTGCGTTTTTGTCATAGTGTTTAGCAAAGGGAATTGCAAATCCATGGAAGGATCAGTGGAGGGTGTGAGAACACTAGAACTGTCGTGAGGCATCAGCAGAAAGAAGACAGCTGATTATACGTGGGGGCACTAACGAAGGAACTAGCTTTGCAGAAGATGAAGTACATGAGAAACAAGCTCCGAGAAGAATGGTTTGCAATACTAGTTGACACTAGTGGGTAAAATACGATTGGGCTGCTAAGTATTGCATTCCCAAACTACTATCTTTCGAAATCAAATATCTTCAAATAAATGTGTATGATGCCAGGAGATGGAACCGAGTATAGGTTGAAGTCATCGCTTCATATCTTTATGATCCATAAAATCAATGAAAATAGATGAATATAAGGCTTCTGAAGAAGGTAAAGGAGGAAGAGTAGTGATAGCATGGAGTTAGTGCGAAGGGGCTTTGATTTTTCTTACCTACTCCTCATTTTCAATTTTATATTATTTCTGATGTATTCTTACTAAATATTATTTATGCGATTTTCACTTTTTTTTTTTTAACTTTCATGTACTCTTATGATATTGGTTTAATGCATCCATCTTAATTGTTTTTGTACTAATTTGTTTATACTTTTCTTTTTCTTTGGTTACTTCCATTTTTAATTTTCAAATGCAAATAATTTACATATAAAGATATGGTTCCACTTGAGTCCAACTGATTTGTATCATATCTCTATTATTTAGTTGACATCAACTATTTATTCGTCATTAGAAATTTAATTTTGTTTAAGATATTTCAAATCTCATTACATGGTTTGTTTTCATGTACAATATCAACGTTATAAAAAGGACTAACTTAGCCAAAACTAATATATATTTCCATAGGTAACCCAATAAAAAGGAAACAATTTGGGGCTCTTACTTGGGCCAACGTAGGATAGACAATAGTTATGATCCGATCGTCCAAAATGGACGTGAGACTCTTATGATAACACAAAATGAGATGCGTAACAACAAATCGCCCATTCCTCCTTTTCATAGATGAAGCAAGTACATCTACCATCTAATTTGATACTATTATCACTTATAATAATAAATGAATGAAAACTATTTTTATCATTCACAAAAATATTTGTATATAAATTTCTATTGATGATGAAAACATTTTTTAAATTATTTATTTTCTCGCAAAGTAAATGAAGCCTTAATCTGAGGATAAAAGGGCAAATTGGTTACATGTGTTAGACCACCATACCCTGACAAATTCATAAGCAAATTGCCCAATCAAGCACTATGCCCAATCATTTAAATCATGTATAACCTTCAACAAGTATGAAATCTCATGTTCATATCTTATGCTGATCAATGGTCGCATATTCCCACATGTCAATAAGTAATTCTTCATGAATTTCTTAGCGTCGTACTAATCGGATCTCAGATGTAGATTTAGCACAAAAAGTCAAAATTTAATCTAATCTCATAAAGTCAAATTAAACCCAAGTCTTCAAGAATATCATTAGCTTTGATGTCCTATCTAATGATTACTTTAGAGAGATATTTATCCTATAATTGATGCCTTGAACTCCATCATTAGATTTCTCTCTCTAATGAACTACTTACCAGGCGACCCGACTCGGACCGATGGTATCATCCGCTCACATTGATGGGCCTCGAGTCAAAATTTAATGGGCTACTAGTCAGGTAGCCCAAAGCCCAAAGCCCAAACGCGGCCCAAATCACAGGAGAGTTCATTCAAATGGGCATCGGTAGCACTCCCCAGATGCAAAAACTTTCTTGGCAAAGTGACTGGTGTGTCCGTTGCAATCGTCATGTCGAGAGCAGGATAAGCTGTTGTCCGGATCGGATGATCGCCAAACAACGTCCTTCCATGGCGATTCGGGCGTCGATGGCCTAGACATCGAACGAGTCGAGTCTGAGAAGATCGAAATCGGCCTTCATTTCGGGGTTCGAAACTGCAAATGGGTTTAAGTTGGGCGAAGCAAAATACGCAATCGAAGCAGGGACTGAACCGAAACTTATTACATCGCTGTCGAATTTGCACACATACCGTGGGAAGTCTAAAAAGAAAACTTTCGATGCATGCGCGATGGCGCGAGAAGCTCGTCTATTGTTGGCCTGTGTTGAGGAGGGTTGATCCTGAGGTCCCTAAGCTTTGAGGAAGGGTTAGTGCCGTCGAGATGAAGTCTAGAGAGCGTGAGAGGAGGAACCGGAAATTCTAGCCAATCCTTGAGAACACCAAGATGAATGGTTGATATGATCACGCCTCGCGGCAATCTTGGTTAAGGGATCCACTGTAAATAAGGTGTCACGTGTTAAGGGGATACAGATCAATCATGAGTTATCGCGTGTCAGGAGGACATGAGTCAATAATAGGGAATACAACGGGTCATTTCCTGACGAGTCACGTTTCGAGCCCACCAAGCCAAAGGGCATCGCGTGGTGCGCAGCCGGAGGGTGCGCATCATTCGATCTGTTCCGTCGGTAGCTTTCGAGGAAACGAGCTCGAGATCTCACGGCACGTAAAAGGGTTCCGAGGAGGCACGCACTCGGAAAGCAATGCGGAGTCTTTCCGGAAGAGAGGTGAACGTAAAGAGGGCGCCGTCCGATCCTGGAGGGAGGAAGACATCTTCCTTGTTGCTTCCCGAACGCAGGCTCGAAGACAGAAAGGTTTATCCCTAGGAGTTCAGCTCTGCTCTTCACGGTTGAAGAGGACTAAAAGCTTTGGTTGCATCCCAGCTGCACTTCCGATAGGGGTGGGTAGGGGAGAAAATTAGGCAAAAAAGTTATAAATCTATTGCGATTATGCCAATTTAGTTTATACTTCTTTTAGCTGATTGAGTCATAAATCTTTTACATTTGTGCTAATATAATCTCATCTTGACATAGACACTAGTTGTTGTACGTGGCGCAAACGATACTGATATAGATAATTTTTATTGATATTTTAATATTTTTTCGGAATTTATTTTTTTTCCCTCCCCTTCACCTTCTTCCTTTGGTAACTAGTCACCGGCGAAAGTGAGGCTTGATCTCACGCAAGTTGAAGATTCGTCCAGTCATGGTGAGGCCAATCTTGCTTAACAATAGTGGAGGTGATGGTGAGGAACTACTCGCGATGTAGGTTTTGATTGCAAGGCTTCATATGTATGACAGGAAAAAATGATGATGAAATCTAACTTATGAAATAGGAATATATGGACTGAACTTTAATTTTTGTTTTTTTTTTTCCTGTTTAGGTACTCGTTCATACCTGTATCACTAATTTCTTCCTTTAACCCGTGCTGCTAACTCGTTTGGAATATTATTTTCTCCGAAAAATGTTTGGTAATTTATTTTATTAATTAATTAATTAATTTTTTTTTTAATGTTTCCAAACGGAGTCCTTGGTCTAAGGACAAATTCCCTCCTCCTACGCTTTTGGATCTCTATACCTTTCCTCCTGATTACCTGCAAACTTCATCTCCCTCCACAAACTCATGCACAGCTAGTCATCCTCCTCCTCCTCCTCCTCCTCCTCCTCCTCCTTCCACCATTTCCCATCTGATCACCTCTCTCTCTCTCTCTCTCTCTCTCTCTCTCTCATCGAGAGATGGCGCTCGGAAGATCGTCGCGCGGCAACAAGCGCTCCTCTTACACCTCCTACACATCCACCGTGACGACCATTGTGTTCGTCACGCTATGTGTTGTCGGCGTCTGGATGCTCACCTCTGATTCCTTTGTCCCGCCACAAACCACCACCAAACGATCCTCCTCGTCCTCCTCCACCACCGCCGCAACCACCACCCCTGCCACCACCAACGACGATTTCTCCTCCTCCTCCTCTGTCAAGACCGATGACAAGAAAGACACCACTTCGTACGAGGACAATCCTGGCGACCTCCCTGACGACGCCATCAAATCTGATGACTCTCGTCAATCCGACGGCAAAGACAGCAACAATAATGCGAATGACAACAAGGACGGTGCAAATGGGAGTTCTCAGGAGAATCAAACCCAAGAAACCGGTGCGGATAAGGGTGCCGGTTCGACCGACGATAAGCAGGGATTGCAAGATCAAGGAACCGGCGGCGGTGACGTCAAAACCGACGAGGTGAAATCAGAAAACAACAATGAAGACTCCGCGGAAGTGAGCACGCAAGGTCTGCATGGGAAAGAATCTGGTGAAGAGCATGAAAAGCAGAACGAGAACGAGAACCAAGTGTCCGAAGAGAGCACGGTGACACAGAACCAACAAAGTGAAGAGAACAACGAACAGAGCAACGATGAACAGCAGCAGCAGCAGCAGCAACAGAGCAATGAAGAGACAAGCGGAAATCAAGAGCAAGAACTGGCTGCAAGCTCTCAAAATGGAAGCAAATCACAAGAAGGCGAGAATAAATATACAGATGAGGATCAACAACAACAGCAACAGCACCAAAAACAAGAACATCAAGTCGAGAACAATGACAGTTCGAACGAAGATCAAAAGCCGCGGCAAGAGAATGACGCCACAGCACAGGAGCCTCAAAAACCATTGTTGGACGTGGATGAAAAAAAGCGAATAGAAGAGCAACAGCGACTCCGAGAGGAGGACGAATCGACATCGCAATCGCAGCAGCAATCACAAGAAGAGGCGCATAGACCGGAAGAAACGACGGATCGGAAAAGTGAGCACGTGGAAGCAACGAGTCCGGCCCAGCAAGAACACGACGAGATGCCAATCCAAACTGACACGCACCAGGATGCCCAACAAGACGAAGCCTCGCATAAAACAGATGGGTCATTTCCAAACGGGGAGAACTCAGGGATCCCAAAGGAATCGAAGGAGTCAAAGAAGTCATGGTCGACGCAGGCAGCACAGTCGGAGAATCAGAAGGAGAGGAGAGGGCAGGGGGCGACAGGCGGCGATGATGGCATCTATGGTTACACATGGCAGCTCTGCAATGTGACGGCAGGTCAGGACTATATACCATGTTTGGACAACGGGAAGGCGCTGAAGAAGTTGCGCAGCACCAAGCACTTTGAGCATCGGGAGAGGCATTGCCCTGAGGACGCGCCGATGTGCCTGGTCCCGGCCCCTGAGGGATACAAGCGGTCCATTGAATGGCCCAAGAGCAGGGAGAAGGTAATGCAGCTAGATTCTCTGTCATTCAGTCATATTATTTCTGGCGTAGCTCGAGCTTGCAATAACATCTCAATGATCAAACTGGTGTTCAACTGAACTAAAACACAAGTTCGAGCACGTTGAAATCGAGATTGTGGACTTCGAATTTTCAAGTTGAGTTGTACTTAAGGATTACGTCATGCCTCTGCTCGACTCCATTATACTTTCAGTCTACTGTCGAAGGAAAATCTTATAAAGCAATTTTACTGCTGAAGTAGTACAAATATCTAGTCACATCACATGCAGGATTGTTTGCAGCTTATGCATTGTTTCCGTCTAAATCTACTTGATTAATTCAGTAGATTAAGACCAGAGACATTTCCCACGTAACATAAATGTTGGGTCTGGCAGATATGGTACTATAATGTGCCACACAAGTCGCTCGCGGATGTGAAGGGTCACCAGAACTGGGTTAAGGTGACTGGAGAGTTTCTAACTTTTCCCGGCGGAGGCACGCAGTTCATACATGGCGCGCTCCATTACCTCGATTTTCTTCAGGCTGTAAGCATCCAGATAAATATATTGCACACTGCATAGTCGTCTACCAGCATAGTAAACTAGCCTTCTGCATATGTTAGCTCAACTAGCCTATTCTCTTTTTCTGTTTGTTTTTCCTTTGTTGATCAAGTCTTATTCTCCACTATTTTTTTTCTTAATACTCATCCTCATTCATAGTTCTAGTTCCTGAGCCTAGGAACTTACTTGTCATATGGTGCAGTCAGTACCCAATATCAAATGGGGAAAGCACACACGAGTCACACTAGATGTTGGATGTGGAGTCGCAAGCTTTGGGGGTTACCTTTTCGAAAGAGATGTTCTGACAATGTCCTTCGCTCCCAAAGATGAACACGAGGCTCAGGTTCAGTTTGCCCTGGAAAGAGGAATACCAGCGATTTCTGCTGTTATGGGGTCTCAGCGCCTGCCATTCCCGAGCAGAGTCTTTGATCTCGTGCACTGCGCACGGTGTCGAGTCCCATGGCATGCTGAAGGTTCTCTATGACAGTTTCTTCACCTTTTTCTTCTGAGTGAATTTCAAATTTGCTCCTTTCCTCCGCTCATGGTCTCTTATCAATGATGAATGATGAGTTATGATTTGTGATTCACCTTGAAGGCGGGCTGCTTCTGCTAGAACTGAACCGTGTTCTTAGGCCGGGAGGTTTCTTTGTCTGGTCAGCTACTCCAGTTTACCAGACACTTGAAGAAGATGTTCAAATCTGGAAAGGTAACATGAGATAGAACCAAATAATTAATTACTCGATTGAAGTGGTTGTAGTGATCAATCAATTTTTTTGTTTCTCTATGCAGAAATGTCTGCTCTGACAGCAAATATGTGTTGGGAGCTGGTGACCATACAGAAGGACAAGCTAAATTCAATTGGAGCAGCCATCTACCGGAAACCGAGATCAAATCACTGTTATGAGCAAAGAAAGCATAACAGCCCTCCAATGTGTAAAAATGATGATGATCCAAACGCTGCCTGGTAGATACTCAAATAAATTCTGTAGCAAACGTTATTCACTTTTCTTCTAAGTGGCCAAGATAAGATAAGATCACTACTAGAGAGTCTTATGCATGCTAATCAAGAACATTAAAATGGTGATGTATAGAGGATATAACATCTGGCTCCAAACATTGCTGATGTACAATAGCATTATCAGTGCTAAGTACGAATATGGACGTGCTTCGTCTAGACTTATAACTCACACTTACACAGAAAAGTTCAAGAACCTGACTATCGTTGCAATCTCAGGTATGTTCCCCTTCAGGCATGCATGCACCAGATCCCAGTCAATGAGGCAGAGAGAGGAAGCCGATGGCCGGTGGTCTGGCCACGCAGAATGCGGACACCACCTTACTGGCTGAACAGCTCCCAAAGTGGGATCTATGGGAAACCAGCCCCACAAGATTTCTCTGCAGATTACGAACACTGGAAACGAGTAGTGAGTGGCTTGTACATGTCGGGGCTTGGAATTAGTTGGTCCGGCGTGAGAAACGTTATGGACATGAGAGCTGTCTATGGCGGGTATGAATTGCTTTCAATTTTAATCTTCTTTAAGTTGAAAGATCAGATGAGAGCTTTCTCCTGCTTGCTTGCAGATTTGCCGCTGCACTGAAGGATCTCCAAATGTGGGTGCTGAACGTGGTAAATGTCGACTCGCCAGACACGCTTCCCATAATATTCGAGAGAGGACTTTTCGGAATATATCATGATTGGTGCGAGTCCTTCAGCACTTACCCTAGAACCTATGACCTGTTGCATGCAGATCATCTCTTCTCCAAGCTTGGGAAGAGGTACGCAACTGGATCCAGTAGTCCCCACTCCCTCCCTCCCTCCCTCCCTCCCCTGGTCCTTTCCTAACTCTACTTGAATTTGTCTGCTGAAGGTGCAAGCTTGCCCCAGTAATGGCAGAAGTTGATCGAATCGTGAGACCTGGAGGTAAAATAATAGTCCGTGATGAGTCTGGCGCCATAGGGGAGATCGAGAACTTACTTAAATCACTGCATTGGGAGGTCCACTTAACATTCTCCAAAGACCAAGAAGGAATTCTCAGTGCACAGAAAGGCGATTGGCGGCCAAACACATATGCAGCTACTTCCTGATTATGATGAAGGCGAGTGCCCTTGATTTTGAGTTGCAAGCGGCAATAGGTACACTTTTTCTAAGTATTTGCGCAGTAGACTACCATAGGCACGTGCCAAGTAAGAGCATAAATTCATTAATTTTCGAATGGATGAATGTAAAATTTTGAATGGATCTCAATCCAAAAGTCGCCATTGACGGGCTTATTTGGCCAGCTTTCTGGCCTCATTCTTTTATAAACGCAGTTTGTACGTTCTGATGTTCAGAGGTAGTCTCTGTATGAACCATAGTTTTTGCTCCTGTTGAAAAAATAGTATTGCAGTTAGCCATTTTGAGAAATGCAGAGCGACGCTCACGGCATGTATGCCAATAACCTAGAGACAGAGCAATCTACCATGACAAAAGAGAGCTCATAGTTTATCTCACCGCCCCTCTGGTCGATAGGAGTACATAAATCCACATTTCAAAATTTTTCCTCTCCAAAGAACGGTGAAAGAAATACACGGCACTCTCGGCCGGTTCACCTCTTTTGCTTTGTGCAGAGATTTGTTCAAACCAACTACACCACCATAATAAACATTTAAGGGCGACAAGACGGCGACTTTAGATGCCGGGTGAATCGCGTGGAACTGAATGTTCAGTTTAAGATGTTAGAAGTCGTGAATGCAATTTACCGACATGATAATGACGTTCAGCTTCATCGATTCGAATTCTAGCTCAAACAGCAATGGCACAGCACCTCCCACGATGAAACAGAGGAAGTCCTGCCTTCAAAACTACATACTGCATTGTTCATGGAAAGGAGCAGTTTTTCCGTGTACAGATCCATTAATCTTAAAACCAGATTACATTAACCAAAACAATTCCCAACAAGAGACAGGGGACGAAGATATAACATGGGCACGTGCCATTGTAAATCATGAATTTCTCAACTCAAAGATGAATTCGCCTGAAAAGCTACGAACTTTAACATCAAAGTCAATCACGGAAGCTAAACCCGTTTCAATCTAGACGTCTCCAGCCAGCAACATCTCAGGCAAATTGACCGCACGGGCATGCGCGATCCAAAGCGCAACGCCAATCGAATACGACATCGGATTGAAGAATCAAAGAATCCGGGAATTCCTCCCGGAAAGGACCTCAAAATGAATCGGCGGTCTCCCGGGTCAGGACGACTTCGAGGGATCGGAGCCGGAGCCGGAGCCGTCGATCTTGTACAGCTTGTCGTAGGCCTCGAGCTCGTCGTAGTAGATGTCCCACACGCACCGGACGCACCCGCTCCCGCAGCAATCGTCGGGCAGCGGCTTCTCCGGTGGCGGGGGCGGCGGGGGCGGCGGCGATCGCTTCGGTTGGTCGTCACGTCCGCCGTCCTTCGCGGCAGTTGCGGCGGGCAGCTGGGATGATGCACCGCCTTCCGTCGACATCGGTCTTCTTCGGAGACGTTGTCGCAGAAGGAGGAGGTGATTCTTCGAATTCGCTCGCGATTGTCGGGACATTTCCTCTTCTTCTTCTTCTTCTTCTTCTTCTTACAATCTTCGTCTCGTATTCGTCGTTTTTGTCGTTTTTGTTCCCGTTTTTGCCGGTTTTTTTAACACCAAAGCGTCATGAGTTTTGTTTTTGTTTTTTATTTTTGTCAAAATTACAAGTTTTTTTTGTCAAAAATTTTATAAATTTTATTAAATTTTATTTTTTTTGGGGGTTCAGAACAAGCTAAAAAATTGACTGGTGATAAAATAAACATAAATACGATGATGATGCATACATTTAAGTTAGTACACGAATCAAGTATATTATGTCCTATTGTATTTGAATTATCTCTTTCATTTTCCTGTTTGTCCTATTACGGCAGTTAATATTTGTTTAATATTTTTTATTTTCCTTATTTTCCCAAAATAAGGAAAATAAAAAACCCTTGCCTAGATCTAGCCATGAAGGCCTTGGGTGAGGGCATCACGACCTCGCCGCCGCGAGCGACGCTGCCTTGCCCAGGTCTGGCAAGGGCCTTTGTGGTTGAGGGTAAGGCGGCCCTTGTCCAATGGTTTCACGGTTGATGAGGGTTGCCGGTGACTCGTGTTGGCCCAAAAAAAAAAAGTGAAAACAATTCAAAAAAATTAAAAAATCCACATATGATGATTTGTCAAAATTTGTACTCAAATAATCAATTTTACTTAAATGAGCAAAAAAATAAAAATTATGGCACTTAAGTGAACGCAACACGAAAGTTATAATGCTTCTATTGTTCTTCTTTTGCATAAGAGAGGTCTTAACTAGGGGTGAGCAATAGCATGTTTTGGGTTGAAATGGTTTAGCATCTAATTTGAAAATCAACCCGCACAATAATGCTTTCCAACTTTTGGAACCGAGGATCGACCCCAACCTTATTGAGCTTGGGATTGAGGACTAAACCAACTTTGTGAGTCTAGTTTGATTTTAGGTCAATGTAGGACCAATCTATTCTTTTTTTGTTTTATTTTTCCTATTCCTTGAAAGGACAAAAAGTTTGTTTTTTCAATGCGATATTGACCAACCAAATTGGAACACCAATGCAAATCAAATAGAAATCTGAAATAGTGCAACAAAAGAAATGTTCACTTATCAAAAGCAACAAATCATAAAAGATGAAATGTGAAATAAAATTAAACAAATTTCAAAATACATAGGATAAATCATGGATATGCCTCCACTTCAGTTGGCTCTTTCAAGTCTTTTTCACATCCATGGCCTAGTATCCCATCAACGAACTCATCTCATAATATCCGTCCATTTCACCTGACATGTTATCTGGATGTATCAAGTTCACATAAATATTTAAGTACTAAAGTGTAATTAATAATTTCCAAAGCCCTTGCATTTATCACTTAGGCCACTTAAAAGACATGCACGACAACGAAAACCACATTTATCTAGTTAAATGAATGAAAAACAGAGCAAAATCAAGACGTGATTTAACACATGCAAATATTAAAGGAAATAACTTCATTTTCTGCTTCGAGGAAAAGCTCACAAGCAATATATCATCAAAAAACTATTCAAGGTTCAAAAAAAATAAAAAAATAGCAAGATTTCTCACGAGCTTTGTCACCAAATGGACTTTACACCGTAGATCAAGAAGCGTTATCATTACAAAGAAAAAGGATTTTTCTAAAGAACTTAAACCTCTTAGATCAAGCACAAACCGAGAAACGAAAGAGGAAATGTAAGTACCAAGTACAAACTATCATGCTTTCGGATTAAGCAAAAACCCGGAAGCGAAAGTGGAAAAATTAATGCCTAGCACAAACCAAAAACTCACACAAGCTTGTTGAAGCTCTCCAATCAAGCATCGGCCGAAAACTCACCAATTGAGCAATGTTCATGGGCAAGTGAAGAGAGGTAAGCAAGTTGCATTCATGAGGTGGGCCAAGATAGGTGAGCGATGTCACCAACCGAGCTAGACTTGTGAGGTGAGCAAGGAAAGGCAAGCGATATAATGAAGAGGGGCAAGCAAGGAGGGTTTTTATTTTAATGGCAGAAGGAAGAAAAGGAACGTGCTTAAAGTTCTAGGTGGTCCAAACCCACGTGATGTAGGTTTTAAGGGCCCTAGGACCAAGGACTAGTCTATTCTCCCCATAAAAACTGCATTAAGATTGGGTTGGGTTGGTCCATGGTTGACCCTCAACCAATGCTCACCCTTAATACTTACAAGGGGTTTGTGCAATGAAAAAATTGTTTCGAGATTTCAATGTCTAGACGATAGAAAACAACTCAGAAAACGTTGATCGAAAACAAGTTCGTTTTAAGGAACATGACTTTTCCTTTTGGTCAGAGTGAAATCATTTCTCCGTAGTCAATGCGCGGGACCAAAGTGAGAAAAAGGACAGTACCACCTCAAAAGTATTCATGGCACTGGCCTTTTGACAAAAAGCAGAATACTTTAGATTTTAGCTTCTAAGTCGCAAAGTGGTTTTGTCAAATTTCTAATTTTATAAAGTTTAGGGCCGAATATAACAGACTATCAATTTAGCGTGAAAACTTTATTGAGGATCAAAGCTTTTTAAAATTATCCATTTAAGTCACTTTGACGGGTTTTTATTGTCAAAATTATACATTGTCGAAATTTCCCAAAATTAAAGACAACTTTTGAAAATCTTTCATTTAAGTCACTTTGATGAGTTTAGTTATTGAAATTATGCCTTGTGAAATTTTCGGGGTCACTTAAATGATATAAAAGTTATGGTAGATCATAGATCGTTCGAAAAGTTTTGGCACAAATATTGTGCTTTTACTCTTGATATATGATAGAGCAAAATATCTAACAGTTCGGACGCGAGTGCAAAATAAAGTTTTTCACTCTACAGTAGCATGTCCGACGAAAACTTTCACTAGAACGACAGGAAATTCATGCCTGCTCTCCCGAAAATTGATCTTCCAGAAGAGCTTCATTATAGATAGAAATTCAAAGCGAAAAGTTGACGCAAAACCATTCACAGCATTACTAATATAGGCATTCCGTTTCTCTTACTTTTTCAATCCGAGCATCAGAAGCAGCAGGCCAAAGTAGTCAAAATCGTAAGCGTGCTTGAGGAACCCCAGCTTGAAGCGGTCCCACGGAGGATACCTCGGCTCGATGTCAGGGAAGAACCCTCTTGTCATGATGGCTTTTTCATGGCTGAAAGTTTCAAAAGAGTACTTCCCGTGGTACCTCCCGAATCCGCTCTGACCGACGCCCCCAAAAGGCAGATCATCACATAGGAACTGCATTTCAGAAAGGAACGTAAGATGACCTTCTGGGCTGATAATGCTCTTCTGGATAAATTCCATGGACTCACTGCACCACAGACACACTTCACTTTCCAGAATTTCCTATGCATACCGGCATAACATGTGCACAGTCGACCTCTGTTTCTCTTTTTCTTTAAGAGGCTCAAGCTCAATCCTTTTGGGTCAACAGATCCGGGGGCGACTCTTATAGGCGATTAATGAAATTATATGTGATGAACATCTAATTCCAATACCTGAACCATGGTATCGTTGAATGTGATGCCTCCGGAAGATGTTTCCAACACTAGTTGCCTCTTGAACGACTCATCCTTCGTGAAGGCATATATGACAAGAGGCTTGGGCCTGGAGTTTATGAATTCGACACTTTCTCGAATGTTGTTTAACTGCGTGTAAGAGAGTTACATGCATTTAGAGCAATGGATTTTGAGAAACTTGGCGGAATGAAACTGATGGAAGTTTCTAACTGTGATTATCGGAAGCAACGGGCCGAAGATTTCTTCCGTCATTATCTCAGCATCAAGAGGAGGATCCAGCAGAATTGACGGCTCAATGAACCTGCAAATATTGAAATCGGAACAATACTGAAGTTAAGGGAAACTTGGAGACTCAGTGTTTGAACCAGTGGTGAGAATGATGTTAACTGTCTGTCATCAGAAAACCAATGTTTCATTAAGCTCATGAGGCTTGAGCAGCCACTAACTTACAGCTCTTTTTCATGCAATGAACCACCATGTACAATGGAAGCCGCAACAGCAGGTTCTTCTATCAGATTGCGCAATCTCTCGAAGTGGTGCTTATTGATGATTTTGCACATGTTCTTTGAGTTTCGAGGTTCGTCACCATAGAAATTCTTGATTGTCTGCTTCAGCAAGTCAATCTGAATCACCATTTACCAGTCAGCGCACCTAAATGTCTATGTCGACTATGGAGTGCATCACACAGAAATTAATCTGTCTATAGGCAGACAATGCCTGCATTACCAGAGTCGGGGCGAACTTTCTTTCGACTAGCACATAATCTGTGCCTATACATGCTTGTCCGCTGCATGGTCCCCACTTTGCCCCAACTATTCTCTTGACAGCTATCTTGAGAAGCCACCAGAAACAGCAATACAAGAAATTTGGGCCTAGTCAATGTGTGTTGAGACTTGGATGTATTAAATTTGAAAATTTTCAAATAACCTACCTTTATTTCTGAGGGACTGGAGAGAGTATCCAGAATGGTGGGGCATTTTCCGCCGAGCTCAAGAGTAACCGGTGTTAGATGCCTTGCGGCAGCCGACATCACAATGCGTCCCACTCTAGGACTCCCTGAGGATTCATAGGTTAATGAAATTGCAGAAGATTTCTACCAAAGACACCATTGATTGTCATGATGTAAATTTATGGGTTAGTCACTGCTTTATTTTAGTAATGCCGCGTGCTATATCATGTTTGAATGAGTGAGAGACAAAGTAATACCGGTGAAGAATATCTTGTCCCACTTCTGCTGAAGCAATCGGTCACCGACATCTGCACCACCACTGACGACCTTAATGGCCCTGCAATCTAAGTAGTGAGGAAGGGTGTTGACGAGAAACGAGGAGCAAGCTGGGGCTAGCTCCGAGGGTTTCAGAACCACCGTGTTTCCAGCAGAGATAGCCCCGATCAATGGATCCAACGAGAGCGCTACATCCAAGGATAAACAATTATTTCCACAAACCAGCCTAAGTTACAAACTGACATTCATTCAAGCAACAAAATCTGTTTTTGATGAAGAGAGAAAGGTTTCTCTTATATCAAGTCACCTAAAGCAGCCAGTAAAACTAGGAAATTGGCCAAAAGATAGAATCTGGATTAAGATTCATCAAGCTGTGTTGGATTAAGATTCTGTAATAGCCAGGAAATTCATGAGTTCCTCCTACATTTTTTTGTGACGGTAAGGTTGCTCAACGATGGTTAGAACTTACCGATAGGGAAGTTCCATGATGCAAATATGAGTACTGCACCGAGTGGCTCAGAAATTAATTCTCCACTTGAAGGGAAAAAAAGCAATGGCAAACGACCCTGCCATGGCACACATCGACGAGTTAAGATATATCGGCATCATTCTGAAGATGATTAACATTTTGCATTCAGCTACCTTCATCGTACAAAAATTGTTTTTATAAGAATCCATCTGGTGTTGAATGTTAAAGCAAGGTTAGTCATTGTCTCCGGTTTTGAACCCCAGATAATTGTTTCAGCACACTCTCTGCTTGCATGCAGGTCTTTCAAGCAATCATACAATTTCCATATCCTGATAAATTGTTTCCTATTTTGTTTTCTCTGTTATCAAGCATATGATTCTAAATTTTCCCAGTCTCTGGAATTAGCATCAGAAATCAGCCATTACTACTGCTCATGCTTGTTGCCTCATTGAAGTCAATAGAGAGGAAACCACAATGTAATCCTTGAAAACATTAAGAGACATGAGGGTGAGCAATAATTAACAATTACACAAAAACATGGTGGTACCTACTCTATGAAGTTGAACGAGCTCAGCTTATAAATGTCACATACGGTTTTCCACAACTATGATCATAGACTCTTGTAGTTTATTTCACATTATTACGCCTATGTTTTGGCCTAGGAACAGATAATTGGACCTCACCTTCTTAGGAGCCATCCATTTCTCCAGGCGGCCTAAACAATACTTGGCTGATTTCAGCACTGCTCCTACCTACAAAACAGTAACAATCACTGCTATGACATATGCTTAATGTTTTGCCGTTGTCGGCGCATTTCTTGACAGATTAAGTTACGGAAAAGCAGTTGTAAGGCATAAAATCAGAGCCCTCACGCACCTCGTCGCGATAACATTCGACCGGGTGCTTCCCAAGATCCTGATAAAGAGCCTTGAAGATGTTCTCCTCGTTGTCCTGGACGAGGTTGATGATGGCCCTGAGTTGGCTCTTCCTCCACGAGACGCTTCTCGTGCTGCCACTTTTGAACGCCTGCCTCACCTCCGCCAAGCTCTCTTCCACTTCACCCATTCTTTCCCCCAGGTAAAAGAGCGGGGACGATGGCAGGATTCTCTTCAGGCTCAGTTCCTGATCTTCGTGAGCATTTTAACAGTGATAGTGGTATGCTCTGTCGCTGGAATGTGAGGACTTCCGAGTGGCAGATATAGAGAGCCCATTGTTTCCTGTCGCTGCTGGCGGAAATAAATGCCCTTCAACGAACTCTGCTGCTAACCAACAGAGGCGTCGGTGTCATTGATTGTCACCAAATGAAACCGTAGGATCTGGGGTTGCGCCACTGTTTGCAGGCGTGAAATGACTGATGGAACCAATTTGAAGCAATGGGAAAAAATGAGAAATTTTTTGTAAACTTCGTCGGGGTCACGATGCCCCCACCGAAATGTTAGGTGAGAGCAAAGATGAATAACAACACAAATAATTCTTAAATTTTAGTTCAATATATGATGTATAATTGCTGAGTTTTAGCTTAATTTATAATGTGGCTCATGAACTTTTGATTTTTTCAATGTAGTCCTTAAACTTTTGATATATGTTCAATGTGATCCATAAATTATATACAAATATTCAATGGTATCATTCCATTAATTCAAATTTAGAGACAACGTTGAACATATTTAGGAACTAAATTGAACACGTACTAAAAATTCAGGGATCACATTAAACGAATTTAAAGTTTAAGAACGACACTACACATTCCGCTGATGTTAAAGAACCACATTGAACGAATCAAAATATCAGAGACCACATTACACGTTGAATTAAAATTAAGAGATTATTCATCCCGACACATAATGAACCAAATATATGCAATAAGAGCTGTTTCGATCTCAAATTATTGAAAGTTACAAGATAATAATGAAAAAATTGTTTCTAATTGGCTCACAAGTTTTCGATTTTACTTTCATAGTCCATAGATTTTATATTTTAAAAATGCAAAAGGGTTTTCTCAAACTTTTTGCACACGCATGTGAGAAAAAGGTAGTTGCTCTCATCAGTGTTCCTGCCACCGCATTAATTTTTCAATTCAATACCTACGTTTGTCTCTTAAGCTATTTGAAAATTTTCTAGCTTCCTTAAATCTTGGTTGGTTTGCAGTTGTGACAAGAAATCTTTCTAGATTAAGGGAAAGAGACATTAATGATGTGACAATAAATTTTCTAGTTTGAGAGAAAGAGAGAAATGTTGATGGGTAGAGAGAGAACGACATGGTGGTCTCGACAACTAACGTGATTCAAGAAGCCCTATGATGGAATGTTGATGGGGAGAGAGAGAGCGACATGGAGGTCCTCGACAACTAACGTGATTCAAGCCCTATAATGGAACTTGAGAAGGGGTAGGCAGAGACTAGTAGACTTTCAAGAGGGGGGATTAGATTGTTATGACTTTTCCTCTGTGGGAAGAGAAAATAAATTTCTGATACGAGTTTTAGTTATAATCATTTGATTCTTATATTCTTATCACGTGCCATTTTCTGGATTGACTTCAATTCAATCTTTAAACGGCAAAGGATGCCGATTTTAAATCAAATTACGTGATAATTTGATAATCCCAAAAGAAACCAAATTGCAATCTCAACTCCCTCAAATAAAAAAAGTATGCATATGATGATATTGTGGGTACGTTATATGTAAAGTGGTATCTTCATGTTTAGATTTTTTCCATTTGGTCAAGAATTTGCCATACCACATTGGAAGGTTTTCTTCAAAGGAAATCTTTTGTGAGTTGTCGGAATTTCTTTGGGAGAGCTTAAAAAGGTGTGCGCGGGGACCAAGCTTTAAGGGTAAAAGAACTTCGCTAGCACGGAGACGACAAAATCTTGTATAGATGATAACGAGCAAAAATCAATCGCATGCAAAAAAGTGTTAAAAGAACTTTTGTGATTTTCTTTATAAATCGATTAGGAACCTCATAAATTCCTTAAATACAATGCATTTTGGTCTGATAGAACACAATGGATGTGATATTAATTCTCCTTTTTCGTGGGGAGTTGATTTCCCTCTTTTATGAAGGCAGAGGTTGAGGATCGGAACATAATTAAATCCCGTATGACTTGTGAAATAGATAACCCAATATAATGTTTATTTTAATTTGTCTAATATTTAGCTCAATGTGCATTTGGCCCCCTAAACTTTTAATTTATTCATTGCGGTCCCTAAATTTTCAGTACATATTCATTACAGTCCCTAAACATTAATTCAAGTTCAATTACAACATCGACCATTTTCATATAATTCAGGAATTAAATTGAAAATGTACAAAAAACGTAAAGACCACATTGAATGAATTAAAAGTTCAAGAATAATATTACACATTGAGTTATAGTTTATGAACCGCTTTGAACAAATTCAAAGTTCACGGACCACATTGCACATTGAGTCAAAATTCATAAACCGTTTATGTCATTAATCCAAGTAAAAACTCCCATTTGTATCTATCAAATCTATCTATGTCAATATGATGTCTTTTATAAAGCGAAACACCTTCATCCTAGCGCATAATTAACCGGACACATTTAATAAGAGATGTTTCAATTCTCAAATTATTGAAAGTTACATGATAATAATAAATAAATAAAAAATATTTCGATTTTCAAATTACTGAATATTACAAATAATGACAAGTTTTCACTAAGTTATAAATTGATGCAAAATTCTCTCTCGTCTGGTAAATCTCTTAATTTACTTTCATGGTCTATAGATTATATATTTTAACATGAAAAAGAGTTATGAGAATAAGGTAGTTACTCTAACTAGTGTTCACGCCACACTCATTAATTTTTCAATTCAATATCAACATCTATTTGTTAAGTTATTTGAAAATTTTCTAGCTTGATTAAATCTCAGTGATTTGATCACATTTGTGACGGTAAATCTTTCTAGTTTGAGAGAAAGACAGAGATGTTAATGGGTAGAGAGAGATCAACATTGAGGTCTCATCAACTTAAAGTGATTTAGGCCCTATGATAGAAGTTGATCAGGGGTAGGCAGAGACTAGTGGTTTAGACTTCCAAGAGAATAAATATATGATATGTGTTTCAATTCTAACTATTCGATTTTTGCGTTTTTATCATGTGTCATTTTTATGAAGTGACTTCAATTCAATCTTCGAACGACCAAGGATTTCAATTCTAAAACATATTATGTGATAATTTGACAATTCCAAAACAAATAGTAACTCTAATTAATGTTCACGCCACCCTCATTAATTTTTCAATTCAATATCAACATATGTTTCTTAAGTTATTTGAAATTTTTCTAGCTTGATTAAATGTCAGTGGTTTGATCACATTTGTGACAATAAATCTTTATAGTTTGAGAGAAAGACAGAGATGTTAATGGATAGAGAAAGATCAATATTGAGGTCTCCTCAACTTAACGTGATCTAGGTCTTATGACGGAACTTGATAAGGGGTAGGTAGAAACTAGTGGTTTAGACTTCTAAGAGAATAAATATACAATATGTGTTTTGATTCTAACTATTCGATTTTTGCAATTTTTCATGTGCCATTTTTCTAAAGTGACTTCAATTCAATCTTTGAATGACAAAGGATTTCAATTTTAAATCAAATTACATGATAATTTGACAATTCCAAAATAACTGGTAACTCTAATTAGTGTTCAAGCCACACTCATTAATTTTTCAATTCAATATCTACATATGTTTTTTAAGTTATTTGAAAATTTTCTAGCTTGGTTAAATCTTAGCGATTTGACCACATTTGTGACAATAAATCTTTCTAGTTGAGAGAAAGACAAAAATGTTATTGGGTAGAGAGATATCAATATCGATGTCTCCTCGACTTAATGTGATCTAGGCCCTATGATGGAACTTGATAAGGGGTAGGTAGAGACTAGTGGTTTAGACTTCTAAGAGAATAAATATACAATATGTGTTTCAATTCTAACTATTTGATTTTTGTGTTTTTATCATGTCCCATTTTTCTGAAGTGCCTTCAACTCAATCTTGAATGACAAGGGATCTCAATTCTAAATCAAATTACGTGATGATTTGAGAATTCCAACAGAAACAAAATTGCAACAATTGTGGGTACGTTATATGTAAGTAGCATCCTCATGTTCAGATTTTTCTGTTTAGTCGAGAATTTGCCATACTACATTGGAAGGTTTTCTTCAAGGAAAATCTTTTGTGAGTCGTGGGAATTTCTTTGTGAAACCTATAAGTTTGTGCGGGGGACCAGACATCAAGGGTAAAAGAACTTCGCTAACACGAAGGCGACAAAATCTTGTACAGATGATAATGGACAAAAATCGATCGCATACCAAAAAGTGTCAAAAGAATTTTGTGATTTTCTATATAAATCTTTTACGAGCCTCGTTAATTCCTAAAATACAATTGATTCTAGTCTAATAGAACAGATCGATGTAATATCTATTCTTCTATTTTTGTGGGGAGATGATTTCCCTTCATTTTATTAAGGCAGAAGTTGAAAATTCATAAAATATGCTTCTAAACATAATAAAATCCCGTATGACTTGTGAAAGAAAACCCAATATAATGTTTATTCTTGAAAGACTCTCTCTCTCTCTCTCTCTCTCTCTCTCTCTCTCTCTCTCTGTGCAGAAGTAATTTAAGTAATCCTCCCATGAAATCATTCTATCAAATTATACAAATCACCGCGAACAAAAACCGTACCTTGTTGGAAGAACAGCGTGGCTTTAACCAAAGTCAAGGATCAAGAGGGCAGAACGCAGGGCTGGGACTCAGCAAAATACCAAAAGAGAACAAGTCTGAAGTTTCGGATAGATTAAGATTGGCTTTAGCCTTCGCGTTTAGACCAGGAGGAAGGTCGTTTTGCCGTTTACAGAATCCCCGACCGTCGATGTGGAAGCGGCGACAGCGTCCACAAGCCAAGAAAAGCCAACGCTTCCTTTAATAAACCTTCCAAAGGTTCTTCGAGAGCATGTTGCATCCATTCGATCATCCAAATCCTTCGCGCCATTACTAGTAGAATCAAATTCAGTCAATGAGTGCAAAAACACGAGGAAGACGGCCCTTTGGTGCGGCAGCCGTGCCTCTAGAGGACGAACTTCCAAATCCTGACATATTTTTTGGAGAAGGAAAGTCGAGGCCACTTGTTTGTAATGTTTTAGAGTTAGGTAGAAGGCGTGAAAATAGGATGGGGATCCTCTACCTCGCATGATGTTTCCCTCAGTGTCTCGAAACAAATCTCAATCTTTTATGACGACCTCGTTTTTGCAAAGTCAGTGGTTGGCATTTATTGAGACTTCGAAAGCAGCATCACACGGGTAGAAGATCCGCTTCCCTAAAGGTGTATTAATCTTAGCTCTCCATGCATGCCGCTGGATGGTAATTATGCGTGCTCAATAGTGTTGAGACTAGCAGTTGCAAAGCGAAGTGGTTGTGTCGACCTATATATGTCCCTCAACTGCTTTTGATAGATCTGGTCTGGTAGTTAGTAGTGATTCAAGTTCAGGCGGAGGTATTGCGTTTCCATAGCCGATTGGGTAGATATATGATCTGGAGAATCCGTGAGACCAACCTCACAGGGAAGGGACGGAGGTGGAGAAGTCTTCAAGATCCTTTGACCGCTCGAAATTATGAGCTCCTGCTGAGTTGATTGTTTTATTGAAGTGTTTGAGATCTGATGATTATTTGTTAGCTACAGATTTCGAAAAACAGGTGCCTACTTTGGTAAAGTTAATTAGGCGAAAGCAAAAATCCTCGAGAAGAAATTATTTATTGGGGCCAAGTACAATGTGGCTCTTGTGTTCTCTTATGAGGATCGGGGGGAAAATTTCATAAATGATTCATGAATTTTGACTTAACGTGCAATGTGATTCATGAACTTTTAATTTATTTGAATAATCCATAAATTTTATCCTGATGTATAATATGATCTATAAATTTTTAATTTATTCAATAGTACTTGGACTTTTGGTACATATTCAATTGAGTCCCTGAATTATATGCGAATGCTTAATGTCGTCTTTGAACTCAAGATAGCTAGAGCTCAAGAACAAATTCTATTAGGTAAAGCCAATGATTAGAGATATTGGGAGCGCAACACCCTCGACCTGTTCTCAAACTTTAAATAGGTAGGACTATTGAGCCACACGGCAGAATCAAGAGTGTCAAGTGGGCCATTTTTGGTAAGCAAAATTGGCAATGCGCAATGAATCGAAAGTCAATTTATGGTGCCTAATTGCGTGCTAACCTAGAACCCACAAAGGGTGTTGGTCGATTCTTTTTACAAAAATAAGAAAGAACTGAAATTTGTACTTTGATTGTGCAGTTTCCTTGTTGGTGCATATTCTTCTTTTGTTTTTTCGTCGCCAAACATGGTACCCGTTGTTCAAGAGATGATTCGGTTTGAGGGGATATTAAAAAACACAGTTGTTTCTAATGGACTATTATTCATTGCAATTTAGACTGAAATAACTCCCTGAAATTTGGTTAGTCAATTTCTATCTAATTACAATTCTACCGATTGTTTGTTGTAAATCAGCATTCATGCATAATAAATATTGGTGTTGCATTGATATTCTTTCTCTCTCATTAAATCAAGTGGACCTAGTACCCCAAAAGCCCCTGCGAACAATGTAAAAAGATATCTCAGTAATGAAAACTATAAGGGCTATATTGGTGAGATCCAACAGTGAATAGTTGCCAAAAAGAAAAACTGCTTGGAAGTTTGAGGAGCTTTAGTACCATACCCTACTCCTGAACTAGTGGCCTCCGTGCCCAGCAAGACTGTCCTTGTCCCTTTCCTTTCTCCATTCTCCCTCCTTCTTGATGAGGCTAGCAAGTGTCACCTAGAGGGGGTGAATAGGTGATTAAATAAAATCTTGACGAATTAATTGGGAATAGAATGAGTTAAGATTAAAATCTAAACAAGGGTCAAATTCTAAAATACAGTAGAACAAACTTTAAGAGCAATCTGCGAGTGTGCAATAGACTTTAATAATAAAAAATAAGAGAATAAGGATTGGAGAAATTGCGCACAATGTTTATAGTGATTCGGCTTAGATCAACCTTATGTCCATTCTCCTATGCTGACAGCTTACTAGCAGGATTCCAATAATCAATAAAGGTTACAATCAAGTTGTGCCACTTATACCCAAACATTTCTACCCAAAGCCGGTGTTGCTTATACCCAAGCTAATAGGATTCAATATCTTACACCAAAGCACACACTTATAACATTGTCGACACCTTTTAAAAGATTATAAATTTAAGCTCAAAAGACAAATGTATATATAATCAAAGTTTGCTCAAACTTTGGAATTATAGATTCTATACTCCGTCTCTTGCTCCTCGATCCCTTGATCTCTTTATATACTCCTCCACTTCCAAATTAGCTGTTGGATTGTCTTTAGAGGATCATCTTCCAATTTATCTGTTGGACAAATCTATAGCAAAAGGATTTGGTGACCGTTGAGTAATAAAAATAGATCTCCACTTGATTCCGATCGCCAATACAATTAGAGTCTTGATTTCCATAAATAAAGTTTCTTTGTTTAGAAAGAACTTGTCTTCAGGATTGATTTGCTAATCAATCAGATTAAGTCAATCAATTATATCTTGGTATAGAATCCAAACCGAATCACTAACCGTTATAAGTTCTAGGCTTGTACCACGCTCTGTCAAGTTGTCTTGTTCGAAACATGCTTCATTTTGAACTTGTCACATTATGGATATGTCACATTATGTATGTAAAGTTTGAGTGTGTTCCATTTGAAGTAGACTTCATAATCTGGACTTAAATCTAAACATATTCATTCTTAGAGTCTATGTCTGAACATATTTAGCCTTAAAGTTTGGACACGGTCTAAATAAGTTCAGCTTCAACATAAATGCTATCTTTTGGTTCTTCCAAGTATAATCGTTGATAATATCTTTTACACATTCTATCATCTACACAGCAGTTCGCTTGTCTTTCATTTAGTTACTCAATCGTTAAACATGTTAGTAGCTTTTGATTTATTTTATCATCTGTCGCGACCTATTTTTTTGGTGCACCACCTAAAACTAGGTTAATGGACTACTAAGTTTTTAAACCTAGCTCGAGCTCTCCCAAGCCCATACCAAATCGCGACTTAAGTCTAAATTTTTAAACATGCAAAAGATTATTATCTATGAGTCGCCACTAATCGGTTTATGGTAAGTCTAGACACCTAAGTAAAATAAAATGAGATTTATTTTACTCCTATGAACTAGAGACTAAGGGTACGGGGACTTGGTTACACTAGAATTTTCTAATGCCCTTTCGGTACCATTTCTTTTTTATTTTTTATTTAAAATGTTTTTGCAGGCAGCTTGGATTTATTTTAACCTAGACTTCTACTATGTCAAAAGGTGATCACACGGGTGCTCAACTATTATTCAATATTCAAATAAAAAAAAAAATAAAAAATTGCATCACACAAAGCAAACATTTTTTTTTTTTTGGGTTTTCTTAAGAGTTAGAATTCTTTTATAAAAAAAAAATGCATTTTTTTTTAGCTAAATGACCTAATTTTACTAATATGCAAATTCAAATTAAATGGGCCTAATATGCAATCTAGTTAACATGCGCCTCATGACCTAATTTACTAATGAACATATTCTAATTAAATAATCCTATCATGCAAACTAGTTAATAAGCTATCTAAAAAAGAATAATTTTCTAATTCATTTTTGGGATTAATTTTGACTTAAACCCTATTCTGTCTTAGAAAACTATTTTTTATTTTTTTATTTTTTTTAAAAAGTGAGAATATAAAAATATGCCGATTTTATCTAAGACTATAAAAAAAAAAAGGTTGTTTAAGATTGACCCTAACCTATTTTAAAAAGATATCTAAAAATGCAATTCTAAAAATATAATCCAAAAAATAATTTACTAAACCTACGTGTCTAATTTATTAAACCTACATGTCCTATATGCTCATGCAAGATTTTGATTTTTGATTTTTTTTTTAGTTTTTTTTTTTTTTAAGACAAGTAATTATTAAATAAATATTAAATCTAAACCATCAACAAAATCAACCAAGGAAGGATTAAAATAATCAAAAAAATAACCTATTGTCTCACAGGTCAAATTAACGGTTATTCTAACCTTAATTATCACAACAAAGAGATCAAAATGATTAAAAATTTAATCCGAAGTCTTACGGACCAAATTAAATAATTATTGTGATTTAACAATTGAAATTCTACCAAAAAGCCCAAAAATTAATATAATTAAAAAAATGATCTGACGTTTTACGGATCAAATTAATAATTATAATAATTTGGACAGAATCCCTGCAGATAATGTCAGAATATGCATAAAATGAACACTGACCCAATGTTACAACTTAAGCAATAATAACAAAACTAAAAAAAATAAATAAAAATAGAATAAAATAAATAAATAATCCACCTAAGATGGGGACTCAAGGGAAAGAGCAGCGACGCACGATGGCTTCGGTGAGTGGGTGAAGCGCGAGCGGAGCGGAGGCAACGCGGACTGAGGTGCGGCTCGCTGCTGGCGGGTGTTTGGGCAAGGACGGCGTTCGCGGCGGCTGCAGATCGCACGGGCTTCGCAGGTGAGGAGGAGTCGCGGGTTGGTGACGGGCGGAGGCGCAGATCACCGAAGGAGGAGCGCTGGGCTGAGGTGAGCGCCGAGCGAGGGGCTGCAGTCCGGCGGTGGTGCGCGGCGCTCGAGCAGTTGCGGGCTGCCGGTGCAGGGCTCGCCGGCAGGAGGAGGGCGACGGGCGGCCTGCTGCGTGGTTTGCTGGAGGCGCGCGGGCGTCGGGTGGTGGCAGAGTGATGCTCAGCGCTGGCGTCGGCAGAAGCGCGTTCGGAGCGGACTCAGACGGAGGGAGACGTGCGGTCGTCAACGCGCGGGGCTGCAGCAGTGGTGCGTCGGCGACGGGCTTCTGCAGAAGGGGCAGGTAGAGGCGAGCAGGACGCGGGCTTCGGAGGCGCGGCGTCCGGTGAGTGAATATGGGCGGCGAAGGGAGGACAGCAGCAGCGGATGCGTCGTGCAGAGCAACAGCAGCGGTGGTGAGCGTCAGGGTCGTCACAGTCGCAACGGGCGTCGGGCGTCGACTGAATCGCGACGCAGGCTGAACGTCGGGGGGTCTGGTATCCGGTGCTGCGGCGCTCGTGGGTTGCAAAGGGGGTCGCCGGAGGTGCTGTTGCGGGTGTCAGGCACCGGAGCAGCGGCGGCGTGCGGCAGTTCGGGCAGCAGGGGGAGTCACCGGAGGAGGAATAGCAGTGGGCGAGGATGCCCACGCGAAGAAGAACCTGTTTGCTTTTTTCTTTTTTCTCTCTCTTTCTACTGCTGGTCTGTCGCACGTCTCTTCCTTTGCTGTTGCTGACTTTTTCTTCTGTTCCTTGCAGCCTGTCAGAAAGGAAGGGACGAAAGCTTCCCTTGGACGAGAAAGAGGGGAGGGGGCTTCCTCCTCTTTTTCCTTTTTCACGAAATTCTTCCTTTCTTTCTTTTTTTTTTGCACAAATTTTCCTCTCGAACTTTTTCGAATTCCCCCCTATTGCACGAAAAATTATGTCTCTCTTTTATAGTGATTTCCACACGGCCACTTTCTATGGCAATTTTCGAGTTTCCATCTTCCGTTGCATTCAATCAAGCCTGCAAATCGGAACGTGATTTCGCAATCAGCTCGCTTTTATTTGATTCCTTCCATTTTTATTGAAATCCTTGCCTTTTATTCACCTAATTTTTGAATTGTTTATGCATTTATCAAAATCTGAATACTCATTAGAATTTCAAACTTCCATGCATAATCAATCAAATCAATTTTCCCCCTTTTTTTTTTCCATTTTTTCATTTTATTTGTTATGATGCATTTTTTTTAGGGGTTAAAACTAATCCCTATTTTTTATGCAAAAAATCAATTACTAAGTCGCTAAAATTTAGGTGTTAACATCATTTTTGAAACATTATAAAGGATTTCCCTAATACTTCTTTGCTTTTGTTTCAATAGTGTCTAAGACAAAGCAAAATGCCTACTTTACGATTGGATTTAGTCAGCATCATGACATGATAAAAGAAGTGACGCTTTGGTTACCGGCAAATGCTTCAAAAGGCAACCCTCTCGAGTTTTCAGCTCTTTCCTAGATTGAAGCAGCCTCTTGTTGCCCTACGAAATGAAAGAAGTCACTATCAAAAAGCTTGCCCTACTAATTTAATGAAAGGACAACGTTGAACATTTGCATGTAGTTTAGGGATTAAATAAAACATGTACCAAAAGTTCAACTACAACACTGAATAAATTAAAAGTTCATGAACCATATTGCACATTGGAATAATGTTGAAGAACTACATTAAACAAATTAAAAGTTCAAGAATCACATTACAAATCGAATCAAAATTTGTTGACTATTTATGTTATTATCCATAAGTTAGAAGCAATGAATATCACATGCAAGCCCTAGGAAAACCTCCATACCTCTTATATAACACGAACTTCGACATCAATAATCATGAAAAGCTTTAGGCAAGATAGCATCAGATCAGCGGAAGTGAGGCGTGATTTTTAGCAATAAGGCGGCTCCATATGAGGTGGGAGAAGATTAGACCAACGGCATTCATTTCGATGATTCTTGTCGTGGTCAAAAAAGCAGCAGACATGGCACGTTCCCTCATCGAACCCTACTCTACACCACATCACTCACGAGCCCTTCTTCCACACTGACGCAGCAAACATTCCTGGCTACACAACAACCGCTCTTTTCACCTCCCTCTGCTTCTATTGGAAAATCTCTCTTTGGTTTTCTTTTTTCTCCTTTCTCTCACCTTCTGAGAAAGTATTCGAAAATGAGGTCGGAGCAAAGCAAAAAAAAAAAAGGCACTCAGCGACCTTGCCTTTGACGCGCCCAGCAAAGGAAAAGAAAGAGCTTTATTATGGATGTCAACAGTGTGCTATCCGAACGTTGCGAACTATTTTAAGGAGATATTACGATTTCAGGATGAACTTTGATCACTGGACGGACATTAGAAGTTCAACTCAAAAATTTGAATCCAACATCTCGTCAGGTGAAACTTTTCATGAACCTTTGTCTTGTGCTGAATTCTAATCAATTGGTATAATTGTGATGCTTCAGGTGAAAGATCTAATATGATTGTCGGATCATTCTTGGTAGTTGGATTAAAAGGCTGAAAAAGAAATATACTGAATGGACTTATTCATAATAGACGAATTGATGGACGAAGGCAATCGATAAACATAATCTTTGCGAGTTTTTGTGCTTCCGACCAAGACCCTAAGCAAACACCAGTATTGTCAAAGTATTCATGGGGACGTCCGAAAGGCAAAAGTTGAGGGATAGGCCTGGTGATGAGATTCGCACGATGTTTTGAAATCGAAAAGACTTACGGAGCCCACAATACTGAATTGAAAAGCTCATTCAAATTTTTATGTTGGGGTCAAATTAAGAAACCCCTTTGTGGTTGCTTTTTACTCTCGTCTATATATTTTATATTGTTAGACCCATTTTCAGCACCATTTTTGGCCCAATAGTTGATTCTTTGTTTTATTCTTTTAGCTATTTTGTTTAGCTCTAATTTCGTGTTAATTAAGCTTACGCGCCTCTTTTTGGGAATCGGTACACTCGAGAATTTCTTCAGTTGCATTTCATTCGTATTGCACCTTCTTGCACTTGAGTTCACCCTGTCCGTGCTATTTCTTGATATGTGATTTAGCATAATTCGTTGGACGAAATGAAACCTTCGATGATGTCTTGAATTCTTGTTTGTCGTGTAAACAATCTTCTTAAGGGAACCAAAGTCAGCATTCACTTTTGATTGGCTATTGTTCTGTCGAAATATAACAGGCCCTTCCCCTCCTTTTCTTTGTTATTTACCTCAGTAGCCCTATTCACACTTGACCCACCATTCTTGAAAAAGATGAGAGACCATCTTCCTTTAGCTTGAGAGAGAGAGAGAGAGAGAGAGAGAGAGTGATCTAGATCCAGCAGCACCAGCACCAGCAGCAGGAGGGGGAGAAGGAGGAGGAGATGGGTCGAGGGAAGATAGAGATACAGAAGATAGAGAACGACACGAACAGGCAAGTGACCTACTCGAAGCGGAGGAATGGCATCTTCAAGAAAGCCCACGAGCTCACCGTCCTCTGCGACGCTAGGGTTTCCATCCTCATGCTCTCCGGCAACAAGAAGCTCCACGAGTACATCAGCCCCACCACCACGTAATTCGCCTTCTCACGAATTTCTAACTTCCTGCTCATTCATGTTCTCATCTCTCTTGTTTCTTTAAACCACAGCGTGGAAGCGTGCGTGTGAATTCAAGATCGATCGATTGGTTTCTTTCTTTCTTTCTTCTTCTTCGTTCTTTTTAAGCTCTGGCTAATTTTCGCTGCTTTTTTAGGACAAAAAGGATGATTGATGATTACCAGAAGGCTCTTGGGATCGATCTGTGGACTACACACTACGATGTTCACCCTCTCTCTCTCCCTCTCTCTCTCTCTCTCTCTCAGTCTTCTTGTTATTTCTTTAAGAAAAGGAAACATTGGTTATTAGAATTTTATGTATGCAGAGAATGCAAGAGGAGTTGAGGAAACTAAAGGAGGTTAATAACAATTTTCGGAAGGAAATAAGGTAAGTTTTTAGTCAAGTTGGGATCGGCAGCAGTCGGCCAATATAAAACGAAAGCCCAGAGCACTCAATTTCTTGTGCTCTTTCGTAAAATCTATACTTTCAAATGTCAAGATTTGAGGAGGAAATACTTCTTATTCCGTTTGCAGGCAGATATTGGGCCACGATTTGAACGAGCTGAGCTTCGCAGAACTGCACAGTCTCGAGCAGACGATCGAGTCTTCTGTCAATTCAGTGCGGCAAAGAAAGGTTACATCTTCCATACACATACCACGCGACCATTAATTTGCTATACTGCTTGCTAGGGAAGATCGGCTAGACGAAGCAATGGAGGTTGGGTTGAAGAATTGCTAAAGTAGATAGCGCTAATTAAGGGATTACACCATAGTTTGTGTCCCAAGATGAAGTGCCATCTGTGGCGGATCGATAAAAAGATGAGGATGCACCAATAAAAACTATCATTTCTAGCTTTTCTCTCTCTCCTTTGAACTGCAATAAAGTGCATGGTCTTGAAACTTGTCCATTTCAAACTTCTGAGGTTCTGGAAAACCTAGCTGTGTCTAAATAGTTCAAACCGCTTGCATACCCCAAGAAACTTTCAAGCGATGAGCAAGTTCGTCTCTGACATGCATAAAAGCTCCTGTTGAATTAGCCCCTTTCGGTTCACCCCACATCTTCTCAAGTTGTATCAACATATGCGCATTCTCTTTTTTGAATGTGTCTGTTCAACATAGATTTATATCTACCTTAGACTTGATCCTCAAGAGAAACTATCATAGATGTAGCCGTGACTAGAACCTCAGATGGATGTCTGGTCCAGGACCTCTATTTTGTTGGTAGTAGTGTTTGGACCTCACTTTTGGCTGCAAGATTATGATTCTAGAGCAGTCTATTAGCATGATTACAGTTGGCAATTACTTTTAGGAGCTTTCATTATTTCTCGAGAAGTCGTTGCACAAAAAATTTCACGTCTTCAGCATTTTCTCTTGTGCTTATTTTCGGAAGTCTAGTTGGTAAGTTATTGCAATGTCAACTTTCTTTCTTCAACTATTATTTCAGGTTATACGAAACGAGATTTTCCCATCTCCTTTCGAGTTGGCGGCATGTTGTGGTTGTATCTTGTGATTTTTATAGACGAAAAAGTAGTCCCGGTAACTGTTATGGCAGGAAATACTGTCATGGTGCTGCCAATGATGCGTTGCACAGTGAAAAATCCATAAAAATCCGTTGCTACTGGCTGTGCCTATAGGAAGTTTGACGGACCGATAAGTAGATATGTGTGTTTTCAACATGGACATATCTATGTGTGTTATAAATTGCCCATATAAATTGATCCTTTGATCGATCAACCTAACTAGAAATTCACAACTTATTTGAGCTAACTGTTCCATTCTCAACCTTCCTTTTTCAGTACCATGTCCTCAAGACTCAAACTGATACACACAAGAAAAAGGTGGGCAAACTAGAGTTCTGCACAGTTATTGTTTCTTCTTTCTATGATGATGTTAGCTACGTGGCTTAGTTGTCTTTCTTGTCATTCTCATGCCAATTATATGTTCCTTCTGTTCATTTTCAGGTGAAAGCCTTAGAGCACAGATATACAGAACTTCTTCTAGAATCTGTAAGTTTTTTTTTTTTTTTTTTGGGAATTAGACCGTTTTCTGCGTACATTTCCTACTAAAGATTTTTTTCAATATTGGAGATTATCAATAATGCCAAAGACTGATCTGTCGCTATTTGCCTGTGTGTCTCCCCATTATCTTATGTGGTTTGGCTGGCGGATAAAAAAACTAAGGGAGCGACATATGAGGATCTACAATATGGACTGAGTGAAGATATTGAGGGTGATTATGAATCTGCCATCACCAACTTGTCCAACCACAACGGAGCATCGGCCATGTATGCTCTCCGGCTTCATCCGAGCGACCATGATCTCTCCAGCGAAGGACATTTCGTGCCCGACTTGAGCCTCAACTGAAGTCGGTCGCATTTTCATGGTGCTACCTTGGGTGGTTTATGTTTCCTTATCTTATGAACACTTTCGATGTTCCAATTAATCTCGTGTGGGTATCCTCGTCTGGGGATGTTACGAAGTTAGACAAGAAAAGAGACAGGGACTAGGGAGTCCGAGACTTAATCGAAGTGTGTTCCTTCTTGCAATTACTGTTGGTGTGTTGATTTGAGATCAGAATAATGGACAAAGCTGTTGTCTAACCTCCTGCTTGCGATAAGTAGACCTTATCAGCACGCGTGAAAACAATACTATCAGCTCATTTGTGCATGAAATAGCGCAAGCAGTTGGCATTTCGGTCTTCTGCGACGATAGTTTTGGCTCGCCGAGAATGTCTATGCATCCAACATTGAGTTTATATGCAGATTACAATGTTCTGTTCTTTTCGTTTCCAGGAAAAGTTGTGGTTGTATGAACGTATGGAAGCCTTGTCTGGATGGCCAAACGATGCTTTTTCCTTGTGGAAAGAAAGTGCATAATGTAGTTCATTACAGTTCATTAGTGTAATGTAATTATTCTGTATTTCATTTTTATGTTTCTTTCAATAATGATAGCATAATGCTGGCCCAAAAGAAAATTTAAATAATGAGAGCACAATCGAATTAGATGTATTGGAGTTGGAATTGCGATGGCTAACGTACCTGCTTGACAAGACTACGTGCGGCAGTTGCTTCTTTAGAAAACCACAACATTCAATGGGATTAACCATTAGGCTGATGCAAAAATTATTTTTTAAAAAATATTCACTAGTATCGATTACAAAAATGAATAAAAGAAAAATATTTCTTCGTTTATGAAAATGATTAAACTTAAATTATTGTCGATATGAATATATTTTCCGGTTACTTATTAAATATAAGCAATATAAGTGAGTGTCATTTGGTAAATATACTCCAAATTATTTATTTTTGACATAACAAAGGAATCTTAAGATAAGTGGATCCCTTCCAATAGCCAAGTAAGACTCCACCGCAAGTAAGCAAAATAATATCTAGGTTCCATTTATTCCACGGAAAAATGAATGATTTAGAAAACGCTTTTTTTTTTTTTTTTTTTTAAATAATCATTTGGATCATTTATAAAAACAAATGAACGAAAAATAAGTTTATCGTCTGCAAAAATGTTTAGACATGAGCTTTCTTTGATAATGAAAATATTTTTCAATTGCTAATTATTTCAGACGATACAAACAATCAATTATAAGAAAATATTTAAAATAATTTATTTTATGTAAAATAAATAAAGCCTGAAAAAATTCAACCCGATCGAGAAAAGAGTATATATGACCTTCAAATAATGACAAGTAACATTTATTTTGATTAAGTCAAACAAACAAAAAAAGCAATAATTTTTGCATGAAATTTTCTATCCAAAAACAAGACTCACTTCACATCTATAAAAAATTTGAAAGAAATTATGATGTCATACTTTTGTTAGGATTTTCCTACGTCCTATATTGAAATTATGATACTAAATTTACAAATAATAATTTATCCTTACCATAAACAATCTTATAAACATATGCAATACATTACAAAAGACAGCCTAAGTAATGCAAACGTATTGTCAATAGCCTTATTTAGTAACCAGCAACACAAAGAAAAATCAAATTTTAAAATATCAAATAAAAAGGAACACGAGAAAAATAGGTGAAAAAACGTCATCGTTTCAGCTCTCCTTTTTCGCAGTTCCCGGTAAAACTGAAAACTTTCCAATTGGTTACGCACGCTGCTTGCATTGCAGCAACGGTCCTCTCTCTCTCTCTCCATTTCGAAATTCGAGGTAAGAGAATTCTGCAGCTGGAGATAAACGGCGCTTGCTCCGGAGCCTCCTCGCTCCAGCGATTCAGGTACGCCGCTCGGCTCTCTTCTCCGATGGCCGGAGTAAACGCGTCGGTTCGCCGTCGCCTTCGATGAAAGTTGCCGTTCGGCTGATCTCCGACGGTCTTCGCTGGCCTCGCCGGTTCAGACGCGACGGAGATCATTAGATAGGACGTCTGAATCGCAGCCGTCGTCGGGGACAGCTGACCGGCAGTGCCGCGTCGCGGCCCGCGCTATCATCGGCTCGTGCTGATTGCGTAGCTCGGATGCGTGTTCCATAGGCGATTCCTCTCATGTGTAGGCGGGATTGCGCTTCGACTCTGGCTTGACGCGATGAAGATGTCGCGCGCGTTCGTGGATTCGCATGTTTATTCGTGTCGATGTTGTGTCGTGTTATAGGTGCCAGCTGGTGGTGCTTCGCCGGAACCATCGAGTAAGCATCGAAGCGTTTGCTGCCGGTCCGCGATCGATCGCCCCTCAGCCACGTAATGCCGGCTGAAACTGCGACTTCTGCACAGATTGGTTTAGAGCTCTCTGGTTTGAGATCCGGGGGATGGGAAGAAGCTGTAGATGTTAGAGCAAAACGGAAATCTGAAAGTGCCTGGAGATTTTGTTATGCAAGGAGGAAGCAAGGGCGCCGCCAAAATAGCGGCCCTCATGTTTCTCGTCCATCCGAAGCCAATGGCGTGGGTTCTGAAGATTCTGTTTATCAACACCCCATCAGGAGTGATCGCGTAGTCGGGAATATCGAGACGGACGTCCAGCATGGCGGATGTGCAGATCCTGATTCAGCCGAAGCTTCTCCAAGAGGGACCGACTTTGAACTCTCCGGTGTGAGGTCCATGGGATGCAAAGAAAACACGGACGTTCGAGCAAAAAGAAAATCTCAAAATACCTGTAGGTTTTATTATGTCAGGAGTAAGCGAATGCGCAGTGAAAATAGTGCTCCTCATTTTACTTATTTTCTCAAAGCTAAGTCTCACATGTGTTGTGAAGATTTTGTTTATCACCTTGTTAGGAGACATAATTTAGTTCAGGATACAAAGATGGGCATCCAGCACCACAGAAATGGTCTGAATCCAGGTATAACTGAAGCAAGTGAGCACAATGATTCTATCAGACAGGATTACTATATTAGACGTCATGGAGAGTTTCCACTCGTCTCAGTCGAGCAATCGGGAAGAAGTGATGGTGATCACACTTTTGAGCAGAATAATGCTCATGATCTCTTTACTATACGTGAAAATTGTGCTGACTTAAGGGATTGCTTTATTCCTGGTATATCAGGCGCACCGAACTGCACACCCAGAGACTAACTCCTCCCATAACTTGTCAAGGAAAACTGAGGAAATTTTAGCTCAAGAGCTGTTGAGTGCGAGTCCAGGTGATGAAAGGAATGCACTTCATGATAAATTGGATGGTTTGAAGATAAGTTCATCAAACCATGAGAAGATTGCAATTTTGGGACAGGTATTGCCAGACAAGCTTACCCATGGTCAAGTTCATGCGTCTGTTGCTACTTCTGCAAATGACCATATTGATCTCTCGAATTGTGTATTAAATATGGCATGTGAAATGGATTTTTATGAAGGTGAAGGTTATTCTGGGAGCTTGCATGATGTTGGACACAAAGGAGATGTTTTGCTTTTAGCTCAAGATCCAAAATTGAATAGAGAGATGTGTCTTGGAAGTCAGGATTTCATATTTTCAGCAACTGCTGTTGTCTCTAACATGTCAGAGCATGCTCAATACAGAGAGTGCAGTCTGAATTCTTTAGAAGTTGATGAATCATCTCTTCATGTTCTTGGAGAAATTTCTGATGAAATGATGGTATGCTCATTGAACAGAGAGGATCCCCACATTCCATGGCATAATGATTTAGCTTCACCCACAGTACCCTTTTATTCTGTAATATGCCAAAGCCACAAAGACTCCAAGAGTGATGCTTCCTCACCTGCTAAAAAAGAAGGTGAGGAAGAAATAAGCCTCCTCAAGACAGAAGAAAATCCTCCCTATACTTCCATAAATTATCGGTCAGTGGAACAACACAAACTGCCAGATGAAGGTTCAAACAAGCTCTCTGCTAGTTGTGGAGTCAAAGTTTCAAAACTATTGTGGTTGAAATGTTTCCCAGAGACAAAACCCTTGTATAGAGAACCTGAAGATCAAAATATTGTGAGTGCTATTGTGGTTACCAGAAAGGAAATTGATGCTCCTGCAGAGACAAGTCCCTTGTATAGAGAACCTGAAGATCAAAATTTTACAGAGCAATCAATTACTGGCGAGTCCCTCAAAGAATGTAATCCAACAGAAGATTTATCAGATGATGAATGTTCAAGTTTATCTGTTTTTCATGAATTAGACAGTAGTCTGTTGAGACTCAATGAGGAAGAGTGTGAAAGTGATTGTGATGACTCTAAGCTTATGGAGATTTGGGAAATGGTATATTCCAATTGTACTTTTGAATCCCCCCCCCCAACCACCCCCAACTTCTCTCAAACACACACACCCCCGACCCACCCACCCACCAACCCAACCCATACAACGTGCAGGCAAAAGCAAGCCTTGAGCATTATTACCTTCTCTCATGCCTGCATACTTGCATGTATATGTTCCACCATTTTTAAACGTTTGCTATTTAATTTCAGATACATAGAATGGATTTTTATCCAGGTGATCGAGATTCTTTTGTTAATGGAGAAGGTAACACCGCTGGATTTGGGTATGACAAAGTCCATTGTTTCGTTTGGCTTCCCTCAGGACTTCCATGTGTAGACATTCATTTTTTTTGTCACACAGTACACATCCTAATTTCATTATTAGTATTCATCAATGCTTTTATTGGTCAAAGATTCAGCAGCTGTACAAGTTACTAAAAGGAATATGATCAAATTTTATCATAAAAGTGACTGATTGTCATAGCTTTCTTTGCCTATCATAGGAAATGGAAACCCTGCTATACAACGTAAACTCAGTTCTTTCTTTTTGTTTAAAACTTTAGTCTCCAGGTATCGACATGAGTATAAAAGGGAGCCTGCCACTAGATTGGAACGATGTGCTGGATCTTTCATACAACAAGCAATTGCTTCCGGAGGTCCACTTGCAATTTTATATGGCCAGAATTCAAAGCATTGTATCAGAAAGGATGAGGTGATCATTATTTGCAGATAGTCTAACTCAAGGGCTTGTAAGCATTATATGGAGCTACTTCCTTTCCTTAAAAATTTTTGTTCTGTGACAGCAAACTACATATCCAACTGGAACCTATGCTGTTATATCACGCCCATTAAATTATTGGGACTCAGATAATATGCTTTTTTTATGAATACTTAAGATTGTTTGCACATTCAAACTTATAACCTTGGATTTGAGTCATGAGTTTACCTGTTTGCTACCTGGAATGTCCTCTACATTTATTGCTTCAAGCAGCATAAAGCACTTGCGAACATGTCAAGTGGAACATTTCTTCAATCCAAGCTGAATGAGTCTATTTCATTTGAAATCTTGTTTAATATTCATATGCACTGTGATTTGAAAAAACCCCAGGAAAGTATAGTGCAAGATGAAGCAGTCTAGTGTGGGTAGGCAAAGAAAACAATCCCCTTTAGCGCATTGTTCAGGAAACTTATCTAAGAATGAATTTTGTTGCTTATTGCAGTGTCCGTGTCCCATCTGTGGCTGTTCTATAGTGTACCCATGCATGTCATTGGAAACATAAGCTTTTTGATGAAGTTGCTATTTGTTGAAAGCAGTCAGATGTTTCATAGTATATATGATGATGTAATTTTTACTGCAAGACAGACCTTCTCATGGTACCAGACCTAGTTGTAAGCGTCAGAACAAACCAGATTTAACATATTATAACTTGTTGAAGGACACACTGCTAGTGATAAAGTTTCTAATGCATATTGACGGATCAATTTCTACTATTGCCTTTTTTATTTAGTGTTTGTTAGATGCCACATGGACTTATTGGAACTTATTCCTTTTGAAAGTTATCAGCCTAGAAACTAAATAAATGCAGGGATGTTAACTGTTGTGTTCTCCAGTTCGAAAAAGTCCTAGACTTTATTAGTTGTGAAACATTCTTATTTGCTGTAATGCTGCGTTTCCCTGGTTGGTATGCTTAATACGACTCCTTAATGGCCTATTGGTTGTTTTTTTTGTTTCGAATTGAGAAATGCTTCTGCTTCTCAGGTCATACTTGGCAGGGAAACAGAGGATTTTCAGGTTGATATTGACTTGGGAAGAGGAGGAACTAACAAAATATCTAGACGGCAGGTTGAATGTTTGGTCTATCCGATGCTTTTGACAAACCCCTTTTCGCTGTTCATCTAGCTTTATTATGCTCATGGCCCTTGTATGCATGGGATAGAAATTATTTTCTGATCACTTTTATGTGGTTGCTTGGGGTGACAATCGCTGTTGGCTTATCGGTTACTCAGTCTTTACATTTCACTGTTCTGAATATCTTTCTCGCAAACTCTTTCTTTAATGACGATCTGGTTGTTCCGATTGTTTGCCCTTTGTGCTCTTCAACAGTTGCTCGATTTCCGCACAGGGAGGGCCTACGAACATAAATGGAAACTCTAGTTACATAATAAGATCGTCACTCTTAAAAAGTTGCCGACATGCCAAATCCTTCTCTTTTTTTTTTTTTTTTTGGAAAACAGCAACTTCGCTTATAGTTTGCGAAACTACCTGACATCCTGGTGCAATCTTGGCTGCCCAATTGCAAGATGGTTTACAAAGTGAAAAGATTGGATTTCCTATTTTCTTCTGTTCTACAGGCCAATGTAGCTCTTAAACATCTCTTTGCTCTTTAAGTCGTATCTGGAAATTCGGATGACTGAAACTTCATTTTACTCAGGCTCTTATCAAGCTGGAGAGAGATGGTACTTTCTTTTTAAAGAATCTTGGAAGGAGTTCAGTATATGTGAATGGGACAGCAGTTTCCAGTGGAAATCATGTACATCTTGCTGCAAACTGTTTGATTGAGGTACCATCATCTTTGAAATATGTTTTTGCATTGCGCTACCTCATTTTTGCAGCTCCGCTGTTTCTAATGGACGCTCTGCCCGTGCTGGCTTTCGCGACATACTGAAAGATGTGCTTCCATTAATAATGAACAGGTGAAAGGGATTAAATTTTCATTTGGAATAAACGAGAGATCTGTGAGGCGCCACTTGGCAAAGCTCGCCAACGAAAGCCGAGGAGCAAATCGCAACTTTGAGTGGTCACCAGAGGGGTCCCCCAACAATGCGGTTTGATAGGTAAGTTCATCTGCCTGTAAATTTCTTTGCTGAAAGTAGAACATTTACTCTTTATTCGATTCTTCCACCAACAAGATGCCAAGATAACAGATGTATCTAGATCCCTTGCCTTGAATGTGCAGTCATTTCAAAGCCAAAAGAAAAAAGCAAATAGAAATGGTGAAAGAACATTTCTTATTCGATGGGTACTGTCATCTTTATGTGATGGGAATTTGTTGGGGGAGTAGGATATTTTGTGCGTGGGGGCAATTTGGGCAAAAAGTTGGGTGGGACGTGCAATTTCAAATTCTATTATTAAAAGTGGGGACATAAATTGTAAGTTTTGAAAAGTGACGATACTTGATATAAGAAGTAAAATGATGTACTCTTCGTGATTTATGCCTAGATATCGGCAGTACACATAATTGAAAGTTAGAGCAGAGTCAAGGAAAAGCAGGGTATACTACCATAGATAGAAACAAGATATCGGTACTTCGGGGTGGAGTAGTTGTACTGATGGAAATTAAATATAGATAGCAATGCCACGCATGATATCCAATATACCTACAGCCAAGAATAGCTGTGGATGGGGATGAATGGTATTTGGCACGGAGCCCTTTTGTAATTAGAATACAAAGTAAGACACGTCTGATTTGATTCTAATCCCAATTATTGAAAGTCTCGATGATGAGCTTACTTTAAGTGTCCATGCAGTTTCCGGAGGTTAGGTATTTGGAATCAGGACATATATAAGTTTGAAGGATCTTTGGGAAGTGGTTCGATTATATATGATGACAACCCCCAACTCAATGATTCGGCCTCCTCCTTTTCCACTGTCTCGGCCCCTAGAAAAGAGTAAAGGCAGGGTAAAATGAAATGGAACATACCTTCCGGTTGAAAAAGTGATGGATATTTGCTTGTAGATAAAGCTGCCTCTAAAGCAACCTTTTCTTCAAACACGGGCCATTTCTCGAAAGTAGTAGGTAGATCAAGGCGTTACCTGTATCTGTCAAGCGGTGATTAAGGGTTGCAAATCGATGATTGCCGCTGGCTTGTTTTGTAGTAGCACTGCATGCCGGAATGCAATGCGAGTTCAAAAAGAGAAGGGATAGATAGAAAAGAACGAGTTGAGGCGTTAGGATATCTGTTGAGTTCGGTAAAGGGGACTTGCAATTTGCACTTTCACTAGTGCTGAGTCCTCATTTCTAGTTCTCAAATTCCTCAGCAACATAGCTCTTCATTGAGATCCACCGTCATGAATTTCAGAATGCTAGATCCAAAATACCATGTGATTTCTCAAGCATCCTATCCCTATCGACAATGAAAGGAGCATGACCCAATTTCTTCCTCGCTCATCTTCTTTGGCATTTCCTCTTTGTTTCTTGGCGTCAGTACTTTCACATGATGTTCCGGGCCATGAATGAGCGACCCCGTCGTGGGCCCAGTAGGTGTAGCATATTCTCGTACAGTTTTCAATGAGAAATTTAAGGTGGTTACTAACCAAACCTCGGGGACAACTCGAACAGAATCCTTTTTTTTTCCCCTAGTCCGAACTTCGAACCACCATTAGTCCAGCCCCCTCCATAACCCAACACCCCCTTTTTCTTATTATTCTCCATCTCCTCCTCCCCTCGCTACAAGACGTGCATATAAGTTCAAATCCTCCATGGCGTTGTGCTTGTGGACTAGAGAGAGAGAGGGCTCTGACAGACTTTCCCGTGCGTGAGTCCACTCCCACACATAAAAAGATCACTGAGATCAAGACATCTCTCTCTACCTCTGCCTTTGCCTTTGCCATTTGCCAATGCTGTTCCCCCACTTTGTCGTTTGTACCCTTTCTCTCACCACCCATTAAATCCTCCCTCCCCCACTCCCATCCCCTTCAATCAGACGGCCCCGATCACTTCCTTCTCCTGTCCCCTCTCCCCTCTCTCTCTCTCTCTCTCTCTCTCTCTCTGCTGCAAAAGCAGAGCACTCTCATTTGCCTTCTCTCTTATCTTCTCCCTCGGGGAGATCATCTTCAATTGCCAATTTCGTGTTCAGAGAAAATGGGTACGCCGCATTTGGCTCCAGCTTCCGTGATCTTGCTCCTCCTATCGACCCAGCTGTCCCTGCTCTTGCCCGGAGCGAGCGCCGGGACCTACTGGGGAGACGTGGAGGTCCTGAAGCAGCTCAAGAACGCGCTGGACCCCAGCTCGGTGAGCCCCGGCTCGTGCGTCGCCTCCTGGGACTTCGCCGCCGCCGCCGACCCCTGCGACGCCCTCTTCAGCGACAAGTTCACCTGCGGCTTCCGCTGCGACGCCACCGACGGCTCCGGCGCGAGCCGGCTCACCGAGCTCGCCCTCGATCAGGCCGGCTACTCGGGCCCCCTCGCCGCCGTGTCCTGGGACCTCCCTTACCTCCAGACCCTCGACCTCTCCGGCAACTACTTCGCCGGGCCCATCCCGGCCTCCCTCTCCAACCTGACGCAGCTGAGCCGGCTCGGCCTGTCCCGTAACTCGCTCTCCGGCCCGATCCCCGACTCGGTCTCCTCCCTGTCCAGCCTCGGGGAGCTCTACTTGGACGGCAACGCGCTCGAGGACTCGATCCCCTCTAGCATCGGCAACCTCACGAGCCTGACCCGGCTCGAGGTCCAGTCCAACAAGCTCTCCGGCGAGCTGCCGGCGGCGCTGAGCTCGCTCGGCAGCCTGCTCTACCTGGATGCGAGCGACAACGCGATCTCCGGCGAACTCCCGCGTGCGCTCCCGCCGTCCCTCGTCCAACTCACGATGAGGAACAACGCCCTGGAGGGACAGCTAGCCCCCGAGACCTTCCAGCTCGCGAGCTCCCTCCAAGTCCTCGACCTGAGCGGCAACAGGATCGCCGGCCTGGTCCCCTCCGCCCTCTTCACCCACCCGTCGCTCCAGCAGCTCACGCTCTCCTCCAACGGCTTCGACTCCATACAGTCTCCGGCCTCCCTGTTCCCCGAGAGCGAGCTCATCGCGGTCGACCTGAGCGACAACCGGATCAGGGGGCTCCTCCCCGCGTTCCTGGCGGGCATGCCGAGGCTATCGGCGCTGGCGCTGGAGAACAACGAGTTCTCGGGGATGATCCCGACGGAGTACGCGCTGAGGGCGGCGGCGGCGCCGGCGCAGGGGGCGGCGCGGCTGGAGAGGCTGATGCTGGGCGGGAACTACCTGATGGGGCCGATCCCGGGGCCGCTGCTGGGGCTGGGCCAGGGCGGCGGCGGGGGGGCGGAGGAGGAGGTGAGGGTGAGCCTGGCGGGGAACTGCCTGTACAGATGCCCGGCCCGGTTCTTCTTCTGTCAAGGTGGCGATCAGAGGTCGGCGGCCGAGTGCAAGAGCTTCTTCGGCCCTGTAATTCCTTGAACCCGCTCTGTCTACGTGTACGTGACTACGTCGTGGTGGTGGCGGCGATGATGTATAATAATCTTTTCTTGATCTTTTGGGTCTTTTTTTTTTTTTTTTTTTGTGTTTGGGTTTTCATCTTTCTTTTGGCGTAGGCGAGTATGAAAAATTGGATTCATTTGGATGGACCGTCTTGGTGGGCAAAGGTGAAGAATAAGCAAAAATTCCGAGGCAAATCAAGCAAGAATTTATACTAACTTACGGTGAAACTTATTAAATGGTTTTTTGCGAAGATTGTGGGGTGCGGTAATGCAGGTGTAATCATGAAAGGGAGAGACGCCTTCTCTTTGTCGCTTTCGCCATTTTCTGACACTGAGAATGGGACGGGGGAGCAGTACTTTTTGCACGCTTCGAGGGGCGTGGGAGCCGCGCGCGGTACGGACTGTCTGTCCCGTTCAGGTTCCGGACCGCCCTCGGGCCTCGGGATCGATCCACCGCGGACCACGATGGTAAGAAGGCCCCCCGTCACGCGTGGGCCTAATCGTTATCCTGAAATTTGAACGGAGGAACGGAGGAACGATCGGAGCTCACGTGCTCCCGAGAGGGCATTTCGTTCCATGAACGTGGACGTTAGCTAGGGTTTTGGATCCATCACGCTGAGTAAGATTTTCATGTGATCTCCTGAGGAACCGTTCTTTAAGGCGCGCATGACAAAATTTTGTTCAAGAAATTGATTTTGGCAAGAAATTGATTTCTCAATTTCTATTTTCCTGATAAGTTTTGAACAAAGTTAAAACCTGTTTGATAACGATTAAAATTTCTATTTCGAAATGTAAATCCGTTTAATAACAGAATAAAATTTTATTTCTAAGAATAGAAATTGATTAGATAACAACATAAAAATCCTAAAATACAAAATAATATTCGAAATAATACTAAAACAACATAAGAAATCCTCAAATACAAAATAATAGTCGAAATAATAAGTTGAAAATACAATTTCATGGAATTTCCTATTACATGTACTTACGTTTCCTATTACGTAATGTTTTCTTTCGAAAAATAAACAACATGGCAAAAAAAAAAAAATCAATTGAAATTCAATTCTAGTGAATATGTCGTTATGTTTTTGCTGAAATTGATTTCACATTAATCAAATAAGTCTAATGATAGCCATGATTATAATAGTCTAATCTCCTAAAAAAATCCTAACTTCAAGTCTAATTCCAATTTCTTTTCAAGTTTTGTTAAAAAATTCTCACCATGTTCAAAAATCGTCACCAATTTTTTTCAAAATTATTAACACTAGGATTATTTAAAATTTATTATCAAAATATGTATTTTCATCAACACTCTTACAAGAACAATAAATTCCTTATTAGATCTCCTTTCCTTATAAAAGAAAAATCAGATGAAACCCTAATGATTTGACCTCTTTTTACCGCCTCAATATGAAGTTTATGATTAAAAAAATAGGTAGCTAGATAGAGCCGTTGTCTGACTATTATGGAAGAGTAGGTAAAAAAAGACTCGTTAGATATGAATATGATAAGTTGACTATTACCATGCATGAAATCTCTTGCGTGCAACAAATGAAGCATTGTTCATTCATTTCTCACTATCTGGCCCAATGGTTAAGATTTTCAATCAATATTGATTGAAATGATTATATTAAAAATCATTAAAATATTTTGGACTAAATTAACTATTTCTATTTCAATTTCAATATTAGTGATCTAAAATATTTTGGACTAAATTGAAAAATTGAGAAAAAAAAATTCTATTTTTATTTATATTTCAAAACCGAGAAGTTAAAAATTTCAGCTTTCGATTTCTTTGATTTCTCTATTTCGGAATAGAAATCTGTTTTTAAATAGAGAAATCAAATTGCGTTACTAAACGGATTTTGTTCCAAATGCATTAGGGGGGAGAAACAGAGAAATTGAGAAACAGAAATTTTATCATGCGCGCCCTTAGCGATCGCCGAAAAGCACTTGTCCGTCGTGGAAATAAGGCACTCGAGATAGCAACTTCTCTTTACTATGGTTGCTTTGAGAGGGGATCGGCCATGCTCGTGGCCCGAGGTCGTTGAGCGGATCCTGATGCTTGGCCGGATTTGGGAAACTAGGATTTTTGCCCATTGATGCGAAGTGAATTTGTGTTGATCTTTGTTGCAAAAGCAATTGGTCAAACAATAAATGAAATGGAACAAGAAAATAAATTTGATACCAAATTTATGTGGTTTGACCAAGATGACCAATATTTATGGGAAAAGCAACAACAAATTCTAATATTAGTCAAAAGATATAATGAAGATTACAATTACATTCGAGTCATTCAAGCAATTGCAGTGTTTCCCAATCCTTAATTACATCTAATAACTCATCCTCACCAATATAATTTCTCAATCTCACGAAGAAATCTACAAAATCTTAACACAAGATTTTCTTGGCTTTAAACACTCAAGATGTAATCTAGTTAATTTTTAATTTAATTTAATTAATATTTATATTAAAAATTAGATTTGGACTAAAACAACGTAGTTTTGGGTTATATTTCTTATTTTAGCTATGTTAGCACCGCATAGGAGAGAGAAAGTAACAAAAAAAGCCATGTTAGTATTTTTTTTGTTAATCAAATTGGACGGAGTTAATAAAAGGATTCAATTGCACCAATTTAACAAGTTTAAAGACTTGATTATACTTTTTAAAAGTTTTATGATTTCAACTTTCGTAACAAGTTTTAGAACATCTAATGAACATATATATTTATATATGATTTGTAAGATTTTATAAGTAGAGTGGTCCCATGTGCCTATATCTAGTTAGACATCGTATGTTTTATTCTCCCTAGTTACATCTCACTATTTTTCTTTTTTTTGTTCAAATAAGTTGTACAAGATTGTAGGGGTGAGCGTGGTTCCTAGGTAAAATCGGGAATCGGAACCGTACCGGAGGGTCTGGTTCGGTTTTCGATTCTAAAGGGGCCGGTTCCGGTTCCCATTTCCCTTTTCTGGGAACCGGCAGTTCTCGGTTCTTGTTCCAATTCTTATGGGAACCAGAACCTGCCCCTTTAGAACCGGTTAGGTTTCCTAAAAATTCCCAAATCAATTTTTACCCTCAATAGTCAGTTCAGTTCTCCTCTCCCGTTCTCTACCTCTGCCTCGTCCCCGACGCCACTCACCCTCAACGCTGCTCGTCCCGCTGTTGGACGCCAATCGCCCGCTGCTTGCCCTGCCCTTGCCTCCCTCAACGCCATCACCCTCACTCGCCCCACAACTCAACCGCTGGACACTGCTCAACCTCGACGCCGCTGTTGACGCCGCTCGTCCCCTCGATGGACGCCAATCGCCAGTCGCCCAATTGCCCCCAACGCCACTCGCCGCTCGCCCAGCCACCCCCGACGCCTCTCTCCACTCGCCTTTCATGCCGATAATCTCTGCCGCCCCCTCTCTCCATCGTTTTGTGAAGTGTCACAAAACTGAGCAAAGCCCTTTGCTATCTTACAGATTTCAGTTCTCCTTTAGTGTCATTTTTTTGCGTGGCCTGTGCATTTCGTTCAGAAGATAGGAGTGTGAAGGTGGGTATGTTCAGGGGACCATTTATGACATTCAATCAGGTCAAAAAGTTTGGACAACGTAGAAATTGAAAGTGAGTGAGACAATTCATTTGCTTATTAACACATAGTTGGCTTCTATTGCAGTTCATGATATGCTGTGGCTTTTCGTTGATTTACTTTCTTGGAACCATTGTCTCCTGGCGCATGTTGGCTCTAATTGATAGTGTCTCAGTTCCCTTTTCCCTTTTTTTTTTTTTTTTTTTTTTTTTTTTTTTTATGTTATGTGGTGAATGAGTTGGAAAATATCAAAAAGTCATTGTTGGTGATTTCATCTTCAGGTTGCATTCCCTGTCATTCAAATTTTGGGTTTGTTCTTTGTTCTAGAGTCTCCTAGATGGCTGGTAAGTTGTTAGTGGAGTAGAGGCATAGGCATTAACATTTCAGTGGCAATCCACTTTGACACACAATCGAATTGGTGCAAATTGCCATTCTAAGTATATGCTAGTTGTGTAGAATCATATAACTTGATGACAAAGCCAAGATTATGAACTTTTCATTGTAAGAATAGTAGAAAGTCATTCGCAGGTAAAAGTCCAACTAGAGAAGGAGTTTGAAGTCACATTACAGAAACTCAGAGGCAAAAGTGTCAATATTACTCAAGAAGCAACCAATATTAGAGTAATATCTCAAGCTCTTTACTTGATAATTTAAGTCTTTCCTAAGTGGATGCCTATAGTTATTCTCTATGTCTAATGCTTTTGAAACCAGACCACTATCTCAACATTTACTACTATTATATGTTAACTTCAATAACTTGTATGTGGTTCTCTAGTTTCTATCACACCAACTGATCTATCACACCAACTGATCTATTCCATTTTACTTCAAATTAGATGGTCTGGCTGAATTATGATTCCATTTTACTTCAAATTAGATGGTCTGGCTGAATTATGATTGGGAATGGATTGTGAAATGAACAGAGTTGCACATGAATCTTTTAGAGCCTTCCATTGCCTTTAATGGGGTTTTGCTCAATATTTTGAGTTGCAAGGACTCCATGGTGCAACATATTTTGCAGTTTGCCTCCACCCTTCAAAAGGTATAATTTAAATTGACTAGTTTCACTTGGTAAGTCATTGCAATTCTTTGTCTTATTTCTATTACATGCCTTTCTATAGGGTTCTAGGTTTTTTCAAGCAGCTGCATCTTTACATGAGTTTAAGTACCTTGTGGTTGAGTGCAGGGAGCCAGGCTCTTCATTATATTGGACAGGAAGGGTAAGATTGTTTGGTTTAGTTGAGATTTGCATCACTCAATAGCAAATGGACATGCTCATATGAACTTTGACTGTGCTGCTGCCTTTTTTGCCCTTGTTTTTTCCTCCTGTAACTGTTGTTTCATCTAAGAGATAGATCTTCTCATTGCAGTTTGTGAAGAATAAAGCTATATTTATGAAAATTCAGTTTGCTGATGGAGCGGCATTAGTCAAAGGACATAAATGTGTTTTTTTTTTTTACTTCTACTCCTAAGGAACTATTTTTGGCAGTTTATGGACATAGAAGCTTTGGTTTGTCTCTTTCCTTCTTCATTATAGTTCAAATCTAAAAATGAAAAAAAAAAATAGAAAAGAACCTATTGGAACCTGGAACCTGTGATAAGGTAGGTTCCAAGTTCTTGAATCTGACGGGTAGGTTCCAAGTTCCAAAAAATGAGGAACCTGTACCCGATGGTAGGTTTTAGGTTCTAGACGGAACTAAACCAGAACCGGGAACCGCTCACCCCTACAAGATTGGTTTCTAAACCGATTCAACCATAAAGCTAGCCTACTTGTTGGTTCTCAAGCGAATCAACAGCTATGACATAAGAATCAAAACCAATCCATTTAAAGGCTAGTTCTAGGGTTTGGAACCTAGAACTGGACCGTTTCTTCCTAGAACAAGTTGGGCAAGGGCAATTTAGTCTAGTTCCCCCTTTAAACCAACCCTTGCTCACCTCTAATCAAAATCCACATTAGAATTGTATTTTACCCCCTCCCCAGAATTAGGAACTTATTTGGAGAGTTGAGAATTGTTTTGACTTTAAAATGTAATATTTTAGACATATCTATGAAGGATACATGAGCCTATATATAGGCTTTAGAGCTTAACTATCTAAAGTAACAAAATATCAATTACATCAAATTAGAATCAATTAAGATACATTTCCTAAATATATATATATCTCTAACATCCCCCTCAAACTCAGATGATTTGAAAAAAATTAACTTGAGTTTGGAGAAAAGATCTAGAAAACACTTAGGTGGATTTGTCTTGGTGGAGACATTAATAGTGTGTTTAGCATATAAAGTAGAGACAAGTTGAACAACGCCACAAAGAACATGAGATTGAATAAAATGATAGTCTATTTCAATATGTTTGGTTCGTAGATTAAAAATATCATTATGTGCTATTTGGATACACTTCGGTTGTCGTAATAAAAAAACTATTCCACTATGTTGACGCGCTCCCATGTCTTTTAGTAGTCATCGCAACCATAGTAACTCTGACATCGAATTAGCGAGAGCTTAATATTCTGCTTCCATACTAGGTTGAGCAACGATAGTCTATTTCTTGTTAAATGTTCAATTCCAAGGTAGATTGAAAAGAATAGTGAAGACCATGAATAATGTACCCTTGATCTAACAAAGAATTCAAAATACTATAGCCAAATGCGTTATGCAAGGCACGATCATGTACTAACTAACAATATGAATAGCATAGGCAATGTCAGGTTAAGTGAAAGTGAGATATATAAGATTGCCAACAAGCTATCAATAAAATGTAGGATTCGAAAGAGGAGCCCCATCTTTGACATCAAAATTGGCATATGTCTCGGTGGGAGTTGTAACGATCTTGTTGTTGGTGAGTCTGACTTGAGAGATAAGATTAGCGGCATATTTGGCTTGTGAAAGATAATAACTAGAGGAATCTAAATGAACCTCCAAGCCAAAAAAGTAGCTAAGTCACCTAAGATCTTTCATTTCAAACTATTGACTAAGATATTGCTTGAACTTTGAAATGCCAATATGATCATCGCCAGTAATAACCATGTCATCCACATACAAGAGTAGCATAACATACCCACGAAATGTCCATCAAACAAAAAGAGCATGATCATAGGAAATGGATTTGAAGCCGAGAGATTCCATGGTAGAGCTAAATTTAGAATACCATGCATGAGGAGCCTGTTTCAAACCATATAATGCTCTACGTAATGGACACACTTTCTTAGAAGAATAATTATATACAGGAGGAGGCACCATATAGACTTCTTCAGTAAGATCACCATTCAAGAATGCATTTTTAACATCCATCTGGAATTGTCGCAACCTAATCTTGGGTGAACCACTTAAGGTTTGGCTAATGGATTACTACGCCTAAACTTAGCTCGGGCTCTCCCAAGCCCATACCAATTCGCGACTTAGGTTCATGTCCTTAACATGCAATTGATTTTTAATTATGAGTCGCCACTAATCTATTTTTGGTAAGTTGATTAGAAACCCAAGTAAAGTAACGGAAGATTTACTTTACTCTTACGAATCAGAGATTGTGAGTTCGGGGACTTAGTTACACTAGATTTCTCTAACGTCATTTTGGTACATTTCTATTTTATTTTGAAAAAAAATATTTTGTAGGCAGCTTGAATTGATTTTAATTTACTTCCCTAACATATGAGGTGACCATACGGGTATGTAAACCACCAATTTAACACCAAGAAAGCAATGAATAAATTACGGGACTTACATCATAGCATCGAAAGTATCTGTAATGTTAGCTCAAAATTCACATCAAAAGCCCTATATATGATTCACAATCACTCAATCTTTTTTAGGATTTTCTCTTGTTTAATGAAATTTAATCTATATACAATGCAATTTAACCAAATGACCTAATTCTAATTACGGGCAATTTCTAATTAAATAGACCTAGCAACAATCACTAAATGACATGCATTTCATGAACCTACTTCTATATGACATGCGCATGATATTTTCCATGTATATATTTTTTTTTTATAAAAATTCGTAATTAGAAGTTGCTAAAAATAAACATCTAATTAAAGTGAGATATTATCTATTTTAAGTTAGAAAATAGACTAATCTGAATCCTATCTTAACTTAGAAATTTATCTCAACATGCAATTTAATTGCAAGATACCATCTAACCTAGATACCATCTAAACGTGCATTCAAATACAATCAGAATGTGCCTAACTATTCTATCATGCAATTCTATTAATTGTAATCTACATGATATGTAAATGCATTTTTTTTTTTTTTTTTGTATTTTTGGGATAAATAAAGCAATTAAAAGATAAGCACCAAATCATTTATGACCATCAAAAATATTATCCATCATTCGAATTTGGAAATTATATCTAACCAAACTTGATTATTTCACTAATAAAATCGATAAATTGATCTTAAGCCTTAAAGATCAAGATATCAATTTTATTCCCACGTGATTAATTATTCCATTTAAAGCCTTATAGATGGAGGTAAAAAAATACGTGTGCAGTTGTGAATTAGGCGATACATCGGGGATTTCAATCATGCATCAAGAAATATTTCAAATAAAGAAACAAAATGTTTGAAAAAAAAAAATCTACCTAATTTGAATTTGGCTTCCAAACGAGGCTTAGCAAACGGCGACTCATGACCCACGATGGAGGCTTGGCGTGGTTTGATGAAGGGGTTGCTATGCGGTGTTCGGGGACTAGTTGCAATTGGTTCGCAGGCTTAAGGGGGGGATGCCAGCGTCCGGAACTCCGGCGAGAGAGCAGCAGGCGCATGGTGAGGAAGATCGGGTTGTTGGCGCGTCGATCGTCATGAATGCAGGTGCTGCAATGGCGTCGTGTTGCGGATGGAGAGGGAGTAGCATCGGTCGACACGAGAGACCGCAGGCAGAGGTGTGGCGAAGGGGGCTCAAGTTGCTGCAAGGCTGCAGTGGTGCTGCGAGGGGTGAACCGGGTGGTGGTGCTCAAGCGGAGGTGCAAGAAGAGGTGCGATGGCGAAGCGACGAGGCAACAGCGGCGAGCGTTAGCGCTGGGTGGTGGCTGTTGGCGTCAGTGACGGAGGCAGCAAAGGCGACGGTGGACGCGGGGGACAAGCGAGCAAAGAAGGCTCAACAAGTGGAGCCCGGTTGGGGCGCTGCAAGCACCAACAACGGGGTTGGTGGCTACTAGCGTCACGGGGGAAAGAGCAGCGAAGGCCGACGGCTCGGCTGTGTGAGGTAGGGCGGTAAGATGGTTGGCGGAGCAACAAGCGGCGATGCCACGTGGCGGCCAGCGCAGCGGAGGCGTCTTGGCGAAGCGGTAGTGGCGAGACGATGGCCAACTCGGGTGGAACGGCGATGACGTGAGGAGACCGATGGCACAGGGGATCGGTCACGGCGGCGGAGGAACTCGCGAGGAAGAAAAACAATATTTTGGTTTTGTTTTTTTTTTCTTTTTTTTCTCTCTGCTGTCTCACTGTTGTTGCTATACTTTCTCAGCAGAAGAACAAAGCTTCTGCTGATTTTGATCCCTCCCCAAAGAATGAAAAATCTTTTCTTTTTTGTTGAATTTTTTACCTAGAAACCGAGAAAAAGCCCCCATTTTTCCTTTGACCTTGACCCTAAACAAAAGAAACTAGAAAAAACCCCCCTATGAAGTGATAAAAGAGAAGGCCCCCTTCACGTCCGTACACGAGCCAATTTATAGGCAAGAGACTGAAGCTTTTATCAACATCCACGAAGATCTCCACCCGAATATTCTCCACCGATTTTCTCACATATTGCCAAAGATTCAAGATTGTAATAGGATTTTCTAAAATTTCAAATCTTGCAAAGATGAGCTTGCAATATCTCCTCGAAGATATTGAAAAATCCACCGTCATATCACCGAAAATATCAAATCTCCATTTCTCACAAGATAATCTTCGGTCATAAAAAAAACTAACAAGCTCGGGCTAATTTGATCTCTTTGTGGGCTTAGTCCAACTCGTCAAATTAGAACTCAGAACTACCAATTCAAACCCATCTGTCACCAGTTTGATGCAAATAAAAAAAATAAAATGCTCCTAAAACTATATGTTACGCAATTTAATTATAATATTTTTTTTAGGGGTTAAAAATTAATCCCTAATTTTTAATGCGGTAAATGACTAAAAGGATTGCCAAAATTTAGGTGTCAACAGGAATAGAAACAAGCGCTTAACTGTAGCAACAGAGAAGACTATAGATAGAAGTGAGACATGCAACGGTAGCAAAAGTCTCTTCATAGTCAACTCGGTATTCCTAAGTAAAGCCTTTTGCCACTAGCCGAGCTTTATAACGATCCACATTACCATCTGCATTTGTTTTATTTTCTATACTCATTTACAACCTACAATGGACTTATCGGGCAACAAATCAATCAAATCACATATATGAGATTTATCAAAGGCCTATAACTCATCTGCCATTGCTTGATGCTAGAGAGGATTAGTGATGGCTTCTCTATATGTGCAAGGTTCAAAAAGATAAGCAATTGTAGAGTAACAATGGTAATTACGAAGTCGAACATAATGTTGACTTACTCTGGTGGAGTGATGGATAGAGGATGATAGAATGTCAACTGGTGGAGAATCCACGAATGGAGAAGACATGTCAGAAGCTGCCAAAGTGGTATCACCAGTAGAACCTGCATCAAGATTAGAAGGAAGAGGAGAAGGGAGTTCTGGAGAGGAGGATTCACAAATAGAAGGAGGTGTGGGACCTTCCGAAAATATATACACTAAAGCATTAGTGAAGGAACATGAGGCGATGACTTGAAGGGATGAAGAGAGCAGAACATCCTGTGTTCCCAAAAAGTAATATGACGAGACACATGAAGATGATTAGACATAGGATCCCAACATCTATAAGCTTTGCGCTCAATGCCATATCCAAGGAAGCAACATAAACAAGCACGATGCTCTAATATTGTGCGTTCATGTGGGAGAAGATGTACAAAACAAGCACTATCAAAGACTCGAAGAAGACTTTAATTAGGGATACTACCATACAAACACTCATAAGGAGAAATGTGGCCTATTACAAGTGATGGAGTACAACTGATAGTGTACAAGCCTCTCCCAAAACAATTTCGAACGAGAAGGAGACTAGAAGAGTACGTCTAATATCTAAAACATGCCTATGTTTACATTCCGCTCGACCATGTTGCTAGGAAGTCCTTGGACAAAAACGATGAACAATAGTACCATTTTGGGAGAGAATTCTAAGAAACTTGGTGTCTTTAAATTCCATGGCATTATCAATACGAAAAACCTCAATATCTTGAGAAAATTGTGTTTTTGTCATCGCGGAAAAATCACGGTAGATACAACTAAATTCATATCAATTTTTCATAATATAAAGTCATTTATAACAAGTATGATCATCCACAAAGATTAAAAAATAGCGAGGGCCTCCCATTATGGGAGTTGGAGATGGTCCCCAAATATCAAAGTGAATAAAATCAAAAGGAGCATGAGAGACAAATTCACTAAAATTGAAAGGCAAGGCATGATGTTTTCCTAATTGGCAAGGCAGACGATCAAAATGTTTTTTATCAACAGAACCTAAATGACAATTTGAAAATAAGGATTTTAATCTAGAGGATGAAGCATGACCTAACTAAGAATGCCAAGTTTTAGATGACATTGCGGCTGCACAACCAGCAAAAGAGTTAGGAATATTCAAGGAAACAAGCTCAAACAAATATCCCACTCTATAGCTTGTCCCAATCGTCTGTCCATCTATAAATCTTGCATATGACAATCATGAGAAGAGAAGTGGACATCAAAACCAAATTCACACAATTGTCCTACTGAAATCAAATTTAGGACAATTTGGGAACCATGAATGTATTAGGTAAGGATAATGTGGATGTTGAGATGTTTCCTATGTGGCTAACTCTCATTTGAGAATTATCAACATGGGAGATGTGAATTGAATGATTTTGATTCAAACAAATAGAAATTTGAAGTCATATGATTACAGCAAGCAAAGTCAAAATACCATGAATTAGAAGTCCCTAAAGTGACAGACATAACAGAAGGAACAAATAAACTAGAAGTACCAAACTCTTGAAGAATGGAATAAACATCCTCTAATCTAAGAGTGACAGACAATCCATTAGCAGCAAGTAGATGAAGTTGCATATGGACCTCAAATTTGGGCTTAATTAGCCATCCCTATAAGTCGTTTAGGTCATACTAGATGGTAATTTTTTTTTTTTTTTTGGTCGAAAGAGGTAAAAACTGCATTAACTTGGAACGAAGCTACAAAAGTTTAACACCTCAGAACTAATGAGGTCGAAAAGAAAAGGAGGGGGGGGATACGGCCCGGTTTGAAGGAAGGAAGTTCTGCTCGTTGGCCTTTACGACCCAGTCTGTCACAAAATTAGCCTCCCTTTGGCAATGACGTAGCTATAGGTTAGGGAAAAGTTGCAACAACGCCACAGACTCAACGAAAAGAGCTTTGCTCTCCCATGGCGTGCGGCTAGGGTTTTGCAGCGTTTCAACCACTTGCAGACAGTCTGATTCCAGTAGGATGCATTCCTGAGTCTGTCCAATCTGTAGTAAATAAAGGAGAGAAAAGTTGAGAGCTTGCACTTCTGTTTGCAGGGCCGACGCTGAGTTGATTCGTTGGGTGAAGCCATCGATCAAGCTACAGTTTCTTCATTTGATGCCGTGGGGTAGGAGCTGTCAATGTTTATCTTCAACACGCCCAGATCCGAGGGGCGCCAAATTTGATCAAAATGGTGTAGTCGAGGTCATAGATTCTACAGCGATCTCAAACAGGGTCAAGTGGATCCAGCGATGGTGAGGGCCACGGGATCAACCTAACTCGAATCTAAGCTCTGTACCAGTTTCAACACAGTAGATTGGGCAAAAAAATGTGAAGAAACTAGTACCTAGAGAGCTTATCTTGAGTAAATAAGGCCAAAAATGAACGTATAACATCAAAATACCTTAGGATCTGATTAAAAATCACCAAAAACTAGTCAGAAGACCATCAAACCACTCATAAATGCAAAGGAATCTATCTGGCTGGTGTGAGATGAACCGGTCAACAACAGTCAACATCAAGTCAATGAAAGTCAATGGCGAGTCAATGACAACAATCATAGATGACATGGCGATGATGTAGCACTATGTGTCAGATGACGTCAACACAGGTGGAGAGTCGCCGGCGCATGCAAGCGCCTGAATCTCATGCACAGAAGCTCCTAACAACGAGTGAGGGTGTGTGGCAAGGCCATTGGTGGCGAAATTTCGCTAGATGGCTCGGCAAAGGGCGGTTAGAGCTAGGTTGATGTTTATTTTTGTAAATAAATAGTGGAGGATATCCAAATCACCTATAAATAGTGACGGGCGACCTGGGTTCAAGATGCGACGACGCATGGCAACGTGTGTGGTGGATTTCGATGTCCATTGGAGATGAAATTTTAGGGTATAAATCATCTAAAGGCAGTAAGTATGATGGCAATGTGGGTGTTTTGAAATAAGCACCCAAAGGACACTAAACAGCAACTAAAGGGTTCAGCCTTGTTGTAAAAAGGCAATAGGAACGCAACTAATGGGCCTGGCGTCATGGCCACCACCATGAAAAGTCGTAGCCAATGCGGCCGGCATTACTAAATAGACTCGACAAGTCTTCCTTAGAAAACAATGATTCCAATACCAATTTGAGAATTGTATTGATTGAAAAATGTACTATTTTGTACATATCTATGAAAAATACATGTGACTGTACATAAGTTTTAAAGCTTAATTATGTAAAGTAACAAAATATAAATTACATCAAATTAGAATGAATTAAGATAAATTTCTTAAATATATGTATATCTCTAACATGAGGAAATCATAAAGACAATTTTGTCGGAATTCATGTCATGGTATTTGAAACAAGAGTGGGGCAAAAGATCTTTTCAAATGCCATAACTTGGCACAAAGGGACACTTAAGTGCCATAACTTGGCACAAATTGACACTTAAGTGCCACATTTTAAGAAAAGTGGGACACTTGAATGCCACCTTCGGCGAAGCCGGCCAGAAATCATACGTGGCAATTAAATATTAATATTTCGCCGGAGAGGCGACTCGGCTCTAATTCACCTCAAACGACGTTCGCTTTTTGGCATAATTTGAATTTTAATATAATATAAAAATTAATTTAATTTAATTTAAAACAAAATAATAATATAATTTATATTTATTAAAAAAAAAACGAAGGAGGAGGAAGGTAGCCGGCGGCTAAGGGCTAAGCCATTGCCGTCGCCACCTCCCCCGTCGTTGCCGGACGGTGGGGGAGGGTCGGCCAAGGCCACCGAGCCTTGGCCAAGGGCCGACGCCCCTAGCCCCGCCGCCTACCTCCCTCCTCCTCCTTCCTCCTCCTAAGCCCACTGATTGCCTCCCTTCCTCCTCCTTCCCCCCTCGCCGAATCTGGGCGAGGGCCGCGGCCCTCCCGGTCGACCCTCCCCCCCTCCGGTCCTTCAGTGGGGAGGCCTAAGGGCGGCCTCCTTTCGCCACCTCCCCACCGTCGCCGGAAGGTGGGGAGGCCAAGGCCACCGAAGGCCGGCCTCCCTCCTCCTCCTTCCTCCTCCTAAGTCGTAAATCCGGGCGAGGGCCGCGGCGCCCTCCCGGCCGACCCTCCCCCTTTTCCTTTTTAAATTTTTAAAATTTTTTTTTAAAATTTTTAAAATAAATTTAGTTTTAAATTTAATTTAATTAATTTTTATATTAAGTTTTTTACCACATCAGCACCAAAACGACGTTGTTTTGCACTCGCTTCGCCGGAAAATTGACACGTCAGCGTTTTGGTCGGATTTTGGCCGAATTGGCACTCAAGTGATCTATTTTGTTCCAATTTTGGCATTTAAGTGTACATTTCGTAAGTTATGGCACTCAAGTGTCCCATTGTGCCAAGTTATGGCACTCTAGGGGTCTGCATGTCCAAGAGTGGCATTATCTTGGACTTTCTTTATCATTGGACAATGAAAAAGTTGATCATGTTAGGTAAGTTGAACCTGAGCAAGTTCTTAAAAGGCTCATGGGGTAGAAATAGGTTGGAGATCCAACTGGGGTGGGAGACCCTGCAATGTCACCCCCTATTCGCTTATCCTCGAGAAGATAAAGATAGAGAATGAATTAGGAAGCCTAACGGTAGTGAAGGTAAATACCACATCAGAACATAAGTTCTAGCTAGCTTCAGATAGGCTGATATAACATGCACCTGCCTGAGCTGAGTGAGGGCAGATGGAAATCATGCTACAGGTCTGGCTGCCTAGCGGCAAGTCAAACAACCGACAGACTCTGTACCCCGTTGTTTTGACTTGCCGTAAACTCCGAGCTCATTAAATGCCCCACTTTCATCTTTAGTTTACTCGACTGACTCTAAAGGATGCAATTATCTTGGACTTTCTTTATCATTGGTCAAGTGAACAGATTATGCAAATCAAATCCCACGAGACCGAAACCTTAGAAGACCAGTAGCCTGTGTTGACAATTGAACATGGGAGTACGTACCGCCGAGATTCATTCCCCAAATTCATGACGCTCTGTTTCGTCAATAATGGCGAACCCCCACCCTGTAGTACGGATCAAGCGACCTCGCCCGTGACGACTTCTCGTACCAGGGCATCGACCAGCAAGCAACTAAAAAAAAAAAACCCAAAGCCTTATCTCTCTAAGCAGGAAAAAGAAGTGCATGATGGTACATTGATCATGCAGTAGCAATGATCATCTTTCATCTCTCCACATGCTCTCGTCGCGACGAGGACCCGAACCAAGGACAAGGAAACCGACTTCCCTTTTGAACAGTAAGGACAATGTACTCGGTAATGCAGGCTAAGTTCTGCGACTTCTTGCACCAGCAAATACGGCATTCCAGGTCCACCCCTCCCGGAGAAGTCCTTGTCATGGAACTCGAGAGTCTCGTGAGAATGCTTGGGAAGATAGTAATGTCGCCCACCTAATAGTTTATTCAGCGAAGTCAAGCCCAGTTTCTCGAAATCTGAGTAAAACACCCATCTGCTATCAAAAAGGCTTTGGTCTTTTCGTCCATTCTTCGTCCTCAGCGAGCGAATTTATTCTTCTTCTACTGCTTCTTCCGAGCCATACCTAATACTCATGCTTTAGGCGGAAGATATGTTATTTTAGTCGGGCCACAGGATTGGCCTCGTGATTCTTGGCCAGATCAGAGAAAATGGCACAACTTGCTTGACGCACTAACCAATCTCACATGTCACACACATACAAATGCACTGTCTCTTCACACCCTTTTTCCACTTTCAAGGACACTTCCTCTTCCAAGCACTTTCCGACCTCCCTCAAAGATGGATTCTTCAACCAATCACTCGAAACTATTGTCGGTTTCGCTCCTTTTCTCAGCACTGATCATTGTCGAATCATGTCACCCTGTGGACCGAGAAGCGCTGCTTCGCTTCAAGTCCCGGATCACGTCGGACCCTTCCAACCTCCTCCAGTCATGGGCCCCGTCGTCCGACTGCTGCGCCTCCTGGGCCGGCGTCGCGTGCGACCCTTCCACCGGCCGGGTCGTGAACGTCTCGCGCCCGGGCCTGTCCTCGGGCGATGACTTCCCGGTGGACACGTACATGTCCGGCTCGCTGTCCCCGTACCTGGGGAACTTGACCTCCCTCCAGCTTCTCGACCTCAGCAATCTCAAGGAGGTGCGAGGCCCGATCCCGCCTGAGCTCGGGAGGCTGTCGCGCCTCACCAATCTGTTCCTCGACTCGAACAAGCTCACGGGGCCGATCCCAGGGACTTTCCAGCACCTTAACAGGCTGAACAAGCTGTATTTGAGCGATAACCATATTTCAGGATCCGTTCCTCCATCTGTTTTCGGATCATTGAGGTCACTCGTCGAATTAGGCCTATCGGGAAACAGATTGTCTGGGAAAATCCCGTCTTCCATCGGGAAAATGGGAATGCTGATCAAGCTAGATCTTCATGAGAACAGATTCACTGGTGGTATCCCTTCTGAGATTGGCAACCTCAAGCATCTTACGTACGTGGACTTGTCTGAAAACCGGTTAACCGGGCGTATTCCTTATTCTATCGGCAAGCTTTCATCGCTGGTATTGTTTTACCTTAACCAAAACAAGATTCACGGAAGCATCCCGTCTTCCATTTCTGGACTCGGGTCTTTAGTGTTCTGCCAGTTATCAGAAAACAAGTTGACAGGAAGATTACCGGCTTCCATTGGCAACCTTACCAAGATTCAACGGCTGATCCTAGAGAACAACATGCTCGGTGGCAACTTGCCTCACACGATCGGCCACCTCACAACCCTCACCGACATTCTTTTCTCAAAAACCGTTTTGTGGGACGAATACCATCGAGCTTCGGGAACCTGCAGAACCTCCAGATCCTTGATCTATCTAGAAATCAAATCTCTGGTCCGATCCCAACCGAGCTATCGAAATTGAAGAACCTGCAGACCTTAGACCTTTCTTACAATCCACTAAGATTAGTGACCTTACCGAGATGGCTTCAAGAAATGAGGCTCTTCATTCTGCGTCTGGCAAAGACTGGGATCGAGGGGCCGCTTCCGAGGTGGTTATCGTCCTCGTCTCTGTCCACGCTGGATTTATCAAGCAACGCATTGACCGGGAAGCTGCCACGATGGGTCGGAAACATGAGCAACCTTTCTTTTCTCAACTTATCAAACAATGGCTTCCAGTCACCGATTCCAAGCGAGTTCAAGAATCTCTCCCTCCTAATGGACCTCGATCTCCATTCAAACAGGTTCACCGGCCGCCTTAATTCCGTGTTCCTGAAACGCATCCAGGACCCTCTTGGGCGATTCAACTCCATCAATCTCTCAAACAACATGTTCCGAGGCCCGATCGATGAGAATGTCGGAGAGATGGCGGCGATGACCTCCATCACATCGTTGATTTTGTCCAACAACGTACTCGGAGGATCTATACCGAAGTCAATGGGGGCATTGAGCCAGATACAGACACTGGAGCTTGTGAATGACGGGATATCGGGCAAAATACCAGAGGAACTTGGCAATGCCACCGCACTGGGGACGGTTCGGCTTTCGCGGAATAAGTTGAGGGGTGGGATCCCGAAAGAGTTGCTGAACTTGAAGGGACTTCAGGAGTTCGACGTTTCGCACAATTTGTTAAGTGGGAGCATTCCTCCTCATACGGCCAACATTCCCGCATCCGCTTTTTCAGGAAATCCAGGACTCTGCGGTGCCCCTCTTCCTCCTTGTAAGCATCGATAGTTCATCTATAGCAGCGGCTCTTTTTCTTGCTCTTTCAATAACGGCAGTCCAAGGGAAGCTCATAGGAAAAGGTTCCACACCAACTGCATTAGAAGAGCTTTAGTGAAATACCCGAGTATGTAATAATCGATGGAAAAAGCTGTAGTTTTTCCTTTTTCCTTTGGTGTCCCAAGATTGTATCAGTTCATTCTTTTGCATAATAATACCAGAGCTCGCAGATAATGCTTTCGACACGAGTAATTCGTACTGATGCCAATACAGGCAAAGCGTCGACATTTTTCACATTTCAACAAACTGAGCACAGTGGCCTCTACATTGTACCGAAAGATAACCGTAGTAGTTCGAGGGGTTATGGCCGACCCGTTTTTCTCTTGATTTCATTCGCGTTCTAATGTCAATGGCTCAGGAAACGCGCCCGCATCCGCAGCTCATGTCAGAGTTACATCACATGTTACCACTCCGAAAATGCTTGTACCTTTCTGCATTGTTCTTCAAGCGAAGCTTGTCATTTAGCTGGTTGTCTTCCTGCTGAGGCAGAACAAAGAGAATAGAATACAATAAAAAGGCCTTGAATTTCCAAATTGCCAGTTTAGTCACTCCACAATCCACTTGTAGTAAATCTTAAACAGAATGAAAACCAGTAACGGAGATCTTTTTGTTTTTTTTTTTCTTTTAAATTTCTCAGGATGCTTCTGGAGATTGAATCCAAAGCACTTCCTTCCACAAGAGCAAAACATACACCAGAAGCTCTTACCACGATCCCATACGTTATTCCTCTGAGGAGTCTTAATTTTTAAAAAGAAGAAGAAGACGAATTGAAAGAAAGGCTGATTCGACATGGCGAACGATGATCATCGCTTCGCGATGGAGCGAAAACGTGATCACGGGTTGTGCAAATGACATCTGTATTGCAAAAGAGGTCAAAAGTCAAAGCGTGCTTCGCTTCGCTCTTGTTCCAACTGTCTCTTCATGAGATCTTGCTATAAGAAAATAATTTTAAATCCCTACTCTTTCCAACCAGCACCAGTGGTCTAGTGGTAGAATAGTACCCTGCCACGGTACAGACCCGGGTTCGATTCCCGGCTGGTGCATCCTAATTTTTATTTTCCCTCCCCTTTTCCAACATATCATACATTTTTGTGTTTTGCCTAAACTATTAAGAAAAATCAAAATATAATATTTTCTTGAAGTCTATTTTGGCTTGCTTGCTTTACATGCTTGTTCCCCAATGATTTTCTTCTTTTCTCAAAGTAAATGTGAACATGTATTACTTTTTGCATTTTCTTCCCTCCCTTTTTCCAATATATTATACATTTTTGTGTTTTTCCTAAACTATTAAGAAAAAATCAAAATATAATATTTTCTTGAAGTCTATTTTGGCTTGCTTGCTTTACATGCTTGTTCCCCAGTGATTTTTCTTCTTTTCTCAAAGTAAATGTGAACATGTATTAATTTTTGCATTTTCAAATGAATGTTACGATGAATATTTTGCACATAAAGTATTCCCCGCTCAATATGTGTCTTATAATATCAATGTGCATTTCAAAAAATTCTAGTAATAATAATTAATGAGAGAATGGCACTTGAACAATTAAAAATAATTCATGAACCCAATTGAACTAATAAAAAAATTCCAAGAAGACATGAAGGGTCGGATAAATGCTCATGGATTTAATTATACCAAAGGATATGTTCACTAGAAGTCCTAAAACTTATCGCAAAAGTGTAATTGAATCTTAAAACTTATAAAGAATACAATAAAATCCTAAAATTTATCCAATTGGTGCAATCAAATCTTTTCATTAACACCATCAATTTCACTAACAAAAAATATTGATGTGAAAATTGTAAATTAATTATTATTTTCTAGGTGGCATATATTTTTATTCAATTCTTATTTAAATTAGATTAAAAATTAAAATATTATTAGAAAAACAAAATTGAAGAAAAAAAAAAAAAGGGAGGGAATGGAGAGCTCACCAGTGGAGCTCCAAAGGACAATAGCCTTCGCTGATCCTGGGTGAAGGTGGCCGACCCTTGCCTAGCCAAGGCGAGGCCTTGCAACTAACCTCGCCGACCCCAAGCGAGGGCCAATGAGGTTTCACTCAAGGCAAAAGGACTGGATTACATTTTTTACAAGTTTTGAGATATAATTATATTTTCATGACAAGTTTTAAGATTTTCTGTAAACTTATTTCTTATACTAATTAAAAGTTCGAATAAAACAAGATTACAATTTCATGTTCGAGAGAGAGAGAGTACAAAGATCGTTAATTGTGTTTATTTTCTCAATAAAAAACCTCAGCATTCAAAATGGCTCGTTGACTCTTACCAACCCATTTTTCAACATTTAAAAATTCCTCAGTTAAAAATCGAAAAAACAAGACAATTAACAGAGTATTCCTCGAGAAAAATAAAAGGTTCCAAAAAGACAGACGCCACACGTGGAGAGCAGCATCCAATCACGACACAACACGTGAATAGACAGCTCGTGGCGGCTATGTTGACTTTTTCGGAGCCGGCTCTTCCGAAGACTCGACTTGGGTTCGTCCGTTTCAAAAGCCGTCAACTATTAGAATATGAGAAGCCTCCTCTCAGATTTTGTAGTCTTCTATTCTCTCTTAAAATTCGTAATAAATTCGTAATAAATTCGAAATATATGGACGAACCTATAAAATCATTTTTACTCAAATAAAAAAAAAACAATGTCTCTATATAAAAAAAACATATAAAACGGTTGCATATCATAATTACGTATTTGCTCAAAATGCATCAGTAATTTCAATTTACTCCATCATCACAATACACAAAACGATGAAAGAGTATAGTTTTTAATGGGTAAGATTGCTTTTTGATAACTGACCAAAAAAAAGATTGCTTTTTGACAAACTACTATCCTTTTTTTTTTTTTTTTTTTTTATGTCACACCTCAAAAGTATAAGGCTTCCTTTTCTTAATTGAGGGCATGGGCGGTTTATCTTGGACCAAATTGGGCAAACGTGATGCACAAAACCCGTTTGGAGTATCATTAGATTGCAACACTGGATTAAAAAAAAAAGAAATAGATAGGGCATGCTAACCCGGCTTAGGTACGGGGCCACTACTCACAGTATTCCCACCATCAAACATCATACTTCCATTTATGTAAATGTAACAATGGGAGCATACAATACAAGATTGCGCAATCAAACAATTAGCTCCATAAAATAGTTTAAAATTACGTGTGGGAACTCTCTATAACCTAAGTTAAATAGGTAATAAGAACTCCCCTAAGCATCTTTCATTAGCGACGGAACATGGCAGGAGGACCTATTCTCTTTTTGTCGCGCATGCGTAAGCGATAACGCACGAAACGTGCGAGTAAAATCTTAGAATAAGTTCGAGTAATCGCTAAGTCGAATGATGTCTCTTCTTGTTGGAGGGAGAAAGAGAGAGGGACGAGCGAATCATTGGAGTCGGAACATTTGGCGACAGAAAAGCTGCCTTTAACCTCGGCCTGCATTGCTTCTTTTTTCAATGCCTTTGCTTTCAAAAGGAAGTGCGTTGTGCCATTAACTTTCGATAAGCGCCTGCAAAGTTTGAAGCATGGAGGATGTTGAAGGAGGAGAGAGTGTTAGATTGGGCAATTCTTGAATCTTATTAAACGTGTGTTTGGAAATTTAATTTACTGATTTTTTAGTAAAGGATTATCACGAAAAATATCCAAACTGGTGCATCTATATTTGTGACAAATTTGCCGTTCAATAGTTTCCGTAAAACTAGATTAATATCACGAAAAATCACAAACTAGCAAACCTATGACGAACAAAGGGTAAAACATCAAACTAGTATACTCGTAAAATTTAATAGAAACTAATGAAGACTAAATTTGTCGTGGATATACCAATTTGAGATTTTTTATGGTATCGACCCTTAAGTAAATGACGTTGTTACAGTGCATAATTCTTCCAATTTGAATGTGTCTCGAAACATTGTATTTTCACTTGTAGATAACTTTGACTAGTGTTCTGAGAGCACTTGTGAATGTGATCTTATTAGTGATGCATTTAGGAGAAAGTGCTCATGTTCTTTTTGGACTTTTGCGAAAGTTAAAAAAAAAAAAAAAAAAAAAAAAGTGCGTGGATGAGTGTTTTTGAGCTCTCGTTAATTACACTTAATGAGGAAATATTTTCGTTCTCAAATGCACACGGGTTGCGCCTAACACTAGAAAAAAGTGCGTTTGAAATGTTTTTCTAAGGTGCGTAGGCTTCTGACCCAAAAAAAGAGGTGTTTAGACACTTGTTAATAAAAGAAAGAAATAAAAACCCTTTGGAGGTTTTCTATATTCATTCTCTTTTTTTTTTTTATCGGTCCTATTTCAGATCTGAAGCAGGGGAATATGAGCGTCGCGACAGTTTACAATAAACTGTCGGCACTGTGGAATGAAATGGAATCAGCCGAAGAAAAATTCAATTAGCCCGAACCAATTCTCCATCAATACAAGAACATGCGCGACAGAGAAAAATCGATCCGATTTCTCCTGATTCTAAACGAAACGTACCTTTCGTTTCGGTCCCAGATCCTCACAATGGATCCCATGCCAAATCTTGGCCGGATCTACTAGCTCGCCATCCAAGAAGAAAGCCAATAGAGGACGGCGACTTCTGGAAGAGGAAGCGAGGCGATGGCCTTGGCCGCTAGGGGCCATTATCGCCCCCCACAGAGAAACCCTAGAATCGGAGGAGGAAAGGGGGCGAATGCGGGGGGGCGAAACCCTAATCTATTTTTAACTGAGCAAATGGAGGGCTCAGATTTCGGCGATCAATCGGACGGCTCAATCTTTTCAACACATGGGCTTTTCTCGAACGGCCCACGAAGCGCCTTCGCTGGAGTAGATGGGCCACACGAAATCGATGGGCTGCGAGGGAGGATTCAGATGCGCGAAAATGGCCCGCGAGGATTCTAGCCCAATGCACAAGAAGGAACGTACGGGCCCACTTCAGCCCAAATTTTCCAACCCAACAACAACAAATTTTTTCCAACGGTAAAATCCAATGTTCAAAAAGGAAAAGGTAAATTATATTGCGACTATTGTAAACGTCCGCATCATATCATTGAGAACTGTTGGAAATTACATGGGAAACCTGGAGAAAAAGAGCAAGGAAAATCTTCACAAGTTTTTCAAGTACTAAGGCAGCCAACAGATAAATCAATTTCACATGAGCAATATCAGGAATTGATGCAGGCTTTAAAAAGGTTGGATGCATCTGATAAGGCTGGAAGTTTCACAGGTACATCTTATTGCTTGATGAACTTAATTTCAAAGAAAGCATGGATTATAGATTCAGGTACTAGTGATCACATAGTATGTGATAAGGGTTTCTTTTCCAAAATCCAAAAATTATCCTTTCCTATATCAGTACAGCTTCCAAATGGAAATTCCACACAAGTTGTCATGACCGGCACTGTGAATCTTAGTCCTCTTATTACTCTTCAAAATGTACTTTATGTGCCTGACTTCCAATTCAACCTCGTATGAGTTAATCGAGCTTCTGAAGAAAATTCATGTCATGTCCTATTCACTCCAGATAATTGTTTCTTTCAGGCCCTTTCACTGGCAAACTAATGGGCTTGGGTAAAGCTTATCAAGGGCTCTATTTTTGGATGGATTTTCCCAGCAGTTTTAATTTGTCGTCTGTTGAATTCAATAAATCATTGTGTAACAATGTTATCAATGACAAAAATTCCCTTCATCATAAAAGATTGGGACATAGTGCCTCATTTCCTTGTCCCCAATGTTCTATCTGTCATTTGGCAAAGCAAACACGTGCTGCTTTTCCAAATAGTAATTCCCGAGCAGATAGTATTTTTTTCTTGATTCATGCCGATGTTTGGGGACCTTATCATACTATGCATCACGATGGGTCACGATATTTTCTCACAATTGTTGATGATTTCTCTCATGCAACGTGGATATTTCTGATGCAATCCAAGAATCAAATCTTTACTCATCTAAGAACATTCCTTACCTTATCCAAAACTCAATTTGGAAAAACAATCCGTCGGGTTAGAACTGATAATGGAAGGGAATTCTTCAATAATGAGTGTGCTTCTTTATTTTCACTGAATGGAATCTTGCACGAGAGTTCTTGTACTTATACACCACAACAAAATGGTGTTGTTGAGAAAAAAACATCGTCATCTGTTAGAAGTAGCACGTGCCCTCAAGTTCCAAGCATCTATTCCTGAGAATTTTTGGGGGGACTGTGTAGTCACAGCGGCGTATTTGATTAATTGCATGCCATCACGCATTCTGAAAGGAAAGACGCCATTTGAGATGTTGTATGGAAAGAAGCCGAATCTGAGTCATCTCAGAATTTTTGGATGTCTCTGTTATGTTACTACAGTAGGACACAAGGATAAGATGGCGCCACGAGCTAATGAATGTATAATCATGGGATATTCCACTTTGCAAAAGGGTTATCGGGTTTATGCACCATCCACAGGAGATTTTTTCGTCAGTAGAGATGTTATCTTTCATGAGAATATGTTTCCTTTCCAAACTCTTGTTTCTTCAACTAAAAATGAGAAGACGGGGAATTCAAGATTCTTATTAGAAGAAGATACCCTTTCGGGAGATACAATTCTTGCTACTCCTCTCCTAGAACCAACTGGTGGATCACTTACACTACCTATTGAGACTTCTGCGAGTCACTCAAACGAAGAGTCTCATATAGAAGAATCAGCCCATTTCACTGAATATCCAGAATCCACTCCCACTGAAGAAGAATCCCCTTCATCGCCACACGAACTCCCACGGCGTTATAGTCGCGCAGCTCGCCCACCAGCTTGGACAAAGGATTACATATGTGGTTTCTCAAGATCGCCAGGTACTCATTATCCCATCTCGTCTTACATCTCATTTGATAGGTTATCAGCAGAACATTTATGTTGCATGAGCCGTGTTTCTGAAGAACAAGAACCTTCTAGTTATAATGAGGCTAAAGACGATCTTCGTTGGCAAAAGGCCATGGAGGCCGAACTACATGCTTTAACGGAGAATCATACTTGGGATATTGTACCAATGCCGGCTCATCGAAAACCCATTGGATGCAAGTGGGTTTACAAGATCAAGTACAGGGCAGATGGTTTTGTGGAGAGATATAAGGCTAGGTTGGTAGCCAAAGGTTTTACACAGCGAGAAGGCTTTGACTACCATGAAACCTTTTCTCCTGTTGCAAAGGATGTCTGATTCGATCTTTTCTATCTGTTGCTGCTTTTCGTGATTGGCCGTTACATCAAATGGATGTACATAATGCCTTTTTACATGGTGATCTGGATGAAGAAATCTATATGGATCTTCCACCAGGATTACGGAGACAGGGGGAGTCTAAGGTGTGTCGTCTCCGTAAATCTCTTTATGGACTGAAGCAAACCTCTCGACAATGGTATGCCAAGTTCACCAATGCACTTATGGCTGCTGGATTCAAACAGTCCAAATATGACTATGCCCTATTCACCTGGACAAAAGGTATGTCATCTATTTATTTGATGATTTATGTTGATGACATACTTATCATGGGAAATGATGATTCTGCTGTGAAGAAACTTAAAGAATATATGCATTCCACTTTCCATATCAAAGATCTAGGGCCACCTAAGTATTTTCTTGGGATTAAGATAGCTCGTTCAGATCAGGGAATTTCTCTTAGTCAGAGGAAATTCATTTTTGGAAATCATATCAGAAACAGGATTATCAGGTTGTAGACCAGCCATTATTCCTATTGAGCAAAATGCTAAGCTGACATCTATCGACTATGATTCTGGTATATCCTCTTCTTCTGATGATCCATTATTGAGAGATCCGTCGGGATACCAGAGACTGGTAGGGAAACTTATATATCTGACCATGACTAGGCCAGACATCTGCTATGCAGTGCAGACTCTCAGTCAATTTATGCACAGTCCGAAGCAATCCCACATGAATGCAGCTTGGAAGATTGTGAAGTACTTGAAGACATGTGCAGGGTTGGGGATACTCCTCTCTTGAAAATGCAACATGAAAATGATGGCTTACTGTGATGCAGATTATGCCACATGTCCTATGAGCAGGAGATCCATCACCGGTTATTGCATCAAGTTTGGGGAATCATTACTTTCATGGAAGACAAAGAAACAATCTACTGTATCTCTATCTTCAGCCGAAGCAGAATATCGATCCATGGCCAAGACTGTTTGTGAGATAGTTTGGCTAAGGGGTTTACTTCAGGATCTCGAGGCACAGTTGAAGGACCAACCACACTTTTTTGTGACAATGATTCAGCACTAAAGCTTGCAGCAAATCCTGTATTGCATGAGAGGACAAATCACATAGAAGTCGATTGCCACTTTACTCGAGAGAAAATTCAAGAAGGAATTATCGAGACAAGAGGAATCAGGACTTCAGAGCAATCGGCGGACATATTTACTAAGCCTCTTTGTCAAAGACAACATGCATATCTTCTAAGCAAGCTTGGTGTCTTGGACATCTACAAGCCACCAGCTTGAGGGGGAGTGTTGGAAGATATGATTTATCAAATCATATCTATATGTTAATAGTTAGAGAATCCTATTTATTTTAGGATTAGAAAGATAAGGGAATATTACTTTTCCTTTATTAATCTCTTTCTTTGTAATTAAATACACCTTGTACATACAATGGAAAACATGGTGAATACAGAGAACTTCTTCTCCTACATTGCTTCTATCTTTTTCTCGGTGCTTTTCTTGGTCTTCTTACATTCAGTAAAGGGCATTTATACTGTAGACATTTATTTTGCCAGCAGGCTAGCACGAGGTCGGAATTAAAAGTTTACAAATGCAACTAACGTAAGAGTTTTCAAAGATGAGAGAATAGGTGCGATATATTAAAAGCCTGAACAACGGCTGTCTTCCCACTTGGTGGGGTCCCAAACGAAATTAATCTGAGCCGATTTTTAATGGTAGTAATTAAATTAAGAAGGAAAAGAAAATTAAAATAGCATATTATGAGCAACTATTACCATCCAAAAGACTATTTCAATCTTCTTATTAGCTTATAACACTTCTTTTCACGTTGAATTGACTATATTATTCTTTGCGAATCCCACTCCTAATTTAAGATTATTCCTTATTTTTTTCTTCTTTTTCTTTTGTTTCAATTTTTCTAGAGAGAAATTACCCATACTTCTCTCCAACAACAAGTTTTAAAAATGTGGGGACCTATTATTGATTTAAAATTATTTCTTGTCTTCTGTTCTTCTTTTTAATTTTTTCCAAAAAAATCATTTGGTATATAGCTACTAATTATTTGACAAAAAAAGTTAATTATTTTGTTAACGAGTTGTATAGTTCTTTTCTTTTTTACAAGGAAACTATTATTTAAAAATAGCCTAAGCACAGTTTAGTGTAGAAAGAACCATCAACCAATTTTAGTATGCACTCTTTTTCTAATTATAACTTTTGTATGCATCATTATGTCATAGACAGTGTATATTTAATTGCTCAACTTTCATTTTATTCAGTGAATCCAATTGTCAAACTTTTAATTATTTATTGTGTGATGCATTAGATATTTGGAATGACCCTAATACTTTTTACTATTTATAGCAACAAACTTTGAGAGGATAATCAATCAAATGAGATCCAGTCTTTGTTCTCTAACTTGCAATAGAAAAATTATGTCAATCACCATAACTACCTCCCCTATCGCAACAAAAAATAACATATTTATCTCTATTTCACCTTTTCATAAAGACAACATAACCTTGACAAGAAGATGCATCCATACACTACTCAAAAGATCCTCCGGTCCTTAAAAAATTACTTGGTAAAGTTTCAAATGAATTTGTAGACACAATTGATATCTATTCTCCTTGTGCAGTTTCGTCATCAATAGAAACACTTGAGAAAAAAATAATATTGTCTTCCACATGCACTGCAAAAACACAATGCATTGAAAGATGAGTAACCACAATATTGAAGTTGAAATTTACAATCTTGAGGATAATTTGGGAAATAAAGTAACAATTTGCGGAGAAAACTAACATTTTGTTACTCCAATATATAATAACCCCTTTCTCAGTTTACAACAATGGAGATAACTTCATAAGAAGACATACACGAAGGGAATATTGTGATGCAATGAATGTGGAAGAAACGGCAAGGGTGAAAAAAGGTGATTCAAAAGGAATGTGGGTAGTTTTGTCTTTTAATAAAATTGAAACAAAAGAAAAGAAACAAAAAGGTAAAAAATAATCGTAAATGAAGAGTGGAACCATTTAAAGATAATGTAGTCAATTTAATATGATAGGAGGTGTTTTTTTTTTTTTTTTTTTTTTTGGTCGGTCCTACTCTATGCCTATTCTAACGCTCATTCTCAACTTTTGTCCTACCTCTTTATAGGGCGTGGGAGTCGAAACCCACTCCTGAAATTAATTCGTCCCCACTCCTACCCGAGAAGGTGGGGATTCGAACCCCCATTTATTATAGCACAAGCCTTGAATTGGCACTCCATTTATTATAAATTTAGACTCCATTTGTTTCATTAAAAATTATTTTTAGAAAATATTTTTATTATTTTTCGACATTTGAATCGCTTAGGAAAATGAGGGTAAACCTATATTTAAATTTAGGAAAATGATACATCTTTCAAAATCATAAATTACTTTCTAAAATATGACTACATATCAACAATTAAATAAGAGACTCCGTGCTTGAGCATGGAAACCCTAATGCCCATTCCCAAATCCTTGGTAGCAAGCTCGGGACCCTAATACCTATGCTTGAGTCCTCAGGGCTTGAGCCTAAGCGTGAAATACTCTCGGGGTTCCAAGCCTAGCTTCGATGGAAAGCCTGAGACTTGGGCCCAAGTGTCAAGGATCCAAGCACAAGCACCAAGGTCCCGAGCCTAACCTCTATAGACCTAAGGCTGATCTTTGTGGATTCAAGCTAGGCCTCCATGGATTCGGACCCGAGCATCGATAATCTAGGCATGAGCATTAGGGTTTGAGCCCATCCTTGATAGACCTGGCTCGGCTTTTATGGGTGGTCCTGCCTAGATGGATGCAGGCCCAAGCATTGGGGACTTAGGCATGGGTTCGAGTCCACGAAGGCTCACCTAGGATCCTAGTGCTCTTGTCCGATTTCTAGCTGCTCATGTCCAAGCCACTAACATTCGAATAATGCTTGTCTATTTGGAAAAATTAAAAAGTAGGTTTTTCTTTTTAGTTGATATAAAAATAATTTCCAATTTATTTGTAGATTTCAATCAAATACCGAAAAAACAATTTTTTTTTCTTGGAAAATTACTTATTGGAAGACATTTTCTAAAAATACCAACTTTTTCGTGAAACAAACATAACCTTGATGAATGAGTACTCATCTACATTCTCACGAGTTATAGGCTATTTGGACCTCACATGCAAAATCAATTGTTAGTTTTAAAGATTGGAAATAACTCACTTGATATTTTTCTATGAAAAATGATAATGTTCATGGGGCGGGTCTCTTCGGTCAGATCATAATTATAATAGCCGAAACAATGCTTTTATATTCAAAACTTATATCTTTAGTGAACGGGCTACCGATATATACAACAAAAGTTGGAATCACCTTTGACATGAAAAGCCAAGCCTTACAAGTGAAAATATATCGAACAATCGATGGCAGATTAGAAGATAATAGGCAGGATAACAAGAGTAACGGACAATAAGAGATAGCGTTTAGGATTCATTTATTTGGGAGATACCAAACTTTTTTTAAGTCCTCATCATAACCGTTCGAGGATAACTTCGAAACAAAGAAAAGAAAGAAGCGATTGACAAAAGGTTTCATCACGAAAGATGGCTTAAATGTTGTGAATCAATAAATTTTACGCAGGGACTTTCAAAAACTGAACAGATTCAGCGGGAAAGATATGCACTAAACTGAGCAAATCTGCGGCGAAGAATGCGGTATTTAAGTGGGGAAAATTACTTAAAGGAGTCAAAAGCGATGGCCCCAAAAAATTTTCCGAAAGAAGAAAAGTAAAAGGAGCAGTAGAGGAAAAAACCGATAAAGGGTGGCTGAGTCCCTTGGGATATTCAACCTGATTTTGTTGTGATGTGATTCCTTGTCCAAACTTTCGAAATCAAAAAACTTTGACGAAGACGAGCTCCGTTTATTTTTCAAATAAATTGAATGTATTAAAATATAAATTTTTAAAAATAATTACTTATATTATTAAAAATAACTAATAAATGAAAATTATTTTCATTATTGATAATAGTGAAAATAATTTTCATCCATTCGTTTTTATAAGCGATGCGATACAATTAATTATTTTTAGGAAAATTGATTCAAATTACTCATTCTTGGTGGAGTACAACGGAATGAGAAAATCCATTAATTATATAGACAAGGTCAACAAGGACTAGATGTTTTATAAAGACGTGGCTTTTTTTATTATTTATATGTCATGCATGCAAAGGGTTGAATTTAAATATATGGGAAAATCAATAGATGACATAAGAAGGCATCATATGTTTTAATTTTTTCACGAGGTGTGCTTTCGTCGACTTTTCATTTTATTTTTATTTAATACGGATAACCCGAGAACCTTTCAAATAAAACCGCGTAAAATATTTTAAGACTCAAAAAGCATTTCTGTTGAATTTTCAAATTTTACGGACAGGCAAATGCAAGTAAAATAAAAATATGCCCAAACAAGTATTTATTCACTGAAGTCCACAATTTACCCAAATGTATAAGTCCAACAATTCATCGTGTAATAAAGGGCGAATCATATTGAACTCATTAATATAAAATGTAAAGACGTGTAAAAATAAACATCAAAATCTTCTTCCTTCTTTTCAACTCGATAAATTACATAAATTAGGGTCCACCCCTATGGAAAACGAGCCAAATTTATCTTTCTTTCCACCAGGGCAGAGTCATTTCTATGAATCTTTCCACAACGAATTTTCCGATTTGAAAGCCACCCAACCCGACCCCTCTTATTTCAAATATTCAAATACTTTCGAATTCAAAAGAGAACAGAAAAGAAAAGAAAAAGGACAGGAAAAAGGAAAAAAAAAAAAAAAAAAAAAGGAAAAGAGGCGAGGGGGCGAACCTCGTAATTTCCGAAGGGAAGGAAGATCCTCAGCAAGTACTCGAGGAGGAGGCCCGTTATCGCAAGATCCAACGTATGAACGTACGAATACAGCCAAGATACGAAGTGCGACCAGGAGAGAGAGAGGGAGAGGGTTGAAAAAGTAAAAAGAATCGAGAGGAAATTATTTGAGCCTGCACGGACCTCCCTTTTATTCATCCCCTCCTTCCAATCAATGCTCCACCCAACCTACCTCCCCTCTCTCTCCTCCTCCCTTCCCTTATCTTCGTCTTTTTCTCCTCCTCCTTCTTCCCCGCTCGAGGTAACCCAGAAGAGAAAGAATCGATTTTGACGGCTCCTCCCCTGTTCTCCCGAGTCTCTCGATTTGCATGCGTGCGTGCGGAAGCCGAGGGAAAGTTTCGGTTTTTGGCCGGTTCTGAATTGTGGGTATCGCGCGTAATCCACGTTGGAACGGAAATGGCGTGCGTCGAGGCCGCTCTGAAGATGAGTTTCAGGAGGGAAATGGACGCGAGGCCGTCCGTTGGGGACGAGATGGTCTGGCCTGCGGCCAGTTATTCTCTGAACGCCTCGTCTTCCGACGACTTTGTCGTGGACGAACTCCTCGACTTCTCCAACGACGAAGGCTTAGTCCAAGCGCATGAAAAAGAAGAAGGCGAAGAGCGAAACCCAAAAGAAGAAGAAGGAGAAGGAGAAGGGCGAGAAGGAGCAGCGGCGAAATTGATTTCCTCTGCTTCCTGCTCAGCTGAAGAGAGATTTTCAGCCAAAACAGAGGATTTTGGGCCTTTGCCCGCCAGTGAACTCAGCGTTCCGGTAACAATCGCAATTCTCCGTCATTGTCCAAAGTTGTTTTTTTTTTTTTTTTTTTTTTTCCCTCATTTTTTCCGTTTCTTTTGCTTGGATTTTTCTTTGTTTTCCTCTGAAGTGATGCATGGTGAATGAGCCAAAGTCGCAATTTTATTTTCTCGCAGGACGATGATTTGGCGGACCTTGAATGGCTGTCCCATTTCGTAGACGATTCCTTCTCCGAATTCTCCTCCCCTTTTCCCGCCGTCTTGCCGGCGGAGAAGCCTCGGAATCCGCAAAGTCACCAGAACCGGTCCGGACCGGAGGCTCAGGGCGTCGGCGAGCCTCATTTCGCAACTCCTGCTCAGGCCAAATCCCGGAGGAGCAAGCGCGCGAGGACCGGCAGCCGGGTCTGGTCCCTCGGGTCGCCGTCCCTGACCGACGCCTCCTCGAGCAGCTGCTCGTCCTCGTCGAGCTCAATTCGCCGGCGAGTAACTGGCTCGCCGGCACGACCCCCGGCCCGGAAGAGCTCGGAGCCGCCCGAGAACGTAGTCTACTCGGACCGGAAGCCGCCGGTGAGGAAGCAGAAGAGGCCGGACCAGCCGGCGCCGGGCCCCGCCCAGCCGCCGGCGCGGCGGTGCAGCCACTGCGGCGTGCAGAAGACCCCGCAGTGGAGGGCCGGCCCGTTCGGCGCGAAGACGCTCTGCAACGCCTGCGGGGTCCGGTTCAAGTCGGGCCGGCTGTTCCCCGAGTACCGGCCGGCCTGCAGCCCGACCTTCTCGAGCGAGGTGCACTCGAACCACCACCGGAAAGTGCTGGAGATGCGGCGGAAGAAGGAGGTGCCGGGTCAATCCGGGTCCGCCCAGGCCGTCCCCAGCTTTTGAGAATTCCCCACTTGACGCGGCGCGAGTCAATAGTTGAGAAGAACCGGACCGGTTCGGTCCGCTAGGTCCCCGCCGGAGAGAGTTAGGTCCCTTAGCATTTACTTAGAAAAACATTAATTTCAGTGGTGGACGAATGCGTTAGATTAGGTCTAGGCAATGAAGGGAGGGCGACTCATTAGTGTACCTTTTTCTTCTTTCACAGATTTTCAGATTAACAAGTTTTTAGTTCGATTTGTCCCTTTTTTCCGCCCATCAATTTGAATTTTGTCCTTTATTGCCCTCAAGTCCTCAAAAACTAATTAGTAAGCTTGCATATCTATCTATAACCATAGGTGACATAATTTGACTTCTTGGTAACAACAATAGCATTGAACACTAACTCAAGATGAGTAAACAACACGCCCGGTTCATTGTGCTAACGACTTGGGAATCGACGGGTTCATTGTGCTTATGACTCGGAAGTGCTTACGACTTGCGAATCGACGGATGCGTTACGCCAAGTATGTCTCTTCACTTACATTGGAGAGCTTATGGAGGAGCACCCATATTGCAAAATTTGCAAAATTGGGGAGTGGGAAGTGATGTTTACTATGCGTGGAGATGAATCGATTGGTGATCCGCATGGAAATGAGGAGGGGGGTTGAGTGTCGCAGGTGGAATGCGTCGATGGAAAGGAATGGTGATGGAGGCAAGATGATATCTTTGGTGGTTTGCGAAATATCTCGATGTGGACAATGGAATTGATCTTCGGTTGCTTGGGTGAAGAAGAGACGGTGGCCCACCCTCCTCATCTCTCTTTGTCCTAATTCGGGCGTTGGGTTGTCAAATTTTCGAATCAACTCGCCCTCATTGGGTAATGCTAATACGGTGAGGAATCATGGTACTTGTCGATGAAGATAGCGGGAAATTAGGGGGTAAGTACATTATTAGTGTCAAAAGTTATGTGCGGCGCTCACTTTGATATCAAAAGTTTCCATTAGATCACACTTAAGTGCTAAATCGGAGAAAAAACGATCACTTTAGTGCCATCGACGAGAGATTCCGGCTAGATTAATTACGTGGCTTTTATATTTAAAAAAAAAGTTGCGGTGGCTTTTAAACGACATCGTTTTCCATCCTCCTCAAGAAATGATGTCGTTTTGCCGTCATACATGGACATCCTCGCAAAAACAATGCTGTATAGCTCATATGTGGATTGAAATTAGGGTTGCTTTGTCTTCGCTGCTTGGCCACCATCGCTCCCGCCCGCCATTGCTCGGCCACCGTCGCTTGGCCACCATTGTAGTTGCTCGACCAAGTGAGCGAGGAGAGATTGATATTGTTGCTCAAGCAAGAAGTGGTGGGAAGAATAGGAGGCGAGGGCGAGGAGGAGAAGGAAGAAGAGGGGTCGAAGGTGCTGCTACTGGTGCCGCTGCTAGTGTTATTCTTCGGGGAAGAAGACAACATTGCCTCTCTCTCTCTCTCTCTCTCTCTCAATTTGGGGATTTAGGGTTCTAAGTTGGGGGAAAGACCCCAAACGGCATCGTTTTGTTGTTTGGATGCTAACCTAACTCTCTGACAAGCCTCATCAGCTTAACAAATTAATAAAAAAGTGCAACGTCGGATTTCCGACCAAATTGATGGGCGTTGGCATTGAAATGATTGTTTTTCAAATTTGTTGGCACTTAAGTAATCAAAAATAAATTTTTGGCACCAAAGTGAGTGCCGTACACAACTTTTGGCACTGTTAGTGTACTTACCTCGGGAAATTAGTAAGTTTTCGATTGAGTATAGAGAGAGATCATTACTTATATTTGTATTCAATGAGATATGTGTCGTGCACTAAGATGCGGTGGCTTTTAAATGATGTTGTTTTCCATCCTCCTCAAGAAGTGACGTCATTTTGCCGTCATATATGGACATTCTTGCAAAAACGACGCCGTATAACTCATGTGGATTGAAATTAGGGTTGCTCGGCCACTATCGCTCGCCCGCCATCGCTCGGCCACCGTCGCTTGACCACCATTGTAGTTGCTCAACCAGGTGAGCGAGGAGAGACTGATATTGTTGCTCAAGCAAGAAGTGGTAGGAAGAATAGGAGGTGAGGGCGGAGGAGGAGAAGGTAGAAGAGGGGTCGAAGGTGCCACTGCTGCTACTACTGCTGGTGTCGTTCGCTGCTGGTGTTATTTGTCGGGGAAGAAGACAACATGCCTTCTCTCTCTCCCTCTCTCTCTCTCTCTCTCTCTCTCTCTTTTTCTCAATTTGGGGATTTAGGGTTCTAAGTTGGGGGAAAGACGCCAAACGGCATCGTTTTGTTGTTTAGATGCTGACCCAACTCTCCGATGAGTTACATCAGCTTCAAAAATTAATAAAAAAGTGCCACGACCAAATTGATCAGCGTTGGTACTAAAATTATCATTTTTCAAATTAGTTGACACTTAAGTAATTCAAAATAATTTTTTGGTATTAAAGTGAGTGTCGTATACAACTTTTGGCACTACAAGTATACTTACCTCGGGAAATTAGTAAGTTTTCGATTGAGTATAGAGAGAGATCATTACTTACATTTGTATTCAATGAAATATGTGTCGTGCACTAAGATGCGGCAGTTTTTTTTTTATTGATGTTGGCATGAATAGATGAGTTCATAAAAGTTGACATTGTGTTTGGATTCACCGTGATTCGAAATTCATGAGCAAATATTCGATAATCAAGATGCATGCATTTATGCATTTTTGGATGCATTACTCCTCATTCAAATAAAATCACCTAGGTTTGAACATTGTGAAATATCCTTGAAAGTAACTATGAAAATTCGTATACTTCATAAATCCGTAAATGATATGTCTTGCTTTGAGAAAATAAAAAGATGTGCTTTCACAGTAAGGATGATGACAGAAAAGTTGTATTGACGGTTTTAAATGTTTGACCCAATGAGCAATTAATTCCCAAACTTTTGAATTTGTGTAACTAGGTCCTAAGTAGGTTTTATTGGGTGCATTTTAATTCTTCGGATAAACTCAAGGCCCATGTTACTGAAGTGGCAAGTCGGAATTCGACATTGATTTGTATGATCGCCAACCCTTGTGGGTGGCGCAAGGGCAGTGCCAGCCCCAAATTCTCAAGCACACCTTGATCTGTCAATGCTCTATCTCAAACTTTAATTATTCTTTTTAGAGAAAATTATCAAAAAAAATTTTTTATCTATTGCACTTGCGTCAATTCAATCATAAACATTTCAATTTAGTTAATTTAGTCCTAAATTTATTGAGGATTTGCTAATTAAATCATAAGCCTTTCAGTTGTATTAATTTAGTCCTAAAATTTTGGAACATTTGCAAATTTAGTCCTATACCTTTTGTCGATTTATCAATTTAGTTATTCTAACTAATTTTAGCAAAAAATCACTGATGTTGTGATTTAGTTTAACCTAGACCGTCCTACATAACATGGTCAACATTTATAGGGACAATTTTTGCAATTTATTAATTTTTCTCTTTCCTTTTACCTTATATTTTTCTTCTTATCTTTTTCCTTACTTTTTTTTTCCAACCTTGGGTCGATGGGCAAGGGCCGCCTTGCCCTTGGTTGACTTGGGCTTGGGCAAGGGCTCCGACCCTTGCTAGTGGCCGATGAGGACTGCAATGCCATCCCAAGATCAGGCGAGGGTTGTTTAGGTAGGGTTGGAACAAAAAAGAAAGAATAAAGAAAAAAAAGGAAAAAGTACATTCACAAAATTTAAAAAAAAAATGAAAAATTGTCCAGGTAGTGTCGGCCAATGTCGACGTAGGGCATCCAATGCTGACTAGACCGCTATATTAGTGATTTCCGATTAAAATTGTCTAGAAGAACTAAATTGGCAAAGAATTAAAAAATTTAGAACTAGATTGACAACTTGAAAAGATTAAAATTAAATTGGTATAAATATAATAAGTTTAAGGCTTTTAATATCAAAATATGTTGTAAGAGTTGAAAAAGAGCCATTTCACATTTCAGGTGTCACGTTAACAAATTTGTCTATGAGCTCACCGAGAGGACTAAATTGCACCCAATAAAAAAGGACTCGATCATACAAATTTCAAATCATAAATTTTAATTACATGTTGAGCTAAACGTTTAGGACTGTTGATCCAATTTCCCCTTTTTAACAGTTAACAACTTTTATTAGAAACGTTGCTTAAAGCCTTTTTAAGTTTAATGGGAGGTTCGAACATCGCATCTCGAGATGGGTGGATCAGATTTTCTTCATGAAAAATTGGTGGGCTGTCCATAATTTTTTTTTTTTAAAAAAAAAACTCCTTAAGGATGTTTACAATATGTATAATACACGCATTCTCCATATAGGATGCTTTTCAGAACTCAAAAGAAAAAAAAAAAATCGATTATGTAAATAAAAATTTGAAGACTTTTTACATAAATTGAACCACGCAATTTACACTTGAAACCATATTAACACATCCTAATTGTCATCTATATTGAAGTATCTCACATCGCTCGACAACGGATCCCAAACGATTTCTATATTCATGTGGTTTCCTTTGGACAGTTGATATTATTCTTTTCGACAATGTACGTCCTCTCATTAATTAAATTTCACTTGTCATTTGTAGTCCATTCCATTTTGCACAAAGAACCAATACGATTAACTTTTATTATAGAACGATGAGACACCCCGAAATCCTGGATAACATGATAAAAAATCAACGATTGATATAAACCGATGGGAATCACAAGAGATATCGATCATGAGACAAGACTAGTAGTCGCTTGAATTTTTTTTATTCATATTATATTTTATTATATTTTCAATTTCAAAAAAGAATTTGGAATTCTATTCCATTCTAAAATTCTATCAAATCATAAAAATTATATTGATTAATTATATTTATATTAAGTAATCAAAATATTAACTAATCAAAATTTTATTAAATATGAAATAATAAACTATAGTATAAACTATACTAATATACCTAAAATATGGAATAAATAGAAATACTAAATAATAAATTGAAATACTAAATAAAATATATATTCTATATATAGAATATATATATTTCAGAATAGAAAGAAATGAAAATATAGAAATAAAAAATAGGAAAAAATAAAAACGAAAAATTGTTGTTATTTTAAATTTTTTTTTTTATTAGAATTTCAATATTATTTATATTTAAATATTATTTATATTTAATTTAGTTATATTATTTAATTATTATTTTAAATTTTGAAAGCGAAATATAAAGATTGTGGAATGGCGGTCTCTTCAATGAAATCTAAGGGGACATGGCGATGAATTTCCTAGCTCACTCCATGTGTAGCAAAGGCCGCCACTAATGTCACCTATCAGTTCACTGTACATTCCCCTGTGTCGGGACAACTTGTACATTGAATCACTGGTCACTATGCCACAATCAAATTGCCTGAGCCACACGAGTTTGGGGCATTACCTTATGTCGGCCTCATGCGTTGTTCAATCCTCCACATTTAAATGGTTGTCTGTCCTGAATTATAGGACGAAAAGAGATCGAACCGTCTTTTAACCCTCAATACTAATGGCGCGTTGTGATTATGTCTCAAGTTTGAATCCGTTGAATAAAATTTGATCTGACTTAAATTATATGGAGGCCCGACAATGGAAATAGAATATTAGGTTTACAGAGTTGGTTTCTCGTACGCACACCGGGCAAATTCAAGCTTCGATTTCAATAACCTAGAAAGATTTTAATCAATTAAAATTGTTTGTTTCATATTGGTGAAATATCTCATATCGCTTGACAACAGGATATCTTATGTAATCTCTTTTTTTTACAAGGTTTTGGATTGGATTATCTAGTACATTACTAGAGTAGGTTCCGCCTCTCTAGGGGTAAGCATGATTCTAAGATAGGACTTGGAATCGAAGAATCGGACCAGTAAAAACCTATTTGGTTTCAAGTTCCAAGATATGTATAGTAGGTTTCAAAGTCAAAAAATTAGAGAACCTATTTTACTGGTAAATTAGAATCTAGAACTTGAAAGAAGATTTTGTGTTTTTCTTGATTTATGTCTTCATGCTCCATGACATTTGGAATTACTAGTTCAAACTTTTATTTTATGACTTAGACTTTCACTTTTTTCATGTGTCTAAATATAAGTTGTGCTCAGTAGATTGTAGTAGTAAGTGGTGATCATTAAAAATAATAATTCATTGCAATCGTTTAATTAATAATATATGTGGAATTTGAGTAGAGCATGGAATCGACTCTGAAACTTGTGATAGGGTAAGTTCAAGTTCTAAAATATATAGGGTATGTTCAACATTCCAAAATATAATGAGCCTATTTTAGCGGATATATTTCAAATTCTAGGTAGAACCTGAAACCGCTCACTCTTAGCATTGACCCTTGTTAGTCAAATTTCCACATGTCACTTAGATTTGTTAAAATGGATCATAAACTTATTTCTTAACCCATATATGATGAGTTGAATTATTATATTAATTAATTATATTCAATAAATGGGTCATATATGAGTTTAGAATAGTAAAACCCAATATAATATGAGTGCTAAATGAGTCATAAATGAAATTACAACTTATTTAAACGAAATTCATCTCTATGATTTTTTTCTTCATTCTCACTCTTATTCGATCTCACGTTCATTTACTCTACACTCTTGCCTCAGTTTTGGTATGAGTTTCTCTAGATTGAGTTAAATATAAAAGTGCTTTAGGAATATAAATATCGGGTCGGATATGAATCACTAACTTTGCATTCTTGGAAATAGATTAAATTGGTCAATTTGGATCGGACCATTTTGATTCGACCCGACTCGCTCGTCTGATGAGTCTAGCTCTACTTGTGATCAGGCTTGCACGGGAGATGGGATGTTGATGTATCGCACATGGTTTGATAATAGTATTTTATACGTGATCTCCCCACATCCATCTGTCCAAATTACGGCATCAACGTTTATCGTCGAAATCGAGGGATGACGTGGGAAAATGGCTGGGCGGTTGTTCACAAGATATGCTTTCGCATGGCTTCATTGGATACATCATGTCTCAACCAACTTCGAGCTACCCAAAAAATATAAATAAAAAAAGTAGGGAAAACACACATAAGAAATTCACCTTGGCACGTAAAAAATTCCAATACGAAATTCCCTCAGTAAAAAGAAAAAAAGAAGAAGCTCGTTTCGTGGCAATCACGTGACGGCTGTTCCTCACCCGTCTTAACCACTCTCGATCCTTTTGTGGCAATTCTTCGAGAAAGATTGCATGTCGTGAAACTGATTTGGTCCGAAGCTTAACTTGTCATTTAGCTAAATTCACTAATATTTATATTTATATTTATATTTATATGTATATCATGTTGTAGATGCTCTAGCTTCAAATGAATAAGTAGAGGTCGCCACACGATTAATTAAATAACACATAGCATAGTAATTTGGAGGATGTTAGATGGGTCGGACTTGTAATCTAGGCAGTGGCATAACTGCGATAAATGCCGGTCTTAGTGCAATATATTCTCTAGAGTAAAATGTATCAAGTGCTTCGTCATGAGAGAAAAAAAGCTTGAACCTAGCTCAAAAGAGAGGGACGAAAAGAGACGACACAACATAGGATTGAGACTTGTGATACTGTATTCTTAGGCCCCCTACCGGGGGGAAGTGTTTGGTACATAAAGCAAGCATCGAAGGACATATTGATACAGCATTGCTAGAAATTAAACAACAAATGGGAGAGAGAAACATAGGTAAATCAGTGGTGAAAAACTTAGATAGACTAATTTACATCCAAAACTTTAGATATAAGAACAAATAAAAAGGATAAATAAGAATATGCGCAACAAGTTTGTGAAAGAGGCGATTAAGAATCTAACTTGGCTCTAACTTTATACTGGTACTAAATTTTAATCATCCGATTCGCCATGCCACTCTTGCAAGCTTGTTCAAGGATTTCACTTAGGGAAGTATTTTAGGTCTTAAATATGTGAGTTTGAAGTGACTTTTACCCTCTGTTTATTACTTTCTTTTCTCTTCTTGTAGCTTTTGAAATTTGACTTTACACAAATGCCAAATATCTAAAAATCTTTGGAAGCATGTATAAATAATGCAATATCCAAAAATCAATTTCCATAATTCTGGAGGACTCAAGATGCTGTTTTCTTTTGTTTCAAAACGTCGAAAAGACAACAGACAGAGAAGTTCTACTTTTAAGACGGGGTGAATGGATCCGCCCTTCCTTTTTGACCCTCACAAAAGGGGACTCTTTTTTTATCTTATTTTAGTGTTTTGACCCCCGGAATTCCCTTGAATTGCTAAAACCTCCCCAAAAGGATTGCAATGCTATCTCATCTCTAGAGTGAAAGCAGCGTTAATACTTCCACTAAAACTTCATTTGTTGAGCGAAAAATAAGTAATTTTTTTTATAAAAATGGAAAATTATCATTATTAATAACAATTTATGTCTAAACATTTTTGTGTGAAATAAAATTTCCTTTTATCTTTTGTAAGCGGTTAAAACGATCATTTAAAAAAAAATATATATATTTAAATCAATAGATGTTCATACCAAACTTAAGTGGCCCAAAGAAGGAAAAGCACAATAATTCTACAACAAAGGTCAACGTGCAATGCAGCGCATGGGCCGGCTTCACTTTGCCCAAGTGACGTTTACACATCTTGTTTCCTCCAAGTTCTCTCTCTCTCTCTCTTATCCCTTCTAAATTTCTTTGTTATTTCTTTTTGGTTTGCCTTTTAAGTGAGCTTTCGGGACACCTTTTGAGTCTCAAAGACTAACGGATAGAAATAGAAAAAAAAAATATTGGACAAAGGAAAAATGAAAAACAAAAAGGACAAAGAAAAAATGAAAAACAATAAGCAAAAAGCAATTTTTTTTGAAAAATTGTGAAACTCGCTGATGTCAGCGATTTCCTATCAAAATTGGATTGAATAATTACATTGACAAATTATTAAAATATTTATGACTAAATTGACCAAATTAAAAAGTTTAGAATTGAATTGATTGTCGTATCATAAATTTAATTTTGTTTTGGACAATTTTCTCATGATTGAGCAGTAGTGAGTGGTGATTGTACCAAACTCCACCTAAATTAACTTTTTTTTTTTTTTTAATTGGTGACTACCTACATTAATTTTTTAAATTTTTGGGGCCAATCATGAAAACAACCTTCTTTTGACTCGGGATGCAGGCTCATAATGTGTCTTTGCCTTTACGTTTTTCATTATTTTCTCTTCTTTTTCGGCATGCCACCGATTTTGTGGGCCTACCTTTCTGTTTTGGTTCGGGGCTCGAACACTGATGTTAGAATAAGATAAGGGAATTTGCCTTTTGGGCTTGATTTTTTGCTTTTTATGGAACGCTGCCTCTAATTAGGTCCCTTTTGACGAATTATCACTGGGATTATCATGTGTATTTTCAAAAAGATCTAGTAGTTATTGCGCAAATCATGTTGTGCTATTCCATGATCTATTTTTCGCTTTTATTTCCTATTTAGTTTCTCAACTATTCTAATATGCTTGTGATTGCACGCTTGGTTGGGATAATCGATTCTCGATCCAATCCGGTCTAATAGAACAGTCACTATTTTTTTCATGTTTCAATTCGGAAATCTTATTATCCAAAGTATGACAAGGAACAAATTCAGAACTCGAGACAACTCATATGCTTCTATTCGGATATCTTATTGTCCAATTATGGCATTCTATTTCCTCGAAACAATAAACTAAACTCACTAATTTTTTTTTGAAGAATAAAAATAATTAAAAAATTATATATAGTTGATCCGATTGGTTCTTGGTTTGGGCGGTTCAATTTCTCCTAACACATGGCCAAAGCCCAAATTCAGCTTAATGTTTATTTGTCACAATATGTTTTTTATTCTCATAGTTTATGCCCACGTAGGGAAAGAATACAACTTACTAATGGAAATGAGAAAATTGTCCAAAAACTCCTCAACATATTATATGGTGGCTAATTCAATATTAAAAATTACATTTATGTCAATTTAGTACCAAAATTTTTAATAGTTTATAAATTTAGTCATTCAAGCCAATTTTGATTGGGAATTGCTAATGTTGACATTGACCATTCTAAGTGGCGAGGCTAACGTCGACATAGGCAATTTTTATAATTTGCACATTTATTATTTTTTTCTTTTTTCCTTATCATTTTTTTCTTTCTTTCTTTCTTTCTTTCTTTCTTTTTTCTTCTCTTGTTCCTTATGACAAAAGTGGTAGGCGGCCATAGGTTAGGGCCTTGCTCACCAACCGCAAGAGTGGGCAACAGTCGCCTTGGCGAGGGTAGCCCTCGTTGACTTGGCAAAGAAGTGGGTTTTCCAAGCAAGGGCGACTTAACTTGACTCTCGCTGGCCTCGGCCTCGCGAGATTTGGGCAAGGGCTGGCCTACAAGGGCGACCGAGACTAAAATGACCAATCGTCAAAAGGCTTAAAGACTAAATTTGTAGGATCAAAATGTTTAGGATTGCATTGACCATCGGATGATGACTTTAAGATTTTTTGGATAAATATCCTTAATGAAAAAACACATTGATGTAATGTCATAGGGATTATCTCAACGTAATTAGAAATCATGACATGATTCACGAAAGACAACTTTGACCTGCCAAGTTATTGGGTCGATTAGGCCTTTTTAGGATCTAGTATCAACACAAGCTGTAAGTCGAAATTGATGTGGCCCAAGTGTGATCACCCATGAGAGCCATCTTATAAGATGTGATATTATTAGAATTCATCTTAGCTATAGCTATTTCGAACGACCGCAATTTCTTCGTTTGTCTTTTAAACAATGAGATGTAACACTTAATTATCAAAACCGTGACTTTTATTGATAGTTGCGTAACATACACAAGCAATTCAAAAAAAAAAAAAAATCCACCATAATCGATTGATTTCACTAGATACCCAAAAACGAAATGACTTATAACACTCAATAAGAAGGAAAACCCAAAATTCGTTATAATAAGAAAGCTTTAAAATGCAAGTTTATTTTGGTATTATTAGGCGTATGAAGCTAAACGAGATCAAATCAATCTCAAAGTTTGTATCCATTTTGCCTTCTCTTAGTGGCCATGGTCGCTCGTAGTTGTCGTCCTTGCTCTTCCTTCACCAAGGTTATCCATGCCCTCCACAGCCCGGCCACCAGCAGCCGCCGCCCTTTCCACTGCCTCCTCCTCCACCCCAACCCCATCCTCCTCCCTGTCCGCCTCCTCCACCGCCTCCACCACTACCGCCGCCACCGCCGCCTCCCCCTCCTCCACTCCCGCCACCACCGCCGCCTCCTCCTCCTCCCCCACCACTGCCTTTGCCCCATCCGGAGCCCTCGCCACTTCCTCCTCCTCCACCGCCGCCGCCACCACCTCCACCTCCACCACCACCCCCACCCGAACCACCTCCGGTTCCACCGCTACCGCCTCTTCTCTTTTTCCCTTCGCGCATCTTACTTTGTTTCTTGGCACCTCCAGGACCACCCCCTCCACTACCGCCGCCGCCACCTTTTCCTCCTCCTCCGCCACCACCGCCGCCACCATTACTCATGGTTTCCACTGCATCCTGCCAGGCGGGACTCTTGTCCTTTGCCTCCACATTGTCCACGAAAGCAACACGACGTCCACGTGAAGCCTCGTGAATGGAAGTTGCGTTGACTTCTGTTTCACCCTCTCTCACCGCGGCGACATGGAGCGCCGCGGTCACGCTTGGGAAACTCAGCGACCATGCAGCTACTAACAACGTAAACGTAAACAGCGCTCCGACGAAGCTCGAGATCTCCATGTCAAAACGCACCGGTCGAACTTGTCACTGCCAAAAATCAACCCGCGCCTCCCTCTTTTATACACTTCTGCATGGGCCGAGCCAACCCTCCATAATGGACACTGACACTGACAGCTATTTCGCAGAGAACAGTACCACCGAACCCTAAAGATTTCTTCCCTCACAAAAAAGCTGCCAAAATAGCAAGCTGAGCGAACCATGATGACGGAGAGTTTGGCTTGTGGCTTGTTGTAGCCCCGGATCACGTGAACCCAACTTGCATCTAGGGTTAGATTAGGTGGATCAGACGTGAAGCTTATCTCATCTAACGGCGCACAAGTTTCTTGTATTGATATGCCTACGGTCGCAAGTCATAGACTCTGTCCCCACCCATGTATAGATCTCTTCCCACTCAAGAAAAAGTGAATAATGCGAAGGAAGGAACGAGCACCAAGCCATTACCACACTAAATAATCCCTTCTACTCCCAGCTACGTTCATAGACAACTCCCAAGTCATTCGATTGGAGCTTCTTATCCGTTACTTTTCTCTTGAACGGAATGGAGAGGAAGATCAAATTTAGAATTCAAACGTTTCGGATCCATTCTCTGAACTTAGCCTCATTATCATCCGGTTAACACGCATGTTGGGAGCCACTTCACATTCTATGATCTATCTAGTCTATTTTCTATTTTATACGCAACAGAAGATTTACGACATTAGAGCTAGATACAGTCTTAAAAGAAAGCCTGGGAAGTATTCTAATTGCTCTCTGTGGTGGCGTGCCTTTTACTTGAAGGATGAAACATGCTCCCAGAGGAGAGATCCATATGTGACCCGGTCCGTATAGATAAAAGACATTATGGAGGGCATGTGTGTGTTGAGTTTACATCATTATTTCTCCATGTGATTCAACGGCTTGTCACGTTCGCAAAAATCATTCCTTGCGAAATGCTGATCACTTTCTTTTTCTCTGGTCAATATCTCCACTGGGCAGAAGAAAAAAGACCCAAGGCAATTGCTCAACTGCATGTTCCTCTCGAATTATGTTGATAAGTTTTTAGTTCTGGACAAATTACATGCTAACCGCTATTTTTTATCTCGACACGTAATTTCAGATGTAATTTGATATTTCCTATCGTCGGTATATGCCAAAAACATAATTAAACTCAAGTAACTAGCACCAACGCACGCATATATAAGCTGGTCACTAACTTTGGGCTGAGAACTCTTCTTTTCTTTATTTAAACTGCGGTATCCTAAATTAGATTTCACATTATCGGGACTAATCCTTTTTGGCAAGGACACAGATGGAGATGACCTTCGTATAGCTCCAAGTTCCCGACTTTGGAATCTGCTCTATTAGTACCGGTTCCGTGATTTTGAAATCTAGAATCCGTCTTATAGGGTCGTGGAACCATCCTGAAATTTGGAACTCGTGGGTCTCACAAGTTTCAAGGTATCGTAAACTATCTCATACCTTTTCAGAAAATTTTATTTATAATTCTAATACCCCTTTGACGTTCAATCTAAACAACTGTAATGTACGTGTTTATGTGATAGTAAAATAATCTCAAGACATAATAATACCAAAAGTAAAATACAAAAAGATAGACACACCTCCTCCCTTCGGATCACACATTTAAAAACGAAAAAAATTGTACAGGCAATCGAAAAATAACAAAGAGTTCATTATATATGTATTTATTTGAATATCATGTGGGGTGTCAATGTCATAAATCTTTCTACAGTAATTCATGTATCAAGTCTATGGTCTAGGAATATAAGGGTGTGTGTAATCCCAAATCTTGGAACCTACCTAGCGATTTCTAATATCCACTCTCAAATCTAACTAGCCATACTGGTGCTACAAATTTTGCAAGTCCGCCACCAACAGGTTCTCAGTTCTAAAAAACCGGCTGATTGTACATCACAAAGAGGCCCCGTTAGAACTGAACCCAAGTAGCACGAGTTTGTAAAGTAAACTATTCATTCTAACATCCGTAGGTGAAGCTGGTCCATGTGAACCCACTCCACATTATCTATTGAATGAGGTGGCCCACGTGAGGCCCGCCTAATCTAATGGGCTCTCATGCACTAGATTCACTCGAGAATGACTCGTTTATCCATTACCATCGTTAATGCCACATCGCCTATGAATTGATTAACCAATATACTTGGGGACATGCGGACTATTGGCCTATGTCATTTGATTGGAAACTAATGAACCTAGGTCGGCAATCTTTCACACGATCTATTTACACGATACATAATTAAACATATTGAGTAAATATTAACCATGTTTATATCTTCAACCCATTTATACACATAAGATAAACTTATAATTCACGTTTGTGTGGGAAACATGAAATGCAACCTATATGAACGCTACGAAAAGATTATTCATTGATGAGTTGATAAGAAACTAGTTCTAATGGTAATGGTGTCTTTTTTTCCGGTTATGACGTCGGACCTCAAACGATGTAGCTTTGTAACTCCATAAAGTGCTTTCTATTTTTTGGGCCAAAAACAACATTAATTGTTTACGAAACCAATTACAAATACCAACCGCTGATTTCTCTGGCTTCCTTTGGACCTTTTGGTTTTCTTGGACCCAAAAGCTTTGCTTCCAACCCACCACTATTACTTCCATCCATCGTTTCGGATTCGGGCTTCGAACTTGTTTGGTTTCGGAGCTCCAAAGCGCCCAAGAGCTCTCTCAACCAAATCTCTTCTTTGTGCACATAGACAAGACAGATTCTTCAATGCCGCTAATTAGGATTGTCTTGTCAACTTCTCTCGGCCTTGTTTTCTTCCAAATTTCGTAATGCATTGCAAACGAGTGAAAATAGGAACCGAATTCGTACGAGCACATAACTTGCTCCAACAAGTATAAAACTCTTCAAATTTGATGGATTGAATTAATGTCTGACTAACTTGAAACCATCAGTAAACCCAATATAATGAAGACAGGGAAAAGTACCAAAAAAGTCCTAAACCTATTGCATTGGTACCAATTCAGTCCTAAACTTTTTAATTGGACCAATTCAGTCCTAAACCTTTTAATATTGATATCAATTCAGTCCATCCAGCCAATTTTGGTCGGCCGACGCCGACGCGTGGACGCCGTCGGTGGCCGGATGCTAACGTGGCAACTTTTTTATAATTTTTTTGAATGTTTTATTAATTTTTTTTTTCTTTTTTCTTTTCTTTTTCCTTTTTTTCTGCCTTCTTCACCGGAGGCTCGCCCACCAGGCGGGGCCGCGAAGCCCTCGCCTTGCCGTCGGCGAGGGTCATGACCCTCGCCCGGCCTCTCCCAAGGCTGTCGGCGAGGCGGCTTCACCCGAATTTGGGCGAGGCCAGCCTCGCCCGCGGCCTTGGGCGAGGCCGAGCGACCCTCGCCGGCCGCCGGCGAGGGTCGCGACCCTCGCTTGGCCTCGCCCAAGGCCGCGGGCAAGGTGGCCTCGCCTAGATCTGGGCTAAGCTGCCTCACCTGCGGCCCCGGGTGAGGCCGAGCGAGGGCCGCTCGTCCTCACCCAAGGCCGCAAGCAAGGCTGGCCTCGCCCAGATTCGGGCGACCCTGCCTCGCCGGCGGCCCTAGGAGAGGCAGGGCGAGGGCCACGACCCTCGCCGGCGGCAGGCGAGGGCTTCGCTGGCCACCACCAGGATGAAAAAAGAAAAAAAAAAGGAAAAAGAAAAAAAATTAATTAAAAATTCGAAAAAATCATAAAAATTGCCACATCAACGTCCAGTCACCAGCCAACGTCCACGTCAGTGTCGGCCGGCCAAAATTGGCCAGATGGATTGAATTGGTACAAATATTAAAAGGTTTAGGACTGAATTGGTACCAATGCAATATGTTTAGGACTTTTTTGGTACTTATCCCAACGAAGACATGTTATTATCACACTACTTAAATATTAAATCATTCATTTAATAGCTTAACTTTAAAAGTAGTTGCTTGGGTCCCATAAAATTTTCTTGGTATCAAAGTAGAAGATCTTGGGTTTAAGTCTTCTCTTGCCACTCTTTACCTCCCCATTAATATACTTCTACGGCTTTAATCTAAGGGCAAGGTCAAAAGCCACCTTAACTCTAATTGTTTAAGCTTTTATTCAGCATTTGGCGGTGCTCCAATGAAGTTTTATAGTTATTAACCCTAAAAACTTGCTTGCTTGCTCAGTGTTCTTGTTTGACTTACGGCACTTGCGCATCTTTTGGAGTCACCCTAGAAGCAAGGACATTCTTTTGTTCATTAATTATCCTTTGTATTTGAGGCTGGAGGATTGTAATAGCCGATGAAAGTTAATCGATTAGGTGCTCAAACCTCCCGATAGCCTGTCGTTACAACACCAGCGAACTCCACCAGTAAATGGGCTGCTACATGTCTCGGTATCATAGTAATGCATAACATATCCTATTCTAACCCTTATAGTGTTGACGCCTAAATTTCAATTTCTTAAATTAGTTTTTTATTATTAATTATATTTTTCCTTTTTTTGATAATAAAAACAAAAACAAACAAAAACACACAAAAAAAAAAAAACATAAAGGAAGGGAGGAGGCCACCGCATGGGCCCCCACGGCCCATCCTCCTCAGCCCGGCCCAGCTGGATCTTCTTCTCCCTCGCGCCTCTGCAACGCACGCGCGAGGGTGCGACGCCGGAGGGAAATCGCCGAACGGCGACGCACGTGGAGCAGGCGGCGACGGGACGTGAAGCAAGGGGTGGTTGGCGTCGGATGGGACGCCGGTTCGGCCGGCGAAGGGCGTGGCAGCCCCCGGTCGAGCTCCGTCGACCGGCCGCCCCTCGGCCTATAAATAGGCCTCCATTTCCGTCGTTGGAGGGCATGGATCGGCAGAGAGAGAGGAAGCCAGCCAACCTTGGGAGCCCCTGAGAGACTTCGGGGGACTCGAGAGAAGAGGGAGGAGAGAGATCGAAGCTGCAAGCGTTCAAGCTTCCCCCGAGAGACTTCAGGGGAGGCTCGACGCTCGCGAGCCCAGATCGAAGCAGAGAGAGAGGAGGGTCCGCTGTTGCCGCCCCGTCCGATTGCTGTTCGCCATCCGCCACCTCGCCGCAGGTAGCGTACCACCGTTGTAGCCATCACCCCCCCTCGGTCGTCCAGCCTTCGTCGTCGATGTCGTCGCCGTTGCAGCCGCAGCAGCTCGGTCCTCCCCTCCTCGACGCCGCGAATCAGGAACCTTAGGGTTCCTGATTTTCCGGGTCGCGGGTCGGATTCTGGCCTTTGTGCGGGTAGGGTTTCGCGTAGGGCGGCTGCGAGTCGGGTCAAAACCCGGGTCAAATCCGGGTAGGGTTCCGCTGGGAGTCGGGTCATTTGGGTCGGGTCGGGTCGGGGAACCGGGTAGGGTTTCGCGGTTCCCACCCCCGGCGCTAAACGGCGCCATTTCGAAAAAGTAAAAAAAACAAGAAAAGAAAAAGGCAAAAAAATCCGAGTCGAGCCCGCGATCAGCCTTTTTAATTTAATTTTAAATAAATAATAAATAATTTATTTATTTTCCAAAAAAAAAAAAATCAAAAAATATATTTTTTATTTTCGAAAAAATATTTAAAAAATATTTTAATTTAAAAAAAAAACAGAAAATATTAAAAATATAAAAAAAATGTTTTATTTTCCAGAAAAATCCAGAAAATCAAAAATACTTTATTTTCCAAAAAATATTAAAAAAAATATTTTATTTTCCAAAAAAAAAAAAATAATAAAAAAATATTTCATATTTTCCAAAAATGCCAAAAATCCAAAATAAGGCCAAAAATTCAGAAAAAGTCAAAAGGAATTTTATTTTCCAAAAAATACCAAAAATCCAAAAAAATCCCTTTTATGTCCAAAAAAAAAAAAAAAAAAGGGTTCAAAAATGTTTTTTCCAAAAATGCGTGGAAGAGCCCTAAAACATCCAAAAACCTCAGGGTTTAAACAAGGTTAGGTACCGAAAGAGCATTAGTGATTAACTAGTGTAATCAAGTCCCCGATCTTAATTTCTCGGTTTGCGCGCGAGCGAAAATTTCTCACAATATTTCGCATGGGTTTCTAATCAACCCACCCCAAATTGATTAGTGGCGACTCCATTTTAAAAATTAACTTACAGGTTAAAAACTTTGACCATTAAAGTCGTGAATTGGTGGACTTGGGAGAGTCCGGGCTCAATGAATCTAGCCAAGCCATTAGCCTCCGCTAGGCGCCCGCCTCGATCGGGCGCCGGAAAAAAAGAGGTCGCGACAGCTTGGCGACTCCGCTGAGGACTTTGAGGACTTAGGCATTTTTTGCCTTGTTTAAATTCTTTACTGACTTAGGTTTGTTTTATGCAGGTCAATAGCTTAGAAATTTATTTTAATTTTGCTTAAAATAGATTTTCTTGTGATTATGAATTGTTGTGCATGTTTTATTGTTTTAGCACTACACACGACACACACAACCTGGCCGCTGGACCTGGGCCGCCATAGGATATTTAGGATGGTGTCAAGAAAGATACGACCTCGAACGCGAGACTGCGATGTAGAGGTTGCCTTTCTTTTCCCCGAATTTCTCTAGCCGAGGTTAGGAGGGTATGCTGCTAACGCGAGACTGCGATGGGTGTATATCCTTTTAATTTCAACAAGCCTTCTCAGTTAGAAATCGAGCCGCACATTTCATGTGCATGTCTTTGTGCTCGCCATTTTCTTTAAAAGCGAAGTGATTCATTTACTTTTACTCAGTCCTTTTATTGACCCATGGCAATTTAGGGTAAGTTTTTCGAGTCCCAGTTTATATGCGATGGGAGAAGATGACATCCAGTTTATTCCCACTCCCAAAGCGAGCTCTTCGGGTGGTGGGGTCAATTGGACCAAGTATGCCCAAGAACGAGTGAAAGCCAAAGTGGTCACCTTCTATTGTTGATTCAAATCCGTGTTCATCCCGAAGTCATGCAGGCCATGGCACATTTATGGTGCCCGAAGACGACTACTTTTGTGTTTGGTGGGTTCGAGCTAACCCCAACTCTGGAAGAATACAGCATCATCACTGGAATACCTCTCGAGAATAGGCTTGTTAGGCCATCAACAGGCATTATCTTGTTGCGTGGGTTAGCACGACTCTTAGGAACTGAAGTCCATGTTATGAGGCAAATTCTTGAAAACAACCATAGTACTTGCCCTCTAGCATTTTTGACTGCATGTTTTGAAAATCAACCCATGACTCAGAAAAGCGAGATTTTCCTCTTGGCCTTTTTCGGGTTCATCATTTTCCCCCATCAAAGAAATGTCATAAGTCCAAAGATGGCATGGATAGTTGATCAGATCTTAAGGGGGAAAAATTATATCAACATGATTTTAACTGAAATATTCTTGTCCCTCAATCGTTTTAAAGAAAATACGGAAAAAGTCATGCGGGTCTCCCCGGAAATTTTACAAGTCTGGTTCTTTTCTCACCTAAGCGAATTTCGATGCTTCATGCGATTGTCTGAAATAAATGATTTCGAAAATCCATTTCAGAAATTTATGGTTTTAGGACCATACATTCCTAACCAAAGCTGTTTAAATTTGATAAACTTTCTAAGAGACCCGGCTCTTGAGACATTCCAATGGTGTGCTGGTTGGTTCCATGAAAAGAGAGCTCGTTTTGCTTATAAACGCCACCGTCCAATCCCGTTGCTCGGTCTCACCGACGCCATTTCCTATTTTTCATATCGGGTGGCACGACAGTATGGAGCCCTCCAGAGATCCCACCGCCTTTCAAGAGGAAGTCTCCTCCACTCTTTTCAACACAAGCCGTGACTACGCAGTCGAAATTTCCATCCATGAGGAAACATGGAGCAAGTGCCATCGCAAAAGGATCGTGGTACCCTGAAGGGCTTGAGGGACAAGAAAAAGCCCACCACGCCCGAATCCTACATCCTCAACCATCGTATCCCGACAAAGTGGAAGCCATCGATCCCTCACCCAATCGGCGAGATCAGCCAAAGCATGAACAAGCGAGCTTATGCAATGGGATTTGGGGATAGGCTGGATGCATGTCTCAGAGCCGGTCCAAGAAGACAAGCATCTGTGCAAGAATAAGGCTCCTCGTCGCATATAAAATAACAATCATGTGTCCCTTAGTGTTGATATCATGAAAATTCCGTCCCATTGTTTAGGGACTTTTGTTTAATACATAGTATTTCCTTTTGTCATTTTAATTTCAAGTTTTAAATGTCAGAAGTCTCGGTCTATAAAGTCCTCTTTTGATAAATAAAAAGCAGTTAGACCATTGCCATGGGTCAATCCTTGTTTACTTTCGTGCTCATTCATGATTTTTGCGACACAAGTAATTATGGAACGTCAACTATTAGCCACCCGCGAATGGCCTCACGTGATAGGACCCGATCAGAATGATGTACAAAATCGCCTCACCAACATTAAAGACGGCGTAGGACAGATGTCCATTGTCCTTCGACAACTCTCAAGGCAAATGGAATCCACCCAAGCTAAACCCAACTCCATAACTGCTTTAAGCACACTCTTGGCACCTGCAAATTTGCCAGATAATGACTAACAAGATGAACAGCTTGAAAAGATCATGAAAAAGTTGAGACAGCTGCGGGAGTCAAATCCCATCAACTCGTCTGATTATGCCGGTTTTGAGATTCCTAAAAGAGCTCAGAACACCTGAATGCGAAAGGTATGCTGATACCTTCCGCCCAGAGACCTACTTACAAGCCTACCTGGTCTAAAGAATGATTCAATCATACAAATCAAACCTAACCGGCCCTGCCTTGCGATGGTACATTGTCAGGAAGATTAGTTCCCTTAAAACCTGGAAGGAACTAATTCATGTTTTCCACCAAGAATATAATATTGACATCAACCCTGACACCGCCTTGCCCTACGAAGAACCGATGATCCCGGAGCACGAGGAGCCGTCAGTTGCTAAGATAGGAGAAGAAGATGTCAATGAAGCCTTGCATGATAAATGGGCAACTGAGCAACATCATGTTATTGAAAAATTTCCCAAAGGCAAGGAACCTATGTACGAGATTACAGGTACGGAGCCTGTTTAAGACTGGGGCACGATAGGACAGCTCCCCAAGCTTACTGCAAGAGCTAGGGTTCAAAGAATACCAACCCCTATCGACATAGAAAGTGAAATAGAGAGTGAAGCCTTAATATCTCTCGTTCCCGTTGACAAAATCGAACTGGCAAAACGAAGGGCCTTACTCAAAAGGTCTGGACCAGGAGCCAAGAAAAGAAAGCCTAAACAAATCAATTCAACATCTACCACTAAGTATAGGCGAAATTTGATAACTGGTGAACCACTGCATCAAAACTTCGAGCATTCTCTGGAGTACAACTCTGAAGGCTACCGTCCTCTAGAGTACGACCCTGATGACTTCCAGTCCCTAGAATACAATCCCAAGGACTTCCAGCGTTATTTCAATGAAACTGACGACTCATCATATAACTATTTCCTACTCTCACCCGAGGATGAAGGCCCGTCAGAAGAAGAAACATACGTCTTTATCCGCTACGATCCTAACAAGCTACTAAACTCGTCCTCTGACCATAAAGATAGCTTCAATACTTCATCCTCATTCGGAAATTTTAACTCAGAAGAAGGCAATGGGGTAATCTCGGTAGAGTCCAATGTCCCTGAAACAGAAAAGTTCACCACTACAATGAATATGCAGTGGGAAAACCAGTGGCTTAACCAAGACATGTCAGGCTCGTCTTGCCCTTATATGATCATGACCCCCAGCGAAGTGTGGATACCTAATCTCTGCAAATATAATGGCACAACTTGCCCCGTGGCTCATTTGCAATATCTCCACACTGAAATGAGTCAGTACTATGGCCCGATGTCATTCACAACTCAGGCATTCCAAGAAACTCTTACGGGGTCTGCATTGCAATGGTTCGTCACAGCAAGTATTTACCTCATAAAAGATTGGAATGAGCTGTCTTCCACATTCTTGCATCATACCAAAACCAGATTGGAACTTAGCTGCCTTGCGAGAGTTTGGCCCACTTCGGAAGAAGACCAATGGAGGATTGCCGAGCATATGCAGGAAGGTGGAGGGCTTTTATGATACAAGCCTACCCTCAACTGACTGAAGAATAATTGATAAAGCAGTTCATAGAAACTTTGCCCCACGAACATTGCTGTTGGCTGCATGGGTTACACTTCCGTAGCTTCAACGAAATAGTCATCGCATGCGAATACTTTGAGTCTACTGGAGGCGAGGAATTCAAATACGTTTGACTTCAGGACCAGCACTATCAAAGCGCTCCTTTTCATAGGAGTTTTTATTAGTTTTGTTTGTTTTTATTTAGTGTGCTACTGTTGTCTTTTTCATTACAGTACTTTAATGTATAGTTATAATATTTTGTTTTGAAAGCATGAGGCGGTATTCCAAACCAGCCCAGTGATGCTATCCAACCATGAAAAGAAAATATCATCCAAGGAGAATACTGAGGGCTGGGCTTCCTCATGCTTTTTCTCCCCCAAAGACATGTTCTGAAAATAAAAAATATTTCATCACCAAAAGCTTTCGTCAAAACAAGATGATAAATTTAACCGTGTTTGTCTTTCTGACTCTCTCACTTCATGTCTCAGAATATCATTCCCTTTGACTTAGTGTAACGAAAGCATTTGAAAGCGGCACATCATGTGAACAGACCAAGTTCAAAGACACCCTTTCAAGGAAGCAGGGGCAAACAAAAAGGATCATCCTGTTTCAAAGAAGATAAGTCTTATTCCCTTAACATAATTTTGAAAATGATGTCTCCTCTCTTCTGTGTACAGGAAACGAAAGATAGGAGGTAATAGGCATAGGCATACGGTTAAACTTGAAGCATGCACATCATGGTAGCTCAAGGTAGGATAACCTCCCCGATGCCGCTTTCGACCTTCCCATTTTTTGCAAGTCGTCCTCAGGAGCTCTATGCACTCCACCTCACTCCTGTCCAACTCCTCTTCAAGACGGAGCAATATCTTCTCCCTTCGACATGCCCGAACAATTAGACGGTACAGTTTCATTAAAGGGATTTCCAGCTTTGGCAGGCCAAGGAACACAAGGAAGAAATTTCATTTGAATTCATTACTGTCAATAGGGAGAAAATCCAGACAGTCAAGGCAATTTATAGCCCCCACTCCAGACAATGACTCTAGAGTCTGGAAGCTTCACTCCGTGTTCCAGACATGTATTCTTCTAAAAATAATCGCCATCAGAAAGCTGGAGGTTTTTTATTGTCCGTCTCAGATTCCATAGAAGTTTGAGGAAGCATAAGATTCAAGAACACAAGCTTAATGGTTAATTTGGGCAAATCAAGTGACCCACATCAATTTACCTAGCTTGGTATGAAAGGACGCGTCATCCAAGAATCGGTTCAGTTAAATGGAAAAGGAAACTCCCCCCACGGACATTGTTAGCGCCTCTAGCCGAGTGGTAGCCAGGAATGAGCAAAATGATCCAAAGTCGAGGGTTCGAATCCCCGACACGATTGTTAGCCACCTAAATGATAATTTGCCTTTCTTGCACCTGCAAATGACAAGAGCGCAAACGACCTAACGGAGTAAAAATTACAGGAATTTATATCCTCCTCGTACTTCAAGTCTATTCAAGCATCTGTAAACCAGTGAAGGGTAATGTTGTATCACTTCCAAGTTATTCGACTCTTGAAAGAGCTTTTGACTAACATGATCCCTCTCGTCTGTTGTAAGATCACCTGATCGTCAAAGATGCAGAAAACAAATCAATAAGAGGCATGTCAGACCATGATAAGCTCTCCCAAGCCAAATGGCGTCTCAAGTATCGCCAAAGCAAATGACAAAAAAAAAAAAAAAAAAAAAACCTTTTAGGCCTCAAAACACGTGTGATCTTGGCCCTACTAATTGATCTATTCCCACACTTTCTCTTCTGCAGGGGCAAAAGCAGAAAGGCCCGTCAAATCAATGATCAGATCCCTAACCCCAGTTGATCATTCTTGTGTCATTCCCTTACTTAATAAGGACAATTCATTGACACCCCTTTGTGAATAACTCTTTTGATGTTCCAAAATTCAACAGATTTGTAAATGCAATTTCACCAAGTAAACACCCCTAAAATTGTCAATAGGGTTTCTTGAGTAAAAATCATTCATTTGTTTTGAGAGTACAAACTCTCTCATATTTAAAAAATGCTGCATGCCTTTCTCCAAATGGATTTTTGCATGATGATTTTGTCTGTCTAAAATTACTGATTCCATTGAGGATTACTAGAATAGACAACTAAGTGAAGAATACAAGATTAGTTGAGTATGCTGAATGAGGTGCGTCAGAATGATGACAAGCAAGCCATATCCTACACACAGTCCCCCATCTATACACTTGTGAGATGAATGCAGAAAATTCCATGACTGCAGGGTAAAGAGTTCTCTCGCGAATGGTACGATAACCAAAATAGTGAGAGGCATTTCATTGCTCCCCCTCCTTTGAGCCCCATACACTAGTGAAGCCTCTCTCATCAAAAATCACCCACACTGGGGCATGTCAAAGACAAGGCAAATCAGTATCACAAGGTGAGAAGAGGGATAGAAATTTTCTTGCTCGCACTTGCATCAATCTTCGAGTGTCTTTATTGCATATGAACACTCGCGTTAATTTAAGTGTCTTAGAATGACGAAGAGCAATTCATTTTCTATACATTTGTATACATTATACAACCCAAGTGAGTCTGTAATTTTACACTCACATTGAGACAAAGCAGAAGTTATTGCCATAGCCTAGAGCGCCGGTTGAAAATGAAGACTCAAAGTCTAAATAATGGTGCTTCGATTGAACTCGCCTAGATCAGTTCCTCAAGCAACAAAAATGAAAAAGCAGGGGCATAAAAAAGCAATGTACCTGGTAAAAGCAAGGTCAATGCCCATAAATGAGGAACTGGAATAAAAGCGGGGGCATAAAAAGCAAAGTGTGCTGGTAAAAGCAAGGCCAATGCCCCCCAGTCAAAAAAATACAGCCAAGAAAAAGTTGTGGTTGTAAAATCTCCATTTGATAATAAGAAGAAAGACTAGTGACGAATGCTAAGACAGTCACCAACTCTCACCCTTCTACATGTGAGTCGAGTCTACGTTATATTCCCATTGTAAAAAGTCTCTTCAGACTAGGGGCACTTCAATTAACGTAAGATTTCATATGTGCATAAATATCGCTCGAAGAAGTACGAGCAAGATTACTCTATCTCTTTTCGCAGGATTCCTGACTTGTAAACCCGGAGAGAATCGTGCAACATTTTCATCCATCGACTTCAACCTTGATTGTCCCCTTTGATGAGCTGCTAACCAAGTCTTCATCACAATTTCAACAAAGACCTCTCACATTGGTAAAGTCGTACCACTTGCGAGAATACTCGGACCCTTGCTGACATGATGACAGTGAGAAGTGTGATCCTTATAAATCCTGCATCAATGGTCAGGATAAAATAGCATTTCCATGAGAGTGAGTGAAAAATCCTTTCGGACTGAAAGCCCCTCATCTGGCATGCTCAAGATATCTACGTTCTAAACGAGGGTTGTCCTTCAAAATATTCCCCAGTGGAATTCAGATGATACAAAACTGACGAAATTGTCATGCATAAATCACATTTGAATTTATAGCATATACAATCATTGTGTACATGTCTGCATATTGTGTAAATAATGAATATACTCTCAGTAATCAGAGATATTGCCAGGTAAACATATCCCTATTTGTCTTAAAGTACCTACCACTGTCATGGTACTCTCTTCTTGTCACTCGACTTATTCGAGTCGTCCCCTGGGTTTGGGTGCTTGCATTGGTCTAAGTATCCCCTTGTCTTTGAATACCCACCATTTTGCTAGGTACTCCCTCTGTTGACACTCGACCTGTTCGAGTTATCCTTAAAGTTTGGATACTCATGACTTGTCCGAATATCCTCTTGTCTTTGAGTACCGATCGTCGTTCGAATACTTCCTTTCCGTGACACTCGACCTGTTCGAGTTGTCCTCAAAGTTACGCCATTGAATACTAGCAGCTACTCAAGCATTTCACCATATTATGCGCCTGCAATCACCTGTATGCTTTCTTACACTTGGACCAGTTGAGTGGTCCCCTGATTATGTCATTAAATATTTGTGTTCATCCAAATATTTCTCTACTTTGTACACCTGTGTGCCTGCCGCCATCTAGGTAAGCATTGCGTTACATTCAAATTCCCAATTTCCAGAAGGTGAGAGACCTTCACGAATATCCCAGGTACGTCCTTGATATTCCCCATACCAGAAGGTGAGAGACCTTCACGAATATCCCAGGCACGTCCTCGATATTCTGAATTGCCAGGAGGTGGGAGACCTTCACAAATATCCAAGGTACGTCCTCGATATTCCCTATACCAGAAGGTGAGAGACCTTCACGAATATCCAAGGTACATCCTCGATATTCCCAACTACCAGGAGGTGAGAGACCTTCACGAATATCCTAGGTACGTCCTTGATATTCCGAATTGCCAGGAGGTGGGAGACCTTCACGAATATCCCAGGTACGTTCTTGATATTCCCCATACCAGAAGGTGAGAGACCTTCACGAATATCCCAGGCACGTCCTCGATATTCCGAATTGCCAGGAGGTGAAAGACCTTCAAGGTACGTCATCGATATTCCCCATACCAGAAGGTGAGAGACCTTCACGAATATGCGAGGTACGTTCTCGATATTCCGAATTGCCAGGAGGTGGGAGACCTTCACGAATATCCAAGGTACGTCCTCGATATTCCCCATACCAGAAGGTGAGAGACCTTCACGAATATCTCAGGTATGTCCTCGATATTCTGAATTGCTAGGAGGTGGGAGACCTTCATGAATGTCCAAGGTACGTCCTCGATATTCCCCATACCAGAAGGTGAGAGACCTTCATGAATGTCCAAGGTACGTCCTCGATATTCCCCATACCAGGAGGTGAGAGACCTTCACGAATATCCAAGGTACCTCCTCGATATTCCCCATACCAGGAGGTGAGAGACCTTCACGAATATCCAAGGTACGTCCTCGATATTCCCCATACCAGAAGGTGAGAGACCTTCACGAATATCCCAGGTACGTCCTCGATATTCCCCATACCAGAAGGTGAGAGACCTTCACGAATATCATAGGTACGTCATCGATATTCCCTAATTGCCAGGAGGTGGGAGACCTTCACAAATATGCGAGGTACGTCCTCGATATTCCCAACTTCCAGAAGGTGAGAGACCTTCATGAATATCCAAGGTACGTCCTCGATATTCCCCATACCAGGAGGTGAGAGACCTTCACGAATATCTAGGTACATCCTCGATATTTCCAAACTACCAGGAGGTGAGAGACCTTCACGAATATCTCAGGTACGTCCTCGATATTCTCAAACTACCAGGAGGTGAGAGGCCTTCACGAATATCTCAGGTACGTCCTCGATATTCCCAACTACCAGGAGGTGAGAGGCCTTCACGAATATCTCAGGTACGTCCTCAATATTCCCATTACTAGAAGGTGAGAGACCTTCACGAATATCTCAGGTACGTCCTCGATATTCTCAACTACCAGGAGGTAAGAGACCTTCGCGAATATCCAAGGTACGTCCTTGATATTCCCATTTTCCAGAAGGTGAGAGACCTTCGCGAATATACGAGGTACGTCCTCGATATTCCCCAATTATCAAAAGGTGAGAGACCTCCACGAATATGCGACACCCATCCTTGATATCCCGTTTGCCAGGTATTTTTAGAAATTCGTACTCGTGGTCATCCAAGTACCTCTTCAACACCTACGAACGTTCAGGCATCCTTTAAAGTCCGTACTTGTTAACATCTAAGTACTCTTTTGACACTTGCAATCAATCAGGTATTTTCCAGTATCTAGTACTTGTGAGCATACAGGTACCCCTTCGATATCTGCGAACAACTAGGTATCCTCCAAGAGTTTGTACTTGTGCCTGCAAAGGCCCAAATATCCTCCAGGTTTGTACTTGTGAATATCCAAGTACTCTTTCAATGCCTGTGAAAGATCAGGCACCTTACAAATTGATGCCCTGGGAAAGGTCGGTGCATCCCCAGAGAAAGGTCGGGTTCCAACAGGTGTCCTCGACAAAGATCAGGCACCTCACAGATTGATGCCCTGGGAAAGGTCGGTGCATCCCCCGAGAAAGGTCGGGTTCCAACAAGTGTCCTCGACAAAGATCAGGCGCCTTACAAATTGATGCCCTGAGAAAGGTTGGTGCATCCCCCGAGAAAGGTCGAGTTCCAACAGGTGTCCTTGACAAAAATCAGGCACGCCACAAATCGATGCCCTAAGAAAGGTCAGTGCATCCCCCGAGAAAGGTCGGGTTCCAACAGGTGTCCTTGACAAAGATCAGGCACGCCACAAATCGATGCCCTGAGAAAGGTCAGTGCATCCCCCGAGAAAGGTTGGGTTCCAACAAGTGTCCTCGACAAAGATCAGGCGCCTTACAAATTGATGCCCTGAGAAAGGTCGGTGCATCTCCCGAGAAAGGTTGGGTTCCAACAGGTGTCCTCGACAAAGATCAGGCACCTCACAGATCGATGCCCTGAGAAAGGTCGGTGCATCCTCCCGAAAAAGGTCGGGTTCTAACTGGTGTCCTTGACAAAGATCAGACACCTCGCAAGTCGATGCCCTAAGAAAGGTCGGTGCATCCTCCCGAAAAAAAGACGGGTTCCAACTGGTGTCTTTGACAGGGATCGGACACCTCCACAAAACAAATGCCCTGAGAAAGGTCGGCGCATCTTCCGAGAAAGGTCAGGTACCAACTGGTGTCCTCGATACAAATCAGGCACCCACAAATGAGATGCCCTGAGAAAGGTCGGTGCATCTCCCGTTAAGGCGACCGAAGAAAGGTTTGAGTCCTAGACAAATCATTGATTGTTTTAACAGGCGACCGAAGAATGGTTCGAGTCCTGGAAAAGCAATTTCTCGTCACGGCGACCGAAGAACGATTCGGGTCCGAGACAAACCACTAATTGCTCTAACAGGCGAACGAAGAATGGTTCGGGTCCTGGAGGAGCAATTTCCCGTCAAGGCGACCGAAGAAAGGTTCGAGTCCTAGACAAATCATTGATTGTTTAACAGGCGACCGAAGAATGGTTCGAGTCCTGGAGAAACAATTTCTCGTCACGGCGATCGAAGAAAGATTCAAGTCCAAGACAAACTATTGATTGCTTTAACAGGCGATCGAAGAATAGTTCGGGTCTTAGAGAAGTAACCATCTCATATCACCGGGTAAGATGACACCTTGATACTTGCCAAAACTCGGGGTTCACACCCTATCTCACTCACTCTCGGTAAGTAATTCCAGGTATCTTCTTATCTGTCTTAGTATATGTAAAGTTATATTACTCTTCTTCTGCATAAAATAATAGGTCCCAAATAAAATATAATCTGCTACGCACGCATGGTTAAAATTTAGGCATCGGTTTGTCTTTGAACGTAACCTCTACGAACTCACCTTCAAAGAGGGCCAGCTGTTGACGCCTAAATTTCATTTTCTTAAATTAGTTTTTTTATTATTAATTATCTTTTTCCTTTTTTGGATAATAAAAACAAAAAAACAAACAAAAACACACCAAAAAAAAAAAAAAAACATAAAGGAAGGGAGGAGGCCTCCGCATGGCCCCCACGGCCCATCCTCCTCAACCCGGCCTAGCTGGATCTTCTTCTCCCTCGCGCCTCCGCAACGCACGCGCGAGGGTGTGACGCCAGAGGGAAATCGCCGAACGGCGATGCACGTGGAGCAAGGAGGAGCATGCGGCGACGGGACGTGAAGCAGGGGGGTGGTTGGCGTCGGATGGGACGCCGGTTCGGCCGGCGAAAGGCATGGCAGCCCCCGGTCGAGCTCCGTCGACCGGCCGCCCCTCAGCCTATAAATAGGCCTCCATTTCCGTCGTCGGAGGGACAGATTGGCAGAGAGAGAGAGGAAGCCAGCCAACCTCGGGAGCCCCTGAGAGACTTCGGGGGACTCGGGAGCAGAGGGAGGAGAGATATTGAAGCTGCGAGCGTTCAAGCTTCCCCCGAGAGACTTCAAGGGAGGCTCGACGCTCGCGAGCCTAGATCGAAGCAGAGAGAGAGGAGGGTCCACTGTCGCCGCCCCGTCCCGATCGCCGTTCGCCATCCGCCACCTCACCGCAGGCTATGTAGCACCGACACGGACACGCGACACGCGACACGACACGACACGACACGACACGACACGCCGACACGTCATTTCTTAAAAATAGAGAATTTCGACACGTTCCGACACGTTATATATTAAATATATTTTTATATATAAATACATAAATAAATAATAAAAAAATAGCCTAGAATTAATTTACACGAAAAATATTAAATAATATCATTTATTATTTTAATATGTTACAATAATACATAAAATTTAGAGGAAAAAAACATTGTTTAAAGAAAAATGCTGAAATGATATTTTTCAATTTATTTATTTATCATATATAGCATTTTTTATTACTTCTTTCATAGTAAAAGACTTTTTAAAAAACTAAAACGATTCTAAAAAAACAAAACTGAAAAAAAAAAAAAATTAACTCGTGCGTGTATATGTATAGCCTTTTTATTACTTATTTTATGTATATTTATATTTTGAACCCACAAGTATTAGAAATTTTTAAAATTGACCCCGTGCGTGTCGGAATTCTGGACTCGCATGTCGGAGAGAGTTGACCACATGTCGGATTTTTCGACACTCGTTGACCGCGTGTCAGAACATGTCGGGACGTGTCGGAGCTTGTCGGACACGTGTCGGAGTGTCGGACACGACACGAAGGCTTCCGGAGAGTGTCCATGCTACATAGGCCGCAGGTAGCGTACCACCGTCGTAGCCATCACCCCCCCGTCGTCCAGCCCTCGTCGTCGATGTCGTCGCCGTTGTAGCCGCAGCAGCTCGGTCCTCCCCTCCTCGACGCCGCGAATCAGGAACCCTAGGGTTCCTGATTTTCCGGGTCGCGGGTCGGATTCGGACTTTTGTGCGGGTAGGGTTTCGCACGGGGCGACTACGAGTCGGGTCAAAACCCGGGTTGGATCCAAGTAGGGTTCATTTGGGAGTCGGGTCGCGCTCGCGCGCCGGGTCACTGGGCCAAATTCGGGTCGGGGAACCGAGTAGGGTTTCGCCGGTCCCCCTAAACGGCTCCGTTTGAAAAAAAGTAAAAAAAAAAAAAAAAAAAAAAAAAAAAGGCAAAAAAATCCGAGTCGGGCCCGCAACGCGGGCTGGGTTTGCGATCGGCCTTTTTTAATTTTATTTTAAATAATATTTTAAATAAATAATAATTAATTTATTTATTTTCCAAAAAAATAAAAAAAATATTTTATTTTCCAAAAAATATTTAAAAATATTTTAATTTAAAAAAAAAACAGAAAAATTTAAAAATATAAAAAAAATGTTTTATTTTCCAGAAAAATCCAGAAAAATAAAAAATACTTTATTTTCCAAAAAAATAAAAAATATTTTATTTTCCAAAAAAAATAAAAAAAAAATATTTCATATTTTCCAAAAAATGCCAAAAATCCAAAATAAGGCCAAAAATTCAGAAAAAAAAAAAGTCAAAAGGACTTTTATTTTCCAAAAAATACCAAAAATCCAAAAAAATCCCTTTTATGTCCAAAAATTTTTTAAAAAAAAAAAGGGTTCAAAAATGTTTTTTCCAAAAATGCGTGGAAGAGCCCTAAAACATCCAAAAAACTTCAGAGTTTAAACAAGGTTAGGTACCGAAAGGACATTAGTGATTAACTAGTGTAATCAAATCCCCGATCTTAATTTCTCTAGTTGTGCAAGAGCGAATATTTCTCCCAATATTTCGCTTGGGTCTCTAATCAACCCACCCCAAATTGATTAGTAGCGACTTCATTTTAAAAATTGACTTACAGGTTAAAAACTTTTACCATTAGAGTCGTGAATTTGTGGACTTGGGAGAGTCCGGACTCAATGTATCTAGCCGAGCCATTAGCCTCCGCTAGGCGCCCGCCCCGATCGGGCGCCGGAAAAAAAGAGATCGCGACATATAGTTTCTCGCATTCGCAATAATGGCATGCGTACTCCTGCCAGCTTTTCAATCTTCAAAGTCTTCGACCAAAAAAAAAAACAAAAGAAAATCTTCAAAGTCAACACCGACCTCATCCTCTTACAGGTGGTTTCCGGATGCTTGCATCGGGCAGTTTCCAAGTCGGAACTCGAACGTAAGGGTATTAACTCTTTTTTTCCAGAATTTATCAACAAGCTGGAGCTTATCCATTAGCCAATGAATCCTCTCGAGGTCAACGCACCGAAAAAACCCAAATGGAGAGAATTCGATTGGTGCATCGGGTCATTATCTTCACCAAACTCCGATTGCTTGCCGCAACTGTAGTTTAGACCTGGGGATCTCCGGTTTGACCCGATCAAGATGACAAGATAACGTTCGATACTGATTGCTGATTCTTTGATCAAATGACATATTCTTCAGGGGAAAGGAAAAAATATACAATGCCGTCGCATCGTCGGCTTGATCTTTTTTGCGGCTTTGAGTTCGACAGGGGGTATCATTGAATTTTAAATGCAAATTGTGATTCATGTGCTCGTGAAGGATGAAGTTTGCGTTGGTCTTGCTTGCCGTGCTTTCCTTGGTAGGTGGAGAAGGGGACTCGCATTGATGTGGTAATTGGTCGATTCGGTTCTAGGAAGAGACATCAGATCACACTATATTTCTATCATTATAAGGATTTTCCAATATCATTATGAAGACTCATGAGTTTGAGTGAAGAGTACACCAAAAATGGGTAAAGTTCTTCTGAGTCCTAAATCTTATCAATGGACTAATCAGTTGATAAGAGTTTTTCAAGTTATTATATGTTTCAGGCACATAAAATCATATCGATAAGGAAGTTATTATTGAAACGATGAAAGGCTCTCTTCCAAAATGATACAGCCATATATATTGCTCCATTCTTGAGTGGAGGAAATTTGTTCCAACCATGTCTATGCCTCAAGTTTGTATGGATGGTTTCAATTTCAAGGTAGGTTAGTTTCGAACAAAAAATCTGAAATCTACCTGGTTGGGACCTATTTTAGGTTTTTGGAATTAGGAATCGAATAGGGAACCGTTTGGATTTTCTACAGTTTTGTTGTGCTCTTTTGAAAAAAAAAAAAAATAATAATGATAAAAGGATTCAGACTTCATGAACAACGATCAGTCCGTTAATACCCCAATCATCTTTCTTATGCTTTGCCCTACATGAAGTCTTAAATTTGGCCTTTTTATCTAGAGATTGCGTGCTTCAACCCAAGTCGGCAAGAGAATTTCTTTTTATTTATTTATTTCCCTGAACGGAGAAGAACACGAAGAGTATTTTAAATTACAAAAAGCTCATATAAAATTATGAAGATGAGGACGATTTTTGTTAAGAGATCTTAATCGAGCTTATAAATTAATTTTTATAAAGTCATATGTGAAAGGGAAACTTTGGAGAAGAACGAAAAAAGTTGAGTTGGCTACTAAAAAATATAACATTGTCCCACGAAAATATTAATTGTAATGATTCAGCTCTAAGATGCAAACGATCACGTCAAAACATATTTTAAACAACCTTCAATGATATGTACACGTCAAAATAAGTCAGTTGTAACATCAAATTAAAAGGGTCTAAAGTTATAGATCTCCAAATGATAACTTGGTTTGAAAGATTGATAGCTTCCATGCTTTCATTCTTTTATAAATAAAAACAATTCATCTTGTTTTGAGAAAGAGAGAGAGAGATTGGGAAAGGAAGAAAAGAAAAAGAAAAGGTCTACCATATCAGCGACATAATTTGCCAGAATAAAATCTTTCTGTACATGTAAGAGAAATTCTTTTTTGGCCTTAGTGCAAGTTGGACGGTCTGAAAATGCGTGCGTGTTCTCCCACTAGGATGAGTTTTTCTTAGGCCTATTGCCTATCCAATCTCAACACATGAGTGCAAAGGATATGCAGATCAACTCAAATTGCACCTACTTGTGGTACCAACACAAAGCAAATGGAATTAACAATGGATGTGCGGTCACGGTGACGTTATTCATGTTGTTATTCAGGTACATGGACTTGGGAAATATGTGTCCATATCTATCAGGTGGTTGTACAATTACATTAGTCTCACGCCGGATTAAAAAAAAAAAAAAAAACCTTTAGTTTTGAAGGTCGCACTGGTGCAGGTGAGCTACAATCTGAATGGATAATATTGTGCTAAAGGAGGGTTCAGGTGGGGTTGCCTGGGGTGATGTCAAAGTCGATTGGGGATTTAGACTACTCGGATTTCAATCGCGTGACTTCAAACCAGCACGAGGCTTGTTAAAATCGCACAGGTACAAATAAGCTGCAATCAGGGCGGATAATATCGGGAGATCGATGAACATTGGTGGTTTGTGCTTGGTATACGTGCGAGACATCTGGTTAACAGCTTGTGTGGTCATGATTGTGATATGATCGAGATTACCAATTCAAAAGTACGAATTGATGAGGCCATTATTTTGGGTTTCCTAAGGGAGGGGTTTTCGTCGTGAATCATTAAACATTACCAATTGAAGGATGATCCCATTGGACCCTGTCCTTTTCAACGAGATGAGGATAATGTCAGCTATTGGACGTCGCCCTATCAAAACAAAGTGATCCTTGAGGCATTAATAAGATTTTTTTGAGATGGACGGTTCACCAAATCTACTTGGAGAAAGTGTTAACCACATTGCTTTCACTTTTTCCCTATTTGCTTAGATTAAAATGCATCACCGGCCATGGTCGGATATATTGAAAAGTTATGTTTATTTTTTTCAAAAGAATCTTGTAAACTTAGCAAGTTTGATGCATGTTTGAGTTTTCCTTTGATCCGCAAATGGTGAAAAGTTCATACAAGAGCACGGATCCAAATTCGGTAGTTGGCATCTATATTTTGCTAGACGGCAAACCGCGTGATGCGGGACAGCAATAAAAATAAGACAATTTTAATAATATTTGAGAATATTATATTTCAATATTATACGACAAATTATCAACCGAAGCTAGGTGTTTTAAACATACTTACCGAATATAATTATGTAAGGAGTACTCAAAACAAAGTTTGTGTAAATTTTGTTAACGCATATTGCCACGTTGAACCAATAAAAAATGTAGAAAATGAGTTGAGATTTTAGGACAAACATGAAAAACTCAAAACAAAGGTGAAAAATAAAATCACGATTAATAGCATATTATATTAACCATACTCATCTCACAAATCACACCCTCAACGATAGGGAAAATTGTCTAAAAAGTCATAAATCTATTGCACTTTTACCAATTGAATCCTAAATTTTATAATTTTGCCAGTTTAATCCTAAATATTTTCACTTTTTGTTAATTGAGTCTATCCGATCAATTTTGGCTGGAAGATGCCGACGTGGATGCTAGCAGTGCCACGTAGGATTACCGACGCTGACATGAACAATTTTTAAAATTTTATTTTTATTTTTTTTTTTTTTTTTCTTTTTTTTTCTTTTTTTGGCTTTCTTCTTTGCCTTTTTTGGTGGCTAGCCACTAGCCACAGGTGATGACCGGCCATAGCTAGCCAACTAGCCTCGCCTGGGCAAGCCCCAGCAAGGGGAGCCCTCACCCAAGGGCAGCCCAAGAAGGGTTGCCTAGGTGAGGCCAACCTACGCCCTGGCCATGGCAGCCTTGCCGAGCATCAGCTGGGCACAAGTTGACCTCACTTGGACTGGGCAAGGGTTGGCCTCGCCTAGGTGACCCTTGCCGGGCCTCACCGAGGCTCGCCCTCACTTGGCCAGGCCTCGCCTTTGGCCGGTCACCGAAAAAGGTAAAGAAGAAAGCCAAAAAGAAAAAGAAAAAGAAAAAGAAAAGGGGGTGGAAAACAGGAAAAATAATAATAATTCAAAAATACTATTAAAAATTGTCTATGTCAGCACCGGCAGTCCTTCGTGGCACCGCCATCATCCACGTTGGCATTTTTCAACCAAATAGACTCAATTGGTAAGAAGTGACAATGTTTAGTAGGATTGAATTAGTAAAATTAAAAGGTTTAGGACTGAATTGGCAAAAGTGCAATAGGTTTAGGACTTTTTGGACAATTTTCCCCTCAACGACATCTAGAAAATCCATTAATATTATAACTCGTTATGGAGAGAAATAATGAAGAGATAGTAAGAGTTACATAATTGATTCTTCTTCAGTAGAAAATATTTGATGGAAAACTTCTCTTTGGCAGCAGCCCACGTCGTGAATTATTATAGTTAATCTCTTCCCTTATAAGGAGAATTATTTGAACTTATAACAACGAGCCTGTTTAGGGCCCCATCTCCTTTGACTTCTTTTTTTTTTTTTTTTTATTTAACTTGCTGTTACGCATCACTTATTAAAACTTGAAGTGTATTTTAGAATTGGAAATTTAACCCAGCTGATAGTGACCATTTCCTTGTAATTTCTATATATAATATGAAAATGACTGTTTTGAAAATTTAAAAAATTGTCTTTTTAGGGTTTATAACAAGTGTAAAGGGGCACATGTTAATAACATCCTCATCCTAAACATGTACATCTCTTGAGGCCCATAAGAAAGAGGAAAGGCTCCTATTGGTGATGAATAAGATAGTTTAAAAAGATATAACAACACAAATAACTTCTAAACTTTAACTCTGTGGTTCATAAATTTGTTCGATATGATTTATGAATTTTACCTCAATATGTATGTGGTCCATTAACTTTTGAGTTTGTTTAATGTGATCCATAAATTTCAATGCACAATGACATTCTTGAACTCATAATTTATTCAATGTGCTCCCTATACTTTTAATATATGTTCAAGTTAGTTCCTAAATTACATGAAAATATTCACTATTATCCTTCTATTAATTATAGTTTAGAGAAAATATTGAACATCTTCATATAGTCATGAGACTAGAATGAACATGAATTAAAAGTTTATGAATCATTTTGAACAAATTGAAAGTTTATGAATGATATTATACATTGGACTAAAATTCATGGATCACATTATATATTGAGCTAAAATTTAAATATTATTTGTGTCACTTTCCCTGCTTAAAAATATGTTATCACCTAAGCTCCTCCCTCAAAAGCTTATCCTAAAACGTGCTTCGACATGAAACACGTCGTGTTCAGCTACAGAGGACATAAAAACAAAACAAAATGACCTAAGCAGTAGCAGCCTATTTACTAAGTAAATGATCGGGCAAAGCACTTCACAAATGATGACACGATTTTTTAGGGGAAACGAGTTTATATAATCACTCAAAAAACAGAAAGAATAAGTTCATTGGGGGAAGATATCGAGCGTGAGTTCGAGCAGGCCGTGTAATACTAAAGACGTCACGGAGGACCAATGGATGGCTGGTGAAATGAATCTCGAGGGCTAGGGACGCAGTCAGAACCAAAAATAAGAAATGGATTATTCTAATAACTTGGCTCCATAATGTGTTGCAATATATATATACACACAGAGAGAAATAATGTATACAGGAAAGCCAGTAATCTAACTTAACAAAGAAATTAGCAATCGTAACTCGATGCGCAAGAAATACTGAGTTTGCAAACAATGTATCTGAATACTGTGGCGCTTGAAAATTCAAGAAACCTAAATGATACAAGTAGCAATGGCATTAAAGTGGGAACAATCCCGATCGGTGCGTAAGCCAGTCATTACACAAAACAGATGCAGACATAATCACATCAGATTATCGGGTCGTTACTGTTGTTGTTGATGTAAGGTGCCAATTCCATTAGTAGTTTCTCTAACTTTTGACTGGCTTGGAAAGTACCAAATTGCCATTTCCATCAAAATTGCTAAGCAAGAAAAATTCTCTGATGCCTGGATCAATTGTCTAATATGCAACTTCATTCGTGCACACCCAAGCAAGCAATTTGGCAGTACGTCCCCACCTGGGGACCCATTCTTCATGAATAACTATTAGATAAGGTCCAAAAAATCAAATCCCTCGTGGCTATGACCTACCCTTTAGAACTCCACTCAAGGTAATGAAAGTACAGGATTTGCGATCATGTCCCTAAACTTACAAAATCACACCATGCAATGTAGTTTCAATATATATATGTTCGTCTCATGGAAAATAACTTTTAGAAAAAAAATTTCCAGATTTTTCGATATTCGTTTCACGGAAAATGAATTGCTTGAGGAAAATACTTTCCATAAAAGGAAAAAAAGTCTTCTAAATATGGAGAAAATGTTTTCCATTTTTGAAAAGTGAAAAACATTTTCCTCACTTAATCTCTCTTGTCTCACACCTCTCGAAGCCCTCACTTCCTCCTCCTCCTTTTTTTTTTTTTTTAAAAAATTTATAAATTCGAATTATTTTTTTTGTTTTTGTTTTTATTTTCTTTGTTTTCCCTCTTCTTCTTTATTGACAAGTTGATGGCCATGGCGATGGCCACAATTGAACACAGGAGCCTCGAGCTTGCGGCCTCAGGCCTCTCTAGATTGGCAAGCTTGAGCTCACCAATGTGCAAGCCTCATGCTCACCAATCTCGCTGCTCGCACCGGTGAGCTTGAGCTCACTAGTGGGCCAGTCTCATGCTTGTCAATGAGAAGAGGAAAACAAAGAAAAGAAAAATAATTTAAAATAATCGATTTTTTAAAAATAAAAAGTAATGAAAAATCGATTTTAAAAAATAAAATAAATGAAAAAGAGTGAAGAAAACATTTTCCTTACCAGATAGCGAAAAATATTTTTCACTTCATTTTCAAGTTTCACCCAAATATCGGATTACATTTTCCTGAAAAATAATTTTTTAGAAAATTATTTTTCAAAAACGTTACGTTGTCCATGAAACAAATGAAGCCTTAATTGACGTACATTTGTTAGAATTCAACAATTCTCAGATAAATCGCTGATGTGACAAATACATGGCCAATTTTTCGCACACCACGCCATTTCCCTATGGTCCTCTTGTCGGCATTTCGTCCAACTATCAATCGGGATTCGGTTTAGAGTGCACTCGACCGAAAAAGAAACGCAAGTTAAGTTCATTGGGTGATTGAAATCAAAGCTTGGCGATTCGATTGCAAACTTATATAAAATCTAGCTATTAAAATTGACTCCGTCGCGAGCGAACCTCGCCAGTCTCCATATCTTATGTCGCGATCTCTGTCTACTACGTGGCCCGTATGCAGTATCAATCTTTCCCCGTTGAAAACTGATGTAACCGACAAACACGAGACGACACTCTTATGTTGTCAGCCAATGATCCGCCGGCCCGAGTTTGAATCGCTCAGCGTTGATTTCAGGGCGGTTAACGTGGAGCAAACGGAAGGGGACTTCTGACTTTCGGGAACGCTTGACGATCTCGGGTTTGTTTATTTGCTTCATGGGACTAGGGTAGTGATTAATAATAGGTACACCACATGTCACGTCTCAACATTGCATCTACCTACTTCAGAGTCATCGGCGTGCTTGGTAAATCTCACTAGTCACGCGAATCCCTTGTAATATCATATGGTAGAGTCCACTCCCTCTATATAATCTAGAGTTTCGAGATCACGAAATGTCTTTTACACAACCGCCATCATATTCTTCTTAAATAAATTGAGTTAATCCCATTTAACAAGAAATTGCATATTTCTGTATCTTAATTCAAGGTTTGTATGAATATCATCGGTTTAAGAGTTATTCATTTAAATTATTGAATACCATCGGCCCCTTAGCTTTGAATTCCAAATGTGAAAATAGCCTCGGTGCAACATATTCATCCACAACAAGGCTATAAAAGCCGCAACAGCTATGATAAAACACACATCCATATGCTATTTGGGCGTGATGTCACAAAGTTTCATGAGGAAGTTGGAAGGAAAGGTGAAAAAAGAGAACAATATAAGGTTGTATTTGTTATGTGGAAAAATTTCTTGATAAAGAAAAATGTTTTTTGAGAAATCATTTTTAGGAATATGTTTTTCTCTTCAGGTTGGAGAATTTATTTTCCTAAATTTAAGCATGCATATTTTCTTTCATCGAAAATGGTTTTCCGTTGTTTAATTGTTTTCTGTAGACCAAATACTAGAAAGTCCAGAAAATTAATTTGCAAAAAAATCTTTCACTCAAACAAACACACCCTAAGAAGCAATTTTGGAGTCAATGAAGTACATTAAAGTATCTAACACCGCTTTTCTACATGGTCTAAATGCTCTTCAAATACACGTAGTCTTCTTCCACTCATGAGATTAAGCCATGCTTTGTCTTGGTGTACTATGTGTGTGGCCTCTTATGTGTCAAATTTCACGTGTCGTTCATAATTTGACTTGCACTTGAGAGAGGTGTCAAAGTATCCCATATCGCTTGTCTTTAGCATATATATTTCGGCCTCTTTCAATTTTTTTTTTTTTTTTTTTTTTTAGCTCTTTCAATTTATCAGATCAAGTTTTTGGATCAAACGTTGAAACCGTTCATGCCCTTCTTTTGTTTTGTCTTTTTTATTCTTTTTGCAAGTTGATACCCACGGGTGGTGTTGAATTTGTCATGTGAAGGATAATAGTTTAATATTGTCGGCAATTTTCACCGTGGCTATCCTCCCCTTATCCATTTATTTAAACGCATAAGGGTTATCGGTTTTCGCATATGATCTCATCAATATTACCAAGTGGCAAAAAAGAAGGTATTTAGATACACCTAATTGTGAGATGGTAAATATATACATACAATAATTTCTTGAAAGTGAATGATTAATGTGCTTGAAGACTCTGTTTATTTTACAAAAAATGAATGATTTAAAATATAGTTCCTAAAAGCAATTACTTGTAATGCTTACAAAAATGAATGAACAATAAATATTTTTATCATTCACTGAAATATTTAGACATAAATTATTTTTTTATAATGAAAAAAAGTTTCTATTGACTAATTATTTCAATCAATACAAGGGATCATTTAAAAAAATTCTAAATTATTCATCTCCACATGACAGAGTTTTTTTATTTATTTTTGGCCAAGAGCGTGACAAAGTTTTTTTTTTTTTTTTTTTTTTGGTCAGTAAGAGCGTGACAGAGTTGAAGTGGCCAATTCATCCCATAAAGACCTGGTCTTATGATTAATTAAATTGCATCCAAACATTATATGAGCTCTATATAAGAATAGTGGTAAGATAATTTAATTATTAAACCATGTATTTATTTAACATTTTAAACTTTTAGAATAATTGATGATGGTCTCACAAAATTTTTATGTGAGTTCAAAATCTTTCCTATAAAGTTGAGCCTACGAGTGAGGAGGAGCGTTAGAAAATTAAGAAATTCAATCATTCTTTCGTTTAACAATTTAAGTTTTTAGAACACTTGACAGTAATTTTACAAAAAAAATCAAAATAATAACTAAAATTGCATTGCCAACAAAAACAAAAGAAGAAGAATGAGGAGGAGAACATTACTAGTTACAATCAAGCTGAATAATGGCTTAATTCCCAATAAATTCCCAATAAATCCTCAACAAAAAAAACTACAAACTGTCGCCATAATCTCAAATCCCTCCTTTCTTTCTACGTCCAAAAATTGTCCTAGTTTCTTCAAAATGATTAACATTGGGTGTATGTTGTTGTTCCATTCAAATGTGAGGATATTAATGAAGACGCAGGTTTCGACAATAAAACCTTTAAGGGGCCATGCTTTTGACAATTTTGAAGAAACTGATGGCAATTTTTGGACTTGGGTGTAGATTTTGGGTTATAGTGAAAGAAAAATTTCGTGTATATTTAGGATTGAAATGAAAGTTAAACATTTTTAGAGAATTAGGCCGCAGATATAATTATGTTTGTCTTGTATAGTGACTCCTTCATATCATGACTATGATGTCATCGGAGGGTGTACTTTGCACCTTTAGGATCGCCTACTTCTCCTCACGTTAGCACCATGGACTTCTTTTTTCATCACTTGGCGGTTTTGTACTCCCTAAAAACCTAGATGTTGTTCTTGTTTTTCCTTTTGTTTCTTCTTCTCTTCGCACAAATCTTGTTCATTCATTTGTGCCGTTTCTTCGATCGAACCAAAGAATCGCCCTTCAATTGCTAGTAAAGAGGGGGATGATAGCCCGATTCACTTGTCATGCTAATAATCTTTTGTTACCCTTTCATCTATAAATAAAGAATTGAATCGAAGAACTCGCTTCGATAAAGTTTCTATCTGTTTCACCGAGCTTAACATTACACGGCCTCTGATAGAAGTAAAATCACTTCTATATTGCGAAAAGATTATGAAAAAGATTACGTTGTAACTTGCAAAGGTGTAGAACAAGGTTTTTTTTTTTTTTTTAATGGGATTCTTATTAGCCAAACATTGCTCGAAGTCAAAACTCAAAGGTTAACTTGTCCATTTGTAATAAAAGTCAAAAGTGCAGGAGTCCTTTTCTCAAATATATGTTTAGAAAGATTTCTCAAATCAAGACTGATAAGTCATCGTGGATAATATCGATTTACGGACGGCATGATCGTTCTAGTGCCATTTACTTTGTGGTTCAAAACACTCCAAGTTATTCTCATTAGTGGAGGGGCGCATGCCTAATTAAAAATGATTATATTGATGGTAATATAAAAAATTTTGGGAAAATTATCAAAACATTCCTAAACCTATTACAATTTTTCCAATTTAGTTTTAAACTTTTTTTTGGCTAATTTAGTCATAAACATTTTAAAATTATACCAATTCAGTCATTTTGGCTAAATTTGTGACGCTGACGTGAATACTAGCCGGTATCCACCGACGCTAACGTGACATTTTTTAATAATATATTTTTTTAATTATTTTATTTTTATCTTCTTCTTCAGGTCGATCACCGAACTAGCTAGAGGTTACGTGACGTTGGGTGAGTTTGCCCTCGTTGTGACGACACTGTGCAAGGGTGAGTCTAACCATGGTTGGGCGAGACCTCGCCTTTGCGAACGAGCTTGCCTAGCGTCACAATGGCAAGAATGAGCTCGCTGGTGACAACGAGGCCTCGTTGGCCATAGCCTCTGGCCGATTCGGCAACCAACTAGAAGAAGAAAAAGAAAATAAAAAAGAAAAATTAATAAAATTTAAAAAAAAAAAAAACTTATTATTACAAAATTGTCACGTCAACATTAATTGGACAGTTGACCAAATTTGATTGGAATGACTGAACTGATATAATTGCAAAAGGTTTATGCCTGAATTGACAAAAAAAAAGATTTAGGACTGAATTGAAAAAAATATAATAGATTTACGACCGTTCTGGTAATTTTCTCAAAACTTTTCTATATGAGCAATCTTAGAATAAAAATATCAATTTAATGATGGAACAAATCTATTTTGCTAAAACAAAAAAATCGTAAATACATCGTTTTCTAAATTTCAGTCGCAGATTTTTTTCCTATTTTACATTCACAGTGTACATAATAATAGTCTACGAAAAAACTCCTTTAAGAAATAAAAGAAACAATTTCCTAATCATCATGTCCTCAGAGCATAATGCAATTATTTTTCAATTTGTATGCTAGTAATAATAATAATAATAAAGAAAGATGCCATTTCGTTATTACGCTTTAGTGACGACTAACGTCGTATCTTGCCTCGTTTAAACCTTTTTTTAGCAATCATTGGGGTTTGCTCTAGTGGCCACCCTTCCAACTTGGAAGGGGGAGGTGGAGGGTTCGAATCCCCAACTTCTCCAGGGGTTGGGGTGGGGACGCTGTAGTTTCAGGAGTGGGTTTCGACTCCCACGCCCTGCAAGGAGGTAGAGCAAAAGTCTGAGAGTGAGCGTTAGAATAGGAATAGAATAGGACCGACAAAAAAAAAACACTTTTTTTTAGCAATGATTAATTATTGTTTGAATTTTATTAAGAACCAAAAGAAAAGGTCAGAAAAGGTCAATCGACAGATTGAGCTATTTCCTCTGACTATCATGGGGACACGAACCAAGTAAAAGATCACACGTCAGTTCAATGTTTACCAAGTAGAAGATCACACGTCAATTCAATGTTTACTTTCTAATAATAAAACATCAAAAGGAACAAATTGATTTGCCATAGGAGATTACTAAAACCTGCATTATATAACCCAGGTCTATACCACAGGGGATTGACTTATATGCTGCGAAGACATAATCCCCATATGGTATGTTACCTCATTATTACATTTTTCCACCGAACATTACCTCATTAATTAGCATAGAATTGAAACAACTGAGGAGCTAAGGTAGGCAGTCTCAATCGAGACTTTGCGAGCATGCTATCGTTTGCTTTGGGAGTGGTCCCATCCACGTCCGCAAAGCTTTAAAATGCGTTGCGTTAGTTCAATATTGCGTAAGACCTATTTTCTATCGCAAGCATTGCCCATAATTAGGTGGTGTGGAGATATTTGAAACCTGACATTCTTACCCTATCTCTCATACTGCCTAAAGTAGGCAATCTCACCTGAACGTCGTTTACTCCTTGTACTATATTGTTTGCTCTAGTTACGGTTCACGCATGCCCTTATGGCTTCATGCATGAGACTTATCTATCAACTCAATAGCGCACATTGAGATGAGTTGTGATTGGCGGTATATGTAAAATTCAATAAGGAGATGTTAGGGAATTGAAATATTTATGGGGCATGACTTTTGATAGAAGGAAAAACAATTAACTCAAAGTTCATAGGCAATAATACCATGCTATTAGACACAAGATGATCGTACTTCAAGTCATGAAGGAAGCTTCTCGATAAGTATGGAATTAATTAGGTATCCATACATTTATCATTCTAGAGATTTATGATAAACTCTGCAAGTTTCATAAATCAAGTCTAACTCTTCTGTCTTTATGGATTTTTCTCAGAGCAGTCTATACTCAATTGATAAGATTTCAACGAGTGATCTTCAATTCCTAAATGAGAAGTCCTTTTGTGTGCCCCGACTAGGTGCTCCCACCCCCACCACCCCGGGATTTTTTTTAATGGTTTTCATTCATGTTTCAAATCTAATTAATCAATTACTAAACAACGTAAATTAATTTTCGAAATATAAAAATTCTAACTCCTCTTGTTTACACGGGATATCGTCAACTGGTGTTTCTTAACTCATCCTTCAACCTCTCAATTCACAATAGAAGATCCGCATCATCGATTTTAGGGAAAAGTGTCGGAAAATTCCTAAACCTATTACATTAGTGCCAAATTAATCATAAATTTTTTAATTATATCCATTTGATTTTAAACATTTTGATTTAATTTCAATTCAATCATTTCAATTAATTTTGTTTGGATATTGTTGATGCGAATGTAGATGGGTTGGTAACTAAATCTTGAGATGACAAATCAACGTCAATCAACATCCTATTAACTGGTGATTAACGAGCACCCTTTTTACTTTACCCATCATGTAGATTTACAACTTCTTAGTTGACCTAAACTTGTTATTCGTGGGGCTCGTCGGGGCTCATCCAATATTATATAATCCCAAGTACATACACGAGAAATTGCTGGAAGAACGAACGAGTGGCGTGTTCTCATTTTGTGTGACAATCGGACACGTCTTAGCAATGTCTACACTAATTTTATGATGGACAGCACATACCAACTACAATGCATGAGTTACACCGGAAGGAAGATGTTGTATACAGTTTGTCCAAAAATAATATAAAGCGTGTGTGCATGCCTGCGACGTATAATTAAAATAAAGTGAATAAAAAATTTATGTCTAGGTTCACTTTAGATCCCTGAATTTTTTTTTTTCATTTTATTCATTCAATATAGTGCCCAAACTTTTTAAATAAGATTCAGTATCATCCTCTTGTTGAATTCAAGTTCGAATCGTAGTTTCATTGACGCGATAATCTAGATTAGTAATAAAGAGGTAAAAAAACATGCAATCAGCATCGTTGGGATTTGATAGGGGTAGCTCCTTTCCATTTTACTTATTTCCCATCTTTTCCTATTCTCCATTTGTTCCTTATTCTTTTGGCTTTGGACCACATCCTACACTGCTACCTTCGCGGTTGTTGTTAACTCGCCATCCACCACCACCACCAGCCCCACCTTGCGCAGTCCATCTCGCCTCTCTTTCTAGCCATCCCACTAGCCGCGGATCAGAACCTGCAGCGTCGAACGGAGGCGGTGGGGCGAGCCTATGATCCGGGGCGCTGCAATCCTCGAATTTGAGGCATCGTGTGGCTACTTCCACCATCGAGTTGCCGCCGCCGCCACCATTACTCGCACTGTCATCACCACCATTCTCTTTCTCTCGCTCTCTCGCTCTCCTGCATGCACGGTCGCTTCCATGACAGAGCTTGTTGACTTGCTAAGGGGGGAGGGGAGAGAAGCATGGCCTGGTGGTAGGACCAGTGGCTGTAAAGGCGATGGTCGGTGGTAAATGGAGGACACAAGTTAGATTTGTTTTTTTTTTTTTTGGGGTCAAATAGACAAGTTAGACCTTTTTTTTTTTTTTTTTTTTTGGTTCGGAGAGACAAGTTTGACTTCTTCTTCTTCTTCTTAAATAAAGTTTGGCTTCGAGAGCGACATTTTTAGGTGATATTCGGAGTAACAAATTCTCGGTGCTTCTTTATGGATGAATGGTGGAAGATTTGTTCTTTTTGCTCACGCAAATTTGTACTAAAATGCAACGTGAAGAGTGTTTTTCCTATGGAATTTGTGCTAATCGGCTCATCAGATTTAAAGACATACGTGCCCCGCCTTCATTGTCAATGTTTGTGTAGACTTCTTATAGGGAAATTGTCTAGTTGATCCCAAACTTATTGTTTAGATGCCAATTCGAACATATACTTTTCAATTTTGCCAATTCACTGAACCTTCATGTCATTCCAGCGCAAAATTTTAGTGTATTGACCAGAAGGACTATACTAGAATTTTGCATAAAGACTTATATTAGATTAGCAAAATTCAAAAAAAAAAAAAAGATTGAATTTGTATCAATATAATGGGTTTAAAATTAATTAGGTCCTTTTCTTTGTTGATGGTGTCTGCCCTATATCTTTGAAAGTTCAAAAGTAATCTTAAAAGGGCGCGAGGGTAGTGGAGCTTAATCACTTCACTCCATCGACAACTAAAAAATAGAACTATTTAACTCATAACCTATCACTTGAGCTTGTGGCTCCTTTGTTTGGTCAAAAAGAAGAGGAGTGAGCTTAGAGCTTTACTGTTTCCTGGTATGATCAGACATCGAAAAGCGAGGACAAGAGGAGAAAGAGCCGACATATATGTGTATGTACATGACGCACTAAAATATAAGGGACTATATTTTAATAGAAAGGAAGAGATTAGAACATAGCAGGAAAGGAACTATAATAAAGAGAGTTCTATTGCAAGTTAAATGATGTTAAACCAACGTACACAATGTTGGAAATAACGTATTGGTAGAAAACAAGTAACACTTTTTATTGTACGACAATATATCAGAATATTAGGAAATAACCCAACTCTTTGGGTACGTTTGTTTTACGGAAAACTCAATGATAAAGGAAAATGCTTTCTCGAAAAGCATTTTCCAAGAATATGATTTGTTTTCCTTTGTTTAGTGATGTATAATTGAAAATGTTTTCTACCGTTTGGATCCCATTAAAAAATAATTTCGCACTTCATCGTAGGGAAAAAAATGATTTTTTTTTATTTTAAAAAATTCGAATTTTTAATATTGTTGTTTTTTTTTTTTTTTTTACTTTTATTTTCTTTCTTTTTATTTCCTTTTTCTCTTTTCCTTCTTCTTGTCCTTCACTCCTTAGCTTCCTCACGCCATTCCTTTTGCTTCATCTAGCAGTTCATTCTTGGTTGGCTTACAAAGGATGAGCTCCAGCTATCGTCGGAGGTGACGAGCTCATTAGCTGGCTGCTAAAGGCTACGAGCTTGCCCAATTTGGCAAGGCTTGAGCCTCATCGGATGGAGGCCACAAGCTCACCTGATCTGGCGAGGCTTGAGGCTCATCGACCTCGGGCAAGTTCAAGCCTTGTTGTCGAAGGTCATGAGATCGCCCGATTTGGTGAGGCCAGAAACTCATTGGCCATCCTTGTGGCCGGTGACGGGTGGAGAAGAAGCAAAAAGAAAAATGAAGAAAAGAAAAGAAGGAAATTCGAATTTTTTATTTTTATTTTTATTTTTATTTTTAAAACGTTTTCCAAATTTTAATTTAAAAAAAAATAAAAAAATTCAAATTCAATTTTAAAAAAATATATTTTTATAAGAATAATTATTTGTAAACCAAGCATCAAATCTAAGCTTTGGTAGATTCGAAAAACGTTTTCCGGTCCTTTCAAAAGAAAAATCATTTTCCTGAATTTAAGCTTTGTTAAGAAAACGTTTTCTGTTGACTAGGAAAACGTTTTCCGTTGACTTATTTTTCTGAGTAAACCAAACGCCGGAAAATGAGGAAAATGTTTTCCCCGAAAATGTATTCCGCGAAACAAACACACCATTTATGTTGGATTTGACATCTAAGATTTTTTTTTGCATTTGGATTTGGGTTGATTTAAGGGTATGAACTTCTAGTTTTTGTTGTTTGATTTCATTATTGAGATCATTAATGTTGATAGGTTTGGATAGGGATATCTCGTTTCTATCAAGAATGTCTTTGAGATCGTAGGGTGCAGTGTTCTTGGGACAGATTTTTATAGAAGGTTATAGTCTATCTAGATATTCTTTTTTGGCTTGAGGATCAGATATTTGATTTGCGATGTAAAAAAATTCCTCATCCTTTATTAATACATTTATTTTAGGAGTTAAGTCATTAGAAGAAGGATATTTTGATTCTAAAGAGGTTCCATTTTCTTTAATATGAACTATTTTTTATTCAAGAAAGTCTTCTAATGATGTGTCATCATCGGTTGCAACTAAGGGTGAGCAGTTCCAAATTATTTACAAATTCCGCCTAGAACCTGGAACCTATCCTCAAGTACAAATTCCTCATTTTTTCAAAAGTGGAACCTACCCTTTGAAACTTGGAACCTAAAACCTACCCTATCACAGGTTCCAAGGTCGGTTCCAAGGTCCAACATGTTCTTTTTCTTCTTTTTTCTGTTTCATTTTTAGTTAAACAAAATGAAAATGAACGTCATAATAATAAACAAGCTTGTCATTAATAAAAGAGAATACAAAATGAACAAAACTATTAACAGAAGAAAATGAATTCTCTAGAAAAAATAAGGGTAAACGGTTCCAAGTTCCGTATAGGTTTCACTTGAAACTTGAAATCTACTCGTTGGAACTCGTTCCTCATTTTTTAGAACCTAAAACGTACCTTGCATATCCTAGAACTTGGAACATGTCCTATCATAGGTTCCAAAGTCTACTAAGGTCTCACTTATATTATTATTTGAACGATTATAATTCATTAATATAGATACATGAAAAATATGAACATTAATAAAGTAAAAATCTTAAACATAAAATGGAAACTCGGATTATTGCTTTCAAATTATACACTCATCATCGAAAAGTGTGGAATATTAGGAGATTGCACGGAGACATAGATCAAGAAAAATATTAAAACTTGTTCCAGATTCTAGGTTCCAAGTCTCTTCAACTACTTGGAACCTACCCATTGAAACAAGTTCCTTATTTTTTGGAACCCGGAACCCTACCTTGCATACCTTAGAACCTAGAACCTACAGGTTCCTACTAGTACGATTCTCAGGTTCCAAGTTCTACCCTAAAACCATGCTCACCCTTAGTTGCAACCATGGCATCATTGAGTTAACAAAGATCATCATCACTTGATTACCCATTGAGTCTTTTATTTTATTCTACATTTTTAGAGAAATGTCCCATTTTCCCATGTTTATAACATTTAATATCTTTGCTGATTTTTCTTTTTGTTCTTTATTTAGGTCTATTTTGTTGTGGCTTAGATTTGTAAGTTTTAGATTTTTTGTTTACTATTTGTGGAGGACAGTCTCCTTGTATTTTTGATTGCCTGTTCATATGTGAGGGATCCTATTGAGCACAAAAATCAGCTAATTTATTTTTTGTAATTTTTGTTTCCTTAAATTGTCTTTGTAAATTTCAACCCAAAAAAAAAAAAAAAAAAAAAAAAAAAAAAAATTGTCTTTGTAGTTTGATCGTATTACACCTACTCATTCCTCGTTTTTGGACATTAGACATTAATTCTCTATATGAGAGGATTTGATTGGGTATTTGGCTATTAAAATCTTATCGGATTTTATTACAAAGTTATTCTCATATTAAATATGATAATCCTGCTAAAAGTTTTTTTTTCGAAAAAAAAAGTTGATCTCAATCTAGTTTGACCAACACTCTTGTGAAGCATATGTTTTTATATTCTATTAATCTTGGGAAAATGTCATAAATGGTCCCTATACTTTTACTTAATGTGCAATTCCATCCATGAACTTTCAATTTGCTCAATTTGGTCCATGAACTATTGATAAATGTCCGATCTAATCCCTAAACTTTGGATCGGCTCAATTTGGTCCCTGAACTATTGGTAAATGTTCAATCTAGTCCTTTGTTAGGCGGAGGGAAAAGAGAAGAAGAAGAAAAAAAGAAAAAAAAAAAAAAAAAAAAAAAAAAAAAAAAAAAAAGGAAAAAGGAAAAACACTAATGAAGGACTACATCGAGACATTTATTAATAGTTTAGGGACCAAATTGAGCCGATTGAAAGTTCAGGGACTAGATCGAACATTTATCAATAATTCAGGGACCAAATTGAGCAAATTGAAAGTTCATGGACGAAATTGCACATTAAGTAAAAGTATATGGACCATTTGTGACATTTTCCCATAGTTTAAGTGGAAGGCCGTATTGGCTAGAGCTCCTGTGATCCTAACGACAGGTGAGGAGTTCGAAACCCCACGTCCCCATTGCGCGACTCACCTGCGGCTGGGTCTGTGGTGGTGGCCTAGTTCGCCCCGGGTTTACCCCGCCGGCTGCCGACTATTCGAGGGTTCCCGAGTCATCAAAAAAAAAAAACTTGGGGAACAGATGACAGAGAGGCTAATACAAAAGCCATTAATTTTCTTTATGAAAAAATGATTTCGCCAAAGAAGCTCTAATACCAAGTTTGTCAGAGGATTTGATCAAAGGATAATAGGAAAATAAATGGATGAGAAAAGTGAAAGAATATTTTCTATATCAATTGATTTTCACTTTACACTATTTTATAAAGTGAGTTTCTCTATATATACACTGTAAATAATATTCACCTTGTGTTGACGATCAAATAAAGATGATGATCATATTTAACATATATATATAAAATATATACATATATATATATATATATATATATATATATATATATATATATATATATATTAAGCATCTTGTATTGAAAATCAGAGATCATATCTTATCAAGAAAAGATCAGATTGTATCTTTGACTTATTCAACAAGGATCATGCATCCTTTTCAGTTTAATTTCACGGGGGACATGAGGATGGAGTCAAAGAAGCTGAGGAAGTTTTTTATGTTTTTGCAATATTACTAGGACGTGGAGGGGGCTAAATTTCAGGTGCACGTGTCTTGATTGGCCCAATCGGCCATAATCATCAGCACTCCATCATTGACTGAAAAATTATAAAGAAAAGGTCTTTCGCCTTGAGAAGAGGGCGACATCCGATTACTTGGCCTTTCTTTTTCTTTTCTTTTTTCTTTTTTTTTTTTTGCCTATTTCAATTTGCTATAAGTTAAGTTGTGTTGTAAAATATTGCGTGGCGAATAAATAATAGAAAGAATAGAGAGATTGAGTAGAGAGAATTAGACACTAGAGATAGTAGAGAAAACTAGAGAAGAGGGTGTACTGTTTATTTTTATGGTTGCACAAGAGTGATTGTACATCAAAACTAAACTCCTATTTATAGGAGAACGAGAATTTAACATTAATATCAATTCGAATGATACATGTACTAGATAAGGGAGATTTCATTGTATAGGGAGATGTACTTAGAATGTATTATACAAATGTATAATTACATTAGATAAGATGAATATAATGAATATTCATTCATGTATTTCATCTATTCATGTATTTTATAACAAGTTGCTCTTTTTCCCAAGGACTGGCCAAAGCTACACCTCTTTAGCTCCCCTTGGATCAAAGAAGATTGTCGGCCCTTGTTTAGATGTGTCAACTTGCCTCGCCTCCCTTAATTTAATATCCGTTCCGCCCTTTATTGATATGTTGGAAGAAAGAATCTACCTGCATCCATAATTTACTTCTTCTCTTTTTTTTTTTTTTAATTTATAAGGAAAATGTCACAAACGGTCTTTATATTTTTACTTAATCTGCAATTTCATCCATGAACTTTCAATTTGCTCTATTTGGTCCTTGAACTATTGATAAATGTCCGATCTAGTCCTTCGTTATTTTTATTTTTTTGCTTCTTCTCTCTTCCCTCCGCCGGCTCCGGCGGAGGGAAGTTGGCGTCCGGCGAGGGTCGCCCTCGCCGGCGTCGAATGAGGGCCGCCCTCGCCGAACGCAAGCGAGGGTGGCCCTTGCCGCATCGGGCGAGGGCCGCCTTCGCTAGACGCTGGCTTCCCTCCGTCAAAGCCGGCGGAGGGAAGAGAGAAGAAGCAAAAAAATAAAATAAAAGGAAAAACAGTAACGAAGGACTAGATTAAACATTTATCAATAGTTCATGGATCAAATTGAGCCAATCAAAAGTTTAGGGACTAGATCGGACATTTATTAATAGTTCATGGACCAAATTGAGTAAATTGAAAGTTCATGGACCAAATTGCACATTAAGTAAAAGTATATGGACCATTTGTGACATTTCCCATTAATCTTCCTAAAGATTTGCGTTTGAGATTTAAGAAGAGGTCTTGATTAGAGGTGAGCAGTTCTAGAGTTTGTACAAGTTCCATATGGAACTTGGAAGCTACCCATTGGAACTAGTCCTATTTGTTAGAATTGGTTACTCAATTTTTGAAGTTTGGAACCTACCCTATATACCCTAGAACCGGGAACTTACCATATTATAGCTTTTAGGGTTTACTCAAGTTCTACCTATTTTGTTAATTAAACAATTGCAATGATTAAAATATTCTACTACAATGTATCGATCATAAAGACATACGAAAAATATGAATATTAATAAAATAAAAGTCTCAATCATAAAGTAGAAGCTCAAATTGGTGCTTTCAAATTGTACACTCATCATTGAACGGTATAGAATATTGCAAAATCGCTCGAAGACATAAACCAAGAAAAACATTAAAACTTATTCTAGGTTCTAGGTTATAGGTTATAGGTTCTAAGTTTTAGATTCCTCTAACTAAAAACTTGGAACCTACATATCAAAACAAGTTCCTCATTTTTTGAAACCTAAAACCTACCCTACATACCTTGAAACCTACAAATTCTCATCGGTTCGATTTCTAGGTTATAGGTTCTACCCCGAAACCATGCTCACCCATAATCTTGATTTCTATTTCTATGTATGAAAGATCACTAATAAAGGGTTGCAAAATAGAGAAAATAAGTGTACTGAGATAATTATCCCACTAATCATTTAGTTGTCCAGTGACACCCGCAACTACATCATTTATCACAGCATAATCAGAAACATCTTGCTGAGTTTTTATAGGCATTAGCAATTATGACCATTTGGTTTAAAATGTTGACAATATTAATATCATCAATACCATCTATGTTTCATTAGGAGGATTCTTCAAGAGCTTTATGAGGAGGAATGACTCTAGAATAACAAAGTTTTTTCATCCATGTGATTTTATTTAGGGTTAATACTCTGAAAAATCCCAAATTGGTACACCTATGACAAATTTACCCCAACTGACCGTAAAAAACCCTAAATAGGTACATTTATGATAAATTTACCACAAACTAATTTATTTGACAGCAAAAAACTTCAAATTGGTAAGTAAATTTGTGACAAATATACCCTTTGCTAAATTGGATTAATACCATAAAACAAATTGTGACAAACGGAGTGTAAAATCTCAAATTGGTATACTAGTCAACTATCACGTGTCATTTAACTTAATAATTTAACAGTAAAATTTAACGAAAACTAATAGAGGGTAAATTTGTCACAAGTATATCAATTTGAGGTAAATTTGTTAAAGGTATACCAGTTTGGGGTAAATTTGTCACAAGTGTACCAATTTATGATTTTTCAGGGTATTAATTCTTTTATTTAATTGAGGGGTGGATTCATTTTATGATTTGACCATGAATTTATTAAAAGTATTTATTTGATCTGGGTATCATTTCATGACAATAGTTTTTTTTTTAAAAAAAAATTAGGGGTATCAAGTATGGTTATTTACCTAAAGATTCTCGTTTCTTTTCTATGGCTTTAACAAATTCTGAATTACATCTTTTAGGAATCTTGTACTTTCTAAAGATGGAGTTTTAAGTGCCGATTTTGATTTATATCTTTTAGGAATCTTTTACGTTTTTCTATAATATTTTGAGTTTATAAACTATTGATTTCAGCAAGCATTTTAAAAGGGGAGGCTATGAATCCACTCTATCAATATGGGATTCTTAATTTGTTTAATATATAATATCATATTTGAATTTTTAATTTACTTAATATAATCTCTAAACTGTAGCTTGCCGTGGCTTTTGAACTTTTAATTTATTCAACATATCCTCGAACTTTTAATTTGTTGATGATTGGTTCAAGTTGTTAGAGCTCACAAAGGGTCTATTTGGTTCGGCTTTTGGAGAATGCATTTGCAAAAATGTAAATACCTTTGGGTGAAGGGAGTTTTTGAAATGCAAATAACGTTTGGTAAAATTTGCAATGAGAAACAACTTTGGCCAAAATACCGTTTGGTAAAATTGCATTTGTAAATAATTTTTATTAAATTAAAAAAAACAAAAAAAAAATATCTATATTTTTTTTTGTTGAAGTTCGGCTACTGGACCGCCGGATCTAGCGGCCGAATGGCCAAATCTGGCCCCCGAATGGTCGCCGGGGTCAGGTGACCCTAAGCGACGGCCGCCTGGGATCGCCCGACCCCGGCGACCGTCGCCTGGGTCGCGCGACCCAGGCGTCGCCTAAGGTCCGATGACCCTCAGGCAGCGGTTGCTGGCGCATGCGATCCCTTGGCCAAGAGTCGTTGGCCTCCAATCGGTTTCTCCACCGAAGAAGATGAACAGTAACCGGAACTTGCATTCTGAAAATACAAGTTCCCAAATGATTTCTAGACCTGCTTTAGACTAAGGGCCCTTAAAGTCATTTGGAGATGCAATTACATCTTGCCAAAATCGCTCAAAAAATTGAACCAAACGCATTTGCATTTGACCAAGGGACTTTAGAGTCCCAAAGTTCATTCCCAAAGCCAAACCAAATGGGTTTGTAGTGGACGTTTAGCTCGCAAAACTTTTTGTTTATTACTTTCAGGGGACAGCCCGCGTTCCCTTTTAAATTTTCGACCAAGAAAATCGGGCAATCTCTAAATTCCCAATTTGACATTCTTGGAAGTTGTGCTTATTAAGGTACATCCACTAATTTTCCTGACGGGGATTCACACGTGGCGGATACAAACCAAGGCTGAGTTTCTCTCGTCTATTTCAGTTCGTGAATAATCAATAGGATCCCGACCATCCGGGACACGATTCATCGATGCGAGCAAATCGTAGTAATGATATATAATTGTTACGTGGAAGAAAATCAAATCGATTTTAAATATCAGTCGATTCCCTCCGAATCACCTAACACAAGAAGCTTATCACCCACACACGCACATATATGTTAGACATTCAATGACTTTTTAGGGAATATTACCAATGTTCGGAATCTCTTTAATGTGAACTACATGGGTATCCCTTGCTAGTTGGAAAGAAAAATCCAAACTAGCAATTTAGAGGTGTGAGGCCGGCCAGCACATTAAAATAAAATTACAGATTCAATTACTTTTTAAGGAAAACCTGATATGGGAATGATTTGAAATAAGATATTGCCAATGTTTAGCGTATTTATTTCTTACCAAGTGGGAAGAAAAATATAAACAGCAATTTAAGAGTGTGAGTGTGTCAGCACCGGCACGTTAAAATAAGAAATATAATCCTATTGGACATCCCACTAGAGGATTACCTGGGACGGCCCAGGTGGAAATACTCCTCCTTCTTGCTACAGACCCCTCAACCAACCTAGGAAGGAAGAAGCCCCCTTAATCGTATTTATGTGTTTACTTTGAAAACCCTCCAACCTTTCACACCACGAAGAAAAATACAAGATCTCATAAATTCATCACGTTTTGGTGAAATCAATCCTATATAATGTTGTGTGATGAAAAATGTAACTATAAATTCATTAAAAATCATTTGTAAACTCGTGTTATTACGAAAATCCTCACTATTTCTAGTAGAAAATATTATCCAAGTCGAGCGAATTTATACGGTATTTATGATGGTTTTTATCGCGTGGGCGATGCTTATTTTTGTAACCCATCGATTGAAAATACGGGAAAGTATGGATCTTAGCGAGGATTAACATTAAATATTTCAACGCCTTTGACTTGGCAAAATTTAAAAAAGACAAGTGAAACGGCCCGTGCTAGCTCACGCGAATATAATGAAAATCATTAAAACGTTACAGAAATGGAAAAAAATTGAAATTGGAGACAACGAAATCTTCACCAACCCCCATTCCAACTGTGGCGCTCATTATAAAATTCCCCAAAAACACTCTCTGTCTCTCTAACATCAACTGGGCGTAGTCTCTCTCCCTCAAAAAAAAAAAAAAAAAAGGATTCTTGTATAAAATCCCCACCATAGCACCACCTTGAAAACCAGCAACTCTTATCGCCCAGTTGCACAGCCCATTGACGACCCATTAACTCAAAGAAGGGACGCAGATGAGAGACGCCATGGACTCTCTGCTGCAAGCCCTGCGGAACCAGCCCCTCCCCGCCGCCGCCGCCGCCGCCACCCTCCTCCTCCTCCTCCTCGGCCTCGCCCTCCTCTCCCGCCGCCGCCGCCTCCCCTACCCTCCCGGCCCCAGGGGCCTCCCGATCATCGGCAACATGCTGATGCTCGACCAGATGACCCACCGCGGCCTCGCGAGCCTCGCCCGCAAGTACGGCGGCCTCCTCCACCTCCGCATGGGGTTCCTCCACATGGTCGCCGTGTCGTCCCCCGAGCACGCCCGCCAGGTCCTCCAGCTCCAGGACCACACCTTCTCGAACCGCCCCGCCACCATCGCCATCAGCTACCTCACGTACGACCGCGCCGACATGGCCTTCGCCCACTACGGCCCGTTCTGGCGCCAGATGCGGAAGATCTGCGTCATGCGGGTGTTCAGCCGCAAGCGGGCCGAGTCGTGGAGGTCGGTCAGGGACGAGGTGGACAAGACGGTGCGGGCCGTCGCCGGCAGCATCGGCACCGCCGTGAACGTCGGCGAGCTGGTGTTCGCGCTCACCCGGGACATCACGTACAGGTAGGCTTTCGAAATGGATTCTCCGAGCGCATGACGAAAGCCGACGCTGAGCAGTATCTTCTTACTGTTTCGTAGCATATGCCGGACCAAAAAAAAAAAAAAAGCTAATTTTTTTGTTGGAGCAATCTCATTCATTTCTTTTATCAATTTAACTTCATAGACAAATTCTTTTTATTCCCAAAAATTAGTATCTAAAATAGCGATTCTTTAAATAAATGAGAAAAGGATACATACAATCCAACCCAATCATGTAATAATTTTCTTGGTGACTAAGCTCTCATGCTCTCTAAATTATCTTGAAATAGAAGTGGGTACTTTTCGCTAGAAGCCTAAGTACAGTAAAAAATATACACGATTGCACACTCGGATCACATAACAAGGGGAAAGGAAAACTCTCCCTCTCAATAATTTATTACACGGTCTATAAATCATATAGATTAATATTATTTCGACCATAAATTATATAGAGCTTATTATCAGACACGTAGAATTAACCTTTATATATAAACTCGATTTACATGATGTATTTATTTTATAAATATTTCTTAATTCTCTCTCTTTCTCTGGTCGAACCGAAATGGGATGAACCTTACACATCACCCAGTTTTAATGCCCTATCCTATTAAAACGTGCGAACATAGATTTCCTGTCAAGTGTCAGTAAGACGAATTTTTTTAAGAAAACAAAAGAGAGAGAGAGAGTAATACCACGTGTATATTGAATTATGTTCTTTATAGAGAGAGAGTAATACCGCGTGTATATTGAATTCTGTTTTTTATTTATTAAGTGGTTCGATTTGTTTAATTGTTTCTTCGATTTAATATATGAAATCTCTTGCCTGATTTATTCGTGAACCTAAATATGCTGTAGAGGAAATTCGTAATTTATTTAGCAATTTTCCAAAGGGAAGTGCTGTAAAAATCCATATTTCGTTTATCATATTTGTTTACAGAATTATGTTGCGACATTTTATCTGACAATTAGAAGTTACCACATCCCTTATGTCATTTATTTTCTGGACTAATGCCTCTGGAGCATTACAATTTTTAAATGGGTTTGCGACTAGGAAAATTTTATATGCACGGGCTTTATAAATTCTTTACATTATTTACTTTTTTAATCGTTGAACTCTATAATTGAAATTTCAATATTACTTAATTGAGAACATGAAAATCGCCGAGTACTGAACATGAATTGTCTTTGAAACGACAGGGCTGCGTTCGGAGCGAGCGCGACCGAAGGGCAAGACGAGTTCATCGGGATATTGCAGGAGTTCTCGAAGCTGTTCGGGGCATTCAACCTCGCCGATTTCATCCCGTTCCTTGGCCGGATCGACCCGCAGGGGATCAATGAGAGGCTCGTCAAGGCTCGCGGGTCGCTCGACAGGTTCATCGACAAGATCATGGACGACCACATGGAGAAGAAGAACAAGGACAAGACCCTCCTCAGTGAGGAGGCGGAGACGGACATGGTGGACGACTTGCTCGCCTTCTACGGCGAAGAAGAGGCGAAAGTCAACGAGTCGGAGGATCTCCAGAACTCCATCAAGCTCACCAGGGAGAACATCAAGGCCATAATCATGGTAAGATCGAAAGCCCCTTTGTCCTGACGTTTTCTCATCATTTGTTTCCAGCTTAGGACAATCGTTTGAGACAAACCGAAAGAGGGTCTTAGGATAGCATTCGGTAAGAAGAAAAGTCTAATGCCAATTCAAAATTAGGATAAGTTCCGGATACCAATATTGACAGTTTTACCATGACATAAGAATATATAGGCAAATACAATCCCAAAATATGATTAATTTATGCGTTAATGTGATGTGCAGATATAACCTCAAAATGCTATCCGGTCAAGATGTGGGTCTTATTATTTCTAGACACCATCGATTGAAGAATTTTAAAACTCGAGTAAGATTCCTAGTGCACAAAGATGGGAGTAAAAAGGACAAAAAAGTTCAGCAACGACGAGAGAAGAGTCTGATGTTTATCGGCAATGACGTAAACGAAGCACCTTTTCCATTACAAAATTCGCAAATCAATGATATCTACCGACTTTATAAATCTTGTTTTAATTGAACAAGTTTGATTTGCTGATTGACATGAGTCTTTCGCTGCTCGTACCGCCTTTCTTATTATCAAATTCCGACTTGAGTTATTAATTTTACCCGATGGACATTGCGTTCACGCATGTGACATGAGTGCTCAGCCTGTGTATGCGTGTGCTTGACCCGATTGATGTTTACGAATCTTGTAGGATGTTATGTTCGGTGGGACCGAGACGGTCGCGTCGGCGATTGAATGGGCGATGGCAGAGCTGATGCGGAGCCCTGAGGACCTCAAGAAGGTTCAGAAGGAGCTCGACGACGTGGTGGGGCTTCACCGCCGGGTCGAGGAGTCTGACTTTGAGAAATTGACCTACCTAAAGTGCGCGCTCAAGGAGACTCTCCGCCTCCACCCGCCGATCCCCCTCCTCCTCCACGAGACGGCGGAGGACGTGGAGGCCTCCGGCTACTTCATCCCCGCCAAGACCCGCGTCATGATCAATGCGTGGGCCATCGGGCGGGACCCGACCTCGTGGGAGGACCCGGACACCTTCAAGCCCTCCAGGTTCCTGAACGAGGGTGCCCCGGACTTCAAGGGGAGCAATTTCGAGTTCATCCCGTTCGGGTCGGGCCGGAGGTCTTGCCCGGGCATGCAGCTCGGGCTCTATGGGCTAGAGTACTCGGTGGCCAACCTCCTCCACTCCTTCACATGGGAGCTGCCTGACGGGCAGAAGCCTGGCGAGATGGACATGAGCGACGTGTTCGGGCTCACCGCGCCAAGGGCTCAACGGCTCGTGGCGATCCCGAGCCCGAGGCTGTTGTGTCCCTTGTATTGAGACGAGGCATCGAACTGAACCGAATCGAGGGGGCATCCGCGAAATGTGTATGAAATGGCTGGCTTTGCATGCGCTTCACTCCTTTGCATGGCGTTCCTTTTGTTCCTATACAATCCTTTTGTCTTCTTATTTTTCACCACCCCTTTTTTTCCCCTTGAGAGTGAGCGAAAGTCAGTCTCCCCTTGCTTGGTTTTTCTTTTCACATGTTCATTCAATAATTGTCGCTTCACATACAAACTAAAAGGCCAAAGATTTTCAATTTGGGTAGAGGAAATATTCTGTGTTGCTTGTACAAATGAAAATAACAGTAAAAAATAGCAATAACATTATGTTATTGTTAATCTTTCCATCTTGCTTCTATATTACTCTTGCTCATTATTTAGCGTTCGTCAGTCAATCAAGACATGCTGGGGCCGATGAAATGAAATCCTTTGCCGAGGGATCCAATCTAAGTAATGTGTGTGTATATATATGTATCACGAAAAATATCAAATCGATACATCTATGAAGTAAAACATTAAATCGGTACACCTATTAATTACCACATATCATTCAACTTGGTAAACTTGGTAAATTGATAGTAAAATTTAACAAAAATTAATGAAATAAATATATCATTAGTGTACTTGATTTGAAGTTTTTCGTGGCATCGCTAGCCTTTTTCATCTTGCTTCTATATTATACTTGCTTATTATTTAGGGTTTGTCACTCAAGCAAGACATGTCGGGCCAATGAAATCTTTTGCTGCGGGATGCAATCTAAGCAACGTCTAACATACTTCTCAAACATGGAGCGGTCGAGGTCGTTTCGCTTTCCCGAAAGCTGGGTTACAACGTGCAGCGGCGTTAGCTAAGCTCGTGCAGCGCGTGAAAGGGGGGAAGAAGACAGAGACGTGGTCGCTTTCTCCATAACAACAAGAAAACGATCGAAGGAGAAAATCAAAGCTGTGTGGTCGAAGGGAAGGGAAGCGAAGCGAAGGGGGAAAATCCAATAATTGAACCAAGTGGGCGGAGGGGAAGCGACGTCTGCGTTGAACGAAAGTCGCGTTCAACGCCTGCCTCCGATTTGACGTGGCTGTGACATTACATTTAATGGGCAGTCAGCAGATAAGATAAGATGAGCATTTAAAGGAGTAAATAATTATGAACTTTTAATGAGGAACCAGACCCTCTGCCGTGTTGGCCCGTTCGCCCGACGGCCGACCTGCCCCGGCATCTTCTCCTGAAGCTCCACACGGCGATGCGCTCGCGACAACCTCTCTCAATTGAATATGTCCACCCATCTGATGTCCGGCCACGCTTGGGCCCTATCTCCCTCGCTAGATGATTGTGTAATGATTAATTATTAAAGTAGCCTTTCATAACAGTTCAAATTTTTAAAATACTTAATAATTATTCACACAAAATTTCACGCTATTCAAAATAAGAAGTCCCAACTTTGAATCTTTTTGGTCTTTACTTGCTTCCTCAATTATATATTTCTACTTTGACCAAAAAAAAAATTATATATTTCTACACTTACATAACCTTTTAATATTAAACAGCACATTCATTTAATAGATCCATTTCCTTGACCTATTTTGAGCGTGCTCATAGTAGGTTGAAGTAAGCATGAGGGAAAGCAAATAGAGCATGCCGAAGTAAGGTTGAACATGATTTTAGAAGAGAACCAAAACCTGGAAAATCAAACCAGTGGAAACCATTTTTTTTAAAAATGTTTTCACGCAATTTTGCGATATTTTATAGTGTTCGATAATGTATCTAGAACTACTAATTTGAACTTTCATTTTAAGCACATCTATGAGTAAGACTTTTACTTTGTTAATATCTCATGTATAAGTTATGATCCGTGTATTGTAACAACAAATAGTGATCATATGATGATTCAAGTGGAATTTGGGTAGACCTTGAAACTTGTGATATGGTAAGTTTTAGGTTCCAAAATATGCAGAGTAGATTCTAGGTTCGGGATATGATTCCGATGGATAGATTTCAGGTTCCAAAATGAACTTGGATCGACCCTAAAATCAATCACTCCCATGCTGAAGAGGTTCGCTCTATTCCTTTGAAATTTTTTTATTTTCTCAAAGAGGGAATCTCTTGAGTCCTCCCTCAAATCATCATGTTCTTAAAAGGAAATCTAATAGTCCCATCAATATTTGGCCTGAGAAGTTTAGACTATTATAATATATCAATATTAAATTAAAGAGATGAAGAAGATAAAATTGGAGAATTTGGTTTATCTCAACATGATGAAAATGAAGATTGGAAGATAATACTTGACTGAAAGGAAAATTATCCAAAAAATCATAAATATTTTGCACTTTTACCAATTCAATCATAAATCCTTTGACTTATTGTCAATTGAATCAATCTAACTAATTTTGGTTGGAAACCACTAATGTGGACACCGGCATAGACATAAACAATTTTTTATAATATTTTAATATTTTTTAAATTTTTTATTGCTTTTTTTCTTCTTCTTTTTTTACCAGTGAGGGCTCCCTTCACTACGAGGCTAGCTTGGCCTGGGCTAGGGCCAACCTCACTTGGTCTGGGTGAGGGTCGGTCTCGCCGAGGCTCGCCCTTCCTTGACTAGCCCTCGCTTGTGGCAGGCAAGGCCAAGCCGTCTAGTGGCCAACCTCTGGCAAAAAGAAGAAGAAAGGGGAAAAGAGATAAAGGAAAAAAGAAAAATATATATAATTTTTTTAAAAATATTTAAATTTGATTAAAAATTGTCTACGTTAGCGCTAATCGTACCACGTGAGACCGTCGACGTTGACGTCGGCAAATTCTGGCCAATATTGGTCAGATACACTCAATTAGCAAAAGTATAATAGATTTATAATTTTTGGAATAATTTTCTTCTTTATTAAGACGTGAGGAAGGTGTCAGTTCTCATTTAAAATATATATATATATATATATGCATTAATATATGTTCTAATATTTTTTTAACACAGACTAGGTTTTTTTTTAATTGACATGGCAATAATGCCCCATATTTTTATTATTATATAATGTGGACTAAGAATTCCCCCTTTATTTCGCCCAAAAGGAAGAAAACTCATATGATGTATGATATAATTTTAACGAATAATTTACAGTATAATGTATATTTCAATTATACACAAATGACAAAATTCGCACCCGTGCAATGGTCGGATATGCTGCTAATAATACATGTAATTGTATCTTAGGACCATCTAATATACAAGAAAGACTTCAGCTATATTTGTTTCGCGAAAAATAAATAATTTGAAAAGTATTTTTCAAAAAATTATCATTTGTATCGTTTCAAAAAATTAATGAACAAAAAATATTTTTATCATTCAAGAAAATCTTTAAACATAAATTGCTATCAACGATAAAAATATTTTTCGTAACTATTTATTTTAAACAATATGAGTAATCATCTAAGAAAAATTATAAATAAATTATTTTTCACAAATCAAACCCATCCTTGGATAGTCCATAGCTTTTCTTGTAGAATGACAATTCTAAAGCCACAGCTATAGAGAACACGAGCCATGCTTTCCTTTCCAGAATTCAAACGAATTCCTTACATCAAGATCCGGATGGTGGCGAGCCCAACAGCAGAAATAGACACGAGAGTGCCAATGCAGTACTTGATCAGATCGTACTTCGCACCTTCCAACTGTGCCTTCAAGGCATGAATTTCCTGAGGATCAAATCGGTAAGCAATTCGCGCGCGAATTAGACCCAAAAAAATCCGACAAATACTGGCGATTACACTAACCCGATCGAGCTTGTTAGTGAGGTTGCCTGTTTGGGCATTCTGACTCGCTAGATCCTCCCTTATCCGCCTACATCGTGTCAAATCAAAGTGAGCATGCGACGGTCGGCACGCTAGCATTGCGAGATCTACCGAAAACTAGTAAGGATCGAAAAGCGTTTTGCGTTCCGTACCCCCTTTCGTGATTCAAGTCCAACCGCTGTCCAGCTGCGATTTTATCGATTTCATACCTATGCAGGAAACATTGATCCTTTAGGATAAGTGAATGATCGACCGATATTCATGTGTTTGGAAGATGTTTTGGCCATACCTCAACTCACTCCGCAGTTTGTCTATGTCGCCGCGTAGTTTCTCACTCTCATGTTGCAGCGAGGAAAAATGGTGTCCCTGCACACTCAGTCGATGAGGATCCGAGGCCATTGTATTCACAGAACCGAGAAAGCTAAAAATTCCAACCACGGCGACGGCCATGAGATTAGAAGGGAAATCGAAAGGGCATAAGGAAGCCAAGTTCAGTTCCCCACAGTGAAGTACAGGTGAACAGAGACCGGTGACACTCAACTTTTCCGGTGATCAATGAACGTTTTCCATATGTCCGTACCTGCGAATTCTGTACCTCAGACTTGAATTTGGACATGTTGGATTCTTGAGCAATTTCAACCTGTGGTGGTTTAAGGCACATCCAAGTCAGTGCAGCAGACTAATAGAAGAAAGGAAATCTGCAGTTTAAGCTGGAGCAAAGACACATTCGCGATGTCACATTAGACAAAACACAACATGCATCGACATTGTATTGATTCTCTAAACACGTAGACGAAACCGGTCTCTAATGTCCATTGATCGCCCGAAGAAAGGACCTTTACCTTCTGCATCTCGTCTCTCGAAACGAAGTAGCAGGACACGTTTCGCATGCTCTCATGCGAAATGTCGGTTATCGCCGACGTTATTACCTCGGCCTGTTTGGTCGGTATGCCTTCTTCCTCCAGCCTCCGAACCTATCCACGAACTGTTAGTACGAAAGGATAAACATAGCCAAGTCGCACAAATTAAGTTAAGCCGAAACATCGATCAAGTTTTCCTTTTTAGAGATGGACTCTACTTTTCTGCATACCCCAGAAAATAAGGTGAACATAAACAATTTGTATTAATTCGAACAAGATAAAGATAGGAGTAATTACTAAGGACAATGTGTCCACGAGAAGCAACCGCTTTCCGTTAACGAGTTGAGAAAACTGTCTACATCGCAGAGGGGGCCCCGAGCAACATGATGATTGAATCCCCGATCCGGGCGACGAACCAAACGCGCCCGATCTCAAGAAACAGGCATAGGAAACGCCCCCGGATCGCCTTGCCAGCTTGCAAGCTGCGAAAGCAGCCATTCGAACTCCTCCTCAAGAATGCCGGATCCAGAAATCCAAAAGCCTGACCAGAACGGGTGGCTCGTGCATGTTAGCATATACATCATTTGGAGTCAACACTCTCTTGGATGCACATTCCTCAACAGTTAAACAATCCGGTTAGCGCGCGATAAGAAGACGTACGTTTCTGAAGCTGTCCTGATCGCATTAGTCTTGAACGGAGATCACGTCCGCGTCGTAAGTCCGCAGATAAATCGAAAGAAAAGCTCATCAACTAGCGAGATCGAGATGAGGCGAAAACCAGGACGAGCTTGTCTTTGTTCCTGATGTTGGCAACGATGTTATCCATTGTGAATGTCGGGATAGATGACCATTAGACGCAGACCTAATACCAGTCTCTCTCTCTCTCTCTCTCTCTTTCTCTCTCTCTCTCTCTCTCTCTCTCTCTGGATGTTATGTGATGTTTGTTGATCCGCAATTTACTACGAAGCAAATGTGGCTTCACTCGTTTGTTTTTTTCCCTTTTCGTCTTCAATAAAAAGAAAGAAAAAACTAAAAAGGTGCGGCCGAAAATTGTTTGTATAGCCTACGTTAGTTTCTAAATTATCGGACAGCTAAGAATAGAATAACCATAGCCCGGAGAGTTTGAAAGTGCCTAGTTATAACTTTTGGCCTTCTTTTGGAAAATTTATCCGAGAAGTTCAAAACTTATTATACATTGACTAATTCAATCCTAAACATTTTGACAATTTGCAGGGTAACCACTAAGGGCACAATGTCGAACTTGGGATTTTCACATTTGTATTTGCAACAAGGTGCATTCTCCGATCAATGGCATGATGACATATTAAATTTTGCTACCCATGATACTTCTCTTGAAGATGATGTTGATGAAGGTAAATCACATGTTCACCAAAAGTATGTTGAAAGTGCTCTGCTTAATTCTCCATGCAATTTGGCAAATGAAGATTCCTCTATGGATGTCCTTACCGATTCTTCAATAGCACGTTCACCCAATTCAAATCATTCAACGATTACTCGAGCATGTGTTGATATTGTGAAGTCTAATCCGAAATATGTCAATTTACATATGATGGAGAAGCCGAACAATGTACGCTCTACTTTGAAACGTCTAGGGTGGTTGGCGGCAATGAAAGAGGAACTTGAGGGATTGCATTGGAATAAAACTTGGACTCTTGTTCCACGTCCTTCAAATACTAATATTGCGGGATGTGGATGGGTTTTTAAGTCTAAGTTAAAGGCCAATGGTACATTAGAAAGATTAAAAGTAAGATTGGTCACTAAGGGATAAAATCAAGTAGCAGGAGTAGATTTCCTTGAGACTTTCTCGCCAATTATTCAACTAGGAAGTATAATAACCATCCTCACCATTGCTATTGTTAAAGGTTGGCCCATCAAACATTTAGACGTTAAAAATGCCTTCTTACATTTTCTGTCGCAACCTGTTTATATGAAGCAAACGCCAAATTTTGAGGACAAAAAATCAGTTGTCTTATGTTTGCAAACTAAAGAGAGATTTGTATGACCTTAAGCAAGTACCAAGAGCATAGTTTGATCATTTTAAAACATTTCTTTTGGCATCCGATTTCTTTTGCAGTATTGTAGATCCTTCATTGTTCATTAAAAAATTAGATCGTAGCATTCTAGCTTTGCTTTTATACGTAGATGACACGATTGTTACAGGTGATGATCCAAAATTGCTTGATGGGTTTATCTCTACACGGAGAAGTGAATTCGCAATGAAGGATATGGGCCCGTTACACTATTTTCTAGGAGTGGAGGTTAGAATATTCTCTGGTAGCCTTTATTTGTGTCAACAACAATATGCTTTGTCAATTCTTAACGTGCACAAATGGAGGATTGCAAGCCAGTTTCCACACCTATGGTTGTTAGTTCTCATTCTAATATGGATGCAAGACTATTTTTGGATCTTATGTTATATCGAAGTATCATTGGAGCTCTTCAATATCTCAAGATTACATAGCTGAATATTTCATATGCAATCAATTTTGTTTGTCAATTCATGCATCAACCTACCATAAGTCATTTTCAAGTTGTGAAGCGCATTTTACGTTATGTCAAATGCACAAGAGATCGAGGCATGCAAATCTTGTCCACGTCAACTTTGGATTTGTATACCTTTTGTGATGTAGATGGGGCAAGTTGTTGCTTGACTTGACGATCAATTATTGGATTTTGTACTTTCTTAGGCGGTAATTGTATATCATGGAGAGCTAAGAAGCAATGAACGGTTGCTCGATATAGTGTCAAGGCAGAGTATCATGCAATGGCATTAAAGCTGTAGAGATTACATTAGATATCATTTCTTTTGAGAGATTTGGGTATTCATCTTTCTAGTCCAAAATATTATTTTGTGATAATATCAGTACACTTTATTTGTTGGTTAATCTAGTGTTCCAAGCAAGAACTAAACATGTCAAATTAGATTATTACTACGTGCAAGAAAAAGTGGCTCCTGGAATACTTGTGATTAAGTATGTTCCATCTATGCATCAAATTGCTGATCTCTTCACGAAATTATTGTCTAGAAATGCATTTGGAAACTTATGTCGCAAATTGGGAATTTGGAACTTTCCTATTCTAAATTTGAGGGGGAGTAAATGTATTAATTTATCAATTACTGAAGAAGAATTTGGAAATATCAATCAAAATCTAATAAAAAAACACAAGCGATGTTAAAATCAAGAGGTAGATAACTCTTGTAATATTATGATATCTTCATTTATTGGGTTAATACCCTGAAAAACTCCAAACCGGTACACTTGCAACAAATTTATCCCAAACTAATATTTTAACTACGAAAAATCATAAACCGGTACACCTATGACAAATTTACCCCAAGTAATCACAAGAAACCCCAAACTAGTACACTTGTGACAAAATTACCCCAAACTAATTTGTTCGACTGCCACAAACCCCAAATTGATATATTTGTGACAAATATACCATTTGTTAAACTGGATTAATAACACAAAAACCACAAAGATGGTATAACTGTAACAAGCAGATAGTAAAATCCCAAATTAGTACACTAGTTCACTGTCACATGTCGTTCAACTCAGTAATTTTACATTAAAATTTTACGAAAACTAATAAATGGTAAATTTGTCACAAATGTACCAGTTTGGGGTTTTTTGTGGTCAAAAAATTAGTTTGAGGTAAATTTGTCATAAATGTACCAATTTGAGATTTTTCAAGGTATTAACCCTTTATTATTTCCATTGTTATTTTGTTTTCTTACAAATGTAACATTTGTGATATCTGTATGTCATAGAAATCATGTCAACAATTGTGCGTTGAGATCAAGAATTAAACACTTTTATTCTTTTAACCACCTCGCTAACTGGAAATCCAATGAAGGAAGAAGAAAAAAAGGGAAAAATAAAGAAGAAATGTCTACGGGTAAAAACACTGGCACTAATTGGACAACTACATCGGTAATTATTTGATGAACATGTAGTGAATGAGATTCTCACAGTCCATATCAGTCCACGAACGACCAAAGACAAGCTAGTCTGGACTAGTACGAGGGAAGGGGAGTACATTGTAAAGAGTGGCTACAACGTTCTTTGCAAAAACAACAACACAACTAATACAAATTAGGCATCCACCTCATATCAAACTCCGAATAGATTATGAAACAAGGTCTAGAACATGAAAAGTCCCCACAAAATTAGAAACTTTATTTGGAGTTTATGCCAAAATGCCCTCTCAACCAAAGAAAACTTATACATAAGGAAGATTATACCGAATCCCGTTTGCAAAATTTGCCAAGTGCATGCCGTAACTTGGAGCACTTATTCCTTCTAGTGGACGACGAGAGTGTGGGATGACCCTACACTAAAAATCCAAATATCTAAGGGTGTCTTTGATTCAGCATTCTTAATGAGCTTTCAGACTCCAAAGCCTCTTGGGGAAATGTTGGACCATTTGGCAATCATTTAGCTTTAAAGTAAAAATCAGCATTGGAATGTTGAAAGCCCAATGCTAATATGGACAAAGGCCCCCGTTTGATTCAACATTCCCAATGGGCTTTGAGTCCCCAAAGCCTCTTGGAAAAAATATTAGGTGTTTGGTTCAGCATTCTGAGGTCTCATTAGCCAAATGCTTGCCTTTGAAATGCTACTCCTTTCAATTAATGAATTTTGGCTAGTTTGCCTATTTTACCCTCAAAATATTATGAAAAGTTCAATTCTACCAATTTACAAAACAAAACCCTAACTCTCTCTCTTTTTAGAACGCTTTCCTCTATTCTGCTCTCAACTCCATCACGCGACAGGCGATCTCTCTTCTTCGTCTCTCTCTTTCTATGATTCACTTGACAACTTTCGTCTTTGGGTGAGAAGGGTTCATCTTCGATGGTACCCTCTACTCTCAACTCCATCAAGCAAAAAGTATGTAGCAACAACTAATATGCTATTTTTCTTAGATCCTTGCCTTCTGTTCTTACGTAGGTAGAACATCCCTGCAACTCCTGCGAGGGAAGAATTTTGTTTGACGAAGACTTGATAAAGGCCGAAGTTTGTCACGACGAGCGAGCGAATCCGAGTTCTGGATCATCTACTCTTGACCCTTTCTTGCCCCTCATCAGATTCGTTATCTGCATGGTTCTTCCAGTATCCTTTCTTGTTTTTTTTTTTTTTTTTTTTTTGGATTGCATTTGTATTCGTGAATGCTTTCTCTCTTGTACACATTGGGGTTGTGATTTTGCCTTGGGGACGTTGAATTTTTTATTCCCTATGATTGATTTTTTAGGTCAGAAAGTGCAAGGAGTGAACTTTGTCGAAATGCCACAGTGGGTGTGATGGTTTGTGTTGTGGGTGTTAAGTAATTACAGTGGACGAGGTTCGATTTAATCCTTCTTTTTTTTTGTGGGGCTTTGCATAAGTCACTACTGGTTAAGGAATTTATCTCTATCTCTGGCTGATAATGGAGTAGTGGTGCAGAAACTCGTTAATCTTTGAGGGGGTTTTCATTGAATTATTGTGAATAGATCAGGTTTCACGTATGTTTATGCCCATTTTGAGATGAGGCGGTTCTATTAAGAAGTTGCAATAGAGGTCAAACATTTAGTAATTATTGTGAATAAGTCAAGGTTCGTCTTCTTATTTTTATGTGCTATTCTCAAATTGTCAAATGTGAATTGACAGAATATACTCGTTTGTTTATATTCTTCATTCGGATTGATTCATGGTTGATCTTGTTTATTTGTGTCTCTTAAATTTGTTCATGTCACTTTACTAGTAAAATGAGTTCATCAAAGAAAAATGCATTTTGGAGCTCGAAAGATGTAGAAACATTTTGTAAGTTATGCATCAAACAAATTGAAAAGGGCAATCGTCCTACAAATAACAAAAGAGATGGATGGACAGTCATAATTAGTAAGTTTGAGGAGCTAACAGGTAAAAAGTATGATAAACAACAAATTAAGAGTAAGTGAGATAACTTCAAGGAAGAATGGAAAAGATGGAAGTCATTGCTTTACAATAAAACTGAATTAGAATGGGATTTAAAGAAGAAAACCATTGATGCGAGTGACGAATGGTGAGAGAGTAAAATTCAGGTTTTCCTCACTTTTTTTTTTTTTACTTTTGTGTTAAGTTCACCTCTAATGATACAACTTATACAAATTCTTCATTATAACCGGCCAATCCAAAGTTTAAGACTTTTAGGATGAAAGGCATACATCCTGATCTTGAAGTAAAGCTATATATGATGTTCAAAGATATAATTGCTACTAAAGGAATCACATAGAATCATACACAAGATTTATGTATTAATAATGATGTAGAGGCCACACAACCTAGTATCGATGATGTTGTAGGGTAAACTGATGAAAATTTGGAGGATCATGTGGATGAAACTGTTGTTGAACCAACTGGAACTTAAACTCGTAAAAGCGTCACGCAGACTTCAAAGATGCAAGTTTGAGGAAAGAAAGATAAGAAATTGAGCACAAGAGAGGAGCTCGGAACACAAATTAACAGGTCCCTTACAGTTGTTGAGAGTAGAAGCACTATCAGTGCTGCATCTAAAGCAATCAATTTAGTCGGTCCTTATGAGGACATCATAAAGATATTGGATTCTATACCTAAGATTGTGGATGACGAAGACTTGTACTTTTTTGCAATTTCTCATTTAAATGAAAAGATGAACAATAGGCAAGTTTTCATGAGCTTAAAGGATGATGCAAAGAAAGTAAAGTATCTCAAATATGAGTTGAGAAGATAATCAAGTCTTCATAGATAGGATGCTAGCATCTTATTGTTTTCATAATTGAAGCTTAGTCATTCCTCTTTGTTTCTATCTATGGATCTTTATTTGCAGTCCTTATGAACCTAATTTCAATTAATGTTTGATGTTATAATTGTTTTCATTTGGTGTTCTCTTAATGTGATAGTTTGCATATATGCGATGATTAATACATTGATTTTCTTTTTCTCTTTATATTTTGTTACTTGAAGCAGTTATGGATGATTCACATACAAGGGAAAATCATGAGCAAGAGGAAAATGAATTATGGGATCTTATCTCAATTGCTCAAGCTGCAATTCTTTATCAAGCGACCAACCTTTGCAAACAACCTTGCATTACCTCAACATATACAGGTTATGTTTGGTTAAAAGAGTTGATTGTCAAAAATGTTAATCCAATAAGGTGCTACAATATGTTTAGAATGCATAAGATTGTATTTAACAATTTAACGCATGATTTAGTAACACGTTATGGCCTTTGAGGATCTAGGAATACTGATATTAGAGAAATGGTTGGTATGTTTCTTCATATTCTAGGACATGGTATAGATATTAGGTTAGCACAAGAGCGTTTTCAACGCTCCAGGGAAACCATAAGTAGGCACTTTAGCTTAATTTTAGATAAAGTATGTGATATGGGAAAATATTTGATCCAACCAACTAATTGACAATATAGAAAAGTTCTAGAGAAGATAAAAAAAGATTGACGATTTTATCCATATTTTAAGAATCTCATTGGAGCTATTGACGGTACATATATTCCAGCAATTGTACCTACGTATGATCAAATTTGTTTTATTAGTTGAAAATGAACAACTTAAAATGTGTTAGCCATATGTAATTTTAATATGGAATTTGTTTATGTTTGGGCTAGTTGGGAGGAACAAACTCATGATACCCATATATTTTATGAAACTATTGGAAGACGTGACACACATCTTCCCCATCCTCCTCTAGGTATGTTATTTAACGGTTTAGATACATCCATATATCTAATTGGCATATGCTGATTAAATTTACAATATATTTATATAGGTAATATTACTTAGTAGATGCTGGATATCCAAATTTGATTGGTTATTTAGGGTCATATAAAGAAGTTAGATATCATTTGCCAGAGTTTTGAGAAGATCCTTCACCTACAGAATATCAAGAAGTGTTCAATCGTACATATTCCTTGCTACGCTTGACAGTTGAGTAAGCCTTTGGTGTATTAAAACAAAATTGGGGGATTTTAACTCATATGCCAAGTTATCCGTATGAAAAGCAAGTGCAAATTGTCGTAACGGCAATGAATTTGGACAATTATATACGAAGAACTAACATGACTAATACAGATTTTCAACAAGCAGAATTGGACCCCAATTATGGATATTCAGTTAACCATGATAATGCAAATGAAGGGGTGGGTGCTTCAAATTTGTATGCATCTCCAGACATAGCATGTCTACGTGATGAAATAGCCATGAGTTTATAAAGCCGTAGAGGTTTGTAATACTAAGTATAACGTATTTCTTTTTTCTGAACATATACGATCATGTTTACTATCATGAAATGACTCTCTTTCTAGTCAAATTTGTATGAGAGGAATTTGGTTTTATTTTTCTTAATGAGGACCTCCCTTTTTATATGCGGTGCTTACTTAAAAAAATTAGCATCCATAATCGATCGCTTTACAATCCACCGAATAAGTTCACCATTTTTTTTTTTGTATCATTTTTTTCTTCTGACAATCAATAGCCCAACTTTTTATCAATACATTAGAATGATCATTAATTAACGAAGATGATTAATACTACAATAATTAAAAAATATATCCAAAGTTGAAAACAAACCTAAAAGAGCCTAAGTCAAAAGTTGAGCTTTGCATCTAATTTATAATCAAATTATTTTACTATAATTTTTAAATAAATTTACTAATATGTATCTTTTACATTACTCTCAACATGAAAATGTAAAAGGTTATAGTCATTGTTTCTTTTTTGTAATTTTAAAAATACTAAAACTAAAAAACTTAATTTGGTCACACCAAATGGTTTTTCAAATATATGTTTACCAAACAGTTTTGCATTTCCCTAAAGCACTTTTTAGTGATAGTTTACCAAATAGTCTTGCATTTCCTCAAAACTCTTTAGGCTAAAGGCCTTTGCATTTGGCTAAAGGCTTTTCCCAAATCTTTGAACCAAACGAGACCTAACTTTGAACTTTTAGCATTTGGCCAAATGCTGAACTTATTTTTTTCTTCCAAAACTATCATCACTCACTCTTTAAATTTATAATTTTGCTCTCGTTATTATTTTTTAAAATGCCAAAATAATGCTAAAAAAATCAAATATATATAAATGCTCAAAAAATTAAATGTATTTTGGTCTTTTTAAAAAAATTATTTATATATTTGATTTTTGTAGCATTATTGTCAAAATTTATATTTAAAAAGTTGCATACATTATTCTTTTCAATTTTTAACAAATAAAAATTAAAAATTTCCAATGAAGGTTATGGTCATTTAAAAAAATTATATATATGTATTTGATTTTTTAGCACTATTTTCAATTTGTATTTAAAAATTGCATATATTATTTTTTTTCAATTTTAATAAAAAACAAAAATTAAAAAATTTCGACGAAGGATTTGGTCTTTAAAAAAAAAAATATATATATATATATATATGTATGTATTTGATTTTTTTTAGCATTATTGTCAAAATCTATATTTAAAAAGTTGCATACATTATTCTTTTCAATTTTAAACAATTAAAAATTTCCGACGAAGGGTATGGTCTTTTTTTTTTTTTTTAAAAAAAAATTATATATATGTATTTGATGTTTTAGTATTATTTTCAAATTTATATTTAAAAAGTTGCATACTTTATTTTTTCAATTTTAAAAAAAATTAAAAATTAAAAAATTTCGACGAATGATTTGGTCTTTTAAAAAAAAAATTATATATATTTATTTGATTTTTTTAGCATTATTGTCACAATTTATATTTAAAAAGTTGCATACATTATTTTTTTCAATTTTAAACAAATAAAAATTAAAAAATTCCAATGAAGGGTTTGGTCTTTTTTAAATATATATGTATTTGATTTTTTAGCATTATTTTCAAATTTATATTTAAAAATTTGCATACATTATTTTTTCAATTTAAAAAAAATAAAAGTTAAAAAATTTCAACGAAGGATTTGGTCTTTTTTTTTTTTTTTTTAAAATTTATATATATATATATATATATATATATATGTATTTGATTTTTTTAGCATTATTGTCAAAATTTATATTTAAAAAGTTGCATACATCATTTTTTTCAATTTTAAGCAAATAAAAATTAAAAAATTCTGGTATTTTTGAAAAAATTATATATGTATTTGGTTTTTTTAGTATTATTGTCAAAATTTATATTTAAAAAGTTGTATACATTATTTTTTTCAATTTCAAATAAATAAAATTTAAAAACTAATATTAATCACCTAAAGGGCTTTTCAAATATGTTTTCTACCAAACGGCATTCCTCTCAAAGTTACTTTTCAAAGCATAGTTTACCAAACGGCATTTGCATTTGCCTAAAGTCATTTAGACTAAGCTGCTTTGCATTTTCTCAATGGCCTTTTAAATGTTAAACCAAACGCACCCTAAATATTAAATTCCCAAAATCGATGAATGATTGGTAAATTGCATACCGAGCGAACAGAACTCTCCACATTTCGAACTCATCTCAATCGTGCTTTGGAAAATCTAGAAATCAAGAAATAGCTTTGTTTTTCGAGGAAGCCCTCTAGATCCAAAGCCCATAGTTGAATCAGCACAACAAACACTTGAAAACTTCAGAAAATGGGGAAAGGCAAAAGACCAAAAGATGTGAATAAGAAGGAGGAGGGTATATGGATTCCGCCAGAAAAGGGGAAAATAAAAGTAAACATTGACGCTGCGCACCAACCTAAATCATACGAAGGATCGATTGCCCTGGTGCGCCACAACTCCGCTGGAATCTTGATTGAAGGCTTCGCAAAGGATGTCTTCGTCTCCTCCCCAAAGCAAGTGGAAACCTGCTAGGTGAAAACCCTGAAGTTTCTCTCACCTCGTGCGGGTGAAAGACTCCTCTTAGAGTCTGATTATCTTAGTTTAGTTAAAAGTTTGAAGTTTTCAGTTCAGTTATTGCAGGAAGAACGCGCACTAATAAACGAGGCATGTGGGTTGATTCCTATTTTCCCTTTTTTAAAGATAGCCCATTGTAATAGGGCCATAAACCATGTGACTAACTGGGTAGCTAAAAAGTACCAACACTCTTTGGAAGCTTTCGTATCGTATCTGACATGCTTTGACACGCGGTCAACGAGTGTAAGAAAATCCAACACATAGTCAACTCTCCCCGACACATGAGTCCGAAATTCCGACACGCGAGGTCAAATTTAAAAATTTTCAATACTTGATAAGTCAAAATGTAAATATATCGAAAAAAAAAAAAAAAAAAAAAAAAAAAAACAAACAAACAAACAAACAAACAAACAAACTAGGGGCTACTGTTGTCGTTGTTGGCACTATCGAAAGGGGACCGACAAGGCGAGGTCTTAGGTGGCGGAAGGGCTCGCTCGAGTGAGGCCATCGTCAACTAGGCAAGAGTCGGTAAGGCTCGCCTAGATTTGGCAACGCCACACCCTCGCTTAGGCTTAGGGAAGGTCGCCAGCCCTCACCTAGGGCTAGGGAGGCTCGCCAACCACAGGTAAGGGCCGACGTCGCACAGATCTGGGAGACACCTCAGCTCTTGGCTAAGCCTCACTCGAGCGTCCTCGCCTTGGTCAGCAAGGACTGCCCCCACTCTACCGCCTAAGGCTGGCGACCTCGCCATCCCCTTCCGACGGCAGCAGCGGCAATGATGTGCCTAGCCACTACCACGACCTTGCCTTTATTTTTATTTTTTTAGTTTTTTTAGAATTATTTTAGCTTTTTCCAGTTTTTTTAAAATCTTATTTAAAGAAAAAAGTAATCAAAAATTCCACACAGGATAAATAAATTAGTTTAAAAATACCACAATACTTGTGGTGCACATACTCTAAATTTAATAGTGAAATTTGGATTACTTTTTTTCTTCCGGGTTTTATAAATTATTATAATGGAATATAGTTGAATTTGTCAAATTAATGTTGGATTAATATTTTTTTGTGCAAATTAATTCTAGGCTCGTTTATTATTTTCTTTTTATTTGTGCATTTATATATAAAAATATATTTAATATATAACATGTCAAAATTCTCTATTTTTTTAGAAATGACATATCGGCGTATTGTGCCGTATCTTGTCGCATGTTTATGTCGATACTACAAAACTGGGTAGCAAAAACCCACAAGAAGGAAAGCCCACCCTCGAATTGGTCGGCCCATCCTCCGCAAGCCATAAAAAAATTGCTATGTAACGAGACTCTGCTAGTTAGTTCTTTTTTTTTCAAATTATTAACGAAAGGTACATATTTCGGACCAAAAAGAAAAACAAGCTTGCTCTATAATCCCCCTTAATTGCAAAAAATGAAAATCGACATTGATTGAGAACTGGTTCGCGAGACTCTCATATTTTATTATATACTAGATGCCCCTTCTTTTTTTCTTTTGGGGTCGGAATATACTAGATGCTGAAGGGGAAATAAAAAAATAAAAAAATTAATATTGATTGAGAATAAATTGCCGAGGCTGTCTTCCGGAGTCGTTAGAAACTTTGGAACCAACCTCACCCAGCTTCTTCTTCTACGGCACGGGGACCCGACCCGGTTACGTAGCAAATACCCGCCCCGAACAATCGATTCCGATTCCGTGCGCCGGAAGCGATCGCCCTGAAATTTCCCCCCACCGGCCCGCACGCATTCCTCCCAAATCCGTCACGAAGCGATCGGGAAAGAACGCCTCTCGATTTCGCCCTTCCCCCTCCCCCTTCCCCTCCGCTCCGCAGCAGCGGCAGAAATCGACGCGATTGAAGATCCGACCCGACCCCGATCGATGTTGCAGAGGCCGCGACGTCGCTGCGAGGGCACTGCCATGGGCGCCATCGTCCTCGACCTCCGCCCCGGCCTCGGAATCGGGCCTTTCTCCCTCGGTAATCTCGCCTGCCTCCGACTCGGGTCGGATTGTCCGGTTCGATTTTTGCTTCTTTTGCTTGGCGTGACTTTGGGAGGGGCGATCATCGCCGGGTGCGGTGATTGCGGCTCGCGGAGCCGATCATTTCCTCGTCTCGTTCCTCTGCGTAATTCGATTTGGGGAAAAGTTTAGCTGATCGCCGGCAGTAATCGCGGTTCCTTTTTTTTTTTTTTTTTCGCCTGTGCTTATGTTTCTGTTGACGCGGAAAATCGCCGTACTTTGTGCGATTTTGGGTGTGTGTGATGATGGTGAGCTTGCTTCGATGCTTGAGTGCAGTTTGGTGTTATTTATTTTTTTCAGCTCATTCGTGGGGCTTCTGTTTAGGCGAACGGATTGTGTTCCCTTGGATTGGTTTGAAATCTCTGTCTTACGGTGGGTGTACGTGTGTTTTTGTCTATGTAGGGATGCCCATATGTGAAGCGTTTGCGCAGATTGAGCAGCAACCGAACATCTATGATGTCGTCCATGTCAAGTACTATGACGAGGTCAATGTTCAAAATTTGCCCATTGTTTCTCTTTCTTTGACTTTCATTTCAAGTGCCCTGTGATTCCAATGGGCACTTCTACGGTACACTCAATGTGTGGTACGACTTTACAACATTACAATGCTTCATCGTGATCAGATTCAAAGCTTCATAATTGTGCGGTACTTTGGTGTGTCTTAGAAATTTCCAATTTTGCCGGAATTTGTGGTTTGCACTAGTGGAGTGTTTAAGAAATGTTGTTTGTAATGATGGGCTGTATTTTTTAGAGTGATTATCAACTACAAAGCACAATTATATGTGCAGGATCCCCTAAAGCTGGATATTGTTATCAGTTTTCCAGATCATGGTTTTCATCTCCGTTTCGATCCTTGGTCACAGGTTCATTCTCAATTTGAATCCTTATTATCTTTATTGGGCATTAAGTTAACTAATATAGTTCACTTGGTTAGTGCTTGTAAGCCAATGGCCTGTTTTAGTAGTTTATTCTGCACAATGTCTTTATGATTGATAGCTGATTTGGAATCTCGTACTGAATTTGGAACTAGAGGAATGTGGGTTTTGCCACTTTACTTTTCAAGGGATACGAAAGCTTTATACACTTGAAACATGGTACTCTTTGTCGAGACCTACGATGGGGTTGATGTCTGAATATCATGCTTGTTATGCTAAAATCACTCTGCTATGGGAACAATGTACTGCATTTTCAAGTGAGGGGAAACTTGTATGGTAAACTTTGCACAGAAGCCCTTTCTTTTATACCCTAGGCTGTAGAGGGCATTTTTTTAGAAGGAGTCTACTGCTTGTCCAAAAGACGGTTGTTATAGGTAGGCTTGTTAAATGGATGGGTTGGATGGAAAATGGTCCCAACCCAAATGGACCCTTTTAACCCGTTTTGACTCATTTTACATGTAATACAAATCTAGTGACCCATACCTGATCCTACTTATACCTAATTCATTCCTGACCTGACCCATGTTGCTATAACACTTCCACATTTTTTTCCAATCTAGAAAAACTCATACTCAAACTAAGGTAAGAGCTCGAAATGAGTGAGCGTGACATTGAGTGAGGGCGAGAGAGAGTCATAGGGGTGGTTTGAATCTAAATTAGTTGTGTACCCATTTAACACTCATATTATTTTGGGTTTTATCATTCTAAATCCATTTTTGACCTATTTACAAAATATAACATACCCATATAATAACTTAACCCATCAAAAATGGGTTAAGAAATGGATCTATGACCCATTTTGACAAGTCTAGTTATAGGTATTCAAATTTTGATTCACCAGGTTATCTGAACATGCATGCTCACAGTTTTCTATTCAAACTTTTTGAACAGGCCTCGTGCAATCCATATGTTTTCACCTCGACCTAATTGAACTGGCATGTGCATCCAATATAGCAACAGGAGCTTCACACATTTGAATATTCCAACAATTTAGGAATCATATGATTGCTTTGTGTTATATTTGTTTTAATTAACAAATACTTTATGAAATATTGGTCGTCAGTCTATGGTGTGGTCAAGTTTCTCAGTTCTGTCCTTGAACTTGGTTTCAGAGGCTGCGTCTGGTTGAGATTTTTGACGTCAAGAGGCTTCAGATGCGCTACTCCAATTCTCTCATTGGGTTGGTGATGTTCTTTTCTTTTAGTTATATTGCTTTTCATGGCAATGACTGTGGACCTTAACCCATCTAATACTTCAACTTTAGTGGACCGTCGACTCTTGCCACATTTGTAGCTGTATACGCACTTTTTGGACCAACTTTTCCTGGAATCTATGACAAAGATAGAGGTGTCTACACTCTTTTCTACCCAGTATGTATATCTGAAACCTAGTATTTACTTGCTTGACTCTTTCAAGAATGTTCTGTGTCCATGGTAGATCACAATTGAAGCCTGCTACTTTTTATAGGGGCTATCGTTTGCTTTTCCTATTCCAAGCCAATATACAGATTGCTGCCATGACAGAGAAGGTATTTTGTGGTGATATATACTATCTAAGTTTCATGAGATATTTTGCTGTTGATGTTTGATTTCATCCTTTTCCTTTGAAAAAGCGGAACTGCCCCTAGAGTTTCCCGATGGCACCACTCCAGTTACATGCCGTGTATCTATATATGATAGCTCCACAGACAAGAAAGTTGGTGTGGGATCTTTAATGGATAAAGCTTCTGTTCCTCCCTTACCTCCCGGTAGTCTCTACATGGAGGAAGTTCATGTTAAGGTTCGATATCATTCTCTTTAACTGTAATTATGATTCGGATCCCATTGTGACTACTAAAGGAATTAGGTTTGTACGTGCCTATGTGTGGTGTTGTGTTTTTAATGTATATGGCTCTTCTATGCTCATGCTTATCACTAACCTTTGTCGAGAAAATATGGTGCATACAAGAATCATTGGTCCGGAAGGTCTTTTCCTATAAATAGATCGAGTTTGGTTGTCTGGTTTGCCTATTTATGATGTCTTTATTATGGGGAAACATGACTTTAAGCTGTTGTGTCTTGGTTTACCAGCTTGGAGAGGAATTGCATTTCACTGTTGGTGGACAGCGTATTCCTTTTGGTGCATCGCCTCAGGTAAATTTACAGTGTTGCGCTTAGTATTTGGGTTTTTCTACCATATGTAATTTATGCTGGTCATTGCAATACATACACTGTTTGATATTATTTACTTTATGCTTCCATTAATATATTGGATTAAAGAACTCATTGCAGTGGTTTAAGAAGTAGTGATTGCTTTGATTGTTGTCTGACATTAAGTTGTTGACTGCTGATGAATAAAATGATAGATTATGATGTTGAGTCTACAAATGTTATTTTAATCTGTTGTTACTTTGGTATGTGCTCTAAGATTTCGTGATTTTTATGCAGGATGTGTGGACTGAATTAGGTCGTCCATGTGGAATTCATCAAAAACAGGTTAAAAGATTGTCCATATCTTCTCTTTCAGAAATTTCATTTGCTGTCAAGAATCAGTCCTTCATTTAATTTTATTTGTCAGTATTAAGTTAAGCTGAAAACAAAGCTATACTTCTACCTGAAAATCTGTGCATGTCACTGCATACTTGTTTGTGTCTGTAGTGCGGGAGGCCTGCAGGGTGGGGGGATGTTAGATTGCATTGAGGGTGTTGGCAGTTGTAGCAACAATTTCAGGATTTGCTTGTAAAATTTACAATAGGAATTGGCTGTGTCAAAGGGCTAATGGGCCTGGCTGGGTGTCAGATGTTTGAGTCTCGCATAACTGTGAGATATGAACCATGAGTCTCAAATCACTGCATACTTGTTTGTGTCTGTTGTGTGGGAGGCCTGCAGGGTGGGGGCACATCAGATTACATTCGAGGGTGTTAGCAGTTGAAGCAACAATTTCAGGATTTGGTTGTAAATTTGCAATAGGAATCGGCTGTGTCAAAGGGCTAATGGGGCCAGGCTGGGGTGTCAGATGTTTTGAGTCTCACATAGCTGTGAGATATGAATCGTGAGGGTTATAGTTTGCTTCCATTAACTCCAAGGTGACTAGGAATTGTTTATTTATATGCAGATAGTTTGCTACCCCAGGTAATTGTTGGTTATGGTCATGGTCATTGTCGTCGCTCCGCTCTCCTCTTAGGAGTTTTACTGAGCTTCTTTTTATTTGGATAGTTATGTAACCTGCTCAATAGGAATTCAATACTCTTGTTAAATATTCTTTGTTGGCTTAACAGGTGGATCAAATGGTAATACACTCTGCGTCAGACCCACGTCCAAAGACAACTCTTTGTGGGGATTATTTCTACAATTATTTTACTCGGGGCTTAGATATCTTATTTGATGGCCAGGTCAGTATATACATTCCTATTTTCTTGATCATCACCATTTTCAAGTTATACTCCTTTCTCATGTAGCCCTTATAAATTTGCAGACTCACAAAATCAAAAAGTTTGTATTGCATACAAACTATCCAGGGCATGCGGATTTCAATTCATATATAAAATGCAACTTTATAGTCTATGGTTCTGATCGTAAGTTCTCTCCCTCTTCTCAGCTGTTGAAATATAGCTATCTCTACTCCTATAACCAGAAAACAAGATTTGGTCCCTCTTTTAGTTAGTTCCAATTTCGCCCCCTAGTAAGACTTCCTTAAGAGACCCAACCAAGTGCATTAAAGTTAATATTACTCAGTTTCGCTGCTAAATTTTAAATTGCCCATGTGAACTTCTGCTCACATTCTTAATATATGTAAGAGTACTCAAACCTTTGAAATTTGAAAAACTACAAATATGAATCACACCCTCTCCTCTCTTTCGAAAACATGATGTTCATTGCTAGTGTTATAGAATAGATAAATTTTCTCCTCAAAGCTTCAATTCTCCATGGATGTTTGCATGGGCACTTTTGTTTTTCTATCTTGGGAGACAGACCAGCACATTAGGGACCTTAAAGTCTCTCTTTCTTCAATTAATACGTTCCTTGCTTCATCTAAGCTCTATAGACTCTCAAGTTACCTATTTCTTTGGTAAGAAACTTGGTGTTATGTAATTTTGCACATTGATCTAATCTATATGGTGCCTAGTACCAGTTAAACAACTTCCAAGTTAAACATCATTTCTATTTTCTTTTGTTTAGTTTAAATTTGCCATTTCTATTAGAGACACTGCATGTGCTGAAAGTCTAGTTAAGTTAGAGGAAACAAGGGGAAGTGAGAGGAACAGAGTTTTCTTCTATTGGTGAGAGAGGAATAGACAATTTACCTTGTGCTTCAACAGAGGAGACTGTTTGATTGGCTGACAAACAATTTCCTTGTGCTTAAAAAGAGGATAATTTTTTATGGATTGACGTTCTTCTCTCCGCATGCAGTTGGTGGTTCCTTCCAGGAAGTGGGTGGTTCTAAAAACAGGATTACTCCAAGCACAAAATGGGAGCAAGTAAAGGTTTAACTCTTGTCAGATCATAAACTTGAAAAAAAAAAATCCTGTTAGAAATTGATTGAAGAAATCATAGTTTGTCTTCTCTTGTTCTGTGGACATTGCAGCATTGAGATTGTCAATTGCACAAAGGCTCAGTTCTCTTAAGAGGCAAAATACTAAATTATTGTATTATGCTTTTCGTCAGGAAAAAAATAAGTTTAATTTCTCTTTAGACTAATTTTTGCATCCTACTTAGCTTCATGGTTTTTCGTTTCCTGTCAAGTGTATTATGTCTGCATGTGTTCAATAGAACATTCGAATTTGGGAGTTTGTCATGTATTGCTATCCTCACGTGCTGCTTCAGTTGGTTTCTGACTCCCCCCCCCTTCCTTTTTCTCTCTTGTTCATTTTGTCATTATGAAGGGCACCTAACTAAACAATGTAAACCCATCTGTAGGAGGTCCTTGGAGACTCTGGTCGAGCTGCTATACAAACTCAAGGTTCTACTAGCAATCCATTCGGATCTACTCTCGTGTATGGTTATCAGAATGTTGCTTTTGAGGTGAGTATGAGCTACAGGGATACCTCATTGTTTCAACTATGAGAGGAAGAGCTCATTAATAGCGTCATTAACCTGGGGACTTTGTGAGCTTGCTTCTTTGACATGAGAGAGAGAGAGAGAGATCGTTTATCTCAAGAGTGATTGCTAAAATTTCCTCTGAATAAACAGGTGATGAAGAATAGCTATATAGCAACTGTGACTCTCTTCCAGTCATGATGGCTGTTGTAAGGTACTTCTGCTCTTCCTTTTAAAGCTCTTTGCTTAATAACAATTTGTTCACTCTATAGGGAATTATGGCGCAACTTGATGATTATTTTCCGAGTTGATAGTACTGCCAAAATCAGTTCCTTTGGAGTGGTTGTTGATTTTCTCTTAGCTGACAATATTTTATGGTTCCAGTTATCCAGGCGCTCCGCTCAAACTGGGGTGAAGAATATGTACAGTTGACTTCAGTCGATTGCTGAATTGGCCAATAATTGGCAGAACAGTTGGATGCTTGGGGGGAAAATTGTACAGCTCTGTATCAATGTACATAGTTGATTCATTCTACCATCTCTCTGCTTTTGCGTGTGGTGGAATCAAAATTTATCATCATTGACATCTTTGACATTTTCGCAAATCCTGCTTTCCATTCCGTTTCTCATTCGATTGTGTTGGCTCGTTTAAGTTTCGTTCCGAGAATTTCAGAACATGAGAATGATACCTGTGTTAAAGAAGTCTCACAATCAGGATCAGACCAAGTCGTAGTGATAAATTTCCATCAAAGTAAACGTTTCTGGTTAGTGCAGTGTGGTTTTGACTTGAATTTCTTCCGACTGAATTCTAGGTGAAGGGTTATCACGTGGGTAATAGGAAAACAGTTTAGATGTGAAGGTTATGATTATTTTTAAAATTTATGATCATGGCTGTCTCACAGCACTCAGCAGTAGGATTGATAATCTGTCTTTTCACTGTCTAATTTCATCAATATGTAAACGCGAGATGTGAAATTGTAATGTAAAAGCTGCTTGCGCATCTTTTCCTCGATCTATCAATGCTATTTGTCTTTGGTGATTGGTCTTTCCTAGGAATAAAAGCGCCGTTAATTTGTGAATTTTTACCTATTGTTCAATTAGATCCTTGAGAGCCTCCGTTGCATCGACCGAGAGAGAGGCGAGAGGCGGGACGGTAGAACTTGTTTTGCCGGGGGGCGGGGGTTGCGATTGGGGCGGCACCTGCCCGAATCTCGATGAGACTCACCATCACTCGCCAAAAACCGGCGACCGTTGCACCTCCCCCACGAATCCTTACCTAAGCTTTAGTGTCACGGTTCGATCCTAGCCCGAGATTCCAAGCAAAGGGCTGCACCATCTCTCTCTTTCCCCTATTTTGTTGGGGATTTGTTTATTTTTTACTCCATGGTATCGTTCAGATCAAGTTAGCTTCGACGCGGCAATTCCTATCAGTGTTGTGTACATGCTTTAATTCGTGGAGAGAGAGAGAGCCCTCGTAAAAAGGTGAAATTGTAGCTAATGGTGGCTAGGTTAGCTCCTCTTAGGTCCTCCTGTTTTCATCCCTTTCTATATATTCGAAGCTAGTTTAAATTCAAATCCTTATTGAGTGTTCATAATCAATGTCGACATTTTTACATTTTGTTGGCCAATGTTATTACCTCAATATAGAGATAATGACAAAAAAATTCTTTTCGGTTTTAGATGATAAATTTGTTTTTCATATAAAAAAGCTTCACATACAACCTATTTAATCAAAGATTTTATTCTAGATATTATCTTAAATATCAATACTTTATTTGAACACTAGCATATCCTAGACCACACTACTCAAAAATATGAAGATAGAGATTTGCCTTAAATTGATAATGAAGAGTACTTAATGGTGGAACAAATCGAGGATTATGCGTTGCCTTTAACTAATAAAATTAATATTTGACATCATACCACTAACTATTTCAATCATTTCATGATGGAGTACATAAAACATCTTTACATGAAAAAAATTTAGAAGTACGCTATGTTAGGTGAATAATATTAAAAAGATTTAGTTTTCCCTATTTGTATTTACTTATGAAGATTAAATTGTCTATTGAAAGAGTGGGAAAAAGATTTCGAATCACACAAGCTTAATAGGCTAAGAAGTTAGGGGTAAACATAACTCTAAGATAGAATTGGAAACCAAACCAAACAGGTCTAGTTTCAAATTCCAAAATATATAGGATAGATTCCAAATCCCAAAAAATGATAAACTTATTCCAATGAGTAAGGTTCTAGGTGAAGCCTAAACGCAACCTAAAATTGCTTACTCCTATTTATAAGTGCCATTTTGCTACTTAAACCTAAATTGATTTGTTGAAGCCAAAGCAAAGCTATGGACTATCAACAATTAGATATAGCCACTAGTCCTTGTTTGGTCATAGCACACTTAAAAAATCGAGAAAACTAGGTAACTATGAAAAAAAACAAACAACAAATTAGGCTTAACTAAAGATGAAAAATAAAAAATGAAGATTAGTAGTTTCCTAAATAGACCTTAAAGTTGATTCCTCGATGATTCCAAATGAGGAACCTGTTTCGATGGGTAATTATGGGTGGAACCCCTCACCCTTAATAGAAGGGTCACAAAATATATTATTTGCCAAGATTCTATTATGTGACTAAAGCAACTGCATCTTCACAGATGAAAATAGAAAATATGACTTATATGAGATCGTTGCATCAGTGCATGATGGCATGGGTAATCTTCTAGTTACAAGCAATTACCCGCAGTGACTTTGATGTCCCTTGGTTTGGCCAAAACGAGGAAACAATTGACCCTTTGGCCTGGACAAAGACAAACTGAAGACCACGACATAAGGCCAAAACACAAAGATTCGCGTATCTCCAAGAGAGAGAGGTGAAGGAGAAGATGAAATCAGGCACAGAGAGGAGCCATGCAAGTAAGACAGGGTCGTCGATCGCACTTCTCGCACCGTAGTTGCCACTAAACCCGCTTCGCCAGGGTTATGATTATTGTCATTGCTGCCAAAGAAGGAAAAAAAATCCTTGGTGGCTTAGGAATGTCATGCATCATATATGAGAATCAAAAACCAGAAAGGCCAAGTTCCATGAAATGGACACTCGAACTGGGTAAAAGTTGGGTTATATCTGAGAAGACTAGAATTCTAGTCTTCAAGCCTTCCTCTTCTGCTATTGCAAGCAGGGTGTGGTGATCATGTATACCAATTCTCAAAGGCCAAGAACAGTGACAGCATTATGATATTTCGCGGAGAGAACAATATGAATGTAATTGTTGCGTCCATGCTAAACCATTTCACGATGAGATATTTTCAAGTTGTAGCGGGTATGAAGACAATTATAAGCAAACAAGGAAGAATCAAGCACAACAAGCAAAACGCTGTCAGTCAAATATAAGTTCTTGATAACAAAATTGAAACAAGCGGTCACACTGACTGCTCGGTTCTTACATGTTGAGCTTTTTTCTGTAGCAAACCCCAAATGTAATTGGGGCCAACTGGGCATACTCAAAGAATACAAAATCTCAGCAGTAGCCCACATTAAGGATAGGGATAAACGGACTTTGCAAGAATCGCATTTAGCAGAACTGAGTGAAGATTTGACTAAGTCGTTACTATCAACTTGTGCTTCCATAACAGGAAACTTGAGTCATGCTGCCAGCTTTTCAGTCTGAACTAGGAAGAATTAAGTCTCTATAAATTCAAATGGCTCACACATTTTACTAGCACCGTTTGAGTAAGAACTAAGACCAATTAAGCATTCATTCTTCTGACTAGCATCGCCATTTTCAGATCTTCAGAATACAAGTCCATGAAAAACTGGAGTTTCATAGATGTTTTCCTCAAAAAGACATCTCTTACTGGTCAGTTCATACCAGAAACAAGGATCCAGCTCAGCATTTCACCTTCGTAATAGATTTTAAGAGAAATCAACTTATAGCCATCGACCGCTTCTGCAACCCCCTCTTGCTCTACATAAGACCTCTGTTGTGTGACTTGCATCAATGCTTGTGACTGTCCTCTTGCAAACACATTTATTTAACTAACCGTACCCCCAAAAAAACACAGAGCGAACATCACACAAATGTGCATAAAAATGTCATCAACTCTCCAACTACAGGTATCACGACTAATCTTCCAACTATTACCAACACCAATATGACCAGACTTCTCATGAAACAAAATATCACAGATTTAGGCCAGCGCCTCCCCCTTTTGTTAATAATTACACACTTGCAAGATGTGAAAAGCCAGTCACAGGGAATATTAACAAAAACTAATATGCAGAATCCAATATCACATCCGAGACATGCATATTCATTATTACTCGCTAACCTCATTATAGGAAGCTTGGTCATGCATTCTATGGGGTTTCATATTCAGATCAATCATTTTTGAATCCATCTTGCCATGCCCATCAGCATCAGCATCAGCATCAGCATCAGGCACCTCAACACTGGATGGTCTATGATTTTGATGATTCTCCCCTGATATAACTATAGGGCCCTGATTTTGCACTCTTTTGTCATTTTGATCCACCAATGGCAAAGCCTGGTCATCGCTGTGTGCAGATTTATGCCCCGGAAACTACAACAAAAGATGATACCTCAAACTTGAATAGACGGACAAGAGCTTGATGCTGATAGAGGCAATAAATTGTGTGACCAACCTCAACTCTCTGCCTTAATAGAAGGTATCTTCCATGCGTTCTTTTGCCTCCAACATGAACAATCATATCGCATTGCAGACAAAGCGAGGTCCCATCTACCTCACAATAGAAGAAAGCTATACGAACAGTTCAATAAGAACGTCACAGGATTGAATGTCTTGAGCAGAAAACAGTGGGGCATATGCACGACTAAACTCAAAGGAAAGAGTACCAGGTGCATTTTCGCATATATCACAGCGAGGAACATCGCTGGGACTCGCAAGGCCAACCCTGACATGCCGACTAGCTAGCTTATTACACATGTGCACCTGCAGTCCATTACCAGCTATTAACGAATTAAAGTTCACAAATCAGAATTGTAGAAAGCATGGAAAAAGCAAGACGCTTTCTTCTATCAAACTTTGAGAGAGATTGATGCAAGACCAGAGTCCAAACTATCTAAGCCTAAGTTCACTCCAACGATGATTCTTACACTGATAATGGTGAAAGGATGCAGAAAGAAACACATTCAAAAGTAGGCAGAAGGAAAAAACCAAGGCTTAGTTTCCTACAAATCATGGGCTTATTTTGACCTACAACCATGAAGAGATCTTAGCGGTGAAGCGTCCCGTCTGGATACGACAGATCCATATCCAAGTCACAGCCTAGCCAGTCGGGCCAGACTGGCCCCAATGTACCCGATGTAACCATAGGTCCACGCCCATCACCATGTTGATGGAGCATTACAAGATGCAAGCGGACGAGGCAGTTTATGAGCATCCTTGCTTGGATACTGATGTTATGTGGGGGGGTTTGGCTTGGGGAAGGCTTATGCCAGAAGAAACTTCCCAACCATCATCATCCACGTTCCCAACAGACAAGATTATCAATCATTCCGGTCAAGCACTTGAACAAACGAATTCACACTCGATCCGGTTCATTAACTCTTCAAGAACAATCCACTGACAAATTCATTTGGAGACAAATTACAGCAATGTCTGAGAGATGACTGATTTACCGAGCCACCCCCCATAATCATCTCTAAGCTCGTAAACCTATCAACAGTCAACGCTTGCAAATCGATTCTACATGCAAAACCACCACCAGTCCCTAGAGACGACGAGGGCATCTAAACGCGCATCAGCCCAATTCACGAACCACACAAAGAAGAAATAATTCATAAAAGAGTCGAGAGACCTTGTCGTCGCAGGCACTGCAAAGAGCGGCCTCGTCGGCGGCGCAGAAGACGACCGCGGCGGCGCTCTCGCAAGCGTCACAAAGGGTCCGCATGCCTGCTGTTATCCCCACCACCCTCCACTCTCATTTCTCCCAGAAAAAGAAGAGAAAGTCAATAACCCAACACCAAGCCAAGAAAACCAAGAATGCTCGCGCTGGACTCAAAGGGAGGGACAAAACCCAAGAAAGGACAGGTGGGTTCTGGTCTCTTCCGACGGATCGAAAGGGGGCGGGACGATTATATGGCGTCGGGTGGGAGGACTAGGAATAGAGAGAGACGAAAGACAACCTTAGATGGGAGAAGGGTTTGGTTTAACCAAAACAAGAAAAGGCAGATTCCAGAACGACCAACATTTGCTGGCGTTTATTATAATGATTTGGTTGGTCACAGACACACGCAGCACAGCAAGAAGAGAGAGAAAGAGAGGGAGAGAGAGAGATGGGTTTGGAGTTTTTCCTTCGTTTTTGTCAAAAAGAACTCGTCAAGATCAAAGCTTTGGTTCAAGGCCAGAAACAGTGGCGTCGGGGACAGTTTTGAGCCACAAAGCTGGAAGCAAAGCAGTGGGGCTTGACAGCGGCCTCCCGAGCATCCTCGCCCACCAGTTTCATATCTGACCACGCCCCCGGCTGGCCCCACCTTCCCTCTTCCCCCCTCTCTCTCTCTCTCTCTCTCTCTCTACAATGTCTGTCATCTTTGTCTCCGTTTTCCGCTGTAAGTACATGGATAACTCCATGTTTTCTTGCCCTGCGAAAGAGGGAGGCCGAAGACAAGGAGGAGGATCGCGATCTCATGCGGCTGGCCACGTGTTGCGGCTCATGTCGTCGACTGGGTCCTCGGATTTCTAGAAACTTTTGGCTTTTTTTTTCTTTTTTTTCTTTTTTTTGTAATATCCCCCATCTGATGTGCTCGATTGCTTATTGGTTGATAATTAGTTTTATCCGTGATTAGAGGGCCTTATCCGGAGATTCGATGCGCGATCCTTCTTGCGATGTGGGGACCGGCTTCACGCGCCCTAAGCAAGACGTTTAAGGTTATTTTTGGTAACATCTCCATTTCCGGTAACAATTTCTATTATTTTTTTGGATAAGTTTTGAACGGAAGAATCATTTAATGCAACCATAAAATTTATATTTTTGAAATAGAAAAGGAATAAAAAACATTTAGTGTGACCTTAAAAAACTTTTGTGACTTGGATTTTTTTAGTTTTCTTAATAATTTTTTGAGTTGGATTTTTTTCTCTCTTTTTTTTTTTTTCCTCTCCTATTCTTCCTCCTCTAGTTGGTCGCTGGACCTTGGCAATGACCGACGATCGGCCAGAGACGAGAGTCAACGAGGTGGACCTCGCCGACCTTGTAGTGGAGCTTCGCCCCTCGACCTCACCCAGACACGCGAGGTTGGCTTCGCTCGGTCATGGCGCCAAAGCTCGGCGATCGACTAGAGGAGGAAGAAGATGGAAGGAAAAAAGAAAATGACATTGTTTCAAAAATTGTTCTCGAGAAGAAAAAGTGAATTTTTATTTATTTCTTGTTTCCGTTTGTTTCCATTCCAAATCTATTCTCTTTTCACTTTTCCATTCCCATAAATTAAAAAATTAGCTAACATTACTAAGCAAATTTATGTCCTTTTTTCTGTTCCGAGGAACGAAAGAACATATATTACCAAACATGCCTTAAAAGGCTTCATCCTAGGCTTGGTCCGAACTTTAGGATTCTTAGGATGTAAAGCAAGAAGAGGGCATTATCGGGTGTAGTGCAAGAAAAAGACATTGTGCCAATTGGGAGTGCGATGTGTGCGGGTACCAGGACGTTAAAATAAAGAACACTTCGTGACAGTCTGTCATCCTTGTAAATCAAATGGACAGGCGTAGGAAATCCTTATGGGAAGAAATCCCTTGATTTTGGTAAAGGGTTATCTCTTAACCGAAGGCATCGACCTATTTAAGCTTTTGCTTATCGTAGACATCAAGCCTACAGTAGATCAAGCCGTGTATTTCTTGAGGGTTCCTGCTCTAAGGTCATTGAGCCAAAAAACTCTCTAAAATATCCTACGAAGATGGAGATGACTAGCGACCCAACCAATAGTCTCAAATCGACCTACGTAAAGCATACTTGCAATAATTTTTCAGTCATGTGTCATTACAAGTGAATATGAAATAGGGAAAAACACAAAATGGTTTTTGAATTTTGGCCTGATATGCAATGTCATCTCTGAACTTTTAATTTGTTTAATGTGAACCATGAACTTTGATCCAACATTCCATGTCGTTTCTAAAATTTTAAACATTTTCATAAAGTTTAGGAACTATATTGAATATTTACCAGTAGTTCATGGACCATATTGAATAAATTAAAAGTCTAAAATCAACATTGCATATTGGTTCAAAATTCATAAACTACATCGCCCAAACTAAAAGTTCAAGGATGACATTACATATTGACTATTTGTGCTATCATCCCTATGAAATATAAGTCATACATGGTACAAAATTAAATATGAGCAAGAAGGGTCCACACGTAGCCCAATGGTGCAAATTTTATACAAAAATCAAGCAACACATAGGTCCACCACTTCACATATCCACGTATATGCACAAATGAGGTTCGCATCAACCTCCATATTGTATAGCATAGATGCACGCACGCACTATTAAAACGAGTGGCTCATATCTGCGATACATTCTAAAAAAAACGAGAATAAAAAATGACATCTAAAGAGGTCTCGAACCTATCGGTACTTCTCCACTTCAAGCCAAATATCTATGTAATTTGGCGATGAAGATGTGAGCTTTTTAATTAAAGAATTCAGTATTTCTACTGAAAGCATAGACAAGATCGGGGGGCTACCACAAAACTTCAAAAAAAAAAAAAATTGGGGGACCTAATGAAAATAGAGTGATGATTCTTCAAAATGTCTTAAACCTGTTGTTCGACGGCCAATTTGATCATATATTAATTAGTCCAAATTTGACTATTTAGCAATAGAGTCATTCCAGCTTTTAGGCAAGACTTTTACTTTAGGCGGTTCATATTTTCGGTGAACAAAGGGAGAACTTGTCAATGATTGTGTTGGCATTAACGACCAGATTGGAGAAGATATTGTGAGATAATAAGTAGGACCAAATGTTTAGTTGTCAATGATTGTGTAGGCATTAATCCCCTGTTGATGCATGTTGTCGGTCTACTTAAAATTCATTTGGCAAAGTCGATATTGAGGCAGTGATGATGGCTAAGATTTAGTATTTGGAGACTTGTGTTTAACATCTTGCGTGGAAATCATTTTAATTTGGGGGCATTTTGGTATTATTGACATAACTCAAATTTGAATGAGTAATTTATGAAATATGTTCTTAAAAATAATCACTTATATCGTTTAAATAATTAGTGAATATAACATATTTTCATTGTTGACAACAATCTATGTTTAAACATTTTGTGTTCAATAAAAATATTTTTCGCTCATTTATTTATGTAAGTGATAGTTTTTGAATAAATATTTTCCACAATATTCATTTTTTGTAAAAAAAAAACCTTAAGGTGTGTTTGTTTAATTGAATAGAATCCCTGCAAATAGATTTTCTAGAATTTCAATGTTTTGAACATGAAAATGGTAAGTCAATTAAAAAGTATATTCAGTTAAAGAAAATAGTTGTACTTAAAATTAGGAAAACGATTTTCCCTCTCCTCTCTCTCTCTCTCTTATCCTGACTAGCATCCATGCATCCATAATTCAATCTTTCTGTTTTGATTTATCATCAACAAATTATGTCCTCATTTATTAAAAAAATAATACTTGCGATTTATGATATTTCCTCTTAAAAAACCTTATCTCATGGCTTCGAGGTGAAGAGCACACAGAGTATTTGTTAAAATGTCAATGTAGAGCCACTTCACTTCTTTCCAACATAGACCTCAAAATCAAAGGAAAAGAACGAAGAAATTGAATAATTTCATGTATGTTTATGTTCATAATCACTAGACTTTGCAACTTCTTTTTGCCCATATTTACTTTTCAAAGGTATTTTGTTTGAAATTCGTAGATCTTTTATCATTCACCCAGTGTTCTCTATGCCGACAATTATGAATTCATAGCTTTGTATTTCACTTTTATAATCTGTAATCTCCTTTACATACTTCAAAAACATTACACAATTTATCCTTAACGAAATTATTTTCAGTAAATCCAAACCCGGAAACCTACTTCCCTCTCAATTTCACGCTCACAACCAAACAAGCGAAAATCAATCACTCTACTTGAAAATGAATTTCAGATAAAACCATTTCCTCCAGCATAATTTTTTTCATGAAACAAACACACCCTTACTTGGAAAAAAAACAAATATATGAACTCCGTTTCTGTCTTGGAAAATTTGATATTTATAGATAATGGCTTTGAAGAAGGCATTTTTTAATTCTGATGTTTGGCTGAAATCTAAAAATAAGCCAATAAACTATTTGTTGTCGTTTGGAAATGAAAACTTCCTTCTATTTTCTCATAAAGAACTTTCTTTCTTTTCTCTTTTTGCTAAAATTTCCTAGAAAGAACTTATGATCCTAAATATGCCCGCACCATTCGTGGAATAGAAAGGCTATGTATGCTATATCATTGGACCCGTTGCAGTCCAACAAAGTTCTTTGAATTTCGGGCCGCGATAGGCCCAATGGGCCGAACATTTTCGAACAGGCACACTCTCGCTCGCAAGAGAACACCTGAAAACCCGGGTTCCCCAGATCAACCCGATCCACCACGGTCCAAATCCAAATTAGTCCAGTTCCATCAAATGGATGATGCCCGGGAAATTCCAGCATGAATCGAACGATACCAGTCAACTCAAGTAGTAAAATCTCGGTTGCCTCCGGAAACAGAGACGTGGTCCGGCTTCGCTGCTGCCACGTCGGATCCACGTAAGCTCTGTTCGCCTATCGTTGTGGATGCAAATGCAGAGGAGCACCGGTACATGCTAGGAGTTCATGATGACATAAAAAAAAATGTTCAGAATGTCGCGTCGCATTAGGCACAGTTTTGAACATTTGACCAAATTAATAATGTCTAAGCTCGGTATCTTAAATATGGTCCATCCTACTTTGGAAGCCAGCGCTGATGAGAAAATACATGAACATGAAATGACCCGACATCATTTAGTGACCCTAATAAGTTCCGAAGATGCTCGGCTCCTCACGCCCCCAGCGTTGACTAAAGCGAAGAGATCGTGGCGACCTCAGGCTTCCGACCTATTCAATACCGGTACGAGAGCTCGATCGACTTCAACTTCGATAATTAAGGACAAATGAACTCATCTCATCGGAACTACATCTGCAAGCATTCATGATCCATGCTCGGAACTCTCTCTTTCTCTGCCACTCTAAGGGCTCGTAGAAGAGTGTTTTGATTAGGACAGTGCTCTCCCCAAAACGTGGGATCTGTCCCTTGTCTGCACCCCAGGAACTCGATTTCTTTTAAGCTTAATGCCCTATTTCAGGTCGGCCCACAGGGGCTTTAAGTGCGTGGGCCTTCGCTTTGGACCGAACCAGAAACATCCCACTAAGTTGCCTCATGATTGTACTGCTTTCCCCCTTTCGTTTCGGTCCTTGTCCTTTTCTTCCCCCGATTCCTGGGCTCGTGGTGCTTTGTTTATCTTCCTCTTATCGCCTTTCGCCACTCTCCAATCGATCCTTTGTATCGACATGGGGCGGTGCTATACTTTCCTCCTCACAATGCCGGAATACGCAGAGCTTCGACCGGAGGCGCGAGAGGCGAAGCGCTGAACGAATTCCGGCTTTGCAAATCCGGGTCGAGCCGATTTGGAGAGTCATGTGCTCTATGCACGCAACAGCAATGCCGATGCTGAGTTAAATTATGTACATGAAAGGATCTGCGTGGAGTCATATCAGCAAATGCCCCAGGTAATAATTTCCATAGCTGTCGCGGCATGCGGAAAAGGGGGGTGGCGCATCACCAGCATGACCTCACTAATGGAGTGAAAACCCTTTACTCCTTTCTGTTCCTGGCTTTTAAAGGCTCAGCACGTTCTCGCTGCTCCTCCTTTTATGACCCCTCTCTCTCTCTCTCTCTCTCTCTAAGTATCTTGGGACAGTCATGCAGCTCATTAGTTCACTTGACCACCCTGGATTTACGATGAGCAGTTCTGGATTTCATATAGATTTGACTTAAAACTTATCAATTGAAACAAATTCTTTATTTTTTGCATCTAAAAACCTACTTTGCATACCCCGACACTCATATATCGCTTGGAATTTGGAATCAAATAAGTTTCGGTTTCAAATTTCAAGGTAGATCCCAAAACCATGCTCATCCTTACCGTGGATTGGAATGGAAGAGCATATTGCAGGACGAGACTATCACAGCACAATCTTCTCCTCTCGAGATTGCGATCGATCTAGCGTCGAGAGCTGAGGTTCAAACTCGAGCCAAGTCGACCCGGGACTTCCCATTTCCGAGCCAAGGATCTCTTGCCTTCAAAATGAAAAACGAACTCAAAATTCCTTTTCCACTGTGCCTGTACTTCCCTTCCCTCCACGGCCCGAGTGCTCGATTCGCCTTTAAAAAAGGGCGGCATGATGATGCTCTTTACGGGATTTTCCTCCTCCGCCTTTACTCAACCTAACCCCTCTTCCTCCCTCCCTTTTCTTTAGAGTAATCTTTGACCCAATCACTGGGAAGTAACGACACGGCGAGTTGCACATTTTCGGGAGGCGTTAAAAAGCGGCATCTCCCCGGTCAAACGACAGTGCAAAAGCGGCACCAATGGAAAGGGACGCGAGACATTGCTACAAGAAAGTCAAAAGGAGGACGGCAAACAGGAACAGCGACAGAGGATTAAGTGGAAAAGATGAAGGGGAGTTTTACGTGGATTGAGACAGCATTTCCCTCCCTCCTGTCAATCATGATGGGGGCAAGGCTTAGGCTTTTTATCAATCCATATCGGTCGATACGACATGAACTTATCTGTGGATAGAATTGAGGGACAGAAAATTATATAATAAAATCATGTGACCGTCTTTAATTATCTGTTAGAATAATAATTTATTTTGAGCCTGTAATTTAAATTTATTATGGGATCCATTTCTCACAATAGTTAGAACAATGTTATGCTAGCAAAATCTAAATTAAATATTCTAGCGTGATTAATATTAGGATTAGCAATTTGGGATGGAAGGACAAGTGCAGCAGCATCTTTTTGACTTCTTTAACTCTTTAAATTCCATAATTGAAGGGCGGGGGGAAAATACGAATTCCAAATTGCAAATGATTTAGTTTGCCCAATGCCGCAAAAGTGGACTTCTCTCGACTCTTCAGTCTTCGCGCCTGTGTATTCTCGAAATTTTTGTGTTTAGGAGGCCAAATTTTGGTTTAAAAAAAAAAAGGCATATATTTTTTGTTTGGGCTCTCCATTTACTCGAGAGGGAGACTATCCACTATGTAGAAGACCGACACGGACACGCGACACGACACGACACGATACGCCGACACGTCATTTCTTAAAAATAGAGAATTTCGACACGTTCCGACACGTTATATATTAAATATATTTTTATATATAAATACATAAATAATAATAATAATAATAATAATAATAATAATAATAATAATAATAATAATAATAATAATAGCCTAGAATTAATTTACACGAAAAATATTAAATAATATCATTCATTATTTTAATTTGTTACAATAATACATAAAACTTAGAGGAAAAAAACATTGTTTAAAGAAAAATGCTGAAATGATATTTTTAAATTTATTTATTTATCATATATAGCATTTTTTATTATTACTTCTTTCATAGTAAAAGAATTTTTAAAAAACTGAAAAAAAATTCTAAAAAAAAGCAATTGACCCTGTGTGTGTATTTGTATAGCAATTTTATTACTTCTTTTGTGTATATTTATATTTTGACCCCACAAGTATTAGAAATTTTTAAAATTGACCCGTGCGTGTTGGAGTTGCGTGTTGGAATTCTGGATTCGCGTGTCGGAGAGAGTTGATCACGTGTCGGATTTTTCGACACTCGTTGACCGCGTGTCGGAGCGTGTGGGGACGTGTCGGAGTGTCGGACACGACACGAAAGTTTCCGCAAAGTGTCCGTGCTACATAGACTATCCATGCCTTTTTTTTTCTCCATTAGCTAGATGATTGGGAAAGGCATCCAATATTGATAATCATACCTTCTTTTTTTTTTTCCATTAGTGAAAGGATTGGGAAGGGCGACCAATGCCGACGACCATTTCTGGACGCTATAATAAAGATAATTTTTTTTTTTACTTTTCATTTACTCAAGAGGGAGACCAACAATGCCTTTTTTTTTTTTTTTTTTTTTTTTTTCCAGTAGTGAAAGGATTGGGAAGAGCGACCAATGCTGGCGACCATTTCTGAACGCTGCAATAAAGTTAATTTTTTTTTGGCTTTTCATTTACTTGAGAGGAAGATTGACCATGCCTTTCTTTTTTCTATTAGTGAAAGGATTGGGAAGGGCAACCAATGCTGGTGATGATTTTTGGACTTATACCACACCACTAGTGACCCCAAAGCTTGAGTTGACAGGTCCGTCACCACAGCCATAAAGTCTCTATATAAGAGGTATGTCGCCCTTAGGTAACTTAGTACGAGTTGTTCAAATGTAACTCAAGATTTGAAGCTAAACTCGCAACCTTGCGAAAGATGGAAGCTCTTTGATTATCAGGCCTGAAATGATTTATCACCAAGTAAATCGGACGTCGCCCATTCTTTGCATAGATGATAGTGTCACGGACCAAATTCTCCACGCAAAATGGATAATACAACTGGCTAGTGAGAGTGTAATCGAGGCATTTATTCTAAGGATTTGGAGATGTGATCATTTCACAGGATTTCTAAAGGCGAGGTAAGATTTCCGTGCGCAAATTAATATGGAACCGATACAGCTTTCCTAATGAGGCCATAGTTATTGTACCAAAGCGTTACGTGTATCTCTCGCTCGAAAGGGTCGGATGCTTGATCTAAGTTGGAAGTGGCACGATCCGGTGGTTTCGGCTCATCAGGCGTTGCACGAGTTATTTCACGGTCAAGAATATCGACTTTATTCGTAGAAAAAAAATCATTTTTTATAGAAATTTATAGGGAAAAAAAAAAGAATCGATTGCATTTAAATTTCGAGCGATAAAAAGGAAAATGAGAAGGGACGGCAGCATCATGATGTTTAAAGACAAGTTAATGTAAACCGTGTAAAAGAGAGAGAGAGAGAGGTCTCCATGAAACGATAGAAATTTACTTCCCCATTCGGGGACACCACCACCACCGCGGCGGCCACAAATCTCGCCCTTTCGCGCCCTTTATTAGGCTTCCCTAAAATGGGTCATTTAATGAGTAGCCCGCCAGTTAATCAAAAAGGATTAAGCCCCCACCGCCCATTAACAATCATCATGCCTTATTAACGCCAAAATGTCCCTCGATGATTTCAGCCCGCATCTCCCCCCCTCGCAAGGACGAAATTTTTTTAAAAAATAATAATGATTGAGCGACAATATTTAATTTATCATTAATAAATAATTACAAGATCTATTCCTTCAAAAATTTGTGATTCTAACAAATTATTGCTCCACTGACCACTCTTTGAACATGAAAAAGGTGGGAGTCAAGTGGGGTGGAGACGATTTAATTTTAAGTATGAGTTTTGACTCCCACACTCGAAAAAAAGATAAAAATCCGAGAGTGAGTCGGAGTAAGAGTAAGAGTAAGAAAGTAAGATCGACAAAAACAAAAAATATTTTTAAAAATAAATAAAAAAGAAAAAGATTTAAAACTGAAAAGGGAACTCGACCCGACCCGCCCCCACCACCGGGAAAAGCCTTTTCCGGGTTTTGAAAAGGGAGGAAAGAAACAAAACAGAACAAAACCCCCACCACAGTAGTACTCAACACAACTCTCCCCCTCCTCTCCTTTTCTCTCTCTCCCTCCCTCCCTCCCTCTGTCTCTCTTCAGCAGCATTGCCCTCCTCTCTCTCTCTTCACCTCCAGAAATGGCGACGGCGACGGCGGCGGCGGCGACGACGACGAAGGCCTCTCGCTCCGCCGCGCCCCCTAGCCGTTCCCTCCCTCCCTCCTCCTCCTCCTCCTCCCGCCTTTCTCGCCTTTCTCGCCGGCGTCTCGCGATGGCTGCTTCTCCGCTCCCTCTCCGCATCCGCCTCCTCCTCCTCCTCCTCGCCGCGGCGGCGCTCTCCGTGCCGCCCCCGGCCCGCGCCGCCCGGAGCGCCGAGGCCGTCGCCGAAATCCAGTCCCTCACCTCCTTCAAGCTCGACCTCCACGACCCGCTCGGCGCGCTCGACGGCTGGGATCCGTCCACCCCGTCGGCCCCCTGCGACTGGCGCGGCGTCGCCTGCGCCGCCGGCCGGGTCACCGAGCTCCGGCTCCCTCGGCTCCAGCTCACCGGCCGGCTCACCGACCGCATTTCTGGCCTCGCCATGCTGAGCAAGCTCAGCCTCAGGTCCAACGCCTTCAACGGGAGCATCCCCACCTCCCTCGCCAAATGCAGCCGCCTGACCGCCGTATTCCTGCAGTACAACTCGTTCTCCGGCGACCTCCCGCCGGAGATGGCGAACCTCACGGATCTCCACGTCCTGAACCTGGCGCAGAACCGCCTCTCCGGCGAGATAGCCGGCGGCCTCCCCGTCAACCTCCGGTACCTCGATCTCTCGTCCAACTCCTTCTCCGGCGACATTCCTCGGGGCCTATCCAACTTGTCTCAGTTGAAGCTCATCAATCTCTCGTACAACAACTTCACCGGCGAGATTCCCGCACCGTTCGGCGAGCTCCAGGAGTTGGAGTATCTCTGGCTCGATTACAATCTCCTGGACGGAACTTTACCCTCGGCGATCGCTAATTGCTCTTCGCTCGTGCATTTGAGCGCCGAGGGGAATGCGCTCAGCGGAGTGATACCTTCGGCCATTGGCGCCCTCCAGAATCTCCAGGTGGTCGCGCTCTCACGGAATAATCTCTCGGGCTCCGTGCCGGCTTCACTGTTCTGCAACGTGTCAGGTAACTCGCCGTCTCTTAGAATCGTTCAACTCGGCTTTAATGGGCTCACGGACATCATTGGTCCCAAGACCATGGCGTGTTTCGGCGTCTTGCAAGTTTTGGATCTCCAGGAGAATTCAATAAGGGGCACGTTTCCTTCGTGGTTAACCAGTGTGTCCACTTTGACTGCGTTAGATTTTTCGAGGAACTCGCTTTCTGGTCCACTTCCTGGTGAGATTGGAAATTTGTATAGATTGGATGACCTGAGGTTGGGGAATAACTCTTTTAGTGGAGCCATTCCCGTCGAGATCCGAAACTGTAGTTCTTTGCAGGTGCTCAATCTCGAAGGGAATAGACTTGCTGGGGAGGTTCCTGGATTTTTAGGCGAATTCAGGGGTTTGAAAGTTTTGTCTCTTGGAGGTAATCTGTTCTCGGGGTTAGTTCCCGCTAGCATCAGTAATCTCACGGGGCTTGAAACTTTGAATTTAAGGGGCAACAGCTTCACCGGTACTTTGCCGGAGCAGATGATGGGGATGAGCAACTTGACTACGTTGGACCTGAGTGGAAATAGATTCTCAGGTCAGGTGCCTGCAAATATTGGGAACTTGAGCAGATTAGTGGTCTTGAACATGAGCGACAACGATCTTTCTGGGTCGATTCCAGTTGGTTTGGGCAATCTTTTTAAGCTGACGACCCTCGATTTGAGCAAGCAGAATTTGTCTGGCGAGTTGCCACTTGAGCTTGCTGGTTTGCCGAGTTTGCAGGTCGTTGCTCTGCAGGAGAACAACTTATCTGGTGATGTTCCTGAAGGGTTTAGTAGTTTGGTGGGTTTGCGTTACTTGAACCTCAGTTCCAATTTCTTCTCTGGTCAGCTTCCTTTGACGTTTGGGTTCCTTCGGTCACTGGTGGTTCTCTCATTGTCGGGGAACCGAATTTCTGGTTTGATCCCACCGGAGCTAGGAAATTCCTCGGACCTCGAAGTTCTTGAGCTCAGAGCAAATTCTTTTTCTGGTCATATTCCCTCTGATCTCTCGCAGTTGTCACATCTGAAGATACTTGATTTAGGGAGAAACAACTTGTCTGGTGAAATCCCGAAAGAGCTCTCAAAGTGCTCATCGTTGACTTCTTTGTCCCTGGACTCAAACCATCTTTCCGGCAGCATCCCTGACTCGTTGACAGAGCTATCGGACCTGCAAAAGTTGGATCTCTCCAACAACAACTTAGATGGGAAAATCCCTGCCAATTTTACGCAGATTTCTGGCTTGTCAAGTTTCAACATATCGGGGAATAATCTTGAAGGCGAGATTCCTACAATGCTTGGTTCTCGATTCAACAATTCTTTGGCATTTGCCAATAATCAGAACTTGTGTGGTAAGCCGCTGCAAAAGAAGTGCCAGGACTCAACTGCAAGGAATAGGAGGAAGAGGTTGATCTTGTTAATTGCTGTGGTCGCATCTGGAGCTTGCCTTCTAACCTTATTTTGCTGCTTCTACATCTACAGCCTCTTGAGATGGCGCAAGAGGCTGAAAGAAAAGGCAGCCGGTGAGAAGAAAACCAGTCCAGGCAGGGCAAGTTCTAGATCAAGCGGAGGGCGTGGCAGCACTGATAATGGAGCTCTGAAGCTCGTCATGTTCAACAACAAAATCACCCTTGCAGAAACAATTGAATCTACTAGGCAGTTTGACGAAGAGAATGTATTAGCCAGGACACGGTATGGATTGGTTTTCAAGGCCTGCTTTAATGATGGGATGGTGCTGTCAATCCGAAGACTACCCGATGGATCGCTTGATGAGAACATGTTCAGGAAAGAATCCGAAGCACTCGGCAGAGTGAAGCACAGAAATTTGACGGTTCTTCGCGGCTACTATGCAGGGTCACCCGACTTGAGGCTTCTGGTCTACGACTACATGCCCAATGGAAACCTGGCCACGCTCCTCCAAGAAGCATCCCACCAAGATGGCCACGTCCTCAATTGGCCAATGCGCCATCTGATCGCCCTGGGAATTGCCCGTGGATTAGCGTTTCTCCACTCTTGCCCGATGGTTCACGGGGATGTGAAGCCCCAGAGTGTGCTCTTCGATGCCGATTTCGAAGCCCATCTCTCAGATTTCGGCCTTGAACGGCTAACTGTCGCAGCTCCTGCTGAAACCTCCACTTCTACTGCAGTCGGCACGCTGGGTTATGTATCGCCGGAAGCCATACTTACTGGGGAAATTACCAAGGAATCTGACGTCTACAGCTTTGGCATTGTGCTGCTCGAGCTGCTGACGGGGAAGAGGCCAGTGATGTTCACACAAGACGAGGACATCGTGAAGTGGGTCAAGAAACAGCTCCAGAAGGGCCAGATCACGGAGCTGCTCGAGCCAGGGCTGCTCGAGCTCGACCCGGAATCGTCCGAGTGGGAGGAGTTCCTGCTAGGAGTGAAGGTCGGGCTGCTCTGCACGACCCCCGACCCGCTCGGCCGGCCCACCATGTCCGATGTGGTTTTCATGCTCGAAGGCTGCCGAGTCGGACCCGACATCCCGTCGTCGGCCGACCCGACATCCCAGCACTCGCCGGCATGACCCGAAATCATCCATTAACATCCTCCCACTTTTTTCCATCTCATTTTTTTTAGAATGTAACAGTGACGGTAGCCCATTTCTTTCCTTCTTTTTTTCTTTCTTCGAAAATTATCAGCCGGAGTGTTTCTGTAGCCTTTTATTATTTGACTCTTTTGCCATCTCGCGCTCGTTCACTCCATTGGACGTTTCTGGTGCTGGCCTTGGAGTTTGAAGCGGCGGGTCCCATCAGGAGGAAGAGAAAAAAAAAAGTCAGCACGTGCCGGTCAACCATTCGGGCTGGCCGGGAGGTGGTGGCCCCCACGTGGCAGCGGCAGGCTCCCGCCAAACCCTGAGCGGGAGGGCTGCAGTCACGTGGCTCGAGCTCCGAGCTTCAGAGGAAAATGTAGCCGTTACTGCAGTGGGCCCCCGGCGTGGATTAAAAGAACTGTCCCTTTCCCCAGAAAGAGAGCCGCTGGCACAGCTCGATGGAGCCTCCCCCCCTTCTCCGGCCGCCACGTGGGCGCGTCCGTTCGCCCCTAATGTGTTTTTTTCTGCCCAGGGGCAATGATGGGCCCAGGACTTTTGGGCCCCCGCCGGGCCCAGCGATGGTGTGAAGTCAGAGCAGAGAGGGCAGATGGCTGCCGCGCCCCCACCATTTCAATGCATTTTGAACTTTTTGTGGGGGCCATCATCTCTTTCTTTCTGATTTTATTTGGGTTGTTTGGTTGATAATTTCTTTTTCTCTTTTCATTTTTATTCCCTGAAAATTTGCCCTCAAGTTGTTAGCAAATCAGCGGTAGACGTCATTGATCCACAAGCTTCTCTCGCATCGCATGCATGATTTACAAAATATATTATATGGATATCGCAACAACCAAGATATTCCGGCCGCGCTGTGATTTGTTATTTTGTAACGAGGGGAATCGGGGGGAGATCCGGAGGGGCAGGACGAGGCGACGTCGTATCCGACGAAGTGACCGTTGAGCCGTCTGTCCACCTACCCGTTTTTAATCGTCCCCTAATTTATTGCCGCGCTTGCCGAATAAGATAATTTGGTGGCTGGGATTTTCGAGGCACTTTGATTGGGGCTGTTTCCCCTTCCCGTTTGATTTTGCCTTAGGACCTCGACCCAGAGAAACCTGTCGACTCTTTACCGTCGCGCGGCACGTCGTTTAAGCAACAAGTTCATATAAATATAGCAGTTTTCAGCGCGTTCGATGTCGTTATTTTTAAGAGCCTGCTGTCGATGTCGTCAGGAAATTGAAGACTTTCCTCGTGAAAGTACTAAATGGATTTCGAACGGCCAATCGATGGATCCGCATGTTTGAGTTTCTTGTGGACTCCTGCTATTGGTGCTGCTTCAGATGCTCCGCAATCAAAGAGGAAAAAAAGATGCGATTTTCGAACAGCCTCAAATCAGCAAGAAGCCAAATGACTCCAATAGTACAAATGATTTTAATTTTGACTCAATGTGATTTTTGAACTTTTATTTATTTAATGTAATCTCTCAATTTTAGTTCAATATACAATAGAGTCTCTGAACTTTTTATATATATTTAATTCAGTTCTTGAACTATATAAAAATGTTCAATATAGTATCCAAATTAATGAAATGATAATGTTGAGCATTTTCAAAGTTTTTACTAATTAAATTGAATATGTACCAAAAGTTCATGGATCACAATATACGTTAAGTTAAAGTTTAAGAATCACACTTCCCATTATGTCAAAAATTTAAGGACTATTTTTGTTTTTTTCTTTATAAGAAAAGAAGCCAAGTCCAAGATGCGATTTCCCTCAAAGCTACACGTGGGCTTAATCCCACTGAAAGTGACAGCTGTTTTCGATTCTGTACGTTGGAGTCTAGTGTTCTTTTCACTTGGCCAAAAACATCAAACGCAATCCATTTATTGCTTTAATTCGTTCCGTTCTCACTAAAATAGCCAAATGCGCCAAGCCAAAAACATCTCTTTCTACCACGTCTTCCCCCCGTCCCCTCCTTCCCTCTTCCTTTTTCGCGGTAGTCCTTCATAACGTGCCATGCCTTCACATCAACCAATGATGAAAAATTGCAAATCCATTGCACGAAGCCTGAAAACTTCCCCCATCTTTCGATTCCACACGAAAGTGTATAAATCACGTGTCTTCTTTTTCCCTACTTTATGATCATAGTTCCCGCCAATTGCCATGATCACGATGCATCATTACACGGCATCGCCTCAACAATGTCAAGATGATGCGGTACGGTGAAACTTATCGAGATGACTTCTGAGTCATCGAAAATATTGAATTCCCACATGAAAACGTGATCTGATAGTTAAATGTTTTAGCACTAGTTTAATGAAAACGTAATTTAATGGGCACGATATAAGGAGCCAGAAGGAATTTGAACGCAGGTCCGGTTCGTGCGACATCCTTTCAAGAGCACCGACATCGAATGGGCGATTTCGATTGTTTTGCTTCCAAGGTTCTTGAGTTGTTTGACTGTAGTAAAAGAGATTGTATCATCATGAATTGGGGCCAATGCGACAAAACGTAAATGATGACCAAAGCGTGAATGGTGAAAAGTTAAAAATGGCGGTGGTTGGAATGGTGCTTCGTCTTTAACCCTCCTCTCGCTTGACTAAATCAAATCTTTTTTTACCAAAAGTTTCCATCATGAATGTATGTTTTTTTGGGGTAGTTGTTACTTGCAATTGCGGTGGCTCTAGCAACATAAATTTTTAGGACGAGTACTTACCTGCCACTCTACTGGTAAACTTCACCTCAACTTTGAAGTCATGCCTGCTAAATTTCAATTGAATAATCTAAAAGAAAGTCGTAATTTTTTTTTTCATTTAATATGAATATCTCAAATTTTTTGTCATCTCATCAATGTTCCCAACCTCGTACCCATGACCAAAAAGTACCCTCCATCCATATGGCCATTAAAAATCTCGACGTGACAGTTGTGCACAACAGTTAAAAATCTGATGTGGCTACGCTGTTGGTGGACATGGAAGCGTATATCCATCGCCAAGTTAGATCTACGTGCCGGCGTTGTCCGCGAATGCTGTCATGTTAGATTTGTAACGGTCATTATGAATGGAAGTCTAAAACGAGATGTGCTTTTGGATCACTAGTATGAGTTTTGGGATATTGGTGGAACGAAAGAAAGTTTTGGACATTGATTTCCCACGATGACGTTCAAGATTTTCGGTGGGACTATCCCAACTCTAATTGTGTCCGTCCAAGTGGAGCTCCAAAATGTTCTTTTCTAGAGTCCATTTCCTTATCTTGTCCTAAACTCACTACTAGCCAACCAATGGTCAAAGAGCAGGATCCACAAGATGCTCATGCATTTTCAAAGGGTTTCGATTACATTGGTTGTAGGTTCCACACTGTTCTTTTATTCCATAAATTGTCCTCGACTACCTAACTCCATGAAAAGAATCGCTCTCCATGACTATTCCTCTTTGAGATTGGGTCAGCCTGATAACCAAAGGGGTCCAACAAAATCATTACAAAGTGTTCTTGTCGTTTTCCATCGAGTAAGGAAAACATGGAAGAGACTCAATCAATTGACAAGCCAAGTTTAACCTTAATCTCCTGGAGTTTAATCGAATTGGTTAAGATTCGAGGCCAAATCATGCCTCTGGAAGTCCTGTCGTGGCCTCCATTCTGAGTGAAATCGGTCCCAAGGGTCAATCTCCTAGCTTGATACATAATCACCCAATCGCGTCGTGATGAAGAGACTTCCGTGCCCCGATGGATTAATCTAACGGGCTCAAGCATTCGACATCGCACACCCACAGAAAAAGCATTAATTAACCGAAAGCAGTCGGGTCCAATCATTAAGAAAAGACCCAATATTTTTGCCTGTGGAAAGGTTTGATGTCGACCATCGATTTTCCATTCAATGCAGTGCAATCTCCAGGGGTGTACAACCGGACTGGGTATATCCGATTCCCAAACCGTCCCATCCGGAAAATAGGGTCGGGAACCGGTTCCTGTTGAAAACGATTTGAGAACCGGTTCCCAAAATTCGGAACCGGTTTAAACCGGTTCGGGAATAGGTTCCGAGTGATTACCCACCCGAAAACTGATTCCTGGACTGGTTTTGGAATCAGTTATCGGACCGATTTTGTAAGTAGAGGTCAAAAACTATTTTTTTTTATCCCGATTTCTATTCTTACTCCCGTAATCATATGACGTTTTTCTTTTTGGCTCTCTCAAACATGCATAGCACTCCTCCTTTATCATTCCTCTTCCTCACTTGCTTCCCTCCCTAACCGGCTCCCTCTCGCACCGTCTGATGGACGGACGATGTTCGTCGCTGCCAAATTATTGTGTATCACATGGATTGGCTCGCCTAATTTCTCTTTTGTAAGAAGAATTATACTTACATAAATGAGTAGCTTCATGTAATAGTTGTGGGAATAAGACTGATATTAGACTCATGTTTGTTACTAATTATTTGCCTTATGATTTTATTTATTATAATTAGCCCCGTGGATTCTTAATTTTTTGTTTAGTCAAAAAGTTCATGTATTTATTTATTACAAGTGCTTAATGGTTTTTTTTTTTTTGGTGAAATACAAGTGCTTAATGTTTTAACACAAATTAGGACGATTACGTTATTTTCTCGCGTATTAATATAAAATTCGAAGTTATATAGGATATCGGAAGATTGTAAAACAGGTTCCAGTGAAAACATGGTTGACCTTGAAACCGGATTAGAAAAATAGAGTGGGTCGGGTATAGGATCCAATACAAACAGGGTTTAGTATAAGGTCCAGAAAAGAAACCGGTTATAATAAGTCGGGTACAGGGTCCAGGTCTAGACCCTACCCACCTTAGACCCGATCACCCCTAGCAATCTCCCACATCCTTTTAGTACAGATGATCTGCCCTTCGATCAGTTCAAAGAAAAATGGATTCATCTCGGCAAACAGACGAAAACATGCGTTGGTTCCTCGTAGCGACCGTGACAAGAGAAGCAAACCAAAATAGCCAACCGGCTAAACAAGAACTCTTCTTCCCCTCAAACTCAGAGAGTGAAACTGAGTCAAACGCGGAATGAGAATGTAAAAGGATCCAAAAATATAAGATGAACAGCTAAATTCAACACAAAAAGAAAATCCATTCACAGCTACATGAATTTCCCCTGGATTAGCAACAGATATGTATTACATAAACTTGCATATATTATATATTTCTTAATTTTTGGCATAATGGAATCGCTTGAAAGACAATCGAATGAAGACACAGGACCATTACCTAGCACCGGCATCTACCCACAGCATCCTTGCCATGCATGCGTGCACACGTGGACCACCCGCAAGCAGAGACTTGCACCGGACATTGATTTTGGACATTGATTTTTGTTCATAAAAATCAAATGGGTAATGGAATATTTTGTGTTAGGTTCATCAAGGAGATTATAACTATTTAATTTTGGAGTTTAAGTAATCACCAACGCTAATTACTGCAATTCCGGTCTCGGTTTTACCTCATACTGGTGTTCATTCATTGCGTTGGGCCCTCGACATTTCGTGCATCTATCCGTGTTGTGGCTGGGTCCCTTAGCTCTAGGACTGCGTCACGCTGCATTTGGCACCCGATCGAGGCCTACTCATTGAATGGTCCCATTCGAGTAAGGATACTCGATAAACTCTACGATCAACGATACGTCATAAGGCTCGTTGCCATGCCATCTGCAGCTTTTAACACCATAATCTGATGATAAAAACCATAAAAACCAGAAATGAAGGGACATAAACAAGTTTTGTGCAGTTGGGCCTGATCTTTGTTCGTGATTATTGTAGGAGAAAAGCCTGATTTTTGGTCAGTTGCACAAGGCCGCTTGATGAGAATATTCTTGGATAGAGCAAAATGGCTGGGCTTCACAGACATTTGCATGTTGGGCCCGTCTTGGGCCCAGAAGTATATAAGCAAGATGCTTAGCTATAAACCACATTCGAATTTCGATGTACTATTACTTATGCAACAAAAATCAGCCCAAAATAGTTTAGACTAACCAACCCAGCTAAACTTTAATTCTACAATCTTATCTTAACACACACCCACACACACACACATATGTATGTATGTATGTATGTATGTGTGTGTGTACATACAAGTGAGTTTTGGCCATAAATCATATAAAATAAATGAATTGAAATCTACTTTTATACAAAATAAGCCATTATACTTTATATAAATTTGGATATGGTGGTCTTTGTCAAATAAATGACCTTACCAATGTGATTAATTTATTTAAATTGATAATATATGTAGTTGGTCCTTTGTTAATTAGTGATCTCGAGGCTGATCAGTAGTCAAGTGCATCATGGCTAAAGGACCAGAAGAAGCTTTGCAAGTTTATCCATGAAAACACGAGATTTTCTTTTCAGTAAGTGAAAATGTTTAAAGTCAACTTCTGCTTCTTTTTTCCCTTTTTTTTCCTATGATATGATGAAATTCAAGATATATGATAAGCCAATCACTTTGAAATTAAGATAACTAAGTAAATTATACATTGTGGGTAGTCACTGTTTCGAAGTATCCAATTGAACATGTGATAAATGCTTAACTAGCTTTTTTCTGGAAAGATGGCAAGTTTTAAATCATTGGTGCGTTTCCTCTCGAAGGAATTTGTGTTGTTTAGATTCCAATCCCAGACTCTAAGTAAATGACATCACCAAAGCACTTTTTTTTTTGGTCGAAAGAGGAATAACATTCAAGTGGAAAGAACAGAACAACCCGCAGCAATAGCGTCCGAGTATACAAGATCTAACAAAAAAGGGGGAGGGGAAACGGCCCAGTTAGGAAGTAAAGTGCCACTACTATGGGCCTTAGCAGCCCAATCAGCTACAAAATTGGATTCACGCCTGCAATGTCTAACACAAAGGTCAGAGAAGCAAGGGAGCAGTGCGGCGGCTTCAGCAAATAGCACTCGAACCTCCCATGGCGTCGAGCTAGGATCACGCACAGCTTGAACCATCACAAGGCAGTCAAATTCAATCGGGAGTGGATCACGAGCTTTGCCGTGCTGCAGCAAATGGTGGAGAGTGAGATTAAGCGCTTGGATCTCTACCTACAAGGCCGAAGAAGCTGGCAAATCTTTGGTAAAACCATCAATCAGTTTTCTAGTGTGATCGCGGCATATGCACGCCATTGTACCATGAGTACTTGCTAGCTTATAAGCCCCATCTATATTTATCTTCAGGATGTCGGGATCTGGAGGCCGCCACAGGTGTTCAGGAGTGGGTTGATGTTGCCTTGTTCGCGTTGAGGTTCGAATGGAGTGCTGAGCAATTTGGACCTTGGCCAAGGCGACATCCACTACATGTGTGGGATCAGGGCGCTGTCGGCGAAATATGAAATTATTACGTGCCTTCTAGATCTGCCACAGGAGTGAGGCAATAGTGTCCAAGTCAAGTGAGATTTGCTTTTGTTCAACCCTTTCTGCAAGCCATGTATCCATTCATTGTACTACTCGAGGTGATAGTCGAATATGAATTTGAGGGTGTGACCAGATTCTTGATGTCCACGGACACAATAGAAAAAGATGTTCCAGTGTCTCTAGTGTTTGAGAAGGGCATAGATTACGTACCGACTCTGTGCTGATGCGTCTCTAAAATAGATTATCTTTGGTGGGCAGTGCGTTGTGATAGAGAGCCCAAAGAAAGGTACAAATTTTGGGTGCTAGGTTAAGTTTCCAGATACTTCGCCATAGGGATGCTGGGGTTTGATAGGAAGACGAGGCTCTGTTGTGGTTGTTGCTGAATGCTGCATTTCTAATAGCATGGTAACCACTTTTCACAGTATACTGACATTGTTTTGTATCTATCCAAAGTAGTTGATCATCTACATAGGTAGGTCTTATCGGAATGTTAAGGATTTCTTGTATAGTCTGAGCATTGAAATACCTATGTAGTAGGTTAGCATTCCAGGTGTTGTATTCCGAGTGTAGAAGGTCAGCCACCATCACAGGTTCGTTCCTAGCAACAAGTCCGCCTAGGATCCCTTTGGGTAGCCATCTATCTTCACGAATTCTTATATTTTTCCCATCGCCAACTAACCATTGAAGTTTTGGTAAGATTGAATCCCGCCCTAACAGTAAGCTTTGCCAACCCTAGGATGGTCGAGCACCTCTATCCGCATATCTGAAATCCTGTGAGTGAAAATAAAGACCTTTGAATAGTGTGCTCCACAGTGATAATGGTTGTTGGATTAAACGCCAAGCCTGTTTTCCAAGCAAAGCTTTGTTGAAATCAATGAGATCACGAAAGCCTAGGCCGCCCTTTTCCTTCCTACTTTTTAGCACTTCCCATTGTTTCCAGTGAATACCTGCCTTACAACAATCATTCTACCACCAGAATCGAGCAATCTTCTTTTCAATGGATTTGCAAAGTGACACTGGAATTTTAAAAATGGACATAGCATACTGTGGGATCGCCTGTACAACAATCTTAATCAGAATCTCCTTGCCACCTTTTGATATTAGATTTTCTTTCCATCATTCCAATTTTGCATTCACTCTCCCCATAATCTAGGCAAACATGTCTCATTTTGATCATCCCTAATTAGACGGGATACCTAGATATTTACCCATCTTGTCTAGCATAGGGATTCGAAATTCCCTCGCCAAGTTTTCCTATAGGCTAAGAGGGCAATCTCTACTAAAGAATATTCCGGATTTATTCCGATTAATAGCCTGTCCCATAGCTAAAAAGTATTGATTCAGTATATTTGCGAGATTTTGACATTCTTGGAGTTTACCATCTAAGAAAAATATGGCGTCATCTGCAAAAATAAATGAGAAAGAATAGGACACCATATGTTAAACTGGATGCCCTTAATGTTTCCCATGTCAATGGCTTGATGTATAAGAGTTGATAAGACATTCGCCAGTAGAATGAATAAGTAAGGAGAGAGAGGATCTTCCTATCTAGGCCACGAGTCGGATGGAAATAAGGTAATTGTTCTCCATTGAATTTAATACTAAGAGCGACTGTCGTAATACACTGTATCACCCACTGCACCCAAGTAGTATGAAACCCTAACTTGAGGAGATAGTCTTTAAGAAAATCTCATTCCACCCGGTCATACGCATTTTGCATGTCCATATTTAAGACCGTTTGAAACTTCCTTTTGCTTTTCCTAGTCTTTAGCTGATGAAGCACCTCTTGGACGATTAAGATGTTGTCTTGGATTTGACGGCCACTCACAAAGGCGCATTGTTCCATGGATATCAGATCAGGTAGCTAGGGTTTCAGACAATTGGCGAGCACCTTGGATATAATCTTGTAGGCATAATTGCATAGACTAATAGGGCGGTATTGGTCTAGACATTCGGGGTGTTGAACTTTTGGAATCAAAGAAATAATGGTCCTATTAAGATTGGTGGGCAACACTCCTGACTGAAAGAAATCTTGCACCGAAAGGAAGAGCTCATCCTGTAATATATCCCAGTGGGTCTGATAAAAAAGTCCATTCAAGCCATCTGGTCCCGGGGCCTTATTCGGCCCCAACTGGAAAGTTGTTCTATGGATCTCCTCTTGAGTGATCGTAGCTGTTAATAGAGTGTTCATTTTTGCTGTGACAACACACGGGCATTGATCTAAAATGGGCCCATAGTCACGATGTCCCACTGATCTGTAAAGGCTCGAAAATAAATCCATCGCCATCCCCTTCAAACATTCGTCGTCTCTCACCCATCTTTGATTGCGGTCCTGCAGCATACGTATTATATTCTGTTGTCGCCGTTGAATGGTAGTCGCATGGAAAAATTTAGTGTTTTTTGTTAGTGCTAGTAAGAACACCTAGAGGGGGTGAATAGGTGTTTAAACAAAACCTTGGCAAAAGCATGCGGAATAAAATAAGTTGTGAGCAAAGTCGAAGAACAGCATACTTTGAGCGAGATCAGACTTTAACACAATAAAGAGTTTAGAGAAGAGAATAAGAACACAATGTTTATAGTGGTTCGGCTTAATCCAAGCCTACGTCCACTCTCCCACGCTAATGACCTTCTTGGCTGGATTCCACTATGCAATCAACAAGAGATTACAACTTTGAGTGCAAACACTTAGTAGTAGATCACACTATCTCACTAAGTCACTCTTTTGGTATTTCTCTCAAGATCACAAACGTTTAAGCTCACGAGAGACAAGTGTATGATAGAAGATCGCTCGACTTTGGAATTATAAATTCTACGCTCCGTCTCTTACTTGCTCATCGGTCCTTCATCTCCTTAAATACTCCTCCACTTCCAAACTAGCCGTTGGACAAGTATCCCGAGGATCGTCTTCCAATATACCCATTGGACAGCCCGTATCAAAAAGATTTGGTAGCCGTTGAGTGACAAAGATAGAATCCCAAATTGATTCCGATCGCCCATACAAACGAAATCTTGGTTTCCATAAGTAAAGCTTCTTCGTATAGAAAGTTCTTGTCTTCAAGATCTAATTGTCAATCAATTAGATTGAATCAATCAAATCAATCTTGATGTAGAATCCAAACCAGATCACTAGCCGTTATATGATTGGGCTTGAGTTACGTTCTGTTGAGTCTGGATGTAAAGTCTGAGAACAATAGACTTTACAATCTGAGTTTGATTGCGATAGACTTTGCAATCTAGGTCCGAACAGATTTAGCTTTAAGGTCCGAACACAATCTGTTATGTTCTCGCTTCAGCATAGAGTCTATCTTCCGATTCAGCTTCAAAGCATAGAGTCTGTCTTCCGGTTCTTCATTCACGTTCGATCGGAATTTGTCGAGTTGAGACTTCGATGTAGAAACAGACTTTGACACTAAAGTCCGGCAGTCTTCGAGACTTTGATCTTCGAGACTTTAACACGAATTCTGGAAATCTTCATAATATACTTTGGACATGTGTTCCGTTCGGTTTTTCTGGCCGTCTTCGAGACTTTGACAATATCCTTTACATGTTCAATCATTTGCATAGTCTATTACTCAACCATCAAACATGTTAGTAGCCTTTGATTTATTTTGTCATCTTCAAAACATCATAAGGGATTTCCCTAACATTTTTATCTCCCCAGTTTAGCCAATTAATCCGAGAGCGCATCGCCCAATATTGTTCCTCTTGCTACCATAATTGTTGGATTTCCGCCTTCAGTTTAGTAGTTGTCTGTTTATCATACTGGTTATGAGGTCGATTGATGTGAGTCTAGAGTTTCTGTTGTAAAGCTGATATTTGAACATGGGCCTTGGAAAACTTCAAGCGACTCCATTGAGCTAGAGCCAAAGATATAGTCTTTAACTTATGTGGTAGGGCATAATCTGCTACCTATGCTAAAGTCCATGAATCGGCAATGACCTCATGGCACTCCTGGTCTTGTAACCAGAACGCTTCAAAAATAAAGGTCTTATGTCGCTGGCCGGGTAAAGCTTCGGTGGTTAACAATAAAGGGCTATTATCAGAGCCCAATGTAGGTAATGCAAAAACCTCAGCTTCAGGGAAAGTGAGACGCCAATCCATAGTACACAACACCTTATCCAGCCTTTCTTTCACAAAGTCATTACCCTCGCGATTATTCATCCACGTAAATGCACAACCCTTACTATCCATATCCATAAGAGAGCAGTCATGTAAGAGTTTGCAAAATGAATGCATTTGATGAGGTTCGGCTGACCGTTTACCCACTTTCTCCCAATGATAGATGATTTCGTTGAAGTCACCAGCACAAACCCATGGTAAGATATTGGAATAGGCAATTTATCGAAGTTCTATCCATAAGAGTTGGCGTAGGTGATACACCGATGGGGCATGGATATAGGTAAGACGCATAAGTATGCCAAAACTAGCATCCGTGCATATCATATCAAAAAGGTGCGAGGTAGATCGTTCCACTTGTAGAGAAATATGATCATGCCAAAACACTGCCATCCCTCTAGCCAAGCCGATAGGGTTCAACACATGAGACTTAGGAAATTTTAGAAGACGCTGAAGTCGTGTAAGCACTACCTCTTGATTCTTTGTCTCCATAAAAAAAACCAAGTCGAGCTTTTCTTTAGCCGCAAGGGCCTTAAGGGCTTGAACTGTCAGGGGAGAGCCCAAACCCTAACAGTTCCAGCTGAGTAGCTTCATTTGTCACTTGGTGGCTTTTTAGAGTAGCCACCACAGCCCACTTGCTTGCCTCTTTTATCGAAAAAATGGGTGTTTCCGTTAGTTGAGTGTCATCTAGGCCCTATGTTATGAGAGTTTGCAACTCATATGGGTTATATCGTTTCATTTTCTTTGCAACGCTTGTTTTTGTAGGGAGTCTTGTATTCTTCAACTTTTTGGTATTGGGGATTCCCATTGCCTGATCCTAAATGCCCCTCATCTTTGCAAGTACAGGGATCAGCTTACTTTTAGATGAAGTCCTTGGTAGCATGTCGTCGTAATGGTGTTGCTGGATTGGTTTGACAGTAGGATTGATGAGAGGAATTGCTGATCTCTTCAGACTTTCAGTGTCCATATCATTGCTAGAATGTAGCACATTTTGAATACCTTTCATCTTTGCAGGTCCAAGGATCAGTGCACTTGTAGATGAAGTCCTTGGTAGCATGCTATCATGCTGGTGTTGCTTAATAGGGGTGACAGTAGGGTTGATACGATGCATTACTTGTCTCTGCAGAATTCTGGTATCGATATCATTGCTAGGAGGTAGCGCATGGACTAGATGGGTCGAGGAGGGGGGAGTTCTTGGTATCACCTCTATAGATTTGTCCTGTGGCTCATAAAAAGTTAGCCAATACGGACTATGTTCCTTCACTTCCGCACGCAACCATTGGTCGTAAGCCATCTTTTCTCTGCCTGCCATTTTTGCTTTGTCAAAAGGAAAATCCTTGTAATACATAGCATAATGGCCAAGCTTGCCACAGGAGTAACAAAAATGTGAAAGCCGTTCATAGAGAAAATCAAGCCATATGGTCTTCCTATCTATTCAAATCAACTGCCCTGTTTTCAATGGCTCCGGTAAATTGATTTCTACCCTTGCTATGCCAGCTCTAAGGGTTGTACCCTCTTTTGTCTCAAGTTTGACCTCTAGCACTCTCCCAACATGTTTAATAGCTTTGCATATCATATGTTCAGAGCACCATTCCAGTGCCAGACCAAATATTTGTACCCAAAATGCACAAGTTGAAAAATCATAACAAAGTAGTGGGGTAGTTGGTATCCAAGGCTTAAAGATTACCAAGTGACTAGGACCACCTTCTAATACCCTATGTTTCTCTCCTTCGGTCTTGAATTTAGCAACATATAGACCGGCTTCACGTTGGGAGATCTCGACTTGGTTTGTTTGCCAAGCTCGCTTCAAGGTATTTTGAAAAGCTTGGAAGTTAATAGAGGGATTGGAGAGGATTTTGCCTACTAATATCAGCTTGCACTCTTCTAGTTTTTCCAGTGGCGGCATGTCATCCCAAACTTCAATTTCATGTTCGGACTAGAGTCGACCCAACCTGGTGTAGAGGGCAGCAAGTTGCGAATCACCCTCCTGGTCTCGGGAGTCCATGATCTCAAACACCAGGGCAAAACACAGAAAGCTCGGAGCAAGAGGAGAATTCTACATGCAGGTGAGCTAGGTACACCCTATGAGATAGTTGCGATTGGCGAAAGAGAAGGTTCAGCAGGGCAATTGACTTCATGCAGCAAAACCAATTCAGTAGAAAACTAGGGGATTGGGTTCGGATAATACGGGTGGGTGTTGTGGGCATGAATTGCGGAGGGGGAAGATGTGGAAGTAGTGCAATCGAGAATGTCAAAATCCATTACCACTTCATTAGAAATAGGGGAGCGAAAACCTGAAGATACAGGTGGATAAGTGGGCGATCGAAAGGGCGAAGGGAGGTAAAATGGTGGGAAACCACGGTGATGTTAGGGTTGGATGGGCGAAACTACCATCAAGGTAGAAGAACTCTAACCCCCACTATATAAGCTTAAGCAGTTGATTCTCACTGTTCACCAAAGCATTGACAAGCTAAAAACTTGAGCTTCATTTCCACTCTATAACATCTAGACCCATTGGGTTGGTTTTTTTTTTTTTTTTTTGGTCTGTCCTATTCTATTCCTATTCTACACTTTGTTGGATGAAATCCCTTAAAGTATTTTGAAGTTGACAAAACAAGTTTATCGGTCTAGTCGAAGACTTACGAATCTATTGACAAAGTCTCGAAGATCAAAGTCGAAGATCAAAGTCCGAAGACTTACGAGAATCTATTGACAAAGTCCGAAGATCAAAGTCGAAGATCAAAGTCCGAAGATTAAAGTCCGAAGCTAGCAAGACTCAAGACTTATATTTTAAAGTCTACTCACAAGGACAAGTTTCCGGGACGACGTTTATTCCGATCTTATACGATCTTTCTTCTAACGTCCGATGGATATCTTTCTACTTTGGATTTAGCACTAAACGATCTAAGTTTTATATGGAATATGTTTAGATTCTTTGACGACTTCGCAACTTATATTTGGAAGGATCTACTTATGGAAACCGAGATCCCGATTGTATGGGCGGCGGGATTGATGGGCTATCAACACTTACCTTAAAGAGCTCGAGATCTCTCTAATTGATTCTGTCCAACGGGTTGATTGGAAGAACTTCTTTGGAAGGTGCCAACGGTACTGAAGGCATGAAGAAGTATATAAGAGAGATGCTCTAATTGTTGAAGGGTGCGGATAGAAGAATTCCAAAGTCCGAAATCTCCTCTAATACTTTGCGATATCATTCTTTGAGCATTACATGTAATCAAAAAGAGATCATATTGTAGATCTTGAGGAAGTGTAGTAGAGTAATCTACACTTTGTGGACTCAAGAGCGTGAGATTGTAATCACTCTTATTGATTCTTAGTGAAATCCGGCTGAAGGGTCAGTCCGTGCGGGAGAGTGGACGTAGGCTTGATCTAAGCCGAACCACTATAAACTGAGTCTTGATTCTCTATCCTTTATCCTTTATATTGTTATTTGCTTTCATTTGCTGCAATCGTTGACTTTAAATTATTCACATCTTATTTGATTTGAATTGTTAAAATTGCGATAAACACCTATTCACCCCCTCTAGGTGCTAATACTAGTTCTAACAATTGGTATCGAGCTTGTGTACTTGTTTATAAGAAGTGTCTTTACTTCTAAGTAAAAGATCTATGGCTAGTATGCTGCCCTACGGGGTTGGTTGAAGGACAAAGCAATACCAGACCTCCATACTTTGATGGAAAAGATTACAGCATATGGAAAAATAAGATGAAGGCATTCCTAAGATCGAAAGATCCTTTGGAATGGGAAGTTGTTTATAAAGGAATTATTCCTGTTGCTGAATCAGACTCAGAGAGAGGAAAAGAACCTGCTGTTCCTATTCTTTTGACTCAAGAAGAAATTACCAAAAGACAGACTCTCGACGCCAAAGCTATTTACTCTTTATATTGTGCTTTATCCCCTACGAATATAATAGAATATCTTCTTGTGATACAGCAAAAGAAGTATGGGACAGCTTCACATTACCTATGAAAGAACCGATCGTGTGAAAGAAACAAGGATCAACATTCTCTTGGGACAATATGAAGTTTTTAAGATGAGATCGGGAGAATCAATTGCGACATGTTTAGTCGCTTTCTTTGAAATTGTGAATGGTCTTGAATATCGGGGACATCCAATCTCGGGACATATGAAGGTCAACAAACTTCTTCGTGGACTCTCAAAAGACGGAATCACATAAAAACCTCAATAAGAGAGACACTGAGAGGATTGCTCCACTTTCGTAGATGAATTAGTTGGAACTCTTCAATCCTATGAAGTAGAAAGAACGACGAAGAGGAAGATTCAAAAGGTAAGAAATCTATTGCCTTAAAGTCTAATGACTATTCGATGTTACTGCATTTCGAAGAAGATCTAGATGATGAAGAACCGGCATTGATGATAAAGAGATTCGAAAGCTGAACAAAAAAGGAAGGAAATTCAATTGGAAGAAACAAAATTCTCAAAGGTTTCAAAACAAGTCAACGAGAGGAAGATGATACGAATAAAGAAGTGACTTGCTTTGAATGCAAGAAAAGGGACACATCGGACCTAAGCGTCCTCTCGTTAAAGAAGAGAAAAGGGAAGTCCGAGAAAAACGGGAAGGCACTCAAGGCGAGACTTGGAGTGATACCGAATGTGAAGATAGTGACAATGATTATGCCAATATTTGTTTAATGGCACGATCGGACTCGGACTCGAGACCTTGATTCGGACTCGGACGGTGAACTCGAGGTAAGTAACTTGAAAATTCATGTTAAAGTTTCTAAATACATTGATGAACTTTGTCTTAGTCTGAAAACCTCTCTTAAGAGGATCTCCGAATTAAAAGGGAAAATTCTACTTTGAAACATAAGGATAAACTTATGAAAGAAAAGGTTGAAAAACTTGAAAAAGATGTTGTTATAGAAAAAGAAAACTCAGACAATATCTTAAATGAAAATAATCTTTTGAAAAAGATATGACTAACATATCAAAGAGATTTTCAAATGGTTCTGAAAAACTGGACAAGATTCTTTCGATACAAAGACCATATTTTGACAAGTTGGGTCTTGGTATGACTTCGAAACTATTCCACTAATTGATTTTCCAAAGGTAAAAGAAAGAATTAAACAAAGACCAGCTAGAACTGTTTACAAAAACCATTTTCAGAAAGTCTTTGTAAAATCTGTTGGTAGAAGTGCTCTAAGATGTTCCAAGTGTAAAAGTTCAGAACACTTCGAGAAAGAATGTCCTTTAGTTTGGAGACTGTTAAAAGGAGTTGGGCTAAGACTGTCTATTGTACTAACACTTCGGACCCAAGATGGTATGGGTACCAAAAAGAGCTTGAATTCTTGTTAATTGCAGGTTACTATCAAAAAGAAGATAAAATGGTATCTTGATAGTGGCTGCTCAAGACATATGACAGGGAGACTCAAACCGCTTCATAAAACTTATCCAGATAGACGGAGGAAAAGTTTCCTTTGGTGGTAACAATAGAGGGAAGATTACCTGGTCGAGGAACAAAGTGAAGATTGGGAGTTTGTCAATCAATAATGTTTCATTAGTTGAAGGATTAAATTACAACTTGCTTAGCATAAGTCGGTTGTGTGATTCTGGTTTCAAGATCAACTTTCGGGAAGAAACGTGCTCTGGAATCGGTAAAGACCTTACTCAATCTTTTCGGTCGAAGACATGGAAATATCTATCTTCCGGATGTGAATCAAGAAAGATCACAATGCTTAATATCAGTACAAGATGAAGCAAATCTATGGCACAAAAAACTAGGCCATATCAACATGAAGCAAATCAACAAGATCTCTACAAAGAAACTTGTTCGAGGATTGCCTACTTTGAATTATTCAAAATCGATCTATGTACACCATGTGTACTTGGGTAAAACAGTTAGAAATTCTTACAAATCTATAAATAAAGTATCCACTAATCATGTATTGCAGCTTTTGCATATGGATTTGTTTGGACCTACCGTAACGAAAAGCATTGGTGGTAAAAGGTTCGTCGGGTAATAGTGGATGATTATTCACGATTTACTTGGGTCTACTTTCTTTCAAGTAAGTCGAGACTTTCTCTTTTTTTCAAAATTTGCTAAAAGGTGCAGAATGAGAAAGGTCATACTATTACAAGCATTCGTACAGACCATGGAGGTGAGTTTGAAAATCAAGAATTTGCTAACTTGTGTGATGAATTTGGTTTTCAACATAAATTCTCCTCTCCATATACACCAGAACAGAATGGAGTTGTGGAAAGGAAGAATAGATCTTTACAAGAAATGGCAAGAACTCTTTTAATTGGAAATCAAGTTTCTTCAAGGTTTTGGGCGGAAGGTTTGTTTCAACCTTGCTTGCTATATTATAAATCGAGTGTTTTTAAGACCAATTCTTGAGAAAACTCCTTATGAAATTTTTAAAGGGAAGAAACCAATAGTTTCTTATTTTCAAATATTTGGATGCAAATGTTTTATTCTAAAAAATGCTAATGATCGTGTTGGAAAGTTTGAAGAAAAATCAGATGAAGGATTCTTTCTTGGTTACTCTACAACAAGCAAAGCCTTTAGAGTGTTCAACAAAAAGACTCAGACTGTGGAAGAATCAATGAATGTAAAATTTCAAGACTCTCCACAAGTTCAGCGAGATCAGATCGAAGATTCGAAACCGCTCAAACCGTTAAAGCTAACTCCACCGAAGCAGTTGCTAATTCAAGATCGTACAACAAGCTACCGATGAAGAATCTACTCAAGAAGAAGATCAACAATCTATCGATCGAACAAGAATCGGAAGCACAAGTCTAGTCATCCCGAAGAACTCATTATTGGAAATATTAATGAGGGAATTCGAACAAGATCCAAAAGGCGAGAGGAGTCTAGTGCTGTTGCTCTTATTTCGAAATAGAACCCAAAAATATCGAAGAAGCCTTAGCTGATGAAAGCTGGATTGAAGCAATGCAAGAAGAACTCAGACAATTCAGTATTAATGACGTATGGGAATTAACTCCCAAACCAAAAGGTAAATTAGTTATTGGAGCTAAATGGGTTTTCAGAAACAAAGTTGATGAAAAAGGCAAAGTAACGAGAAACAAAGCAAGACTCGTAGCTAAAGGATACACACAAGAAGAAGGGATTGACTACGATGAGACTTACGCTCCAAAAGTAGCAAGGTTAGAAGCAATCAGATTATTACTTGCTTTTGCTTGCTATAAGAATTTCAGGTTGTTTCAAATGGATGTCAAAAGTGCATTCCGAATGGAATTATTCAAGAAGAGGTCTACGTAGAACAACCTCCCGGTTTTGAAGATTCAAAGAAACCGACTCGTATTCGGGGCATCGAAGAAAGCTTTATATGGACTAAAACAAGCTCCTCGAGCTTGGTATGAAAGGCTAAGCAATTTCTTAATTCATAGTGGCTTTTCTAAAGGTAATGTAGACACTACTCTGTTCATTAAAAAGGAAGGTAAAAGTTTTCTACTTGTTCAGATTTATGTAGATGACATCATATTTGGATCATCTAATGAGACTTTGTGTAAGAAATTTTCTAAGTCTATGCGGGATGAATTCGAAATGAGCATGATGGGTGAACTATCCTTTTTCCTTGGTCTACAAGTCAAACAACTAAAGGAGGGAATATTCATTCATCAAGAAAAATATGCAAAAGAACTTGTTAAAAAGTTCGGTCTGGAAAATTGCAAGAAGATCGACATACCAATGTCAAGTTCCTTGAAGATAGACAAAGATGAAGCAGGGAAGAAAATTGATCAAAAATTATACGGGAGTATCATTGGCTCACTCCTTTATCTTACCGCATCCGGACGACATATTATTTAGTGTTTGCATATGTGCTAGATTTCAATCGATCCCGCAGAATCTCACTTAAGCGCTGTTAAACGTATTATTAAATATGTTGCTACTATGCTAAGATCGGTCTTTGGTATCCCAAAGAAGGAGACTTTACACTTCTTGGCTATTCGACGCAGATCTTGCAGGTTGTAGAGTTGAAAGAAAAAGCACTTCGGTACTTGTCAACTACTAGGAAACGGGATAAAGTATCCCGGTTTTCGAGGAAACAGAGTCGTGGCTCTTTCAACAAATGCTGAAGTAATACGTTGCTCTTGGAAGTTGCTGTTCACAAATCTTGTGGATAAAACAACAACTGCAAGACTTTGGCATTGAAGACTCTTGCACAGAAATTAGGTGTGACAACACCAAAGTGCAATCAATCTTACAAAGAATCCCATTCTACATTCAAGAGCAAAACATATTGAGATTCGACATCACTTTATAAGAGATCATGTTCAGAACAAAGAAGTCTTGATACAATTCATAGACTCAAAGAATCAATTGCGTACATCTTTACAAAGCCTCTTGAGAAAAGCTTGTTTGAGTCTATTCGCTCAAGACTCAATATATTATCTCTTGAAGAATACTAGAGTTCGACTCGTAACTAAAGTCCGACAGAGCATCGACTCAAAGGATCGAGAATATGAATCGACACGTCTCGTAAGTTTCTTTACTTAAACCTGTCTTATTGATAAGGTAAGATAATCTGTCTAATTTTAAGTTGGTTATTATTTTCAAAAGAAATGGTTATCGTTTTATTAAGGCAGTTATTTTTTTTTAAAAGGAAAATTCAAAATTTCCAAAATATACGACGCTTGGTTATTCCCCGTGCCTATTATCTTTTATACATCTCTTCTCCTTCGTTTTCACTTTACTCGAAACCCTAGATCAAAAGCTTTTCACTGCTCTCGCAATTTTTTCCTCCCAAACTTCATTGTTTCAAAGTTCTCAACTTTCTTGCGAAACAAGTGAGAAAGTCTTTCCAAAGAAAAGCACAATGTCGTATCGGAAATCTTCCAGAATAGCAAACAAGGGACCACAAGGCTCGGTGAGGGCCTACGCATTTTGATCTCACCGAGGAAAGCGACATTCCTTCCGAGCAGTCTCAAAAACAGTCATCTCCAACTAGACCTCAAGATGAAATGGTTTATGAAGACATCGAACCAGTAAGAACTCTAAAGCCTGCCTTTGTTTATAAACTTTACTCTACATTAAAGGAAGGGTCTGCTATGACTTTTGTGGATGAGTTTCTGAAAGAGAAGGGTTATAGAAACGAGACGCACTTTCTTTTGTGATGGAAAGGTCCGGAGTTGTGCCCGAGGGAACGGCCGCAAGAGCGTTTGCAAATTTCCCGAGTGACCCTAGGTTTAGTAGCATGAATCGCCCGAGGGCAAGGATGATGATGAAAAGATGTTCATGCATTTTAAACCATGGATGGGTGTGGCTGCAAGCCTAAGAGGGAAGAAGAATGAATTGTTCCGCTCAGACGGACACAGGAAGAAATATGAAAAATTGCTGAAGCGTGGGGTGATGAACCCAAGAACCGTTGATTTCGATTTTCTTGACTTGTTAAGTATAAATCTGCGAGAGAAATTCGAAAAAGCTCCAACTTTATCAGTTCGCACGATCGTGACACAAAGCACATTCTGAATTGATCGCCTATTTCTACTCCAATATCGGCCTTCATTGATGCAAACAGTTTTACCTTCAAAGTGTGAGAGATAAGGAGTATGTCATTGATTGTGATATTTTGGCTGATGTGCTTGGTGTGGAAAGAAGAGCTTTCCAACCAATCGGTGTGTCCGTAAGTTACGCTACTCTTGAGCTAGCAAAGGACAGAACTGCGTAAGGAAGACTGTCTTATTCAGAATGAATGCAACAAATACTTTGCTGCATAAAATTGTAATCAACTGTCTAAGACCCAAATCGACGTCTAAGACAGGATGTTTCAATTTCTGAAGCGAAGTTGATGTTTGCCATCAAGATAGGTGTGAACTTCTCTTTACCACATACCATCATCTTTCACATGTATAGATGCATGGTTAAGGACAAAGGAAAGCTTCCTTATGATGCTCTCATTACTCGTCTCTTCAAACATCTACACATTCAACCTCCTCACATTTTCACAGTGAAGACCATTGATAAAATGGTCATCGGGTTGGGGATGATTACCAAGATGCGTTTGAAGGAGCTTAGCAAGAAGCTGGAAAAATTCAAGGAAAAGACTCCTGCCAAGCTCAGACTAGACTCATCGGCTAAAAGGAAAGGGAAAGAAGCGTGGCTAGTTCCACCAAGAAGCGAAGGGCAATCATCCCGGAAGATGAAGATGATGAGGATATGATTCCTATCTCTACTCTAATCTCTCAATTTGCTGCATCTATTCCAACCTGTTCGAACATAAAGTTGCGAGAGGAAGAGAAGAAAGAAGAAGAGAAGGAAGAGAAGAAAGATGAAGAGAAGGAAGAGAAGAAAGAGGAAGAGAAAGAGGAAGAGAAAGAGAAAGAGAAGAAAGAGGAAGAGAAGACAGAGGAAGAAAGAAAGGAAGAGCGAGAGGAAAAGGAAGAAAGAAAAGAAGAAAAAGCGAGATGAACCGAAAGAACAAATTCTCCAGAGAAAAGGAGGATTTACAACATCCTGTAACTGAGGAATCGCCTCAAAAAGAAGAATTCTTTTCTCCACCAGAAGACATGGAGACAGGGGGAGATAAAGAAAGCGAACACACACCTCTTCGGCTGACTTTCAGAGAAGAGGATGATCAAACAGGTGTTAGTCGATCACCTCCAGATGCCGAGGATATTCATGCTGCAAAGTTTCCCGAAGGAGAGGCATCATCTCCACACAATGAACCTCCTTCGACACTCCTCGGCTTGACTCCACCGTCGGACCGAGCTGAAACAAGCACTCGGACCGACAACTCGGAGATTTTCGAAGGCTGCTTGAGATCATCTTGGATCTAAAAGGTCAAATTTATGCCATGGGATATGAATTTCAGACCTTGAGAATGAAAATCATGCAATGTTCATCACTTTGCATGATCGGATTAAAGATGTTCGAGCGCAGATTCAAGAAACCGCAAAGGGCACTACTCTCACCCAAGTACAGCGATTTGAGGAAGCTGGAAGACACCGTAAAGTCTATGGAAGACTTTCAACTTGTTCGCATTCCTCGAGCTCCTTGATTTTTATGCCGACAAAAAGGGGGAGAAGACCTTGCAGATTTTTTTTATCAAAATTCAAACCCAATCTTTTTCTTTTATTGCTTGCTATCTTGACTTTGAATTAAGTTCTTTAACGTTTACTTGCAGTTTTTTGGAAAGTATTCTCTATGGCAATACTTTAAGCTTCGTAAATTTGATAGTTGTCTGTTTATGACTAATGAGGTTTTCGTGAATGCGGATCTATGTACGGGGAAAGTCCGAGTACGGGATATACGTGTACGGGATAACTTCTACTATCTTATTTAAATCTTTTATGATGCTTGCTTAAAAGTTGTATTGCGGGACGATAATATTCAAATCTGCGGGAAAGTTTTGTCACCATCAAAAAGGGGAGATTGTTGGATGAAATCCCTTAAAGTATTTTGAAGTTGACAAAACAAGTTTATCGGTCTAGTCCGAAGACTTACGAATCTATTGACAAAGTCGAAGATCAAAGTCTCGAAGACTTACGAGAATCTATTGACAAAGTCCGAAGATCAAAGTCGAAGATCAAAGTCTGAAGATTAAAGTCTGAAGCTAGCAAGACTCAAGACTTATATTTTAAAGTCTACTCACAAGGATAGTTTCCGGGACGACGTTTATTCGATCTTATACGATCTTTCTTCTAACGTCGATGGATATCTTTCTACTTGGATTCAGCACTAAACGATCTAAGTTTTATATGGAATATGTTTAGATTCTTTGACGACTTCGCAACTTATATTTGGAAGGATCTACTTATGGAAACCGAGATCCCGATTGTATGGGCGAGCAGGATTGATGGGCTATCAACACTTACCTTAAAGAGCTCGAGATCTCTCTAATTGATTCGTCCAACGGGTTGATTGGAAGAACTTCTTTGGAAGGTGCCAACGGATCGAAGGCATGAAGAAGTATATAAGAGAGATGCTCTAGTTGTTGAAGGGTGCGGATAGAAGAATTCCAAAGTCTGAAATCTCCTCTAATACTTTGCGATATCATTCTTTGAGCATTACATGTAATCAAAAGAGAGATCATATTGTAGATCTTGAGGAAGTGTAGTAGAGTAATCTACACCTGTGGACTCAAGAGCGTGAGATTGTAATCACTCTTATTGATTCTTAGTGAAATCCAGCTGAAGGGCTGTCCGTGCGGGGAGAGTGGACGTAGGCTTGATCTAAGCCGAACCACTATAAATCGGAGTCTTGATTCTCTATCCTTTATCCTTTATATTGTTATTTGCTTTCATTTGCTGCAATCGTTGACTTTAAATTATTCACATCTTATTTGATTTGAATTGTTAAAATTGCGATAAACACCTATTCAACCCCCTCTAGGTGCTAATACTAGTTCTAACATACACTCACTCTCAGACTTTTGCCCTGCCTCTTACAGGGCGTGGGAGTCGAAACTCACTCTTGAAACTTACGCGTCCCCACCCCATCCCCCCCTGAGAAGGTGGGGATTTGAACTCCTCACTTCCCCCTTCCATGTTGATCTATATACACCCAACACATATTATCAAAATGCTTCCATATTTAACTCAATCTAAGAAAATTCATACTCAAATTGAGGCATGAGAACAGACCCCAAAAAACAAAAATAAAATTGAGGGGCGAGCACGAGATCGGATGAGGGCGAGAGAGTCATAGAGATGGGTTAGGTCTAAGTAAGTTGTGAACCTATTTAACACTCAATATTATTTTGAGTTTGACCATTCTAAACCTATTTATAACCCATTTATTGAATATAACTAACCCATTTAACAACTCAACCAATCAAATATGAACTAACATCTATGATTTCGGGTCTTTTATTTCCAGATTTGTTAGGATTTCAAGTGTCATATGACCATTTTTTTCAACGAGACAGAACTGATCCTCTGGAATAACATAAGGCTGGAAGGTGAATCTTTGTATAAGCATAAGAATGTCCCATGTCAATGGATGATGATTATGTTATATTACCTACAAATGGTAGCGAATTAAGCTTTGGAATAAACCCGTGCAAGGCACGGGCAGATCAAGTAATATGTGACAAAATTTGTAGTGTTCGCTTGAGCTAGCACTATTTATCTAAATATATAATGCCAAAATCTTCTCTAAAGATTGACCCTAAAGTCAGCACATGCGACTCTAATATGTAAATGATTGATTATTCTCACTCTTAAGTCATTTACTACCTATCTATTACCCTTGGCCCTTTCCTTCCCGTCTCTCTTCATCATTTTTATAATTCTATGTACAACTCCTTTGTATAAAAGATTTTTTTTACCTTGCCATTAGCATAATATTTCATATTATTATACAAGTACTCGTGAGACATTGAAAAAATACGAAATACGATAGGAATGAATATCACGTTAACTATTTTATTGTATAGGTTGCTCATAATGATTAATGTTACGTTACCATTTGAATCTTTCTATATAAATACGTTAATTTGAAGTTTCCTTTATGCTTAATTAAATGTTCGTAAATCATTTTTAATTATAATTTTTGCACAACAATTTGTGCAAGCGTGAAATATGTCTAGTATGTGTGTACACACGTGTTGAGACATCTCAGTCTATTGGTTATCAATGGACTAATTTACTTCAATAATAAGAAATAAATAATTTAAAAATATTTTTCTAAAAACGATCATTTGTATCTCTTAAAATAAATATTTTCATTTTTTACAACAATTTATATTTAAATGTTTACATGGACGATGGAAATATTTTTCGCTCATTTATTTTTATAAAAAAATACAATCATTTTTAAGAAAATATTTTTAAATCATTCATTTTTAAAGAAACGAACGGAGTCTAAATTGGTGAAATTTGTAAATTTAACCGAATTGTTTTGATTGCATACAAAATATTCACCACAATCATGAGAGATAAATTTAAGAGAGATCAATGCATATTAATAATGCCATAAGTGAGAAATGTTAGACCAAATTATCTAAGAGAAACATGATAAATAAATCCATCACAAGATATTAATTGTGGATTAAAAAAGGGTTAATAACTTGAAAAAAACCCAAACTAATATATCTACGACAAATTTACCTCAAATTAATTTTTAAACTAGGAAAAACTCCAAACTGATATACGTATGGCAATTTTACCCCAAATGACCACATAAAACCCCAAACTGGTACATTTCTAACAAATATATCCCCTGTTAAATTTGATTAATACCACAAAAAACCATAAAATAGTACAATTATGACAAATAAAGAGTAAAATCCCAAACTGGTATAACAGTTAACTGTCTAGTGTCATTTAACTCACAATCTAACAGTAAAATTTAACGAAAAATAATAGAGTGTAAATTTATCACAAATGTACCAATTTGTGGTAAATTTATCAAAAGTGTACTAGTTTGGGGTTTTTGGTGGTCAAAAAATTAATTTGGAGTAAAAATATCATAAGTGTATCAGTTTAGGGTTTTTCAAAATATTAACCTTAAAAAAAATAGTTATATCATTATATGTATCTTCAAAGTCTGCACAAGGCTCGGGTTAATGATTAATTTTTTTACATGAAGGGTATCTGATGTCACCCTAAATCCTATAGGAATTTGGGTAATGACATGATTGTCTTTTCACCTGAAGGACACAGTCTCGAACCACCCAAAAACCAACTTCCAAAAGTTCCCATTGAAAGTGCTTTCTTTCCTATCAAAAACCAACACCTAAAGTGCTCTTATACTATCGTCGCTAACCAAGGTTCGGGTGAAAGGATGGCTGTGTCATTACCCCAATCCTTATAGCATTCGGGGTTTGACATCTAAACTTTTGACTCGATTGATTGTTATAAATGAATGCAAATTGTCTAGTCCATATGCACTAGATGAGGCTCCAACAACAAACTCATGGCCGGGGCACCTCAGATAATCACAATCAAGCTAATCCCAAGCTCTTGAGCATAGCATCGTTCCATGTGATACTTAAAAAAAGAAGATGAAATAATCATATATGACACAAATTGACTCATTTAAGCAATTTAAATAAGATATGACTTGTTTTTGATGAATTGGTAATTCAAACCTCTCACCCGGTTTAGTGGGTTAAAAGAAAAGATTGAACCCTTGAGCGAGCCAAGAAAACATTGTATAGGCCTGGGGCTGTATTCGTGTGGCAAAATTATGGCTAATTTCTAAAACGTGTTAGTTTTGTGCACCTTAATTTTAGAATTTTCATTTCATGCATTTGATTCCAAAACTTGTCAATTTTGATAACCGAGCTCTTTTGTTATATTCATGGATGGAAAATGCTCCGTGGCTTGTCCTATTGCATTTTTAATCTTGTGCCTCCATTTGCCTATAGGCATGCGGCCCTACTAGTAAAGAAAATGGGGGATGGACTAGAGAGTATATAGTTTGGGGTTCGATCCTTGTGAGTATCGTGCACACATGTACAAAAGAAATGAGTAAGACCAAATAAAAAATAAAAAAATCTTATGCCACATAAAAAAATATTAAAAAAAAAAACTTAGAAAAAGTCTGAAACATAAGTTCTTAAGAGTTTTAAAAACTAAAATTGAAAGTTACAAATTATCTAAGAATAAAGAAAGACTACAAAAAAAAAAAAAAAAAAAAAAAAAGATCGTAAGGGGTGGACTAGGAGTAAAGAGATTGGGGGATGGGCTAGAGAGTATTAGGTATGGGGTTTGATCCCTATGAGTATCACGCACACATGTACAAAGGAAGGGAGTGAGATAATAAAAAATAAAAAATATTATACCCCATAAGGAAATATATATTAAAAAAAAAAAACTTAGAAAAAGTCGGAAACATAAGTTCTAAAGAATTTTAAAAACTAAATTGAAAGATAAAACTTATCTAAGGATAAAGAAAAACTAAAAAAAGAAAAGAAGATTGTAAGGGATGATTGGAGCCACCCACCCACCCACCCACCCCAAAAAACCCAATCCATTCCCCTTATCGAGGTTGCAATGAGGGTGGTCGACCATCGCCTAGGGCAATCACAACCCTAGTGAAGGTTACCTATGGGGATCAACTAATTGGAGAAGTAGCATGATAATCCTAAAAAATATTTGCGAGAAAATATTAGGATTTCCTTCTATTTTATTCAAATTTTCCTTATTTATGCAGCATAATGAGACGTAAAGTAAATAAGGAAAAAAAATGGCAAAAAAAAAGGAAATGAAGAATTATGTGATTCAGGAATTCAAATCGGGTTGCGTTACAAGTTGGATGCAAATAAGGAATTCTATTATTCATTGCCTAATTTTATGCGAAAAATAATCAATTGCCTTGTGATTAGGATAACATTAAGAACTTGGAGGGACAACTAGATCTTTATTTTTAGATTGTTTTTCATTGTTCAAGGAGTTTTTCAAGTATTTCGAAGAGAAGATAAAAGTGCTGATATAATTCTTATTTTTTTATTCAAGATGTTGGGTTTAATTTATATTTTAGTTTCTTCTTTTATTATGTTTTAATTTTCTTTTCTTAGGGCTACGATGTAGCCATACATGATAATATAAATTTCATACTTTTTATGTTTTGTAGGTGATTTTATTCATGTGAGTTATGTAATATTGTGCTTAATGCTTTTAAATGACTGGTCATCATTTGAATAATGTGATGTGCATATTTGAGATTGAGAAGTAATAATATACAATTGCTTCTCATAATAAATAATCATGAATTAAATGTGGATATAGGTTATATGTTAGTTGTGTGGTTTTCAATGATAAGATAGTCCAAAAGATTCACTGTAAACTGAGAATGCTTATAGATTTTAATGCACTTATATTTATTTAAATTCACATAGAAATATGATGGATTGAAAAATTGAATAGGTTTACTATACCTAGAGATCTGATAGTCAATAGATTGGAAAATTCCGTTATCACATATTTGATATCGTTCTTATATGCATAATAATATGAAATTCTTATATAGTGGTTGTGATGAATTAGATGTTTTAACATATTTATTTGATTGATTTAAGCATTTAATTTCGAAATTTTGCTTCTAAGGTCGTCAATTTTAATTTATTCTCAATTCTATTTTGATTTGTTAAAAATTTGAGTTAGTCATTTTTAATATTTAATTGGTTTATTAATCATCAATCTTTGTGGGACAATATTCTTTTTCATCATTATATTACTTATTCAACATGTTGGTTTGTATTTAGAATTTTACGAACATGGTACACTCCTCTTCCTCCCTACACCCCTACCTTAATTTTTCATCTATTACCTTATTATTAGTTGTTATTTTTTTTTTTCTGTTTTTACTTTTATTGAAAAATTATTAGAAAAGCCACGTTTTTTTTTTTAAAAAAAAAAGACATAAACCACTTGTTATTTTCCGTCCATTAGCTTAGAAGCTAACGAGAGTAACAAAAGGATTTAAGTGCAATGAATTGACAAATTTTAGGAATTAAATGTACAAATTGTATGACTAAAGTGCACGAAGTTTATAAGTTTTTGGACTTGTAATGTATAGTGCTAACTATATTCATGAGATTATGGACAAGAAACAACCTATGAGAAATTTGAGAAAGATTTTTGAATGTTCTTATAGTATGACATTTTTGTGGATTTAGTTCTCGGTTGGACAAGAAACAACCGAATTGGAAACCAGTTGGACAACACCGAACTGACTAGTTTTGGTGTGGATTTAGTTCTCGGTTTCATAAAATTGAAATCAATGATTTTCAGTTCGATTCTCAATTTTAAGGTAGGAATCAAACTGATCAGATTGCCCGAACTAGATTGATTTATATTTTGTTGTTTTTCAAAAAAGCTAAGTGTAAACCTAAACCCTATTCTCCCCTTACGCCATTGCTCATTCCAAATGAAGAAGCGAATCTTTTCTTTTGTATTGCCGCTTTAATTCATCCTCCTTGCTCCTTTTGTCTCTTGCTTCTTTCTTTATTTTACTTTCTTTGTTTTCTTGCAAAGATTCACCGATTTTAACTCCCTTGCTTACTTGCACCTTCCTTAAAATTCATGAGCCCATTTTTTAAGGAAAAGAATCCACTGAATCCTTCTCCTTTTTTCGAGCATGCCTCTAAATCGCGACCTCATCATCTCTCAGTCTTCTTTGCAAATCTTGGATGAAATCCTAGTTTTGAATTGCGACATGAATTGGAAATTTAATTAATCCAAAACTTTCGGTCAAGTTATGTAAATCCACCGGTTTTATTGGACTACCCACGAACCGAACCAGGCCCAAGACTATGTGGTCTAGTTCCTAGTTCCAAAAAGGGGGAACTGGTTCCTTTGGTCCAATTCCCGGTTTCTAGGTGGGATTGGACTAAACCGGAAACCAATCAACCCTACTTAGATAGCGCCATCACTTTCGGAAAGACATTAGGAAATCTTAACATTCGACATATTTTACGATTGATTTGGATGGATGGAAGCACTAATTTCAGGACCCTCCTGAAAAATGACAGAATTATCACATCTCCAGTAGGCCACGCCATCCAACGCCCGCACTTCTTTAAACTTCTTCATTTTCAAGTCGCAGTAGACTTATATATCTGCCAGTGCAGAAACCCGTGCACGTCTGATGTGCCTATGTAGGTTGGCCGATCTTGGGCCTTTATAACATATGTCTTATCGAGCCTTACCAACATAGGCAAGGCTTGATAATGTAATGTACCTTTTTGAGAGGTAGGGCGGGATTTATCAATCAGCATAATAGCTTGTATACGGAAAGATATGGGATTCGGGACAAGATTGACACCCGACAGAACTTCAAGAAGATAATTTGTCACACGCATATAAAAACTATGTTTCTAGAGCATACCTTGTCATGTACGATGCCTTTCAAAGTCAACATGAGGAAGCTGTTTTCATTTAATTTACTTTAAAAATCCATGCCCTGGTTTCACAAGAGAGAGCTCTTGAAGTCATCTGGTTGGAGAGAAGCTCTTATATGCATTAAAGGATACGTTTGGGAAGGCTTTTAGGGAAAGTTTATAGGGAAATACAAAGGCTATTGAGTTAAAAAAGTTTTCCAAAATGCAAATTATATTTGGTAAATTATATTGTAAAAGTCCATTATAAAGTACCTTTGACCAAAATAGTATTTTGAGAAATTATATTTTCAAAAGACTTTTTTTATTAAAAAAAAAGAAGAATTGAATGGCCAAGGGCAGGCAATCGTCGGCGAAGTGCAAGCGGTCTGGCCAAGGGCAGGTGGTCCAGTGAGGGTCATGCAACCCAGATCGCGATCTAGGTCACCACAACTATTGTGTGAAGGTCGTTGTGACCTAGATCACGTGGCCCTGGCGACCTCTGCGCGACGACCCTTGCCAGAGGGTCGCACGATCCTCACCGGATCACCTGCCCTTCGTTGGCAACTACCTACCCTTCGTTGGCGACTGCTTGCCCTTCGCCGACAACCACGAGTAGATGCTAGTCCTATTCAATAGAGAAGGGATGAAGATGAACAATCATCGAGGGCAAAATTGGAAAAACAAAAGGTTAGCGAGGATAATCTCAGAAGAATATTTTTTTTACTAACTCAATGCCAGCATGCCGAGAAAACCTAAGACAACCCCTAAGGCTGCGTTTGGTAGTCCGGATTTGAGTCCGGATAGGATAATTTGTTATCCTATCCGATGTTTGGGAATGTCCACCGGATCGAGACAAACTGGATATATCCGGATAAAATGCCGGATAAAAAGTCCGAGGTAGGGGGTGGGATAAGCCCGGATTGGATAAGATTTTTTTTTTAAGAAAAGAAAGAACTTAACAAAAAGAGAAGATATCACTTGCTGTTTTCAATGGTGGCCATTGCCGAGGTGACCACAATTCCTAGATCTAGGGTTTTTCCATGGTCTTTAATTAATTGAATTTTCAATTTTTTAATTTTATAATTTAAATGAATATCATATTTATTTTTTAATCTTATCCTGAAGTGCGCCAAACACTTGGTAGGATTAGATATGTCCGCCTTTATTATCCAAAGGATTTAATATCCTACTTTATTCTATCCTATCCTGATTATTATCTGGACGACCAAACGTAGCCTAAGTTATTTTGGGCTTTCAACCTTCTGAAGGCTTACATTTGAGAAATGGGATTTGAAAAAAAAAAAATTGCTAGACACACTTTATTTGGCCCAAGAAGCTTTGGGAAGGCAGTTCCCCAGTGCACCCGAAGAACCACTTGAGCTAACTCGTTTTCTAGGTCATGATATAGAGATTAGTTGACTCTCTTCCCATCAACTCCATTCGAAACTCCTCAGTTTGTTTGAACTTATCCTGTCGAGCTCTATGGGTCACTAAAATCGAGAGGCTTTTCTCAAGTCAAATCAATTTTACTTACAGGACCCATGCTTGGCTTGGCCTGGGCTATTTCCTCCCAATCGAACATCTACAACATGGTTCTTTCCACTTTTAGCTTTGTCGTGTCATAGAAAACAAAAGGAAAAGAAAAGAGAAAGAAAGAAAGAAACACTAGCTACGATAATTCCTATGATTGATTGATTTCATATGAGACGTGTCCAAGATCCAAAACGATGCAAATATGTCATGTTGCCGACGGGAGTTATGATGCTTCCGTTCTTGCTTTTTTGAATGCTTCAGTTCTTGCTTTTTTGAATGTGCTTGACAAGACCTTCTATTACATGCGCAAATTCATCAAGCCAAAGGCAAACTAAAGATTGACTTTTGATCATTTTCCTTCTTTGATGGCAAGGAACCTTGATTTAATTTGAATGACAAGTAGTCTCATATTAAGTGCATTCAATCATACAAAGCCATGAGAAATACCAGATTTTCTTGGAAGGGCGCTAACCTTTGCCAAAAGGAGGCATCGAGACTGAGACACACGTTCAGAATGATTGTCATTCACTCAAAGGCTTGAAGAAAAAGATGGGACCGGGATTGATGGTAGCAACCCAAGGTTAAATGAGTATGAAGTGTATGGGACATGGCAACTAGAGGTTTAATCATTTTACATGACTTCTTCAATAAATCGTGAATGAAATCCACTTTTGCTTTTGTCGAGTTGCACGTGCGAGGTGTTAGATGAAATAAGTCTCACATAGAAAGTGGCATAAAGGAATCGATATATTTTAATTGGTCATAATTTTTAGGTTAAACTTTTGAATGAAGGTAGGTCCAACTGAATATGTTATCGGCTTGGGACCGACATCTCTTAGAATGATCTTCTAGAATGAAGGTATCGAGTTTTTGTTGTGTCTCACAAAATTTTTTCCCTCAAAAATCAGAAATCTACCACTAATATATATTAGCATGCCCATGAATTAGGGCTAATTTACTAGTTCGATTAATTAGAATTGAAAAATAATGGGAAAATTGCACCAATAGTCCCAAACGTTTTGCTCAATGTGCATTAAGTCCTAAATAAATGAAATTATGCAATAAGTCCTAAATGATTCTGATCCGCCACAATAAAGTTCTTCCCGGGATTGCTGAGCTAATTTTGCTGACATGACACATTGAAATCCAAATTGATATTTGCTAAATTCCCTTTAGCAAATGAGACACTAATGTGACGTTAATACAAGGGAAAATTTCAAATAAGGACCCGAAGTGAATCTATTTTCTCAAATAAGGACCCAAAGTGAACTTTTTACCATATAAGGACCTAAAGTGGACCCATTGTTTCAAATAAGAACTCGAAGTGATCAAGTTAATCTCTATTGAGGACCTTAGTTCATCGGCAGACATTTTCCGGCGATTAAAATAGGGGCAATTTTGTCAAAATTTTGTGATTGGAAAAAAAGGGAAAATTATAAATTAATTAAGTTTAGGTTATTTATTTAGATGTTTACGTTTTCTTCTTTCTTCTCCCCCGCTACTCCTCAACCAAATCACTACCCGGTCATCTTCGCGACTCGATTCTCATCGCTCCTCGCCTTACTTGACCGACGGAGAATTTGGGTCTCCGTAAACAAAGAAAGAAGCATATGATTTTCCATGCCTTAACCGGCGGAGAATTTGGGTCTTCGACTTTGCGGAGGATGGGTACAAGGAATGGGGAAAACTTTGGTCTTTAACTTTACAGAGGATGGGTACAAGGAATGGGGAAACCGTAGAAAACCTAGGGTTTTTTTTTTTTTTTGTTTTAGGATTTGTTAATTTTCTCTATATTTTTGTTGGACAAAATTGTCAAAACTCCGGTCGTCGGAAATGTCACATGCTTGATAGCCGACGAATATTTAGCTAACTAGCAAGCTCAGGTTCTTATTTGGAATTGATTCAACCACTTCGGGTCTTTATTTGAGACAATGGGTCCACTTTAGGTCTTTATCTGACACAAAATTCATTTCGAGTCCTTATTTGAGAAAATTGGTCAACTTGGAGTCCTTATTTGGAATTTTCCCATAATACAATGCAAAATCAGAAAAAATTCAATTCTTTAGACAAAAAGAAACATAAAATAAGGGAAAGGGAGTGGGGGAGGGAGGGGGGGGGAGAGAATAGTGCCCGAAGTTCAATGACCCTAAACAGTAATGCTTAATCGAAACATATTGTGACTTTAAGTCTTTTCAAGTTATCACAAAAAATGATATTATTCCCACGTGTTCTTTCGTCGTGAGTACCAACGCGTAAGTAACCAAATAATGAAGAATCTTGACGAAGTAAATGTGGAAAGGAAGGGGCAATAAAGCTTAGGGCATCAAGAAAAACACAACCCCTTTTTGTCAAATTAGCACAGACATCATTCCTCAACAAACGCAAAAGAGAAGAGTCTCTAGAACCTATAGAGGGCTTGTCGAGCAGCACAAGCAAACAGAAATAATTAACTTGTCAATTCCCCAATGTCACAAACATGATTTTGCAGTTGGACCCCCTAGCGATAGCTTCAGCCACGGTGCGAACGAACACGAGGCAGAGCCGAGACCAACCACCGTCTCCGTCGTCATCATTGTCATCATCATTCGTCGCTTCTCCATCCGATAGAGATCGCCATCGAGGCTTGCATAATTTTCAATATTCTTTCTCAATCAGTTGGGTCATATCTTTTTGCTTTCACTCCTTTGTGCCTACTGTGTACTGCTGCAGAGTTCCTGTTGAAGTGTATCACGTATCCACCCGAATCATTTCGGCATCTCTCTTTTCTCGCTACCTTCCATCTCCAAAGTCACACTCATGAAGATGAACAGGGATGGACATTGCACAGTTATTTTCGAAGGGAGAAGGTAGTCATTAGTGGGGTGCTATCATGGTTCATGTCCCCCCGAAAGAAGCTTGTGTTTCACAACTCTTGGTGTAGTGAGAGAGAGAGAGAAGAGTGATGTTGAAGAGTTTGGTTAAAGGCGTTGATTTGTTCTTTCGAGATAAAAAAGATTACTCGGGGCCATTTGTCTTCCACCACCTAGATCAACCATAAAATCAAGAATTTCGCATAGCTAATTGACAGGAATAATGAAGGGTAAGGTGTTCTTCTTGTATTGAGAGAGAGAGAGAGAGAGAGAGAGAGAGAGAGAGAGAGAGAGAGAGAGAGAGGGGGGTTTGGAGGAGGGTCGATGTCAAAAAGGTTTAAAGATCCAAATTGGACCCGCCAGGGATCTCCTTTTGCTGTTTACGCTAACTCTTCTATCTCCTCTCCCCAAGAATGAAAAATGTGATGAATGGCCCATTAAATTATATGAAAGAGGACGGAATAAGGCCAATCACTCCATATAAAGGTACGTCGAAATTCTCGATATTCGAAATCTTTTGGCTCAATTAATCTACCTGAGTATACGCAAACTACCTCCGTACAAATACATTTGATTAAGCTGCATCTGATAAATGCCGAGAGCAATCTTTGAAATAATTTAAAATAAAAGATACTATGATTTAAACACGAAAAAGTGCTCAATCACTCTATCAATCTCTCGAAATTTACTTTCCCTTGTCCTATGCTTATTAGTTTTGCAAGAAAGGTACGTTTCTTTCTCGACGTGTTGAAATTTGAAACACCACCTTTTAGGGTTTAGAGAGAGAGAGAGAGAGTCTTGAAGTTGAGCTCTCACCGCCCCAGCTTAAAAATGAGAGGTGTGGAAATGGTGGGTGGGGACCGCCGGGAGTCTCATGACTTCAATGATGCGGTCCGCCGCATGATTGGTATGTCCACGGCCGACAACCACCGCCTACGTGGACTCACCGCCCACTTCCCTTTTTATAGACCGTATAATATGACCCCTAGGTCTAATTAATTGCCTTATCCTTGCAGCCCTAGCTCACGCTATTTAATCTGATTAATTTCACCCCTTAAAGGTGGATAGCATATGGGCTCACTAATCTAAATAATACCATGCGCATGTATGTGAATCTTCAAGCGATTATCCACATGTCAATGGCCAGTCTAATTGGTACTTCTTATACCCCCATCGACTGTACAATCTTGAGCTCAGGCTCGGCCTCAATTCTTTCTCAGCATAACCTCTTGCTACAGTCGGATAACGAGAAAGTTATTCATCGCAAAACTCGTTTTTATCAACATGCACGCAAGGCTTGCTTTGACCGTCAACACAAGATGCAAAACGTGTTCGACATAATGTGCCAAAGTTGACCTCATGCCAGTATGCTCAAACATGGTATCATTACCCTAATTTCTAGAAATTTTGGTTGTCCACGAGAAAACTCAGTAGCATCGTTCCTCAAAGTCATATGTTCACAATTCAATTTCATACACCTAAATATCACCTAATCAATGTCCATAATCATATGAACGCACAGAGGTCACTAAATGACAATTACCGTTTGGTACTCTTCTAAAGGAAAGAGATGTTTCTTTGTTTGGGGAGGCCAAGGTTCTTGACCAGCTTCTTTATTAGAATTCAATCAGTTTTACCCATGTTATCATAGTACATTAGAACCCTAGAATAAATCTTGGCTTTATTACAAGTGATTGACATGGAAATTAGTTAATTTGTCTCATTTGGTTCTCATGTCTAAACAGAAGGTTGCGCCAAAAAAAAAAGAAAACGAAAAGAAATTTATTCGTCTCCTATTTTTGTCTTCGACTCATTACTTTTCATCATTGCCATTTGATCTTTTAAGATCCAAACAATGATCTCGGGTCACCGTAGTGAACAAGTATCCTTTCACTATGTCGAGATTCTACCAAATTGGCTATCGATTATCATTGCCCATATCATATGTCGGAGGAAGATAACCTTGGCATTGGCAGGCACCATGGAGCTGCATCCATGATGGCTTGAGCTATGTTGGCCTCCATATGCTTTGTTCCATCATAACGGGGACGTAGTAAGCATTTTGTAGAATTTTATCAATATTGTATCGTCGTTACAAATAGTTCGCTCTATATTTGTGCCTGAACTCCCGGTCATTTTACTGTTTGGTAACATTTGTTATTCGTGTGGCTTTTGAGTTGTTCGCAAGAGCCAACTTGATCCTCTTTCTCCGGGATCTCAATCGAGGGAACCCTAAGAGGAATCACTGGCTCTAATTACCACTCATAAACGATCCATACTAGATTTGACTTGTCTTTGCCGATGAAAACAAAGCCCTTCCATATTGGATAATGTTATGAAGTTTGTGAATTAACTAAGTTCAACTTATTTAGGGTTATGATGCTTTTTTTCATATCTCAACAAAAAAACCTATGCTTGAAGGTGCTGATTAATGCAACTACAGGCGAAATCTCCATATTGCTAAATTTTACATCCAAGACAGGGAAAAGAAAAGAAACACTGTAAAGGAAGTAGAGAAGAGCCTTACCTTCTTCCCATCTACAATGAAATGTCGAAACACGTGCGTGCCTCGTTTCCATGATTATTAATGATTTGCGCAACAAAAGTCAGAAAAACTATTTATGAAAAAGCCTTCTAGACCTACGCGGCATCTGATGTTCATGATGTTGCTTGCAGTGCTCAGATCATCAATTCAGTATGCCTGCCCCGTTATGCATTTGAAATTTATAAAATCACTTCGAAAAATGTGACACATACTTTTGCGCATTTAACATTTTATGATATATGGAATTAAATATTCATTAATTTGTACCACATATCGCTGGTTTGTTTGTTATTTCCTCTATTTTACTTTTTATTTTTTACTCTTTACGATTTGGTTTGTAGATATATAATCCAAGAACACAATCGTAATTAGCCGGTTAACCAGAGAAAAACTATTATAGCAACTCACCGTCATGGCCCTCTACTTAAATTTGAGTTCTCCACAGTAGAAATCGGATTCACAACCATCAATTTTAGCGCAAGACACCCTTACCACTGAATCAATTTTCGAATGGGTGATTTCTATTACTATAAAGTATGGTGCATGGGGCTTCCTGCTACTCCCTTTCCTTGTGTGTACATATGCTTTGAATAATTATTGAAAAGGTGACCATTTATTCAGTTTAAATTGCTTTAAGCTCTCCAACTATTTTATGAAATTGACAATCTTTTTTTTTTTTTCTTTTTTTTTTTTTTTTTTTTTTTTTTTTTTTTTCTGTGGCTCACTAACTTTTTTTTCAATTAAGTTAGCAATTAGTTTTTGTTACCAATTATGAGCTTCTTACCAACTATTCTTTTAAGTTACCACATCCAGTTACATTATTTGCAAGCCTTCGAACAATTAAATTACCAACTAATTTTGCATTGCTAATTTTATTTGAGTTGGTTACTAATGTTTATTTCAAAGACACGCCGATGGGAGGCTATTCTGAGCAATTTCCTTGGATATTTGTTGATCTTCTAAGATGGTTATTTTCTTGTCAAGGTTGAAGAACAAATTTAAACTAAAGTATGATGAGTCTTTAAGTGTGATGGAGGTTCCAAGAGTTAAAATTCCAGTTCCTAGGACTTTATTTAATTTATAGTTCTATGTCTTTGATGTTTGTACATTTTTTATGTCATAGTTCCTCTATATATAGAGATGAGTTCTCAAGTGTAACCAAGAGAATTGAATGAATATATCAGAATTCCTTTATTTGAGTGAATTTCTATCCGATTCTTTATCCAACGTCATTGGTGGTGGATCAAATAGTTCTTTATCCTTGACCGGTGGAGCAATTCTTTACACCTTGGTGGTGAACTACCATTATTTCCATTCTTTATTCTTGGTTGGTGGCTTGTGCATTTATACTTTGGTGGGGAATCTTCCTTATCCAATCCATAACTCAGAAAACCCTTATTTCCGAAATCACTCATCCCACTCACGTATTTGTTATCTCACAAAAGATAGTTATGCAAACTGTGAAAAAATAGCAATCATACAAAAATGTTGATAAGCTGTTAACAAGGTACATAAAAAAAAGTCACTAATACATTCTTGATACTTATCTGAAACTTACAAAAATTTGTCCAAAAGGAAAAAGTTCTTACTTTTGGGCGCAGAAAACAATAAGAGTTCTACCCAATCCAATACGTGACTTCTCTCATAATCCAAAGTTGGGATTGCTACACCTGGCGATGAACCAAATATAAAGATTGATCTCTTCTGCAATGCTAGGAACATACAGATGGCATCCTCTTAATGATGCAGCATATTACCCTCATAAAATATCCTCTAAAACTACATCTTGAGTAAACTTGTAGTAAGTACCAAAAAGAAAATATATCCAAAGGATATAAAATACCTCAAAAGGGAGGAGGAAGTGGGGGTCCTCATGATCATAGTCGGCCTTACAGAACACCAAATACTTCGTCCCTCTCCTTGCTTTGTTTACCTTCTACGTAAAGTTCTGCGATCCATCCACCAATCCCTGTCTTCCACGTCGGCACCCCTTTTTCCATCATCTTCTCTCTTTTCCAATTTATACCAAGTTCCTTCTAGCGAGTACTTGTCAGGCCTGACATCGGTTTTGCATAACGCGCATTTGATTTGGTTTAGATCTTCGCATTGACCCATCCGACCTCTTTTGAAAGTGACATGAGTGTTTGTACTCCGTCCATTGTGTGCCTTGAGTTTGGGAATTCAAGCTCACGACTGATGTTACCCCAGCAATCTGCTTGACAGACAGAGAATCTTCAAAGTTAAAGACAGAAGCAGCATAAAAATGGTACAGGCTAAGAAAACATGGAGTCCTTTCTGTATTGCCATGGTTGCATTGTAGTTATGTTGTGCGGTCGCATGTGAATTTGGCGACCTGCGTTCTAGGGTTGCGATGCTTTTAAAACTGGACGCGACAACTTCTTAAAAGATGATACAAGCTACTGCCGCATGTAGTTTTCAATGCTTTTAAACCGCAAGGGCCACCTCTACCGATCCTTCTCGCTCAATGAGGTCCGTCGACCAACACTGCTTAAGAACTCTGATGTTTTAAGTGAAGGAATTCGTGAGTTTCCAGAACCCATATCTAGGTAGAAATTTCTAACCAACAAGACAACACGACTCAAACACAGATTTTGGATTCATGTTAATTATGTTTGTGTCATAATTGTGTTAACCTGTTTGGCATGATCAATAAATCAACTGTGTTTGATTTGAACTTGTGTAACTCGAAATTGATATTTTTTTATTAAATGGATTGCGTCGCAAGTTCTACCAAAGTGAGTGAAAGCTAGATTTTTCTGCCATTCATAAATAATGACTAAAGAATAACGGTTCACATAATTTTTTTTTTTACTTTTTTTTATTAAAAAAAAAAAATTTTTGTTGTTGTGAATATCATATTAAGCACATCTTTTGTTATGAATGAAAACCATGCACACAAAAACCCAGTCTTAAAAAAGTCTATTTGAGTCCATGTGAACTATATTCAAGTTGGATTGATTTGATCTGACCTATTTAATACCATAAGTTATGCTAGTAGCATGGGAATAACCTAAGTATTATGCAGGTTATGTTAGATTTTAGTTCCCTAGCCCAATTATTAGTTGCATCGTGCTCAACACATATATTTAACTTGAAACGAAACCAAAAAAAAAGAAAACAAAAAACAAAAAAGCTTTTAAATGAAAATTTATTTATCCTTACCAGATGGAATATGGAGAGTTCGTGAATACAGTCATACGCCCTAAACTATCATCCTATTTGAATTCTCCATCTTTTGAGCATTTAAATGATGAAATATGCGTTTTCATTAGGAAAAGAGAATATGTATGGTCCGCATAATTTAGTTCGACGTCGCTGAGGGGCAACGTGGTAAATTGGCGAGAGGCCTGGAGGCGAAGCCGCCAGGCGTGACGAGATGAGCCACGTCGGCCACGTGAGCGCCGAGCGCTCTCCCGGGTTGGTCGGGCGGTTCCTTTGGCGGCTACACGTGGCGTTGGGGGTGGTGCCAGCGTGGAGGGTCAGCCGGAAGTTTAAATATCTCGGCATCTCGCGATTGGTAGACGATAAATTGAAGGTGCAGCGGCAATGCGAGCGACGCTTGTCGAGAAAATTTATTATGAGGATTAATTTTTATTTATTTATGAGATCATCACCGTATACGAATTTAATTAATTAAGAATAAGTATTCATATCTATATTCTGGTTTGCGTAAAAACAAAGAATGAAGGAGAAGATGGAATCGTGGCGAATCTGCTTTTATTTTTGAAGCAAAAGTTCGTCATTGACTTCCCCCATGATAATTACAAAGATTACAACTTAAGAAATTGGGAAAATCTTCATATAACTGTCGATCTTAAAAATCAACAAACATATAGATGGTCGAAAGATTGATATATTTAATTGCTTGCGAGCTTTCGTATCATTTTCTAAGAAGAAAGCTTAAATATCATACCAAACTTATATTAAATTATTCACTTTTTGCACGAACGATATTTCACATAAAATCATCCTTCGATCTGAATCCCTGACTTGAAACCTAACTCTTCTCTTTCTCAATTTCCACCAACCCTTCCGGCTGATGGACAATTGACAATCACGTGGACAATAGACGATTGCGTGGTTACCTAGTAAAGTGGGTTAACCGAAACATGATGGTTCATTTATGAAAAAAGCCGAGAAAAGTTTTGGTCCGGAGAATCTTTCGAAAGAAAAAAAAGAAGGCATCAAATCGAGCTCGCTCGTAATTTTTCCGTGCGAGAATATTCAAAGGAAAGAGAAACCAGGAAGCTTTGCCCTAAAGTCATTAACTAAAGACGACCAAAATATCATGACGAGCCGAAGAACAACGAGAAAGGAGAGGGAGAGAATAAAGCTTTTGGAGGAGGGGGAGTTCGTATAGGGCAAAGGACAAGAAGAAGAAGAAGGTAGAGAGAGAGAGAGAGAGGAGGAGGAAGGGATGACGTGAGCGAGCTTGGGGTGGGGGGACAGCCAACCATAATACATCCCCATGCGCAATCGAGCGGTCCTCTCCTCCCCCGTCTTTTCTCTTTTTTTATATTCTCTCCATCCACTCTCCTTCTTCTTCCATCTCTCTCTCTCTCTAACCTTCCTTTGTCTTCTTCTTCTTTAAGAGCTTCTGTCTCGAGCAAGTGATTGCACCGAGTCTGCAAGCCGATCTCTCTCGTTCTTTTGTCTTGGAAGTCTGTCCGAGGTGAGGGGATGGGTTTGGATTTTCATGGGATTGAATTGGTCTTGTTTTCTCGGCTTTTCCGTTACTTCTTTTTCTTTAAAACGGTTGTTGTTTCTTCTTGAGTCTGAGTTTGTACGGTTCTTCAACCGATTTCGTCCTAGCTTCGACTCGTTTGCTCGCTCGCAGCTGAATTCTTCCTCGTGAGGATTATAGGGTTCTCTGAATTCCTCGGTCTTAGCTGCGCTTTTGATACAGCTTCCAGTTTTTGAGGACCGGTGCTCATTCATTTCTTCTTTATCCTCTTCTTCTTCTTCTCTCTTTCTCTCTCTCCATCATTCATCAGCAGAAGGCTGTTGGTCTGATCTGCATGAACATTTAACCGTAGAAAGCTCGCACCCAGAAAGTTAGATTTCCTCAAAATGGCAAGTTTTTTTATGAAAAGATGCACGGTCGCTCTCGCTCTCTCTCTCTCTCTCCCTCCCCCCCTCTTTCTCCCCGTGAACCACATTAGTTATTCTATACACAACTCGAATATTCACACCCTTCTCTCTCTTTCTCTGCTGGCCAGTGACGGATGAGTATCAGAAAGAATTCGGTCGTGATGCGTTCCTTCTGACGAATCACATACCCCCTAGACTTACGCTCTCTTGCAGTGGAAACACAGAGATAGAGATAGAGATAGGTCAGATGGTGTGCAAGCCAAATTGTCGACAAACAGACAGGACCCTCTGAAGCTCTTTACATGATTTTTCTCTCAGAAAGCCCCTTTTATGCTTTCTCTCTCTCTTTCCTTCTTTTGAAATTCAAGAATGGTGTCCTCTCTCTCTCTCTCTCTCTCTCACACACATCCCTTGATCACCTTTTTGCTTTCACAAGGAACAACGCGTGCTAACCAGCAATGACGTCATCCTCGTCCTCTCTCGTCCCGTTCGAAGCTTAATAGAACTTTTTTTTATGGGGGTGCTTTAGGTTATCTCCTCCTTTTACTGTATATTGATAGAATAGAAGAACTTCCAGAAAAAGTAACTATTTGTTTTGTTAGCTAGCCTTCTGGAATGCTTATTACTGATGTTTGATATTCATTAAAGTTTCTAGACGCATTCATTTCGTTGCCGTTGATTTTGATTTTTTGCATTATTTTAGTGGAGGCTCCGTTGTTGATGAATCATTCCCACCATTCACCAACACAAGACAACATCATTGGCACAAGCCACTAGCTTGTAACGCCTGCACAAAACACTTACCAAGTGACCATACCCTCGTTAACCTCCCCACTTACCCTCATAGTTTTCATCAGAAGAACCAAACTCTTATGAATGATGATTGCATTTCTCTCTCCACCTTTTTCCACACCTTTTTTCTTTTTATCCCTAGCTAGACACATATCATTGTGAATAAAAATGATGGGCGTGGTTCTATTTTTCAACAACCTGCTAATAGCTAGGCTCTTATCATTTCCCTTACTGTGTGGTAACAAATGGGTGAACATTGCTCACCACCAAATGAGCTATGATTCTATACATATTCCTATGGCAATTGCCACCTTTCTCTAAAAGGGCCCATCATTCGTTTTTAATTGTTTCTCCTATTTTCTTCTCCTTCTTTCTCCTAACTCTCTTGTCTAGTTCTTTTAATCTGTTCCTCTCCTCCTCTCTTCAAGTTAGATCATATCGACCATGATTAAAGACTCGCAGAAGGATAACTGAGTGTTTTATTTCATGGTGGATTTGATGCAGTGTGTTAGCAAAATAATTTAAGTTGATATGGAGACGATGGAGTCGTGTGTACCGCCAGGGTTTCGGTTCCATCCGACTGATGAGGAGCTCGTTGGCTACTATCTGAGGAAGAAGGTCGCCTCACAGAAGATCGACCTCGATGTTATTAGAGACATTGATCTGTACAGAATCGAACCGTGGGATCTCCAAGGTAGCAGCATCTTAATGCTTTCCTAGTTATATATAGATTATCTAAATCTGGCAAGTTCATGATCTGGCGTGTACAAAGATCAGTCAGCTTCTTCTTGAGGTAGATCACTAACTATGTGAGCATGTGGCTTCTTTAAATCGTGACCGATCCAATTCGAGAACCCTCAAGGGCATATTACGCATATATACAGATAAACGTATCTATAGGCGATGTTGATTGTGGATTCCTTATTTGAATGCAAAAAAAGGAGGTTCTTCGATAAAACCTAGCTGCAGAATGGCTAGATCTAACTATGATTACCAATAAAACCACGCATACTTAACCTCTTGACTCGTAACCCTACTTTTGCATATTCTTTTCCCATTAGACTTCTTTTGACTCATTTCTTGGTGGTTATGGATGGACAGAGAGATGCAGGATTGGGTATGAAGAGCAAAATGAGTGGTACTTCTTTAGCCATAAAGACAAGAAGTACCCAACTGGAACGAGGACCAACAGAGCCACCATTGCTGGCTTTTGGAAAGCAACTGGGAGAGACAAGGCCGTTTACGACAAGGCCAAGTTGATCGGCATGAGGAAGACCCTCGTTTTCTACCGAGGAAGGGCCCCGAATGGTCAGAAGACCGACTGGATCATGCATGAGTATCGGCTCGAATCTGATGAGAATGGACCCCCTCAGGCAAGTACTGTATACCTCTGCTTCTCTCTCTCTCTCTCTCTCTCCCTCTCCCTCTCCCTCTCTCCACAGTAACTTCTATACCCCGAGAGTGGGAATGCTAATTTGACATTATACCATCAATAAAAAAGGGTTTGCTTTCTTAATCTCCATAGGAGATACTGACGAACGGCGTCATTCAAATACAGATGGTATCACGCCAATAAGTTGCGCATTTTTCGGCACAAGCTTTTTCCTTCTCTTCTTTCTCATGAACACATTCAAGACAGTTCCATTGAGCATGCGAATTCGAGTGGATAAGGGAGAATAGTCATCATTGTCCCCGGCATGAGCTTTTAAACAGTGCCTTTGACCTAGCTTGGGTCGAGAAAATAAAACTCTCTCTCTCTCTCTCTCTCTCTCTCTCTCTCTCTCCCTCCCTCCCCAAGATGATAGCCTCTCACAAAAAACCTACTTCTCTTTTCAAGTTCCTGAGGATGCTCTTATTTTGCTTTAATTGAATAGAACGAAGTTAGATATACTAATTAAGACTGTTCTGCTAAATTGATGCATTAAATCCGTGTTTCACTTGACATATTAATTTAATTGAGTGGAACGGTAGATAGCTTCAATCTGCTCAAGTTACGGGTTTGTTTTTAGTGTGTAAGCCGGCCACCACCATAAACAAAGTCAAAAGGTACTGTGTTAAAAGTAAAATGCATGCACGACTTTGTCTTTCGATTCCTTTTCCCCGTCTGCACTTTGTACTCGATGTGCTTGTCGAAAAAGAATATATTCCGTTTCCCTCTTAGCAGACTCTCTCTCTCTCTCTCTCTCTCTCTCTCTCTCTCTCTCGCGTCATTGACTATCTCCTCCTTCACTTTATCAAGCAAAAAGGAAGCTCATTAAAGTGTATAAGTAGATGGTGCTACAAAAAGGACAACGAGAGAGAGGAAGAAGCTCAGTTTTCTTGGTCCTCCTTTCACCTTTTATATGTTAGGCATGATTTGCGGATTGCTCGCGAGCTCGCTTGATATCTCGGCAGTTTGTCCGAGTCTTTGTCAACACACACTGTGCAAATTGATTGCACTTTTTCCCATTGGGATGGATAAATTATTAGACAGATGACAACTTGCAACTTTATGCGACTCTCAGATGTCTTTTGTGTATTTCATTGTATCTATACATGGTATGCACAGATACAGCCTTTACTTATTCTGTGTGCTTCACAAATGAGCATATCAAAATACCCCAAAATGTAATAAAAAAAGAAATCTCGCATAGGACTTTGAATTGAACTCTTCTTGCATTTCTTTTCTTTCTGTTATCTAGCATAATGCACAAGTTTCTTGTGTAGCGGATTTCCTTATCTGATACATTAGGGAATGTTTTTTCTCAGGAAGAGGGATGGGTGGTTTGTCGAGCATTCAAGAAACGGACCACTGGGATGGCCAAGAGCACCCTCGAAGGCTGGGACACGAGCTACTTCTACGATGAGCAAAGTGGCACGAGCTCGGTCATCGACCCTGCCGAGTGCATCTCGAGGCCGGTCCTTGGCTACATGCCTAATTCGAGCTTTGTGTGCAAGAAAGAGATAGAAGTGGCGGAGAACCTGAAGCTCTTCAACCCGGACGACAGCTACTTCCTACAGCTTCCTCAGCTAGAAAGTCCATCTCTTCCCTTAACGAAGAGGCCGATGAGCTCGGTTTCGCTAGTTTCAGAGATGAATAACAATAACCACAACAGTAACAATAACGAGCACTTAGAGGAACATAATGATGATGATTCCAATAAGAGGGTGACTGATTGGAGGGCCCTTGACAAGTTCGTTGCTTCTCAGTTGAGTCAAGAGGAGAGGTTTGAGGGCGATGGAATAACCGCAAGCTTTGATCAGCATGACAGCTCGGACATGGCTTTGATGTTGCTAGAGAATGCTCGAGAATGCGAAGCGACCAAGTTGAGCAGTTTCTTGACTTCAGGCGCCGGATGCGACGCGGGCGGCATATGTTTGTTTGAGAAACTATGAATTAAAGGTTTTATATCTGATAAGAGCATATATGGCCCTCTGACCTTGAATGAGGAAGAGTGGATATTATTTCTGTTGAACATAATGTGTTGTGAAAGTTTGTTATCTCTCTCTCTCTCTCTCTCTCTCTCTCTCTCTCTCTCTCTCTCTCTCTCTCTCTCTGAGTAAGAAGCATTTAAATCAATTCAAAGATATAATAATTACGGTCAAAGCTACGAAAAAAGTTGAGTCACACAGGATATTTCATTTAAGTCAAAGCTACGAAAAAAGTTGTGTTCAAAATATAGATAACTGTTGCCCCACCTCATTCTTAATCGGTCCTTAGAAATTTATGGAATTTCACAATCGATTATGTTGTAGACGCTCCTAGAATTCATAATGACTTCTCCATCCCTCATTTTTACACCAAAATTTGGCATCAATTAGTGAAAACAAGGGTTAACCGTGGGTGATGCCAGATTTAAAAAGACGAAATTCAAAACGAGAGAAAGCTTATGGACAATCTCAAGAAATCTCCGGGAAGTAGGTAGAAGACACCAAACTGCAATGTTGCCAGCCTAAGGGTATCAAATATGAATAACAACCTTACAATCTCAAAATTAACTATCTAATGATACCAGACTCTTATGGTGCCAACTCGAGAAAACTAGAGTTAGTTATAAAACAATCCTAAATATTGAATGCGGTATAATAAAAGAATGTGCCAAACCTCCACGATACAAACCCTATAGTCACAAAAACAGTTAAGTGCCAAGCACAGAGATTGAGGAACAAGGAAAGGGACCAAACTTGATTGATAATCTAAAACGCGTGTACAAATCACTCGTGGCGTTGCAAATAAGCAACGACAATAGTAAAAGTAAGAGCAAGACTAAAAGTACACACATTCACACCAAATCACAAGATTTTACTTACTTTATCCAAGTTTGACAGGAGTAAAGAGCCGGTAACTGGCAAGTACTTTCACTTTTGAATATGAATCTTAGGAGTGAGAATGCGCTTGAGAGTAATGTGTGTGACAACATACAAGTTGCTACAGAAGATGCACCTAATCCCAGTGGTGAGAATAATGTGAGGCGGGAAGTGGAGAAAACGAGTTTGGCTGGTCCACGGGGCCCTTATGTAAATGTTGGCATATGTGGATATAAGCATAGAGGCAACAAAAGGATTATAGCTTATATTACATGCAAGATGTTATGTTTAAAAATATGGCTGAAGTTTTTAAACCAATGATTGTTTATTCATTTAACTTTTGTTATTGAAAGCAACCCCGTTAGAACATGGTTTGCTAATAAGTCAAGTAGAGCATGTTGGCATGCGAAATATTGGTTCGGACACCCCGTTTGGAAATGCCCAACTATAGAAACGAGAAATTGGCCAGAGCTCTTTAAAAAAATTGAAAGTCATAGCAAAAAATTATAACCAACTCTCACTTGAGTTGCTTACCAGTGTCCATTTGGTTATCTTTCATTAAATAATCTTTCTATTGAGTTATCACATTTATTTGTCTTGCTTAGCAAACTCTGTTTTACAATTAAGTTACTAACTAGTTTTTCCTAACTAACTTTTATTTGAGTTAGTTACCAATGTTCAGTTGATTCTCTTTATATGACTACCTTCTTTTACCTTTGACAAAAAGAATATATTGTCTTTATCCATCTTTATTTACCTTTCCTGCCAATGTTTTAAATAAACCAATTACTATATGAAAGTACCAAGCTTTATTTTAGTAAGTTGCAAACTTCTTTCCTGCCTAAATAATTAACCCAACAGAAAATTTGGTAAAGCAAAATAAACCAAAGAAACAGTTGTAACTAACTCAACTGAGAGTTACTCATTATTTATTGGAGAAAAGTTGATCCATCACTTAAATTGAAGTTAGTAATCTCATATGAGGGTTGATAAATTTGAGGCGTAGTTAAGAGATATAAATAAAAGTTAGTGCAAATAAAGATAATTTGTAACAAAAAGCAAAATAAGCTTGGTGAGTAACTTAAAGTAGAGGGTAAACCTAAATTAGTTGGTAACTAAGTTGGAGGAAAGCTTATAAGTCTAATTGGTAATTTCTAAAAAATAAATAAAATGGTACATTTAAGCTGCTGATAAAAAAAATGTAAATAACATATTGTAATCGACAAGAAAAGTTGAAAAATAGAAAAAAAAAAAAAAAAAAAAAAAAACCACAATTAAATGTCGCTTAGTAGCTTAAAGATGAATTTGTAACCCAATGCCATGTGCTAATTTAGTGGGATAAAAATTAGCAAGTCATGCTAATTTAGGTTGGTAATCCGAAAAAGAATTATTATTTTCGCATAATAGTTGTCAAATTCAAAGTCTTAGAGAGTCATGCAAATAAAAGTTGGTACGTTATTCTAAAGATTCATAATTTTCAAACTATTAAAAAAAGTTACAGACCAAAAAAAACTATTAAAAAAGGTTGGTAAAATCATGAAAGTGTTGGAAAAATACCAACAAGTTAACTGAAAGAACATGATCAGTCAAAAAAAAAAAAAAAAAAATTGGGCTGCTATTTTTTCCGTTACCAACGACATGTTAACACTTGTCAACAGTCATTGAAGTTTACCCGCACAAAAAAAAAAAAAATTTGCTTTCTTTTGCATGAGACAATATGATTCTCTTCGATTTGGTATGATTTCTTACCAATATTACTACCTACACGAGGCGCACAAAAAAATTTCTTAAAAAATTTATCCTCTGTAACTTGTAAAGTTTGATAAAGTGGGCCATTTTGTCTCAATATTAAAAACTCGAACTTTAATTCTTAATGATGACAAGCTGATTTTCGCAAAACAAACTAAAAGCTATCAAGTCTTATCATTTTGAAACTTTCTGTAGGAAAAAAAAATGTGGGGAAAAGAGACAAATGCAGTTACCACTTAAAAACATCATTAAAAGGACCTTGCGCCCTCTACAATTGTTTGGCGTCAAACTATATATATTAAAAAAAAATAGTAAGTTATTCTAAAAATCCATAATTTTCAAACTAATAAAAAAAGTTGGTAAAATCATAAAATTGTTCGAAAAATACCAACAAGTTACATGAAAGAAAATCAAGTCATATATATATATATATATATTTGTTGCCAATGGCTTATTAACACTTATCAATACTCATTGACATTTACCGGCATAAAAAAAGAAGAAGAAGAAGAAGAAGTTGCCTTCCTTTGCACTGGACAAAATGATTCTTCTCAAATGGTATGATTTCTTACCAATTCTATCTGCACGACACGGATAAAGATTTCTTAAGAAATTATCTTTTTGTAACTTATAAAGTTTGATAAAGTGCGCCATTTCATCTCAATGTTAAAAAAAACAAAAGCTCAAACTCTTATGCCTAATGATTATAGGTTGATTTTTGCAAAACAAGTGGAATCATTTTGAAATCTTTTGTAAATAGCGAAAAAAGAATGAGGAAAGGTGACTAGTGCAATTGCTACTTCTAAACATCATTAATAGGGCCTGGCGCCCACTACGAAATGTTCGATGTCAACCATTTGAGCTGGAGTTATTTGATTGCACTGAAACCGCCATCCTTTAGCGAGTTCAACACCAACCATAGTGTCGGCAACCGAAATAGCTGCCACATACACATAGACAGTAAACTCCAAACGCTAGGTAGGGCGAGATTCTCCTCTACCCTATGAAATCAAGAGCTTATCTAGTCCGACCACAACCGGAACAGACTCATAGAAAGTTGGTACATTGTTTAATGTGCGCTCAGTTCTTGTTTCTAGTTCCATTCGCCCTCTTTTTCACCTTTTTGTTCGTCGCTCTGCCCGAAAACAAAACGGGAGCAGAAAAGGGAATGAGATAGAAGCTGGGAACTTGTGGGGTCGTCGAGGGGCGGGACCGAGGGCTGTCTGGCATGCGCGGAACCAATTGGTGGCGCCGGCCGGGCATGCTTGCTCGTGTCGTGCGTCATTGTTCCACATGTCCCCTCGGAGCCATGCACGACAGAGGCCACTGAGAAAAGAGCCTCGAGATGAGGTCCACGGCATGCTGCGAGCAGTTCCCTCATCGGTTTGGACTTGCGGGCTTACACAGGGAGACATGGCCATTGGCTTCCTCGTCAATCGTTGCTTAGCAGCAGCTGCAGATGCGGCTGCTCGAGAGGGCGAAGCCCTCCGGAGGTTGTACGGCTGCGCCTCCCCGGAACGGAGCAGCAGTCGCGAGCCGGATTCACGGTCGGGGGATAACGTCCGAAGCGCTCTGACGAAAAGAGTTGAATGGCTATAAGTAGTATTGAAGACGGTGTGTCCCGTGCCCTCGAGTATAAAATACCGTCCGAGACGAGTCACGACAAGCTCGGCCATCAGATAATCGGAGCAGTTCCGATATGAAACTGAGCTGATAGGGGAGAAAACCTCAACAGAACCGTTGAGTAGTCTCAAATTTCGGATAACTGTTTATAATATCCAATCGATATCGTCTGAAGTACTTTGGTAAGCTTGATTTTTTTCAAGATCGTGACTAGAAAATAATTTAGAAAGTAGATGAGTATTTGGCGCTACGTGTTTTGCGGACTGTTTCATGTTATTAACTAAAGAAATCAAGAATTTACCCTTACTCTACGTCCCGAATTAGAGAGGACTACGCTATGGAGCGAGTACTCATCACGCTAATTGTCGTAGTCTTTGGAGCACATTGCATACATATGTCACATGATATTTTGGACCGCAATATCTTAAGTTCTAATAAAACCGATAACGAGTCTAACCTAAATCTATCCATATGCTAATTAAGCCGCCAAGTAGAGGACATTGGTGCCGTTCCTTAAATAGAGATCATCGCTTACGCATCACTTCCAATTCGTTGCTTCAATAGCGAGAAATCAATTGTCCAATAGAATAAGATCTCGCAATCTTTGTTAGATCATCTCAAATGGAAAAATTACCCAAAAAGTCATAAATCTATTGTAATTGTGCTAATTCAGTTTTAAACATTTTGCAATTGTGTCGATTTAGTCCATCCAACCAAATTTAGCTAGTTGGCACTAACGTGGACATGGGCCGTTTGCCGCTATGGACATTTTTTATAATTTTTTATTTTTTTGAATCATTTATCTTTTTTTCTTCTTCCTTCTTCCTCTAGCCAATGAGGTTAGCCTCGCCGAACATTGGTGAGGGCGACCCTTGGCCAGCCAGGGCAAGGGTGAGCATCACTATCACTAGGCGAGGCTCGGCTAGCTTGTGCTCGCCATGGTTGGGTGAGGCCTTGCCATATTTGGTGAGGCTCAACCTCACCCAACCATGGCAAGATCGAGGTATGCCCTTGTTAATGGCCAACGAGACTAACCTCATTGGCCCTCTGTTGGGAAAATATGGTTTCAAATTGGGTAAAATAATGAAAACGGATCTTTAGAATACTCAAATCGGACTTTGAGACGTAATATCACTTTCTTTAAGAATTTATTTGCCATACAAAGTTGCTAATAGTCACCGACAAATTTCCTCCATGATACAATAAAGTCTCAAATGAGAGTACTAGATAGCAATTCTAGTATTTCTCCAAGATCTTTCTAGGAAACAATTGAAAAGATGGTTGTAGTTTTTCAGAGAGAAATCTCGAAAAATATGATAACTCTTTTTTTCTGAAAACCGACATGTATATATAAAACATTGTTAAAACGTAGACAACTCTTCATGAAAGGTTGCAAAGTGAACAAATGTATCATTTCAAAAATTGTCCAGATGAACAAAGGCGTATATTCAGAAGAAGTTGAAAGAACGAACAATTGCAACTCTTCAAAAAAGTTACAAACTGAACGAGTATCTTTTCCAAAGGTTATCTTGAAAGGACACAAACAAAATTCGGACTAAAAGGAATTATTATTATTTAATAAATAAAATTTCGAAATTATTATTTATTAATTTCCGAAAATTCTCAATAATGATTAAAGTTAATAAGATAACCATACGAAATAAAAAATAAAATAAAATAACAAAAGGAATAGTGCTAATTAAATAGCACGCCAAATAATTGTGCCAAAATTGTGCAATTATTCGCCCACTTGTACGCGGGTATCGTGATGTCTAGCTCACACCCAATCATTTCTTTTAGTATACAAAAAAAAAACCCCACACTTATTAATTAACCCACCTCCTCTCACTTTTCCTATGTGGGACAAGGAAAATACACTCTTTTTTTCTTTTTTTACAAACAAATTTCCAACATCCTTGCCTTTGGCTGGCAACGGCCAACTAGAAGAAGGAAGATTGGAAATAAAAAAGGGAAAAAAAGAAGAAGAAGAAAAGAACAACAAATTATTAAAAAGTTATCCACATCGGTGCTTATTGATAAAAAAAAAAATTGTTGGATTAACTAAATTGACACAATTACAAAAGATTTAGAACTAAACTGGCAAAAAAAAAAATCTAAGACTGAATTAATATAATTACAATAAATTTAGAAATTTATTTATTTATTTATTTTTGTAATGCACTCCGTCTTGAGTACATTGCAGTCAAGTAACGCATGCGCAGCTAATGGTCGGTGCTAGACCGAAATAGACGAGTCTAAGGACGAATGCTCGCCATGATTGTTGCTCTTTTGGCCTAACAAACACCCCGTGGTTCATCAAATGATGAAACTACAGTACACCGGAACTGAGACTCGTCCGCACCTTGTCGGAGACCATACGAATTGGGCTCAGCTAAGGTCGTGGGCCTTGCGAAATCTCGAATTGCTTGGCAAAACAGTCGGGCCTGGGCCTGGGCATGGGCTGGGGTGGGGCCCAAGATCAGGCTTCAAAATAGATCATATGCACGAATCCTGCCGTGAAAATGACGAATATTCAAGCAAAGCTGAACATTGTTTAAGAGGGCCAATGAGTGTGCTTGACTCTAAAAGGAAAGCCCACTCACTGGTCCTAATTCTCTCGACCTCCTAGGGCAAGGTCTAAAGACGGACCGAATATGTGCCAGAGTGAACCTCGGATCCTTAGAGCTGATGAGATCCACATGGGATCCATCACGATCCCTACTCGATTTCATACGTTTTAGGCTCATTGAACGAGTTTTCTCAGATTGATCTTTTGGACACGTTGGACTATTATGGTACTGCAAGCTGAGAATGGTCCAAGATCTTGGTAGGCAATAGAATGACAACTTTCCAACGAAACCAATTTTGAATGGATGGCCTCTCGGCTGAGATGATTAGATTTTTTGACATTTAGGGATGAACAGAATTTCTATTGATCATGTGGATTAGGGCCCACATGATTAGAAATGGCGATTTCCGACAAGACACGAGGACTTGAGTTGAACACGTCATGGAATTTACTGGCTCAAATTTTTGCTAATTGTGTCCATGATATAGTCATGTCAACCCATTCGACACGTTTAATAGACTAGTCGGGTTCGAGTTAAACTTGTATCACTCATTTAATGGAATGGGTCTTGACATCTTGACTAATGACATGACTTATATTAACCTATTTAATTTAAATTAGCTAGATTTTTCTTCTTTTTATCGCTAATAAATAAAATTGATTTTACTCATTGAAATAATTGGACCAAGTATTAATAATCTTTTCCATAGATAACGCAAAAGGAACATTCATAATCTTATTGATTCTTTTTTGAAATGATTAAATTATTATCTTAAACTCATGAAGCACAAAAGTTGGGGAAAAAAAAGCCATATAAACAACCTATTGGGATTGTCATGTCACATTTGGATTGGAGTAATCCTATATGATCCTTTTTAATTAAACCGGCTACATGGGCCGTGTTCAAATTACTGATTTAATTAGTGGGTCAAGGTCGGTTTGAGCTTTTAATAGTTAAAGGATTGATTTAAATTAACTAGTATACCAACATTTTTTAATAGAGACAGCATGAATACATCTGACTTCAGAATGTAAATAGTCACCGCGGCATGTAATTAAAGGGATCATGCGACGTTTTTTCATTTTCGTCTTCCACGTTGTTCCCCTTTCAAAGAAGAAAAATGGGGTCGAAGTTAAATTCCAAACCCTTTTTTCCTCTGATAGGAAAGAAAAAGAAAACTTTCGACCCCCTTTTTTCAGCGATTTCCCGGCAACCCGTGTTTCAGATAATGACCAGCGCCCAATCCGCATCCAGCGGAGACGCGGATCGATGGGGAAAGCCACCGTCCTGCACCGTGTCTTTCCCTGATAGTCCGATTTCCGCGTGCACCATCATGCACACGCGTCGCCCAATGCTACATTCCTTCCTGGGACTCCCCACGAAGCATAGCTATCCCATCGAGGGCTGTCGGAGTTCGACCACTCGAGACCATTCGCACGTGGCTTCGGACACACCACCGAAGAGAAATTCCTCGTTCTTTTATGTTACATCTTTCTCTTCGTCAAGGCCGCCTGACATCTGGGCACATCCTCAGCTCCTGGTAGGCTGAGATCCATCGTCTGATGCTCTCTACCCGCCAATCTCCTAAATAATGAAGCATCACAGCTATGAAACTCTAGGGCTTGTCTATATAGCCTAAAATCATTAAGAGCCGTTTTGAGATTCGGTAGAAGGGTCACAAGCACGATTTCCCGACACTCAGGGCAGTCTCAGTGCGTACCAATTCAAGAATATATACTAGTGCTCGCGCAAGCTGAGCTACCAGGGCAAAATATTTTTTGCCGTGAAAACTTAAAGAGCAAGAATTGCTTGGAAGCTAAGGTGGGTATGCTCTTTGATTCCAGATATTTCGATCCTATTGTTTGTATAGAGAGACAATGATTTCGAATTCAGTACGAGATGTAACTAATTTAAGCTCCAGACCGAATGATCAACATCAGAAATGTCGATTTAGAATGTCTTGGGCCAAACTTCACCACCACCGATTTCTATACTAAACGTTTGAAACCTTAACCTCAGAAATCCAGTCCTTTCATTGGCAAAACTAAGATTCCGGTCGTGCGGCCCAACCTCACCCAAACAAGAAAATTTGTAACCAAGAAGAAGGAACTGGCATCGAATCCCTTGCAGCTAAGGAAAACTGGGTCGATGAAGCGCTGAGAGAGAGAGAGAGAGACGAGAGATCAAAGCGAAGGTTCAGACTTAGCTATCGACCATTCGTTGAAACATCAGAAACTATTTTTAACCCTACGTACAACCCACCTTCTTCATCAACCCATATTTTTATTGACAGAAGGAGAAGAAGAAACTACTACCAGACAAGAGCGACGTTTCAACCCCATATTCACATTCACATCGTCTACCCCACCCAAAAAAGACAAAAGGCCCAAAATTACATCACGCTCTCCGTCTCCCCGTCGCTACTAGCCTCAAGCGGCAGCTACCTTCTTGGCCCTCTTCGCGGCAGGCGACTTGATAGACTTGGGCTGCTTCGGCTTCGCAGCCGCCGCCTTCTTCACCGGCTTCTTCGCGGCCTTCTTCGCCGGCTTGACCGGCGCCTCCGGCTTCCTCGACCGCTTGGCCCTGGGAGTAGTGGTCGCCATGGCCATGGGCGGCGCCTTGGCCATGGGCGGCTCCTTGGACCTCCTGGCAGCGGGGGCGGCCTCCGCCTTCTTCGACGGCTTCGCCGAGGGCTTGGCGCTCTCCTTCTTGCCCGCCTCGGACAACTTGTACGAGGCCTTGACCTTGATCAGCTTCCCCTTGGCCGCCGAGTTCTTCAGCTGGAGCGCCAGGATCTTCCTGAAGTTGGCGGGGAGCACGGCCTTGTGCTTGTCCTCCATGTACTTAGCGATCGCGTATGGGCTCGACCCGCTCTTCTCGTTCAGCGCCAGGACCGCCTCCTTGATCATCTGCTCCAAAACAGAAAACCAGCACCCCATCAATCGAACGTTCTGCAGATACACTAATCGCTATCATCGTGATCGCAAAACCAGTACCTGGAAGTAGGGAGGATGCGAGGCGGTCTTCGGCGGCCTCTGTTTCTTCTCCCTCGGAGCCCGGGGCTTCCTCTCCTTCACCGGCTTCTTCGCCTCCGCCTCCGCCTCCTCCTTCGGCTTCTCCTCCTCCTCCTCCGTCGCGGGCACCGGCACCGGCGCCGGAGCCTCCGCCGGCGGCTGCTCGACGGGCAGAACCTCGCCCTCTACAGTGGTCGACATGGCGTAGCTAGCAGATGCAGTAAAAACGCTAGAAGCTTCCGAAAATGGTTGTGCTCTGTGCGAGAAAACCAAAGACTATGACGACACTGAACTCGGCCTCCATGCCATTTATACCGGGGCCAGGATCTCTGACGAAATCGAACGTGGACTCCGATTGGTCCGTCTCGGCGCCCATGGATCGCCAGGTGGGAGGGAGGAGGGATCGGGGCCGGACACGTGGGGGGCGATCGGCCCGTCGGCTCGGGTCCTGTGCCTCGGATGGGAATATTTTTTCAGAGTGTCCGGGGGGGGTCAGGGATTGTGGAAAAAGGCGTGGATAGGATTTTGCCGAGACATGGAGAGAGGTTTGGTCTTCTGGTGGAGAGAGAGAGGCGCTTTGAACTTTGAAGGGGCGAGGTTGGGTTGTGTTTTCTTGCTGGCTTTGGGGCCAAATTCGATTGCTTCTGCTTCGAATTTTTGGACGAAATTCGTGCGGGATTGAAGACACGAAAGTGTAGGTTTCAATGTGATTTGAATGATCGAAAACGGTTGGGATTTGAGTACTGTGTGGAGGTGTGAAGTGCGGAGGGTTACTTCGATTGCTTTTTTCGTTTTTTTTCCGTCTGTGTACCGTATAAGTCATGGTCAACTCTAACAAAAATCAATATGTAATCATACCGATACGCAAATACCAAATAAAGGCAAATACACCCCCAATTGAAACTTCCTTGTACTTTCACCTTAAGGACAAAAATAACACGGATAGTCAACGAACTTTAGCCTAATAGACAATATCATCCTTGAATTTCTAATACGTTCAATTTTGTCTCCGAACTTTAACTCAGTATGCACTATCGTAAATAAACATGTAGTGCCTGATCAATTTAGTCTTTTGGCATTATAGGAAAATGTAGAGGTGTCAAAATGGGTCATGGACCCATTTTTGAACTCATATTTTATTTATATGGGTAAGAGGCTTTTAAAAACTCAACTAAAAATAATAATAAAAGTGAGTCTGATTTAAATGGGTAAAAAATAGATTAGAACTTGAGACCTATTTCGATCCATTTAAAATATCAAGTGGGTTGGAACTTTAGAATCCATTTTTAAATTTTCAACCCAAGCCCCACACAACCTTTCCTTCTTTAACTTTATAAAAATGTGTTTTTTTTTTATATAAAAAATTGAAATTATCATTATTTTTTAAATTTCAATTTTCTTTTATTTTTCTTTTTTCTTTCTTTTTCCTCCTTCTTAGCCGGCGGTCGGTAGGGCAACGATCGACGACGGGCCAAGCGAGGCTCAAGCTCACCGACATGCGAGCTTGTGGTCGCCAACAAGCGGCGCGGCTCGAGCCTCGCCGGATCTAGCGAGACTCAAGCTCGCGGCGTCGAGGCAAGGCCTCGGCCTTGCCCGGATCGGTGAGGCCGAGGCCCCACCGACGCCGGCAAGCTCAATCTCGTCTGTGGCCTGTCACCAGCCGTCATCATGGTTAGCAACCGGCCGAAGAAGAAGAAAAAAGAAAAGAGAAAAGAGAAAAAGAGAAAATAATAATTAAAATTTATATATTTAAAAAATAAAAATTCAATTTTTTAAAAAGAATTTTAAAAAGTTATAAAAATTTTCCATTAAATTTGTATTGCATAAAAGTGTTTTAGCAATACTTTTCTTTTAATAAAAAGTCATAAAAATGAGTTTTCTTAGGTTTAGTTAAAGATTTTTCATGTTATAGTTTTCGGTTACTCAATAGCATATTCACTTCAAACAAAAGAAACATATGCATGGTCTAATTCTTTATAAATATTTCAATTTATAGGTTTTTTTAACTTTTATTTTATTTTATTTACTATTTTTAATTTTATTTGAAGTTTATTCCAATTAGCATATAATATGTGTGGATTTTCTTAGAGTATTAATAGGTTTTAACAATACGAGTCGGGTCAAGAATGGATTGGGTATGGGTTGGGTATGGGTCACTTAATTGACATTACATGAATATGGGTCAAAACGGATTAAATTGATCAAATATGAATCGACCCATTTTTGACTCGACCTAAACCCAACCTGACCCACCCATTTAACGGGTCTACGAAAATGTTTTATGTTGTCCTTTCATTATGCAAATTAACAAAATTTGCTGATATAAACTTCCAATCCGATAATTCTGAATGGTGCACAAAAGAAAAATGTTACCTATGGATTAGATTATCTACATGATAAAATCAATTGAAATTAGAATAAAATCATCTTTCTATTTTTTTTTTAATTTATTCAATTTGGAAAAAAGATTCTCCTTGCTATTTGATGACATAAATTATTATATCGAATTTTAGTTAAATATCACATGTGGATATTTCACATGTAATGTTATTCTTTTGTTAATCGTCCAAACTTACCAAGTTCTAAGCCACATCAATAAATTCTAGTGGAAGGATAATATAGAACATCTTATTGTCCAAAAACTTAATTAAACATGTACAACAAATTCAAGGACCACATTATAATTAAGTCCATGAATAACAACAAAAAGTAAATTTATTACAAATGTATTAGTTTTGAGTTTTTGGTGATTAAAAAATTAATTAAGGGTAAATCTATCGCTAAAATATTAGTTTGAAATATTTTGTAGTCAAAAAATTAATTTATGATAAATTTATCACAAATGTACTAATTTGAAGTCTTTCATGTATTAACCCTATTTGAAAGGAAAAACAAATCAAATGAGAGGTACATTGAAAAAGGAAAACGAATACTTTTTGTAAAATGGTGCAAGTAAAATAAGTGCTTAGATAGTAAATCGAAATTAATTCTTAACCTTTTTCCTTATTATTTTGTGAAATGTAGTTTTGAAAGAAAATGAGTCAACAAAAATATTTTTTTACTAAAACTTAAAGATAGGAAAATGATTTTAAAAAAAAAAATTCAAAGATCATTTTCTAAAATATGGCTAGGTACCGACTCTTGGATCAAAAACTTTATACTTAGGCACAAGAACCCCAATGCTCAATCCCGCACCCTTGGCAACAGGTCGAGTCCTCACATCCAGGTTGGGTCCTTAGCACTCGTGCTCAAGTCCATCAAGGCCAAGCCTTGGACCCTAACACTCATGCTCGAATGAGCCCAAGTCCATCAAGGCCTTGCCTAAGTCCCTTGCACCCAAGTCGCTATCCCTTACACATGTGCCTTGGTTCATCAATGCCGAGCATGGGCACCAAGGTTCTAGGACCAACCTCGATGGACCCAAGTCCAAGCATAAGGGAATAGGTCAAAAGTGCTAAATTTGGGGCCTGAATGGACCATGGCATGAGTACCGATACTGGAGTCTTCGGTTGTCCTCGAATTCTTAGGCTTGATTTCGATGGATCCACGACCAATACCCATGCTCATGCCCGATCAAATCTTAAGACCCAATGCCGGTGCCCATTTCATTAGCTATCCATTCGCAAGCCACTAGTACTTGAATAGTGTATGTTACTAAGAAAAATCAAATGAAATCTTCATACTCAAATGATAGAAAATATTTTTTAGTTCATTTGTAGATCTTAACCAACTATCGTAAAATATTGTCATTTTCTTAGAAAATGACTTCTTGAAAAATATTTTCCAAAAATGTCACTTTTTCTAAGAAATGAACAGAGCCTAAGACTTGCTTCGAAACAACCAGCCATATTTTATTGAAGATTTTACTATTGTTAAAAGACTATTTTGTAGTTCCCACAAGAACAACAACACGAACTATTTATCTTGAAAAGAGGGAGAATGAAATTCTAGAAGAAAAGCAAATTAATCCGAGATTAAAGACTAATGGGGTTTTCTCTCTCATTTGTTTAGTCCATGCCTAGGCAACAATCAAGATGGTAAGAACACAAAAATTCTATCGCCCAACAAATTACATTACGAATTCGCTTTATTTTGGACAGCTGAGGAGATAGTTGCCAAATAAGACACAAGTATACGCTCTTAAATAGTGGAAACAACAGATTCTGAATATTTATAATTTTTTTTAACAAGTTGCAATATAAATCGTGGAAACTCCTATCGATGCAAATTTGAACTTTTTACCAAAATTGAAGAAGACTAAAAATATGATCCTTAGCCCTATCTATCTAATAGGACTGCGCGCATACCACCCACAGACTCAGACATGTCCAAAACGCATGCAGTGAAAGCAGAGCATCAAAACAAAGAATCTCCTCCATACGGCAAGCTTCTTTCTTAACACTATAAAATTCCGCTTTATGGAAAATTCTCTCTCTACACAATGCAGGTCGAGTGTCCACAAGACCTCACTAGACAATAGTCAGCTAACCAATTACATCATTCACGATAACCCAGTAGTCAGCGAGCGCTAACACCAAATACGAAATGACAAATTAACATCAGGAGAAAAGAGGAGGATTCTAGTGCGGGCAATCCACCAATTTACTAATTAATTCACATAATAATACAACGAACTACACGTGGCCATTTCAATGCCAACCAAAAACTCGCCACATCAAATCTTAATATAGTTAGGATTATCCTTATCAGGTTCCACTCCGACTAGTATACACAGTAATTATGGAAGGCATACTAAGAAATCTACAGAAAGTCTCTTATTAGTATAAATTACAGTTTGATGCCTGCCGTAGATTCAGCTAAAACATCTTTCTAGAAAACTGTCTAAATAGTGAGACAACAGCATGTATGGACACAGCTAAAAGAAAGAATGTATGAAAACCAGTAATACAACATGGCTCATCTGTTGCCTGCAGATAGCAATCTCACTGTGGTCAACTCTAGTATCAATTACAGTTGATGCCTTCCGTAAATTCAGCTAAAACATCTTTCTAGAAAACTGTCTAAATAGTGAGACAACAGCATGTATGGACACAGCTGAAAGAATGTATGAAAACCAATAATACAACATGGCTCATTTGTTGCCTGCGGATGGCAGTCTCACTACGGTCAACTTGCCAAGAAATTACAACTTTCCCAGATATAGATAATGGAAAAGTAAATGGTCCAGATCTAGAAGCATAAAGGTATAAGGTAGCCCTAATTTATTACAGTTGACCAGACGTCATAGCCGATGCATGTAGAATAGAAATGGATGAAAATCACTAGTCTTGAAACAACTACAGTTCCGTAAGTGAACTGCGTCTTATTCCTTCAGAAACTTCTTTTTTCCATAAGTGATCAACACAGTAAAAAACACAAATTTTGGAACGGATCTTTAGGGGGGAAAAAAGAAGCTTCTGAATAAGATGCAGATTTCGAATGACACGTGAGCAAATCACTTAGAAAGGAAAGAGAGGCCATCAAAAAATTAGCAACTTAATGCAAAAAGAAGCACAAAAACTCTGCCTACACTAGATGAAGACAGCGAAGATTGTAAAGACTAATTTAACTACAATTCTAACTGAAGATCCCAAAATCGCCTCTGTAAATGAATGGTGTGACTGCCTGGAGTCACCTCAGATATCTATTCAAATGACGTTTACTAAGCACTTAAGTTTCCAAAACCCACTTCCAACATATATTCCACTATGTACCCAATATAAAGACACCCCATGTTACATCAAGTACTCTGAGAACTCTTTCTAATTCTCCCTAATGTGCCTTACAACAATGCCGGTAAGGAATATATACGGTAAGTCTAGTGAGAGCATACTAAATAATAAGGGAGAAACTACAGGTGCTGTTGTCCTCAAAACTCACCAAGTCAACGTTCAATACTTCTTCACTGATGGCCCAACTATCTTACAGAGATTATTCGCATCAAAATCATGATGATCACAAAGACAACCATTCTTAAGCCACCACAAACACTTCTATCCTATAGGAAAACCCAAACTCAAACTAGTTCCACATTATTGCCATCCACATCATAATGAGCATGTGGAATCTCATGTAAAGGACATTGACATAATAAAGCAATGACAGTCAACTTCAAAGTTTGCAGAGTGATTACAAACGACCTCCGAATCTAATTTTACCTTATAGATGAACAATTTCACATAAAAGAACTTTAAACTTGCACAAGGTTTACTTACTTTCTGCGTGGTTCTAAAAATATACGCTCAGAAAGATCATTGACATGACCAACAATGATGACGTGGAAGACAAACAAAAATCTCTATGCAGATGATGATCACCCCAATCCTAATAAAGAAACCTGTCAACCTATGTTGACTATCTGCAAATTCATGGCATTTGATACCACTGTTACCATAATGCTTTCTTTACACCCTTAAATCTTCCCAATTCCCACATTGAATGGTTGAGACAAGGATTTCTCAAAATCTTCAACTACTATAAATCCCAATGCATAAGCCATAACACACGATTGACTTTCATAGCTACTAAACTCCAAGGCACCCAAGTAGACTTTTCCATCTATAGGAACAACTAAATCCTACTGAAGATATGTTCTCATGGAAGATAGCCACTAAGCACAGTAAATACATACCATACGGATGTAAATGGAATAAGAGACCACCAAATCAGATTACTATTCTGCTTATAGAGAACAGCTATGAACTGAAATCAATGGGCTCAGGAATCTCCATCCACCTAAAGCGCTCATGCAATTAACCATGTCAAACGGCAAAGGATTCAGAAACCATAAGAAGTTCAGAAACATTAGTTGACATGATTCTGAGCTATACCCCAGAAACCTCACCAATTAATTTTTGGAGCACCATTGCCTATGGAGTAAATTTCCAAACTTTCTGCTTTAACCTGCCCATCTTTAATATACTTTTAATATAAACAACAACTGGATCGCCTGAAGCTGATGGAGAAAGTCACCTCAAGCAAGAAATCCTTGCCGCATTCATTCATAGTAGCCTACTTAAGCTATCTTAATTGCAGCTAATATTGTCTCCACATGGGTCTCCACCAAAATCATTAACTTTAAAATCAGCTCTCCATCAATTAAAGCAAACTGAACTCTCAAAACTTTGGACTACCAATAATTTCACTTGATTTATTTCATTAAAACAAAACATTAAGAATGACCAGCTGCACATGAGATCCACGAAGCATAGTACAACATCTGCACTTCAAGTGGTAGAAAACCTCAAACTCCTCATATGTAGTGCAAAAGCATAATGCACTTCCACTTTCACACAAAATGATATCACTTATCGGTCCCATCCTCAAGCCACCTTATCTACAAGACTCTAAAGTCTTCATCATAACCTAACAACTATAGGGAATCCAAGAACTGACGAAATGTGGGATAGATATGAAAAGAGGTTAGACAGTAGATGACAGTAGATGCAATGTAAAAGACCAAAGCAAAATATCTTATAGGAGAAAAGTTATCAAACTTAGATGTTCTTGCAACAGGGCGCCTTTCCCCATTACCATTGAAGCATTTCCTGCATTTCCAAACTTACCTGAAGACAATAAATCGAATGCATCAATAACCAAATTAGCATAATTCACATTCAGATATAAGAAAATGGCCTCTGAACAAAATGGGTTACCTTAGAATTTGAATCTAGTGGTAGTAGCCACCTCCATAAGAGTGATCATCCCCATAATAAGATGGATACGGACCTCCGCTATACTGCAGCATTTCCTAGATGTCAGCATAGCATATTATGGGCAGATTAATATTAAGTCAGGAAGCTATGGTTTTGCTTACATCAGAACCATAATGATCATGTGGATAAGGCCCACCTCCAACTCCAAAAGCATCTGAAGCAGAAAAACCAGATAAGCCAGTAAGGAATAAGAAGAAAAAAACGGCATATCAGCAAGAATCAGAAAAATTCTGATGTTGCTAGCAGAAAACATACCATGATAAACACTTCCACGTAATGGTAATGAAGAATCCATATAATCAAAACGAGGACGTACTCTACTTGGCTCCATGTAATCAGCATATTGATCCTGAAAACGCAGGAAGAAAAAAATTGTTGGATACAAGAGATAAATTCAGATATGATACTTACAGTAGAAGACATCAGATAAAATGATGACATAATAGCAGAAGAGATTTAATAAAGAAAAAAAAAGGAGGAATAACAGCGGAGATACTTACTGTCATAGGAAAGGGACGCTTCAAACCATGGGCACCACTGTCATAGAAGTATGGGTCATCAAACTGCCTGCCTTCAAAATGTCTGTTGTATTGTTCTTCAGGTGAGTAAGGTAACCGCCTAGAAGGAAGATGCATGCCAGGGCCTCTGTCAGGATAACCACGCCATGATCTATCAATAGGTGGTCTCGAAGACGGGCCTACAGGGGCATGATGACCAGACATATAATGACCAGCTCGTGAAATGCCCCTTCTTCCCCCTGCATTGACTCAGGACATCAAATCAACAACACTAGCCACATAGAAGTTACCGACAGAAAAAAGCCAAATTAACAACCTCGTCCAGAAGATTGCCTCCTATGAAAATCGAGGTATGGATTATCAAACTCATGGTCATAGCTAAAACGCATTCTGCTGCTTTGACTGCGTCCACGTTGATGGAAACCCCAGCTATGGTGATCCCCTCTGTTGTATGAATGTCCTCCCCACCCAAATCCCCTTCCTGTTCATAAAAGAGCCCAACTAAGATGGAGATGGGATTAAAAAAAAAAATTGAAAAGCGGGAAATTTCAGAAGATACCATGTCTGTTATTGCCAACGCTACCACGACCAATTCGAAATCCACCAGACATTCCACCCTTCACTGCCTGAGTTTTAGGCCTTGGATTGGAAAGTCTTGCCCTAACTTTAACCTACAATCTCCATATAAACACCATTTGCAGAATTCCACTCAAGTAATCTTTCAAGGAGTCACTAATTTGTGTGCATTCTGCATCTTTATTGTTGTTGTAAACAATAAAGATGGAGGAAAGAGGCAGTAAATAAGAAACAGAACTTAAGGAAATAAATCAACAGAGTTTGAAGCCATTCACCTAGCTTAACGCCCAAAGGAAAAAAACGGCTCACAATTTCTTAAAATCTCTTCATTCCAAGCAAACACGTTTCTTACATATTCAGCAGAAAAAGAAGTACCAAAAGGCAGAAAATAGTATGCACAAGGGAGTACCTTGGTGTTAGCATCACCTAACTCTGAAGTATTGATTCCATCAACACAAGCAACAGCTGCCTCGTGGCTAGAAAAATCAACAAACCCAAAATCTTTCCTCTTAGCAGTCGACATGTTTCGGGCAAGGACTACACGTACAATCTCTCCGAAAGTTTTAAATTGCTCTCTTACATGCTCCTCATCCCAATAAGGAGGAAGCCCATCAATGAAAACCGATTTCACTTGAGCCATGACCTTCGGGTCAGGGTCACGTAGTGGTTCGGCAAAAGCAACTTTAGCCGTTCTCTCTGAATGACCAAAAACAACATTAGGCTTTTGAAGCCTCTTATATGCTAGCATTGCATCAGCGTGGCAAGAAAACTCGAGAAATGCAAAACCACGACTCAACCCTTCACGTTGAGCATCTGGAACAAGAGTTATGCTTTCTACCCCTTGAACACCATACTCGTTCAGCTTTTGGTTTATCTGCCATTACACAAAAAATGAAAAACCGGAAGCTGAGCTTAAGTAACAGCTATTGCAAACATTTCAACACTCACAGCTTCCTTGGTCCATGTGTTGCAGATATTTCCTAGGAACAATATGTCATTGTCCTCACTAGGTGCAGTGCCGCATCTCTTTCCACGTATCTACAAGTGACACCAAGTGAAAAGCATCCTCAGTTCCTCTCTTTGCTACAACCAATAAAAATAGTTTTTTGGACAATAATGTGTTGAAAGCCTAATTGCACTGGTAAACATAACAAGATAAAATAGTAGTAACAGTCTCTCACAACAGGATTCTTCATCTCTGTCAGGGCCCGCTTTGCATGCTCCTTGTTTGCAAACTTAACAAAGGCAAATCCCTTGTTTTTATTGGTTGAAAAATCTTTATGCAACCTAATCTCGACTATCTCACCAATCCTCTCAAACACCCTCCTCACATCCTCTTCAACGGCATCACGATCGAGACCACCAACGAAAATTTCATGCTCTTTCTTAATCTTTTGTTCCTTTGCAATAAGCGATAGTTCCTTATGCTCCTCTTCTAAAGTGTTCCCTTCTTCAGCAGGTTCATCTCCATCATCCTCACCAATGTCTTCCTCTCCAGGTTCTCCAAAGTCCAATCGATCCCCATACTCCTCCATGCTCTCATCATCGTCATCCCCATAGTCATCATTTCTAGTCTGAAAAAAATCTCCTTGAAACTTCTCCTGGACATTCTCTTGCATATTTTGGGATTTCTCTCCACTCCGTGCATTATTTCCGACCAGTACATCTCTTTTTTCAATAACTTCCTCTACCCGCTTCACTTCATAGACTTCACAATCATCTGATGGCTTTGAAGTTGCTTCAGCATTTATCTCTTCCTTGAGAGAATCCTCACCACCTAGAGGAGGAGCTATTTCAGCTTCCACTTGCATTTGTTCTTCTTCCTCGAATACTGTAAAATTGGCAAGTGGAGATTCTACATTGTCCACCAGATGCCCACCATCTTCAATAGCAGATTTTTCCACTTGCAACAGAGCCTGTTCCTTGCCCACCGGTTTAAAGACATCCTCAAGGGGTTCAGCGATTGCCAAATCAGATTTTTCCTCTCCTGAGGGTTCTTCAACATGCTTAGACACACATTCAACTTTTGTGTCATCATCTTCACAATGGACGTCAGCTAATACCACGATCTCCTCCAGGGTTTCCTCTACAGGAACTTCAACAGATTCAAGCGACTTGGGCATCTGCGAGGATAAAGCTTTTGCCGAAGCAGGAGACTTAGTACGTCCAGCTGTTTTCCTCCCTGTTGACTTTGGAGTTGTCCCAACTTTTGTCACCAGTGTCGCTTCGGTAGCAGCATCAGCCGATTCTCCTACTTCTTCAGCTGTAACAATATCTTGAAGACCAAAGATGATAACATTCACGTGAGCAAATGTGCAATCAAACAATTAAATGCGTAATCAGAGAAATATGTCATGTACAGCGATGGCGACACGCAATTTACCCTCGATTGAAAACCCGAAAATTAAATACGCAAAGACAACCTTTGCTTCATGGCCGTTGCACACTTCGTGCAGCTTAGCGAGCACAAGAGACAGATTACCAGATAACTTAATCCTTACTAAAACGCCCAGAACCTTTAATGTAAGATAGCACATGCAAAACACAAGGATACATACAAACAGCGAGAGGTCAACGAAATGAAACAAATGAACTTTCGGCGCAATTCATCGAAGTAGCAGCCGGGAAAGTTCCCGACAGCCACCTTCTCCAACATCGCCGGAATAACTCGAGTAGCCAAGCCAGACTTATCCCTAATCATGCGGAAGAGCCACGAAGCAATCAACACGATCAGAAGCTTAAAACATACCGCGCGAAGGTTCGGCCGTAGGATCCGAATCCTCGTTCCTATCCGCCGTGGAGGCGGTCTTCCTCCCTTGCCTCGCCCGTGCGGCGGCGACGCGCCTCGTCTCGACGGCCTGGGGCGTCGCGGAGCCCGCCGCCGCGTTGCTCGGGTCAGAGCTCGGACCCGGACCCGGACCGGGACCTGCCTTGCCGGCCGATTTCCTCACCCGCGGCGTCCTTCTAGGGGCGGCCGGCCTGGGCGCGTCGGCGTTTCTCGTCCTCATGTCGAGAGGAACGCGCGAAGGTCTGGAGGTGTTGCCAATGGCGATTTGGCTGGACACCAGAGAGAGAGAGAGACGTCGACGTCGGCCGGGAGCCCGGCGGCTTATCCACGAGCAGAGGTCGCCCGCGACGTCGTTTTTGGGGTCGTGAATGATTTTTTTTTTTTTATTTTAATTTTATTTTACGACTATTCTTATTTTCTTTTACGGGCCGTTCTGATGATTTGCGATTTTCCGCTGTTGGTCGATATGCTCTGAAAATTGAGCAAATCTTAAACAAAAATTATCTTTCATTGAGAGTTGTTCTTTGAATTTTAATAAGAGAATACAGGTTCTGTGGGAGTTTTCAGATAGAGAAAATTACATGAGCACAGAAAAATTGATAAATATACTTCAATGAAAATTAATCAACGCTTTGTCATAATATAAATGAAGACAAAACAAAATAACAGCAAAGTACAACACAACGGCAGAATTTAATCGACGATGAAGATATGAAAACTACGATGACAGTGACACGACGAAAGTTAATCAACAATGAGATATTTGGAAACCACAATTACGGGAATTGAAAGATAATAAATTTTGTATGCTTGTATGAAGTCTTACAAATGATCTATTTGGTAACCATCCAATTCTTGGCTATTTTTGTTCCTTTTTGGTATTTTTGTTCTTTTATTTCTTGGAACAAAAAAGGAACAAAAATCTAGGAATATATTTGGAACAAGAAATATAGAAAAGTTAATTCTTTGTTTTTGAAACAATTCTACAATCAAGCAATTTTTTTTCTTTTCTTCTTCTTCTATTTTTTGTTTTGTGTTTTCTTTTTATTTCTTCTTTAGAGTTTGGTTTGCTTAGAAAAATAAGTCAACGGAAAATTTAAGAAAATGATTTCTTCTTTAAAGAATTAGAAATCATTTTCCAAAATATGACTAGCTGATAGCGTTTGGAACTGAAACTCATGTTGGTTCCCAAGTCTTCGGCATCCAACATGAGGGTCTCCAATACCTGAGCTTCTATCTATTGAGGTCGAGCTCGAAACCTAGGTGCACATGCTCAAGTTTATCAAGGTTGCACTTAGGACCTAGGTGCCCGTGCCTCAATCCCTAACGTTTGGGTTGGAGTCCATTAAGATTGAAGCAAGGACTCTAATATCCATATTTGATTTCTCAATTGCCCATGTACAAATTATTAGCGCCTGAATATTGTATATTTATTTAGAAAATAAAATTAGATTTTATACACTAAAACGGTGAAAAAATATTTTTCAGTTCATTTTTAGGTTTCGACCAAACACAAAAAAATATTTTTTTTTTTGGAAAATAACTTCCGATAAAATATTTTCCCAAAAATGTCATATTTTTCGTGAAACAAACTAAACCTAAAATCAAATATTAATCAACTGAAAGCCAAATTTGTGAAATCTTTCTTCGAGAGTAAAGTAAGATATCCATTTCTAACTTCTTGAATCGAACAACAAACTTATCTATTGACTCATTATCACATTGAAAGAGTTTGGCTAAATTAGCAATTCATACCACAGGCATTGTTTTTTACAAATTGAGAAGGGAATCGTTTTTCCATCTTAGTCAAAGAATGAATTGAATCGGTAGATAAATTCATGGCAGTTTTTGATGAACACGAAGGGAATAACCAAACACAAATTCATTTGTTCCCGTTTCTCTATAATGGGCAATAAGTGGACCAAAGTGCTCAACGGTCGATTGGTTATCTTTGCTAGTGTAAACGACAAAATCAAGAGTTTTTAAAATCTCTTGGATATGGAATGTTATCCACCCAATTGTGATGTGGCTTTCTATACACTGATCTAACAATACCTCTATCAACACCTATTCATTGGGCAACCATATCTGTCATTTATTGAATATCTAGAAACCGATAGACCAGAGCTTTTTGCTCCCTAGCTTCAGGTTGATAAGCTTGACCTTCTTGCCCCCTAGCTCATGATCTGGGTCCTAGTTGTCGACATTATGATTAACAAGCGACTTAAGCCTATTGTTGACTGGATTAATCTAGTTTGCATTAACTTGGCTATTTCTATTGACTAGATTAATTTGGTTAGGATTTTCTTGTAAAATTCTCGCTAGAGGTGAGATTGCTTGGCCTACAATATTTTCACTGTTCAATTGACTAAGATTGGAAAAACATACTCACAAGCTGCCGTGTTAAGTTGGATTGATATGGACTAATTGGATGTTTCAAGGCTTGAGATGACATCATTGAAGATGACGATTGTTTTGACTGCATTATAGAGATGTCTCGTAATGTGATTTGTCATCTCATTTTGCTATTCCTTGAATACTTTTTTCGTGGTAGCCACCAAAATGGGTTTTCTGCTAATTCCTTTGCTTGTTCTTCTATAAGACGTCGTGGGATGTCGGCATTCCCATCTTGGCTTGTATTTGCCATTGCAGTAGCATTAAGAGGTCTAAGCCTTGGTGACCCTTTCGTCCAATTATTACCTATAGCATGATCAGGCTGGGTGATTCCTTGTTCTCGGCCTTATTAGATTTTAGAATAAACCACAAACAATCCCACAATGCGTGCCAAAAAGATGTTTCGCCGAAATTTGTCTCGACGATGAAATACCTTTTAACAAAAGTTGTTCTTCGATTTTTTATAAGAGAAGTTTGGTTTTGTGACAATTTTGAACAAGAAGCATCACATGAGTACAAGGAGATCAATATATACTTCAATGGAATTTAACCGACATCAAAATACGCAATAATGTCGGAATTAATCGATGAGGAGGATATGAAAGGTACAACTAATATAACACACAATAATTTGATCAATGACGAGATATTTGAAAACTACGACTGCGATACATGAATCGAAAGATTTTTGTTAGATAACATGTTTTGTTTGTTTGTGTGGGGTCTTATGAAGAGTACCATATGATTATTTAAAGCCTACAATTGACAATTATAAATGGTTATTAAAAAAATATCTTCCTAGTGGTTATGAGTTGGTACAATATTCATATTCTCAATACTAATCTTAAAGAGTTCAAATATATAAAAATATCACTGTTTATCTGTTACACATTGACATCGATAACATTATCTAAATAATTGATGTTTTCAATAGCTTTGTAAGTTGTCGATACTCTTTAAGGGCCTATTTGGTAGGGGTGTGCAAAATACCCGGGAACCGCCCGGACCGCCCAGAACCGGACCGAACCGCCGGAACCGGCGGTTCTTGAGGGAACCGTCCGGTTCCGGTTCATTTTTCGGAACCGGTGGGTACCGGTCCGGTTCCCGGTTCCATGGGCGGATCCGCCCACCCGCCCACCCGGACCGGACCGGAACCTTTTTAATATTAAAAAAAAATTACTAAAAGAAACCTAGATTTTTTTTTTTAAAAAGAAACCCATATTAGATCTCATCTAGAAGTAGAGGTACCCTTTGAGTCATCTTGAGGGTTTTTTCCCCACCGCACTTGGTTTTTTTTGTCATTCACGTGTAGCTAATTGTTATTTAATGTTGAGCAATCATCTATTAATTAATTATTGTTTTACTTTTTTGGAGATTGGAACTTGAAATTTCAGAGCTCAAAACTTAGGAACCGGACCGGACTGGCGGTCCAGGAAACCAAAATTGTTTCGCGACCGTTCTATGTTGAAAACCCGACCATAGACCTCCTCCCCTCCTTCCCAACTCATAGACCCGACCATTCTATGTTGTAAAACCAAAATTGTTTCGCGTCAAGATCGGTTTCATGGATCCACCCGGGAACCGGACCGGACCGGCGGTCCGGTTCCGGGTGGATCCATGCAACAAATGGGTGGATCCCGGTTCCAATTTTTCGGAACCGGTCCTTAGCGGACGATTCCTGGTTCTAGGTCGGGAACCGCCCGCCCGGACCATGCACACCCCTACTATTTGGTAACCATCCCAACAGTGCCAGATTCTGATTTTTTGTTCCCAGAATCAGTTTGGAACGAGAATCGCGTTTGGTAAAATTTTTATTCCCGGGAACAAATTTGTTCCCAACATCAGTTTGGGACTAGAATCAAGAATAAAAAAAAAAAAAGTTAATTCTTGTTCGGGAAACAAAATTGAGAATCAAAACTCTTCTTCTTCTCTTTTCTTCTTCTTCATCGACCGTCATCCGCGACCGCCGCTCGCCGCCGCCACCGGTCGCCGAAGAATCGGTCCGGCGAGCTCGCCGGGAGGCTCTCGTCGGCCTAAAAAAAAAAAAAAAAAAAAGAATAGGAGAAAAAAAAAAAATAATAAAAAAATAAACTAAAAAAGAAGAATAGGAGAAAAATAAAATAATAAAAAAGAAAAAGAAGAAAAAAAGGAAAAAGGAAAATAAAGAAAAGAAAAAAAAAAAAAAAAAAAAAAAAGGAAAAGAAAAAAAAAGAAAAAAAAAAAAAAAAGAAAAGGAAGAATAGGAGAAAAAATAATATAATATAATAAAAAATAAATAAAGATAATTAAAAAAAAAAAAAAAAAAAAAAAAAAAAGAAAAGGAAAGAAAAAAAAAAAGAAAAAAAAAAAAAGGAAAAAGGGAAAAAAGGAAAGAAGAATAGGAGAAAATTTTTTAAAAAATAAAAAATAATATAATATAATATAATAAAAATAAGAAAAATAAGAAAAATAAGGAAAAAGGAAAAAGGAAAAAAAAAGAAAATAAAGAAAATAAAATTAAAAAAGGAAAAGGAAAAAAAAAAAAAAAGAAAAAAAGAAAAAAAAAGAAAAGAAAAGGAAAAATAAAAAAAAAATAAAAAAAGGAAAAATTATTTAAAAATTAAAATAAATTAATTTGGAACAGAATCAATGAACACGGTACCAAACGCAATTCTATTCCGAATCGAAATTTTGTACGATTACCAAAAATGTTTTTTTACTCATAATCAATTCTAGGAATGAGAATAAAAAATAATCATTTATAATCGAATTTGTTTCCGGAATGTAATTGTTACCAAACGCGCCCTAAGTTGTCAAATACTCTTTTTATCAATGACTTATGCTCTAGACCACACTACTATTATCGATTAAGCTGGTTTTACATCAAAAGATGGTCATTTTTTAGTGTAAAAGTTATGAGTGAGCAGAAAGAATTGCTCGGACCAGATCGGACCAGTCCGTCCAGTCGATTCCAGAGGACATCGGTTCAGTTATTAATTCCAAAAAATTAGAATTGGTTATTTTTAGTCCGTTTCTCAATTCATGTGTGGAATTGTCCACTTGAAAGGAACCGATTTTTTTTAAAAAAATTCCGAGAGATCTATAAAAATCCCTAATACTTCACAAAATCTCAAGTCCAAAACCAGTCTCTATGGTTACCTTCCATAATCAGACAAATAGAATGCAGCTTCGCCCTCTCCCCTCTCCTCTCCCTCCTCCACCGCCGACATCTGCCCCCTCCGGCCTCCGCTCCTACATTGTCTTTAACTACTCTTGAGTGTGAGCCCCAGGACCAGGAAGACGACCTCCGGACCCCTCAAGGAACTCCGCTTCAACCTCGAGAAACCCACCAAGCAACCCTCCTCCAGCGCCCGTCGGGACATCCTCCAGTCTAGACATGTCAAAAAAAAAAAAAAACTCATTTTGGACCCAATTACATTAAGATGGGTCATATGTGGGTTAGTTAAGTATTAATAAATGGGTTGCAAATGGATTTAAAAACAAACCATATATCATTTACAACCCATTTAACTTATATAAAGGTTTTTAGTTGAGTCAACTTATTTATGAGATATCATTATTTTTAGTAGTTTTTATAATTTTTATCTTTTAAAAATTTTAGATTTTTTTTTAAAATTATTTTATTTTATTTTTTATTTTACATTTTTCCCCTACGACTTCCAGTTGCCAACCCTCGCCGGTTACTAGGTGAGGGCTGTGAAGCCCTTGCCCAGTCACCAATCGCATTAGTGAGCTTGAGCTTGTTGGCCTTGGCGCTGGCAAGACTCCAGCCTCCCTTGATTTGGCGAGCCTAGAGCTCGCGATCAGGCAATTTGGCAAGACTCGAGCTCGCCGTGTTAGAGCAAGCTTGACCTCGTCGGAATTGGCGAGGTGGAGCCTCACCCGAGGCTACTAAGGCTTGAGCTTACTTATTGCTGGCCACAATTGTTGTGGCTAGCGATTGGGAGAAGAATCAGGAAAAAGAAAAAATAATAATTTTTAAAAATATAAATAAAATACTTAAAACGAGTGCGCGGAAAATTAAATCAAAATTTCTATACTAGGCAAAAATATTTTCTAATTAATTTTCAAGTTTCAACCAAATACCGAAAAATATTATCATTTTCAAAAATACCAAATATTTCATGAAATACATGGAGCTTCATATTTTTAAAAAAAATTGTTAACTTTACAAACTGTATGGAGGGTTAATACTCTAAAAAACTCCAAACTGATACACATGTGATAAATTTACACTGAATTAATTTTTGACCACCAAAAAACCTCAAATTGGTACATCTTTAACAAATTTATTCCAAATCGATATAAAGTCTCCGTTAAATTTTACTATCAAAATTACTAAATTTGATTGACTATTATACAAATTTGGGATTTTACTTTTCGCATGTCGTAGTTGTACAATTTTTGTGGTATTAATCCAATTTAATGAATGGTATATTTGTTACAAATGTACCATTTTAAGATTTTTTACGGTTAAACAAATTAATTTTGAGTAAATTTGATCGATTTGGGGTTTTTTGTGGTCATTTAAGGTATATTTGTTACATTTGTATCAATTTAGGATTTTTCATTGTCAAGAAATTAGTTTATGGTAAATTTATCACAAGTGTACAAGTTTTAGATTTTTCAGGGTATTAACGTTTGTATGGTCAGCTTCTCTTTCGAGATTTGCCTGGGAACATGAATGCAAGATGCTTTTTCATTCTACATAGAGATAAATAAAGCATCTTCATTTCCATTGCGAAAATTCAAGTCAAGAGCATGGTTCTATACTCGATAAACCATATGATAATGCAGTTTTGCTGCAATATAATCAACAGTTTGAGGAGTTCCATTGAGCTGGACCTGAACTTTTAGAAAGGAAAGTAGCTGGGGGTCTGAAAGAGCGATATTGAAGTTTGGATATAAAGTCATAAAGACTGTTCCAGCATTCAAAGTGGTTTGAATAGTACCAATACAAGCATGCTGGTACTCTAGGAATCGAGTATCCAATAACGTTATTCTTGCCACAACTGGCAAGCCCTTGCGACCATGAAAAGTTACATCAGAATAACAAGCATTTCCAGTCTTCAGACTCTGAATTCGTCAGAAAAAAAGATGGTACTGTTTCCATCAAATTTGGCAAGGAGAATTGTCGCGACCAATTTTTCGGGTGTGAACCACCTATGATTTGGCTAATGGATTACTAAGCCTAGACTTAACTCGGGCTCTCCCAAGCCCATACCAATTCACGACTTAAGTTCAAGTTCTTAACATGCAAATGATTTTCAATTAGGAGTCGCCACTAATCTATTCTTGGTGGGTCGATTAGGAACCCAAGTAAAGCAATGAGAGGTTTACTTTACTCCTACGAACTAGAGACTATGGGTACGGGGACTTGGTTACACTAGATTTCTCTAATGCCCTTTCGGTACCATTCTTTAAAAAAAAATGTTTGGCAAACAGCTTGAATTGATTTTAAATCTATTTCCCTAACATGTGAAGTGATCATGCGGGTGCGCAATCTACCAATTTAACACCTAGATAAACAATAAATAAATCGCAAACTTACCTCAAAGTGACGAAAGCATCTGCAATGTTAAATTAAAATCCACATCAACAACCCTAGATATGGTTTCTAATTAACACACAATTTCAATTTTATTTTTTTACTTAATTGATGAAAATCATGCAATATGTGATGCAACATTAACTAAATGACCTAATTCTAATGACACGTAATTTCTAATTAAATGGGCCTAGTAAAAATACTAAATGGCATGCATCTCAATGACATCTAACCCTAATGACGTGCATATGATATTTTTTTTCTTTTTCCTAAAAGAATGCATTCTATCCTAAATAATGAAACTAATTTAGCCTAAGGCATTTTTGTATTTTTTTTATGAAATTCGGAATTAAAACAACATGTGAAAATTATCTAATTAGATTAAGATCCTATTCAATTTATATTAGGAATTAGGTTAAACTAAATCCTAATTTAAACTAAAATATTTTCTTAACCCAAATAATCCTAGAATGCAATCTATCTAAAAAAATCTATCTAAACTTAAAATTAATTAGGAAGTAAAATTAAACATGCAATCTTACCCTAATATGCAATAACGTGCAAAAGATGCCCTAATCCTATATGATATATACATGATGGTTTTTTCTTTTTTTTTTCTTTTTTCCAAAATTAAAATTTAACATGCAATTCAAATAATAATAAAACTAGCATCCTAAATGAATGTACTTTTTTTTTTATTTCGAAAATTCATGATAAATAAAATGTTTAGTCTGAATATGCAAATAACCCTAAAGCATGCAATATTCTAACTCAAACATATTTCAAGATAAATAAAGCAATCAAGACGATACAAGCACCAAGCCATTCATAATCATCAAAGATACCATATGTCATTCAGATCAATGAATAATATTTGAATCAAACTTGATTTTCTCGCTAATAAAATCGATAAATTGATCTTAAACCTTAAAGATCAAAACATCAATTTTATTCCCGCTTGATTAATTATTCCATCTAAAGCCTTATAGATGGAATAAATAAAAAAATCAGAGTGCGGTTGAGAATTAGGCAATAAATCCTAATTGAGAGATATGTCTATCACTTATAAATATGCACATTAGATACTAATAGACATATATGAGGTAATAAAATATGCAAATATACTAGAGATGTGTATCTTACCTAATTTGAGGATATTCTTTCCAAATTTGGACCAAGTGCAATTGTGACCGAGATCACGATCGGCTCCTCAACGATGAGGCGACGAGCGGCAGCGAGCGACAGCCATGGGCAGTTTGTGGCAAATGAACCTACAAAAAACAGAAACTTTATGGGATAGCCCGGTTCACGGGTGAGATCAACGGCGGCAGTAGGCTTGGCATGGCGTTAGGACAATGGGTTGTCTCGTGGTGGATCGCAAGTGGCTCGTCAATGTCTTCAATTCGTTGAGGCACGTCAATAGCAAAGGACAAATCAACTGCTCTGTTGCGAACCAGGACGGGGACGGCAAAGCAAGTTTGCTCGGCTCACGATTGTTGACGGTGGCGACGCCCACAGTGGACATAAAGAGACAATAAAGATCGATCATGACAATAAAGAAAACCTGCAGTGGAAAGATCAATCATGACAATAAAGAGACAAGCTTGCTGGAAGTGCGATGACGTGAGGAGCCGCTGCAACGTCTTCAAGGAAGATCCACCGAATGATCCCAAAGGAAATTTCCTTTGGTCACCTTGATAATCCCTCAATGACCGAATTTGATTGGTCTCGTAAAGGTTTCTTTTGACTATCAAACTTTGACTTCCTTTAAAGAAATACTAGCATTGCTCGAGTTGTCACTACGGGGGTATTGCCATAGCACTGCGGTTTTGAGCGACGCGCGGCTACTTTGTCGTTGATGTGGGGGCTTGCGGCGTGGAACTTCTCAGCCACTGGTCAGCAAGTCGTCGTTGGTACAGCAGGGACTGTCGCGGGTCGAGGCAGAAGCGACATCTCCCCACATTGATGCAAGAGGCAACGGTGTGGACTGAAAGCTGCAACGTCCAACTCAGGTCAGGCATGGATAGAGGCTCGGCGAGGATCAATAAGCAATAGCGTCGTCACGGACAAGGCTCCGCGCAATGATGATGCATAGGGAAGAAGCATTGGCGGTCGCGGAGATTGAGCGGGCCTCAAGGAAGACGACTCCTTTTTTTTCCTAGTTTATTTTCCCTCTTGATTGCAGCAATGTGTTTTCAATTGTGTGGCCCTTTGAATGATCAATTGCCGGCCGAAAGAATCCTCTCCTTTTATACTGAACGGCTAGGGTTGGTAAAAGGGAAGCCCAAAATCCTCTTTCCTTCTTCTGATCCTTGCATATCATGCACATATAAGCCAATTCTTCCTTATTTCCTATTTTTATTGACTGAATATTGCTCCAACTTCGAATCGTGAGAATCAAATTTCGCCTTTGTTTTATTTCATGATGCCCACGCCTCCTGTTCTTTGCCAATCTGCCCTTTTTATTTTGTTTCCTTGTGACTCACCAAATCAACCATACTTTATTATTTTTTCCACTTTTGTTATTTCCTTATACTTTCCAGACGACCCACCTCATCTAGCTGACTTTTTCTTTCCAATTTTATTCAACCACGTGAACATATGCGAATTCTCAAGATCATCATAATATTGCTCGTTATATTTCCTACCTTGAAGTATCGCACATGGAGAGCATATATCGATTTTAGCCTCATTAAAGGAATAATGGGCTTACATGAGCAACAAGTTTAGCCGAATTTTCATCGCCATGGGATTAGCTCAACTAGCTAAATTTAAGCTTAGAACCATCAAGTCAAAACCCATCCGTCGCCGGTCCAATGCAAATGGAATAAAAAAGTGCTCCTAAAACTATATGTAATGCGATTTATTTTTTTATTTTTTATTTATCAAAAATTAACCCCAAAAATTTAGGTGTCAACAAGAATGAAGAAAGTCCTTCTATCTTCCAGACCCTCTTTATGATTGAACCATATGTTCTTGAGTCAATTTCTGAGCCAGATCCCAAAAAACTTGTCCAATATTTCCAAAGTAATGGAAACCCTGTCCATTACTACAAGGATTGGTATGATCATTGCTTCTGGAACCCCTTTTGTCAATCTTCTTATTGTACAAATTCTCCTGATGAAGTAGACCCAACTACAAAACCCCGACGAAAGCACACGAAGTCAAATGATACTATGTACCAAAGGTACTTGAACGGAGACTTCTCCATTGATACTCTTGGTGAGTGTGATAAATTCCAATTTATGGTTTCTTATGTACCAACTTCACCACCAGAGTTCACTACTTCACCCTCTGTTTCACCAACTTTGCTACCATCACCTCCTCCATCTCCTCCTCAGAAAAAAAAAAAAAGACCAGTCATTTCCTCGTTTTATAAGCCAATCCTAAAATGGGCAAAAAGCATTCTTACCCACTCGAGATTCCACAAACACCACCCAGTTCTTCCATAGCCATGTTCCAAGAGGCAGATTTTCCTTCTCTTGTTCAAGAAAGTTTGAAACTTTTGTTCCCTACTCTCGAAGAATCCATTGATCCACAAGAGAGATATCGGCATATGTTCCTAAAATACCTGCCCCCACTGATGTGGATGAACATGGAAGACAGAAAAGAATTCCTGTTGCTGAAGCCATCCTGAATTGGCAATCGGAGACTCTTTTAGCACATAACAATGCGTTCAAAGCTATTGACTCCAAGACTGTGGATGAGCAACAAGATCTTCGAAGGTACGATGAAACTACCAAGAAGATGCTTTCAGACTTCCAAAAGAGGCTTCATGCCTTGGAATCCGGACAACATCTCGGATATCATCATCTTAAAAGCCTAAGGAGGAAATAGAAAAGCTCAAAAGACAAATCTAACTCCTTGAAGAATGAAGGTTCAATCATTTCAACCCATTTCCAACTACATCGTGGGCTGAACATTCACCTCCTCCACCATTTCAGAATATGTCTATCTTTGTTGCTCTCATAGAAACTCCATTAGAAAAGATAAGACAGATGTGGTAAAGATGATAAATCGTCTCAAAGAACTGGATCGAATAAGGAAAGAAAAGGGAAAAGAGAAGAGACCTGAAGAATCCTCATCGGTTATAAAAGAGAAAGCCATTGAGAGTTTCACAAAACACTCACTTTATTTCAAGGAACTCTGCCCAACACATTACATCCTCTTTGCCTTTTATAGACATTGGGAGGTCACACACAAACAAGGACCATGCTCACGGGTCTTAAAACAAATAGAGGCTCTTGAAAATTCGGCAGGGAATTATTTTTGGTGATATGAACAATGATAGTGAACAGTGATTTCCCTAACCTACTGCTACAGTAATGCTACAGTGACTTGTTATAGTGATCTGCTACAGTCAGCGGTCTCATCTGTCACATGCATAATTTTTTTTTAAAATCATAAGAAAAAAGCTTATTCCATATTAAGACCGTAAAAAACCCCAAACTAGTACATCGTGACAAATTTACCCAAAATTATTTTTTTGACCATGAAAAACCCAAACTAGTACACTTGTGACAATTTTACCTCGATTGATCATAAAAAATCATAAACTGGTACATTTATGACAAATTTACCCTAAACTAATTTATTTGACGCAAAAAACCCCAAACTGGTAAATTTGTGACAAATATACCCTTCGCTAAATTGGATTAATACAAAAAAAAAAATCACAAAAATTGTAAACTGTGACAAACGGATCGTAAAATCCCAAATTGATATCATTTAATTTAATAATTTGACGATAAAATTTAACGAAAACTAACAAAGAGTAAATTTGTCATAAGTGTACTTATTTGAGGTAAATTTGTCAAAAATATACCAGTTTGGGGTTTTTAGTAGTAAAAAAAATAGTTTGGGCGAAATTTTTCACAGGTGTATCGGTTTGAAGTTTTTCAAGGTATTAACCCTTAATTAAATATGAAAATGTTTTACAATATGAGTTATGTCAAGTATGAGTTTGGAATGAGTCGGGTCAAGTATGCATCAATAAATTTACATTACTAATAAATGGGTCATAAACTAGTTAATGGGTCAATTTAGGTTTAACCATTTATGATATGATCCAAACCCGACCTCATCCACTCTTTTAACAGGTCTAATCCAGTCCTACTTCTGACGCCCTTGGCATGGTTGAGACCTGCTTCTTAATCTCCCACATAAAGGACCACGTCAATGCCGTCAACTTCACCTGGCATGACACCTTCAAGTAGAAGGAGAAGGCCTCCCGATTCCATTGACCCAACTGAGAACTAGTCTGATCCGATTCCTGATTCTTGCTTGGGAATCGAACTACCAGGAACCAATCGTTCCTATTAAAGGCTTACTAAATTAATTTAATAGAAAAGTCAATCTTATTTTCATGATTTTTCTTCGATTAAATAATAAATATTGCTATTTATTTCATTTCATGATATTATGTTATTTTGTCCTATGAAATAAGGTGAAAAATAAAAATAAAAATAAAAATTGGATGTTATTTGAATCGCCACGTAGGGTCTTCCACTCATCGATTGCCACGTGTGTAGACATCAAGCGTGACTCCCCTATATAAAGGCGCTCGGACCCCGCTCACCGATTTATTCCCTCTCGCTTTCTATTCGTCTTTTCCCTCTTCTCGAAATCCTTAAACCTAAACCGTAAAAGGAAAAAAATCCCTCTGAGAGAAATGGGTTTGCTCACAATAGCAGCCACCGTCGCGGCGGCACAAACAGAGCCGACCATCAACGGCGGCAGAAATAGAGCAGACCATCATTGCCATCGCAGTCCGCCATCCATGAGTTACCACCCTTTGCGATTGTAGTTATCCTAACCTAAGAGCGGTAGCTAATGTGTTTCACTTATTGAACAGGATTCTTCGGTCGGTCCGAGACCCCTGGTTGCCGAAGGCGTCCTTGGAGGCGATCTTGTTTCCCACGGGTGGAGATGGTAGGGTCTCCCTATGGATTTTCTTTCCTTGTGCCATCCCGCGCGCCGGTCGCATGGATTGCCTGGGGCTAGAAAGCACTTCTTACGGGCTCCCAAAAAATCGAGCCCATCCCGGCCAGCCGCTCCCGGGCATCTCCGATTTCGCCCAGGTACACTTACATCTCCAATAAATAAATAAATAAAAATTGAAAAAAAAATCCATCTCGATCTGCGCACACGTTGTCATAAAAATAAAATAAAATCCATGGCCAGCATTTTGCCATGGCAGCAAAACCTTAGCCACCGGAGGCCAAAAGAAGGAAAAAAAGAAAAAAGCCAGCTGTCCCCTCGCCACCCACCCCTTCCCAAAAGGGCGACCAGCCAAAATCCATATCATTTCTTCACTGTCAGCAGGAAATCCCCAGTGACCACCGCAACGGAGGCAACCTCTTCATTGCCCTTCCTCTTCTTCCCTCCATCGGCCACGTCGCCTCGTCACCTTCCCAAAACGAGCGCCATCGCCATTCCTAGGGTTGTTCTCTCTGCTGGCGCGGTCCGTGTATATATACGAGCTCCGCCTCCATGGACCGGCCGGATCAGCTTCGCATCTGGAATCGCCACCGGCGGAGGACGCGGCGGAACAGGGAGAGTAGCAGCACCGGGGAGCGCCCGCTCGGCGACTCGCGAAGTGTGGAGAAGACATGACCAGCAGGAGCGTCGGCGGCAGCGGCGGCGGCGGCAGCAGCGGCGGCGGCGGCGGCGGCGGCGGCGGCGGGAGGCTGAAGCGCGTGTCGTGGCCTTCGGATGATAAGCTCTGTGAGGTACCGACGTGCGAGAGAGAATCGATCGGTCGTGTCACTCTTGAGCTTGGTTTCGAGCTTGTCCTGCGCGCGCGCTCGGTTAACGTTGATTTCGCTATGCATGAAGAGTTCCTCTTTTTTTTCTTTTTTTCTTTCTTTTTTTTTCTTCATTTTGGAGAAATGAGTGTTGAGAGTGCTTGGTTTCAGTATGATGCAGAAGAAATGAAGAGGAGTGGCCGGCCCGGGGGATCGAAGCCTGTGTGGCGGTCTTCGGATGATAAGCATCGTCAGGTACAGCGATGGCTCGACGCATTTTTACATGCAAAGGATCAGTCGCGCTCGTTTCTTTTTGAGTTCGATTTTGAGCTTGTCCTGCGCGGGCTCGGATAATGTTAATTACGTATTGCTTTAAGAGTTTTTTCAATTTTTTTATTTATTTTTTTTTTTTTTCCATTTTGAGAAATGCGTGTTGAAAGTCCTTGTTTCAGTTTGATGCAGAGGATATGAGGAGGAGCAGCAGGACTGGGGGATCGAAGCGCGTGTCGCGGTTTTCGGATGATGAGCATCGTCAGGTATGGCGATGGCTCGACGCATTTTTTTTTTCATGCTTAGGATCAATCGCGCTTGTGTTTTTTTGTTTTTTTGTTTTTATTTTTTATTTTTTCATTTTGGGAGAAATACGTGTTGAAAGTGCTTGTTTCAGTATGATGCAGAGGACATGAGGAGGAGTAGCAGGGCTGGGGGATCGATGCACGTGTCGCGGGCTTCGGATGATAAGCATCATCAGGTATTGCGGTGGATTTACGCATTTTTTTTCACGTGAAGGATCAGTTCGTGCATGTGTCTTTTTGAGTTTGAATTCGAGCTAGCCGTGCGTGCGCTCGGTTTGGCTTGTCCACGAAGGAATAATAAAAAAAAAAAAAAGAAGCGTGATGTTAATCTCCGCGTGCTTTGAAAAGTTCTTTTGCATTTTAAAGAAGTGTGCGTCAAGAGTGCTTAATTAGTTTGAATCAGTAAATTGCTGCTGCATGGACGGTAAAAGGAATTTGTATTTTAGTTAGTTGATGATGATTTAATCCGGCTCTGTTTATTTCTAGTTCTTTTGAGAAGAATACTTTGCTTCTTCTTGGATAAATGGTGGCAGATTGTTGCTGTCCCTTTTGAATTACTCTTTCTGGTTTCTCTAGGATGATCGCATTATTAATTTTCCATGTTCAATAATTTAAGACTCGAGTTTAAATGAGCTTAAAGCTACAATGTGATCTGGATCTCAACTTAAGTGGAGGAATGTACTTATAAAAGACTACTCAGGAATCACTTGCCAGCTTTATTGGTTTAGTGTATTTATGTGCAAATTAAATCTTATAGGATCAGACATCTGAGAATTCTAATTAGTGTCTGGAGTGACCTATGAGCAAAAAGGATGTTCTCCGAAGATGTGGGTTGTATAGTATTCATGGGTATACGATCAACATTTTGGAAAGAATAACTTGAGCAATATTTACAGCCCCAGTTGGCATTCTATTTACTATCCTTTTTTGTGGGATGTCTTCAACATATTTGCAAAGGGTGATCGGATTTACATTTTTTCTGAGGCACCACAGGTTATTCATGGAGAGACTACTTCATATGGTACAATGAAATATGGAAACTTATTCCTTTTTCTGATTGATTAATTACCAATTACGAAGACTAAAAATACTTTGTTAAAAAGAAAGTCTGCCTGAATGTCAAAACTAAGTGCCAAGATCGGCATATGAGAGGTTTTACAAGTCGTTTATAAGCTTGAGGTGCAGTCACAGTCTTGTTAGTTACTTGCTGAATTGTATCGCAGAGAAAAGTTGAGCAGCTATCATTAGACAATTGCTTGACTTAGATGAAGCTGCAGTGGTGTAATTTTTTTACTCTAGAGAAAGACTTTAAATTGTAAATTCATTTTAAGGACATACTTTTGTGTCACAAGCCTTAAGCTTCTCTCAACAATGTTATTCGAAGACTTGCATATGCTTAGCTGTTCAATGCAGAATCCATTATATCGATCAACATTTTGGGGGAACTAATCATTTTATGCGTTATTTAGTGAGAGATTCGGCTGTTACAACCAATACACAGACAACTTGTGAAATTTTCCCTGCCAGGCCATGTTCTAAGATAACAGTCCCTAATTTAAACCGGCAGGTCAACTTGTTTTGCTAGCGACAATTTTGTATGGGTCAACAAAAATAAACTTTCTTGATGATCTGGTTTCAAAAATATAACTTTGCTATCTCATTTTAAACTGCTGTGTCTTTTGAAGTGTTTTTGACTGCTTGGCATGGCAGTCGGTAGAATTGATAACTGGAATCACTTGCTTGAATGGTTAAATGAAGTACATAAATAGCTTAATGAGCTAAACTTTAGGATAATCGACACAAATTGTACTGCATGGTCACGATCAAGTTGCAGTGTTCTCCATGATCTTCTGTTAGTCTGGAGGCCTTGACTCTAAAACTGCCTTTCATGTATAAATCTCTCACCGTACTTTTTTCCATTTTGTTGATGAGTAGCAATGACGGGATTACAAATTGACTTTTGGACATGAAAGTAATATGACAATGTTTATGTACATTCTTTTGGGTACAATTTTAATACAGGTAGGTCTTTAAATAACAATTAAGCGGAAAAATTGTATCTTGCATGTTTGATGATCTGCTTTATAAAGGGTTCTTCAGGATTATTATGCAAACTTTGGAATATGGATTAAGCAAGTGATAAGCTTTTCCCACTTCAGAGTTAGATGGATAAGTCCGAAGATATTGTGAGAATTTTAAAGGGGGCTCATAAGAAGATCATGACCTTCTTATTGAGGACTTTGATGAAGCCATGAGAAGTTTATTAATTGCCGAGTACGCATTTTGATGAAGGATAACTTTGAATTTATGATGAAGATTAGGGAGTTTAATGATTTGCCAAGTATGTATTTACTAAGGATTCGTCAAAAAGTCCTCAAAAGAAGGTTTCCCCTTTTTCAGTAGCATTCGAATTTCGTTTGGAGGAGTATCTTCCTAAGATGATTGACATTGCTCATCTAATTAGCTAGTGTTAATTTAACTCTAGCCTCTCATTCTGATGGTCAAATTACATGTGTAATTCTCACTGTACTAACTATGTTACGAGGTAATACTGTTAATGAGCTGATGTTCTTCTCTTGGTATGGAGACTATGAGACATTTTTATCTGTAAGTGATTATTATTATGTCAACCTTGAGCACCATGGAAGGTTGTCCTTCCATGTATTGTGTGCAGTCTGTGTCTTGGGATTGTACTTCACAAGTTGCATCGAAAGCTAAGCATAATTTTCTGGCAAATCGCTGTAGATATCAGATTTGAATGGTGCAAAATTAGACGCCGTGCCACAGATATATGGAGGCAGCCATCCAGCAAAACATTCAGGAGAGCATATCCATGTCCCTTGCATTCGGTGGACTTGCCCTCCCAAGGTAAGATTCTCCATCCTAAGATATCTTAAGCTCGTGTTAGCGTTATTCTGTAGCTAGTTAATGTTTTATCTGAATGCATTGATTGCCCTTTGTTGTTGAAATTAAATTTACAGTCCTGGTTTTTCCTTTTGAATAAACTTTGTAGTTCGCTGTGAGTAGCAACTGGCTTGTTGCCGCTGGTGAAGAAAGTGAAGAGGCAAGAGAAGAACATGGTAGAGGATTCAAAGTGCTTGAGGAGTTTTACCCACGCCCAACATATATACCATCTAAGTAAACAAACCACTCTTTTCTCTGAATGATCATTTTTCTGGATTACATGATTCTTCATTCAAATCGATTCTATTTTTTAATTGACAGCCCATTTGAACCCGCTGATGTAAAGCGCGAAGACTATGATGATAACCTTACGCCGATCATTCCCATTATTGGCGTTGAAAAGATGGACATTGGTTAGTCTCGACCTGACTCGGAAACACTCAGCATTAATTTTACTTCCTCAAATTCGATACCTTATTTTTCTATAACTTCTGTCAGTTTCTGAAACTCCTTCCTCGGAACCTCGGGTAGATAAATCGGAAGATAAAACTTCGCTTGATGAGAATCAGACAACGAGTTCAGGAGCTGAGACCATATCTGCTGGAGATGTGAGGATATCTGCTGGAGATGCCGAGTTAGCTGCTGCTGCAGCGGCGATATTTTTCACTGTCCTTGTGAAGCGCACTGAGCAGGGATATATAATTGACGCCGATCTGCTCGTCAAGTTCCTCTTTGACCCCGAAACGACTGGAAAGTTTATGAAGAGTAAAACTCCATCGCCTGAGTCAAAGCAAGCTAGTCCCCAAAATTCTCAGTCAAGCCCAGAACTTCCCCCGACTGAGTCGAAGCAAATTGGTCTGCCAACTCCCCTGTTGGGGCCCGAAGTTTTGCTGTACGAGTTGAAACAAATGTGTCCACCAGACCTTCCATGGAACTCAGAGGAAAAAAGTTCACCAGCGCCTACATCAAGCCCCAATTTGCCGTGCTCCGATTCAAAGAAAGTTCAACAACCGACTCCCCCAGCAAGCCCCACAATTGTGCTACCTGAGTCACAACATATTCATCCATCAACCCAATCTGTTACCAGAAATATACATCCATCGATTCCCGTTGCAGTCCCGAAACAGTTGCCAACCGAGTCAAAGCAAGAAACTCCAATTCCTCTATCAAGCCCTGAGCTTTCACTACCTCAACCCAAGCAAACAAGTCCACCAAATCCCGTGTCAAGCTATGAGCTGTCGTTTGAACCAAACCGGATAACTCCCCCAGTTCGTCCTTCTCAGACAATTCTGACGCCAACCCCTGCTAATGCATTCTTTTCTGCACAAAACCAGATGCAATTTCCATTCAGGGCACCGCAAGCTCGGCCGGTTGTCTTTCCATTGCCTGGGTTAGATGGAGTGAAGGCTCAGAGTCCTGCTCTCCCTATTCGATTTGCCAGTCCTCCATTAGCAACTTCACGCGCTCTGCCCTATCGACCATCTTTCACCTACAATGTGGGTGCTCTACAGAGTCCTATTCTATTCCCGAGTGGTCTCCCGAATGCGCCGATTCCAACTCCCTGCGCCATGCCGGATCGGCCGACTTTCCCTCCTAAGTTGAATGTTCTACCTCGCCCTGCTCTCGTCCCGACTATGTGGGCATCAACAGCACATCCTGGGAGTGCTTTACTGTCTCCGCGAATACCACCTTCCAGCAGTATGCTAGCTCGGCCATCCTTCACTTATCAGGTGAGTGCTCCACCGAGTCCTGCTCCACCGAGTCCTGCTCCTGTCCCAATTAAGGAGGCTGTGAGACCACAACCCATGAAAGATGCTAACTTCTATAAGAGCTTGGTAAGACAACATGGAGGAGAACAGCCGGAAGACTCGGTGCACATTGCACCAAATGCGGTGAATCAGAATCAACTGCAAAATCTGACAATGGACCAGAAACTGGGGCCTAAAGAAGAGAAGAAGGTTTGCGCGTTCTTTAATACTGCAAAGGGTTGCCGAAAAGGGTCCAGCTGCTCTTATCTGCATGCAACGTCTTCTCAGCAGGTGAGCGACAATCCAGCTGGGGAACAAAGTGCGAAGAGGACGAAATTCGATGGTTAGATTCTTGGGAGGTGATGGCTTTATAAGTATTTCTTTGTCGGATCATAGAAGGATGAATCGATAGGAACCGGAGGGAGGACAAATTGGGTTACCTAGTTAAATTATTTCATGAGCAGATTTGACTCTTTGGGTTTAAAACTGGAATATTTGGCTTTGCCTGTGCAGTTCATTTGAGGAAACTATTTCTTTGATTTAGCGTATCTTATCTGCAGCGATTACAATAAAAGTTTGGATTGTTATCACTAAAGAATCGGCCTTGCAAGTCCGGTTCCTTGGTAAATTCTCTCGAACAGTGTTGCGACCATCGAGCATAAATCACTGTTGCCGACGTGCGGTTGGGTCGGTGAAATGCTCTCTTTAATCTAGTTCAGTCGAATCAACTTCTTTTTACACCAGGCCGAATGGTTGGGCCGGTGGAAAGCTTAACCGCTGGCATTTAGCAGATTTCTAGCGGTCCGGACCATCATCGGGATCTTTTCATCTCTTGAAAATCCAGATTGCACTTGAATTACGGCTTGGTAATCTCTTAGACATTTTGGAAATCTCTATTGGAAAAAAGATTCGGATGGTAATGCTTCACTTATTTCGTAAAAAAATATGATGCTTTTTAAAAATGTTTTTCTTTTTGTAAAATGATAATTTATTGGTGTTTGAGCAGAATGTCAATGTATCGGTTGATACAAAAACATCTCTGCCGATTGTAAATAACCCATTTTTTTTTTTAAATAATAACTCTCCCAACTACAGCTAGATAGCCTTTGATTTCTGATAGAGAATTGAAGAAGCATGGCCACCATAGCTGATTGAAAAGCCCCCAAGATGAGAAAAAAAAAACTGTGGAAAGCATCACTATTGATTGCGAAGTATTCACATCGCGGGTTGCAAATCTTTCTGAGTATCAGTCGTTGACAAAAAAAAATGGAAGACAGGAGCAGCATCGTCATCAAGCGCTCTGCGGAATTGGACATGGGGGTGGTTCACCAGCCATTGGAATGAAGAAGAATGGGAAGAACGTGTAGGGATTTGAGGTGCATTTGTTTGAGTGAAAGAATTTATCACGAATTAGTTTTTTGAATTTTCACGCGATCAGTTTCTTGAAAATGATCAATCGACAAAAAATCATTTATTATCTAAGAAGATATGCATGCTTAAAGTTAGGAAAATGAATTTCTCAATTCTTTGAACATGATTTTTCGGGAAGTATTTTGTTCCTGAGGAAATTTTCCGGGACGGGACGAGAGAAAGAGAGAAGTAAGTTCGCCGGGAAAGAATAATCGCATGCAAGAGTCTAATCAGAAAGTCATTTTCCTCCCTTTTGAACTCGTGTTAGAACTACCCATTGAAATAATTTCCTCTGTCAACTTAATTTCTCCCTCTCTAGATACTGGATGTCATTTTTCGTAAACTAGATAGAGTAATATGTTTAGTCCAATCACATGTTTAGTACAATTTAAAATAAGATTGAAAAATAACAAGAAGATCAATTATATTGAAAAACTAAAAACTAGAAAATTCAATAAAATTATTAAAAAGTGAAAAGAAAAAAAAAAAACCCCTAGATTGCGGCCGCCGCCGTTGCCGTAACAGCTGCCACAATAAAAGAAGGCGACCACCTGCGTGACCTTTGCATGGTTGATGTTACGGTGGTCTAGCACGACGAAATCGAAGTGACCAAGCGCAAGGGAGAATATAGAAACGAGGTTGAGGAATCGTGGCTATCAGATCCATAGATCTAAGATTTCTCTGTATGATTGTCGCCAATGGAGTATGACAGAGGAGTGGTGCATATGTCCCAAGAAGCAGCGCCTACATTTCAAGAACAGAGGAGGCTCCCTACCGATCATTATCTTGATGGCCCTGCTAAAGGAGACCGACCATGGCTCCGCCGCCATCTATGGCACTGTGATGGAACCACAGCCTCTGCCATCCATCACCAAACGCCGCGGCAGAGGTGCCGCTCTGCCACCATCCGCCACCAAGCACCATCAACCTGAATAACACGTTGCGTCCGTTGCGCTCTCTCTCCCCCACTCCAGATATGGCCGGCAGGAACCAAACCAATTCCCGATTCAAAAAACAGTTAAAACTATCTAAAGACAGCCTATCCCACGTTTGACCCAAAGATAAAATTGTCAAAGGTACCACCATCACCAATCCACCACATCCAAGCCATTGCAGCTCTGTGAGTCAGGTCAAGCCATTAGAAGAAATTTCCCCAAACAAAGGCAAAGGAAGACTAGGAAATAATAGCAATTGCCATTCAGCTTATCAAATAATTGAAAGCTCCCAAGCAACACAAACAATCATATATAAAATGACCACGACTCTCGCAGTTGTCCAAAATTCGTCTACAAAAGGCATCAACTAATCTTTGGAAGTGAACTACAAAAGGCCCCCAACAAGACAATCCCCAAAGAAAGAAAAATAAGGAAAAGATAAAATAGCAATGCTCCTTAAGTGGTCTTATCGGACTTGGAAGCAGTAGCGGCAGCTTGACCTCTGAGCCTACCGGTCCTCCTTGCAGCAATGAGACCAACCTTCTGGCCAGGAGGAGCATCACGCCTGACTGTGCTCGCATGCCCAATGTGTTGGTGGTTACCTCCTCCGTGAGGATGCTCGACGGGGTTCATTGCCACACCACGTACCTTAGGCCAGCAGTTCCTCTTGACTCTGAATTTGTGGTAAGCATTGCCAGCCTTGAGGAGAGGCTTCTCAGTCCTCCCTCCACCTGCGACCTGCCCGATCATTGCCCTGCACCCGCTTGGAACAATCTTCTTAGAGCCGGAAGGGAGCTTGACTCTGCCATCCAATGCAAACAATGTGAGCTCGAAGGTTATTTAGTGAGCTTCAATTATCAGGCGTGGGAACAGTAAAATATAACATCTATGGGGGGCACTAATATAATATCACAAGCAAATCAATATCTGATAATGCAATTTCTAATCATTAAGTGCACACCGTCTCATCACAATATGAACACTTGATAGGTCAAACATCATGTCATCGCCTTCCTCTCATAAGCATCACTGCTGCATTTATGTATTTAAAACATCACTTAATCTCTTCACTTTATCAACTCTACTATACCTACCCTTCCAACTGGCTCCCATCCCAAAGCAGTAGATGACTTCACAAACAGAGTCAAGAAAACATGCTAGGAGTGACCCCCACTATGCAAAAAATAACGAAAAATCTACCTGATGAAAAAAATGAATGGTGGCATAGTGCCTAAGCATTGCAGTGGGCTAAAAGCCCACCAAATCCAACAATGTAGTCATATAAGCAAAGTATTGAAGACCATCCACAAATTGCAAAAAGAGCGAAACTGCCCAACAATTACAAGCCATTTCTATCTCATCTCCGAGATCCCAAATTTAATGTGTGCACATTCTATAACCAGTTGCCTTGCCAATGACATTTTTCCAATAGAAACCACCGTAAAGACTAATAATTTCAACAGCAAACAAAGTTACAAACAAGATAACATATTAGATTATCTCCACTGGACGTGAGAGCCTCTGATTAAGAATTTGGATTTTTTATACAGAAACCCATACAACGAACATAAACAACTTCCAGAACTTGACAAGAATGACATTTCTCTTATGGGGCATCGTTGAAATACACCAACAAACAGAATAAGAAGCGAGCGTAATCACGCAATCAAGATAATCATCAGCATCACACCGCTTTTGAGTTCTTACAAACAAATGCTCAATTCCAGTGCACGTAACCAGGCTTAAATTGGGCTTACGAATAACACAACTAACTAAAAGTTTAACCATTTCAAACCATAGAAGCAACAAACCGAAACGGCGAACTCAAAAGACAATCCCAGAACGTCGCAACCCAAGTTTGCCATATCGGCTCAAGGGTTCTTCAAAATCAAATCGACCCCAAGCAAGAGCAACCCAACACTCCATCACGACTCGCATCTGCTATACGCTCCGTTCACCACCACCGCATTACCTCAGCTCAAACGCACACTTAAAGGACGACCCAATCCTATCCGATCCAAACAAGAAAAAGGAGCAAACGAAAGGGGCGCACCTGGTGGTGTCGTTGTCCGGGTTGTGACTGATCACGATGGCGTAGTCCCCGGACGCGCGGGCTAAGACGCCGCGGTCGCCGACGTGGTGCTCGACGTTGCAGACGACGGCGCCCTCGGGGATGGAGCGGAGGGGCAGGACGTTGCCGACGACGAGGGTGGCCTTCTTGCCGCAGTAGATGAACTGGCCGGTGTACATGCCCTCGGCGGCGACGAAGAGCTCCTTCTGCTTCTTGTAGCGGAAGGGGTGGCGGAAGGCGACGCGGGCGAGCGGGGCGCCGCGGCCCGGGTCGTGGATGATCTCGGTGACGACGCCCTTCAGGTAGCCGTTGCGCTCCCCGAAGTCGAGGCTGCGGAAGCGGGCGGGGCCCTTGCGGTGGTGGGTGTGGGACTTGAAGACGGACCCGGCACCCTTCCTCTGCGCGCGGATGACCCGACCCATTCTCGCGGCGGCGGCGGAGGGGCGGCGCGCGTGCCTGTGTGCGGGTGTCGGAAATGGAGGTGGAGGTGGAGGAGGAGGATTACCTAGGGTTCGTGGGAGAAGGTTGTATGGACGTATATATAGTAGTAGCAAAGTTGTGTTTGGGCTTTGATTTTGAGTGACTTGGGCCTTTTTCTTTTGAGGTTTTTGGGCTCAATGGGCCCTTGCCTGGGTCATCGTGTGATTTCTAAATTCGGGGGTTTTATTTTCTATGTTTGTTTCAATATTTGGGCCTTGTTTGATAGCCCAGATAAAAGCTGAGATCTCGTATGGTTCTATCTTAGAGGCGACCAATTTCAAAGCGGATTGGGTTTCCCAGCTGTTGTGGTCCAAAAATACCCAAAATTGTGAACCGAATTGGTTGCTTTTAGAACAATCGGCTCTTCAACTGACACGTTTCCGTCTGTGTTCCTTGCTTCTATTAGGAGTTGAACCATATTATGGCCTCGTTTGGTTCAGCTTTCCCCACCCCTTGGGGAAATATTTTGCGTTTGGCAAATATTTTTTAAAGCTCATTGACCAAATATCAGCATTGAGAATATTGAAAGCCCACTGTAGATCCGGACATACTTTGAGTATTCGACATTTTGAAAATGCAAGTTCATTGATCATCCGTGTCACTATTCATCTTCATCTTCCTCGCCTGAAAGTCGAGCTTCTCCGATAGCCACCATCGCCGCCTAGGGATTGCATGTCCCTAGTGATCACCACTTAGGGTGGCGTGACTCGTGACCCAAGTGACGCCACCTGAGATCGCGACCTCAGGCCACCAAATCTGGCGGTCTGGAGGCCAGATCTGGCCGTTCGGCATAGCCGCCGGGTATCCGGATTTGATTTTCAAACTAAAATTTTTTTTAGCAAATGTGAGTTTTGCCAAACAATATTTATGCTAAAGTTATTTTTCAATGCTATTTGATATTACAATTTACCAAACAATGTAACATTTCGGAAAACTTATTTATCTTAAATATATTTGCATTCTCCTAAAGGCATTTCTCCAAAGCCGAACAAAACGGACCCTATGTCTTGGGTAAAAAACTAAATTACTACAATTTTTTTTTGGATAAGTGATAACGTCATTATTTCTATGTGTTAAAAATTCAATTCCTAATAAGTGCAAATCTTTTTTTTTCCTTTTATTTGTGAAAGAGACCTCAACATTAGTTTTAAATGGTTCAACTTAGATATTGGGCTAGTTGAACCAGCCTCCAAATGAAATCATGAATGTTTTGCTCTAGTGATCACCTTTTTCATTTGGGAAAATAAGGTGGGGAGTTCGATTTTCCATCTTCTTGAGTAGTTGGGATGATGACGCGTGAAGGAGGAAGCATGGTTTCGCAACTTGCATTTAACACACATGATAATCTATAAAATAGATATAAGATAGGAGCCAACAAAATTCTCCCTATAATTGACCCTTGCGCCGATCAATCCAAGCCAATTCGCTTTGAATCTGGGATGAATCATACTCAGTCTGCATCCTTAATTTGGTACCCACTGTCTGGACACGAAGATACAGTGTCAAAAAAGGACACTAAAATTTTAGGACTGTTTTCCGGCACTAACGGAGAAAGAATTAAAGCTCCAAATTCAAATTTTTGAGGCCATCGAGTTACGACAAACTTGCCCGAAATGGAACCAGCGCGAGCGCCCAATTAGACGAGGTCCTAGCGTTGACCATCCTACTGTCAGGACTCAGGAGCAACATCCGCAAGGGCAAAACGGGTAATCGGGGAGAGCGGCGCGGGGGGCGGGCCCCGCCGCTGGCCGACGTGGCGTCGCCGCTTTTCGCGGCTGGCGTGGCGAGGAGGAGGAGCGTCTTCTGATGGTGACGTCCGCCCGCACTTTCGCCTTTTTTTGAAGTTCTCCCTCCTATTTTCTGGGCGTCGTCTTCTTCATCTTCACTTTCCTCGCGCTCATCCCCAGGCTCGCTCGCCGCACGATCGTCGAAGCTCGATCGGCCTCCTCGAGTTCGAAGTTCAAACCGTCGCCGCTTCTTCTTCTTCTGGTGAGTTCAGCTCGAGATCGCTCTCCTCCTTTCTCTCTCTCTACTGTGCGTGCGCTCGCTCGCTCGCATTTTGCTGGCGATCGCGCTGGCGCGGCGCCGGCGAGTAGAGTGGAGATCGCTTTTTCCCGGCCGTTTTTTAAAGTAAGTCCTCGGTCGGGGCTGCGTGGTCGGGGGGAGCGCCTGGACGTGGATTGTGAATTTCTCGTCCATGGCGTCGTCGCCGCCGCTCGTGTAGCTGAGCTCGCTCCGGTTTTTTCGCTTCTTTTTTGTTCCTCGAGTTTTGCCGATGGATGCCATCGCGAAGCGCTGAGCTCTCTCTCTGTAGATAGGAGCGAACGAAGTGGGACTCGGCCATTGATCCTGCTGCTTCGTTTTGTGTTTGGAGTGGTTTCAGTGAAATTTACTGCACGACAATCGTTTTTTTGTTTCTTTTTGTGGCCAGTTAGCTGTGTTCTTTGTGAGTTTTCTTTTCATTCTGTTTAGATGACACGCGGTTGGGTTAGCTCTGTTTTCTTTAAATTTTGTTTTTTGTTTTTTGTTTTTTGGGTGGCTGGTTTAGAGCTGCATTGATTGCGAGGCATTTAGCATTTTTGGAATGATGTTTGGCTGATTCTGTTCTTGGTGAATCTTTTTTCCTATGACCGTGGGGAGAACCCTCTCCGTTCTTGGCGGATGTTCGTCCTACACACGATTGAGCGAGAATTTGAGCCATTGAGAAAACTGTTCTGAGCTTGTGTGAGTACTGGGTAATTCATGCCTGAGGATTGGATGAATTCGGCATTGGATGATCATGCTCTCATGTCTGTTTCAATATTGATGTGATTTTGAGATGATCAGCATCCACAAATTTCGAAATCATTCGTAGTAAAGTTTTTTTTTTACTCACAGGTCATCTGTTGAGTAGTGCCTTCCATTTAGTTGTTTTTTTCTCATTTTTGTTGTTCGCTCTATGCCCCCTACCTGGGAGGCTAGTCAGGTAATTAATAACAATTATGTATAATGATCTTAGGAAGCATATAGCGAAATGGACCGTCGTGGCTGGCCGTGGAAGAAGAAATCGTCGGACAAGAATCTGCCTGACAAAGCTGCTGCCCCATCTGATCCTGCAATTACCTTGTCTAAAGCAGCATCACTAGGACATGAGGTATGCTCATTGAACTTGGGTCGAAAGCATAATTTGGTGGGCATAAGAAAGCTGTCCATATGTGCAAAAATAGTTTAACTGGTTACATTCATCTTTAGTCGTTGTTGTCAATTTCACTTATGTTGGGATCAAGGGAGTAGTCCTTTCCATCTTTTTTTCTTTTAACAACATTTTAGCAAATCACATTTTGCTCTTGGTCAAATAACTCCTGCCTAAGTTTCTCTGTTTCCGTGGGCAGGACTATGTAAAGGTAAGCTATGTCCAGATATCCGTGGATTCATATAGGCATTTGAGTGGATTGGAAGGTCATGTCACCACACTGGAATCTCAAGTCACTACTTTGGAGTCTCAAGTTAAGGACTTGAACGAAAAGCTGTCGGCAGCTTATGTGGAGATTAGTTCAAAGGAGAATCTGGTCAAGCAACATGCCAAAGTTGCTGAAGAAGCTGTTTCAGGTAAAATCCCTAGTAATGAGCTTAGCTCTTTAAGTAGTTTAAATAATCTCTATCCCTCTCCATCTCCACCCAATCATGCAGATAAGAGCAATAATTAGCACTTCCTCTGTCAGATTTGCCAATGACTTTTTGAAAAGTTCACTTAGATTGCTTCAGTGAACATATGAGTATGATAAAGCGATAGTTGTCCTTGCCTCTCATTAAACTTTTCAAAAAACGAGATCAAAATGCTTAACTGTTGTGGGGACTGGAAAGTACATTAAGCAATAGAGTTCATAATACCTATCTTTACATCACAGTTGTCATGCCCAATTTAGTTTTTACATCATTACCTTGTCTTTTTCTCAGGATGGGAGAAGGCAGATGCAGAAGCTTCTGCACTGGGACAGCAACTTGAATCTACTATGCTGTTGAAGCTCACTGCTGAGGACCGGGCATCCCACTTGGATGGTGCTCTGAAGGAGTGCATGAGGCAGATAAGAAATGTAAAGGAGGAGAACGAGAGGAACTTGCAAGAAGTAATTCGTACCAAAGCCAAGCAATGGGACGATATGAAACGTGGTCTTGAGGCAAAGGTAGCTGAATTAGATAGTCAACTTCTTCAGGCAACTGCAGAAAATGCTGCACTTTCCAGGTCATTACAGGATCATATTGATACAATATTAAGTGTCAATGAAGAAAAGTCTCAAGCTAATTTAGAGATTGAAGTTCTTAAACGGGATATTGAGTTATTTGAGAAGGACGTGAACTCACTGAAATATGAGCTGCACATGGTTTCTAAAGAACTTGATATTAGAAATCAGGAGAAGAATATGAGCATGAAGTCAGCAGAAGCTTTAAACCAGCAGCATTTGGAGGATGTCAAGAAAATCTCGAAACTGGAAGCAGAATGCCAAAGACTACGTGGCCTCATTCGCAAGAAATTGCCTGGTCCAGCTGCATTAGCTCAAATGAAGCTGGAAGTTGGGAGCTCAGGCCGAATCTCCAGTGAACCTTGGCTAAGGAAGAGCAAAGCTAGAAATCCTAGTCCTAGGTTGCCTCATGAGCCTGAAATCTCCTTTGACCGTCCTCAGCAATGTTACAAAGAGTCTGATTTTCTCAGTAAACATTTGCTGGCAACGGAAGAAGAATCAAAGATGTTGAAAGAAACTTTGGCTGCTCGAAACTCAGAATTGCAGGCTTTGAGAAACATCTGTGCCAAAACTGTCGGCAGGCTTAAGAGCTTGGAAGCTCAGATTCAGGCAGGTGAATTGAAACAAACCCCTGAGTCCAACATGGGTTTGGATATTGAAGATTTCTTAAGTCAAATTGCAAGCACCCCGCCAAGCGCCAGTTCTACTTGTGAAGATGGAATTGAAGAAGAAGGAAGCTCCTCTGAATCTTGGGGTCCGCATATCTGCAGCATGTTTCAGTTGAAGAGTACTAAGATCATAGACAAATCTGATGAGCGGTCACATGAGAGCGACAGACGGTTAATGGATGACTTTCTTGAAATGGAGAAATTGGCCTGTTCATCTGATGATATATGTGTAAGCAGTTCCACTATTAGAAGTACAGATTCTTCTGGCAAAGGAAATAAAGAACGTGTAGCACCAGCAGATACTACAAAGTCGAAGGATGTGAGTGTCCTTCCTAAGGAGGATCCTGGCATGAATTCATCGTTGAATCAGGATGTGCCGTACCCTAGTCCTCCAACCAGACAGCTGCATAGAGAGGATCTGCAATTGCCCAACTTGCTCTCAAAAATCGGTATGATAATTGAGTCTCATGCTCCAGATGTGGATGTAGGAAAAGTTTTGCTAAATATAAAACATGCTGTACAGATCCCAGATTCTCCATTACTTCATTCAATTGGTCCTATCTCAAAGGAAGTTCATCCAAGTGATAGATATGGTCAGCATCCTACTGCTGAAGATACAGTGAAAACTGCAGAGACTATGATATCAGTCATTCTGGGTAGCCCTAAGACTAGCAACGAAAATATGAGAAAGCAAAACCTTGAAAAGGCAGTTTCTCAGATACACAAGTTTGTATTTTCTCTAGGCAAGGAAGCAGCCTTTTGCCAGGATTTTTCCAGTTATGGGCATGGGTTGGAAGAGATGATACAATCTTTCTCCAAGTCTGTTGAGAACCTTGCTTGCAACAACTTAACCTTGGCCGACTTTGTTATTGAACTTTCAGATATTGTTGGTAAAGCTAGTGAACTAAAATCTGGCATAATTAGCTACACAGGTCATGAGGGAGATAATAGTGATGGAGAATGCATAGACAAGGTTGCTTTGCTGGAGGGTAAGGTCGTCAAAGAAACGCGGTCAGGAGATACATATACAGATGAATGTGGCAATATCCCTTCTACTTCCAATATTGAGGATTACAGTGAGGGATTTCAAGAAGAAAACATGGGCTCCCGGATTGGGTCAAAGGTTGCACCTCATAAATATTCAAAGGAGGATGTGAACCTCTTCACATCAGAGAAAGATGACCTTGTATCTGGCATAGCTAGGTGCACTGATCTTGAGACTACAAAGCTTCATCTGCTGGAAAAAGAGAAGCTTCTTACAGGACTTAAATTGCAGTTGGAATCATGTAAAAACTCGCACAGCTTAGCAGAGGTTCAACTAAAATGCATGACAGAGTCTTACAAATCATTAGAAATGCGGGCATGTGATTTGGAAGATGAAGTGAAACTTTTACGAGATAAGATCAAGAAGTTAGAGGAGGAACTTGATGAAGAAAAGCGCCATCATCAGGAAACTCAAGCTAGGTGTGAGGATCTTCAGCAGAAAATCAAAAGGTTAGAATTTGTTGCCTCACCTTAATATGAAGGATATTACAGTAAGTTAAGATTAACTTATCCCGGGGTTTGAACTTACCAATGAAAAACTAATCATCATTCATTTCAAAAATAGGCTTTTGGAATGGAGGTGGTTTCCTGTTTTTCTTGGGCTTGAGGTCAGATAGGATTTAGGCCCACATAGGTATATTGGCGAGAGGTCATGGGAGTTCCTTCAAGCTTAAAAAATCTCAATAGGAATGTATTGCAATTTCTTAGTTGGTGAACGCCCTTGGATCAGAGCTGATAAAAATCATGCCTATGTCCAGAAATAAATATCATGCTTGTGCAATTTCAAATGTTGTACTTTAATGTCAGCTGCCTTTCATCGCTTCTGAGTAATTGTCATGCCATTCGGGCTTCCAACTTCATCCATAGGCAGCAAAACTTGTATTTCATCGGGACACTTTTTTTTTTTTTTTTTTTTTTTTATGAACTTGATGTCCAAAGTGTATCTTACGTGACCTCTTATCTCTTTCTGAAGGAAGGAGAACTGCACAACATGCTCATCATCTGCAGTAGATCTTGACACCAAGAGCAGACAGGTATGGTAGATTCACCTAATCTTAAATAGCTATAGTCTTTCTTAGACTTGCTTCATATCTTCAGGAAGTTAATTTGGAAAGAGTCATCAGTATACAATGTACATGTACATATTATTGCAAGGAGAGTAATATGCAGAGGCATTTATAAGTTGCTCTCGAAGCACCATAGGTATTCGATATACACATCATTTACAATCATGAGGAATATGACCACAATTTTGTCATTGTCTATAGTGGCTGTTAATTTGCTCTTGTTGTTTTATATTTTGTTCGTGGACTAAGGATCAGATGCCTCGCCAATGGATATGTCCGTGAAATGGATCTTTCTTAGTTCAAAATCCTAGATTGTAGTGAACATTATCAGTTACTGTTTTCAACTCTTCTAACAAAATAGATTAGCTACATATTCAAGTGCAGACTGCAGAGCATTGAGATTCTAAAGATGCATTTGTTGCAATCTCAAATTTTCTTTCCAGTCCCTATAACTATTCAATGACTACATCCAGAGATTTAAATGATCGATTTCATGATTGAAAGGTTTGAATGCATGTTGTCTGGTCTGTCAGCAATTTTGTATCCCTTAAAGTTTTTCTAATACTCTCTGGCAGGAGGAGATAGCCACAGCAGCACAGAAGCTTGCAGAGTGTCAAGAGACCATTCATCTTCTAAGCAAGCAACTGACGGCTCTGCAACCCCACCGAGAAAGCAAGGTCTCTCAATTTGATGAGAAGCAAAAGGAGGAAAGCTTGTAGAGGCTAAGCCGAGATGATATCATTCTAATCACAAAATGAAAAAGGCTGCCTCAACAGATCAGATGAATATGATCAAAGCTGAACTGTGTAGTGTTGAATTCAGTGAGCGGCGAGCATCGATTGAAAAGCCCTCCTGATTTTCATACCGATTAGTTTCCACTCTCTGGAAATGCAAGACTCTTACGGGTTAGTTTGGTTCCATCCTGATTATCCGACAGATGTTTGCCATTTTTAGTTAAAGAATGCAAAGTAATTCGCCTTTTTTCCCACTAATCAAGTTGGAGCTAACATGCTTGTTCCTGGATGGCCTAATGAACATGCTACTTTGCATCATCTGGAGCCTCTCTAGCCCGTCATCGATAAAACTTTGACAGGCTTCTATCGTAGTCCATTCTCGTAGCACCTTGCTCCGACTTCAGCCACCGTAAGAACCGTGGAACCGTACCTGGCAATGTAAAATTTCTGCTCCGCACTTTTGTGATGTTAACACGCTTGACGATCAATCTCACGTTATATTGATGGGGATGAGCTACAAATCACTAGTCTTGCGAGATTCGTCGTATGACTGTGGTCCTGTAATTGCTACCTATTTCACCCTCGGGTGTATAGACATTGAAACTCGGCCTTAGCAATTGACGGTGTCCAACCAATCAAAGTTACTATAGGATGACAGGTTGATCTTTCCCTAAGAGTTCACATCGACCGAAAGGTTTGGCATCTCGTTGTCCGACTATTTGCCTTTTGGGGCCGTAACATGTTCTAAGGCTTGGGCGGTGAGTTGGGTTCTGAACATTGAGAGATTTTTCAGTCCATTTTCAGTGTGAGTGTCAAAGCATTTAGGAGGATCTTTCCTTAGTATGAAAAAAGGGCACGGAATAAACCTGGTGTACCAAATATGGGCCTAATTCTCTTAAAAAGCACCAAATCTAAGTTAGGTTTTAATTTTGACCCAAACTTTTATTTGTCTAAAAGATCCAGTCTCTGTAAGAATGGCACGTTTGTTACATTACACAATCTTCTTTGTCTTGGTAGCAGAATAAGAATGGCCCGTTTCGATAGTAAGGGTCATTTTTGTGTGTTCTATTTTAGAAACTCATGCATATTATGATCACGCTTTTATTTATTTAAGAAAAATCAGAGCATGCCGCGATTATGAAGAAGTTTTATGCAAGCAATTTTATTTACCCTTGATTTTAGAATTTTAATTAGGCACTCTTTCGCTAACTATCAACTTTAGGGTGAATAAGATTGATTGTGAAAAACTTTCGTACATATGATGTATGCTATAATTATCCTTATTTTAAAAGTATAAAATACAACATGCATGATTTTCAAACAGGTTTAATTTTTTGAATGAGAAAATTACTAAAAAAGTCTTAAATCTATTGCACTTATACCAATTCGGTCTAAACTTTTCAATTTGGTCAATTTAGTCCTAAACATACAATTTGCCAATGTAGTTCGTCGAGCCAATTTTGGTCGAAAATTATTAACGTGGATGTAGGCCATCTCATGTGACACGACCGGTGCTGACAAACAATTTTTGAAATTTTTTATTATATTTTCCTTTCCTTTTCTTTCTATTTTTTCCCCTTCTTCCTCCACCGATTAACGGGCTTTGGCGATGGCCAGCAACTAGCCAAAGGCAATGACTAAAGAGGGTCACCCTCGACAACCTCAGGCAAAGTCAGCCTCGCTAGGATTTGGCGAGGGGCGACCTTGCCGGTCATTTCCCGTGGCTAGACCTTGGTCCATTCGCTGGTCATCATTAAGGCTTGGCGATTGGTGGAGGAAGAAGGGGAAAAGGTAGAAATAAAATAAAATAAAATAAATAAATTTAAAAAAAATTAAAAGAAATTGTCTATATCAACATTGATCGCTCCACATGAGATAGTTAATGTCAATGTTAGTGATTTTAAACCAAAAATGGCCATAGAGAAAAAAAAAATAAGACTAGTCATTAATTACCAGCCTCTCAATCAATTCCCATAAGATGATAAATTTCCTCTACCTCATTAGAGCTCTTTATTCTCTAGCATTACTCAAGCCAAGGTTTACTCCAAGGTCGATCTTTAAGTTGGACTTTGGCAATTGGACATGCAACCTGAACATAGATACAAAACTAGATTTTGCATATGATACGAGTTAGGGAAAACGAAACCAGAATTTGTGGCAAGTATACTATCTCACATGCATGGCCCTTTAGACCTCAGAATAGGTACTGTCTGTTAGCTACCAAATTCTTTTTTCATTTTTTGACTCATATGAGAGAAAATTTTAAGGTAGCAAAATTCTGACGCACAAGTTCTACATTGTGACAAGTGCAAAGCATACTACCAGAATTGATCAGAACATCTTTAATTTTAAAGCATCATACCAAGCAGAAAGAAAGATAGGAGAAAGCTTTAAGGATTCATAGCAAACTACATAATATTATTTTTTAGAAAGGATACATTCTGCCCCTTAACATTTGGAGACATTGCCTTTATAGGCAAACACTAAAGACAAACACATAATTATTGGCGATGGTTATGGAGATCACCAATAATTTTTATAGATGCTTTATGGTCAACAATGGTCAATTATTTGTACATGTCAAGTTTCACACTAACAAGCTAAGTTTTCTACTTCTAACAGACTCTTATTTGTCACTTTTCGCTTCCGTTGTAGTACACTACAGTGCCAAACAGTATTGCTACAATGCTATGAATAGTGCCAAACAATACATGAAGAGTATAGTGCCCAACAATACACGAAGATTGCATGAACAGTGTTTTGCTACAATATTTAAGCCAATTTTTTCTCCACACGTTTCATTTTGTCTAACTTTTTCTTGCGTATGGCTTCTTCTTACGTCGGACTCCTTCACATGTTATGGTTATGTCCACACGACAAATGTTTTACTACAGTACTTAAGCCAACTTTTTCTTCACAAGTTTTGTCTCGTTTGACTTCTTCTTGCGTTTGATTCCTTCACAAGTTATATTTATGGATTGGTTCTTCTGTGCTGTCATCCAAGCTATCTAAGCCACATCCATCCTTCGACCTTCTGTGTTGCCTGATGAGTCTTTCAACTTCTAGAGCTTCAAGCTAGTCATACTCTATGGACTTTAGAGGCTTATGAGAACTTGATGGAATGTCCGTGGGATTGTTGAGAGTGCTTTTCTCAGTATTATCTCTACACTGTTGTCGAGTCATTCGAGAAGCTTCTCCACTTCTTCAATTTCTAGAGAAACTTCATTTAATTTAGACGACCTTTGTCTTTTGGATGATTGGTAAGAGCTTGTCAAAACATCGGTGGAGCTTGATGAAATGCCAGGAGGTAAATTCTCAAGTTGAAGTGATGGGCTTTCTTTGTTAAGGGTTAGATTGAGTGCAAACTATAATTCACTATGATCGAAAGGGTCCTGAGACAATGGTCCTTTCCGTAGATCCTGTGATGATGAAATTGGATGTTGTGGAGATGTTTGTGACTCAGAGTTATCCTGCACGTCAATTCCATAGTATCTCCTTAGGTAAGTAACGATCATCAATCGGGTTGTGGGGTAGTCATCACAATGATCCCAAAAAATGTTATCAGTTTATGTTGGCCATGCTCCTGGTGGAATGACTTGATTACACTAGCATAATATCCTCTGCAATTCTTGATACTATTGAGGGTAAGCTGAGATTCTACAAGGAAGAGTTGCAAAAATCTCATTTGGAACAAGTTGGGGTTTATATGCAGATACTCCACCATCTACTAGAGTTTTACACATATCTTCACTAGGTTGGACAAATAATTATGGCTTGAAAAATAAAGCAATTGTATGAAGTTTTGACATAGGCTTGCATGTTTTGAGTTGTGCTTGGAAAATATTTTTCTATACACTTAATGGTTTAAACCAACTAAGTATTTCCCAAAATATTTATGTTTGGTTTCTTCTTGGATGATCCTACTAATGATGAGAGGCATCTTGGTTGTCAAAACCTTGCTGGCTATGGTATAAAGATTAAACAAAAACCAACAAAACCATTTGAGCTTTTTTGGAAATTCTTCATCTAGGGAGAAAGACAAAGGATGAATAAATGGATATTTTGGGCGCAGTACGTCTAGGAAAAGAATAAGACCACAATAATTGTTGATAATATGGAAATAGTATTGCCACATAAGACTTCCAAGATTTTCAAATAGAGTGTTGTCTCCAATAAGGTTAGGGACTTCTGGTGGATAAGAGTATGAAAACCATTTGGGCTTCATTTCTTGAGTCTTGAAACCTCCTCTTGAATTTCTCACCACATACATATTTATAGATGTCGTAGCTACAAATTCTTTTGATCGGGATAGAAAATCAGTGAGTATATTCTTTTTCCCGCAATATATTTGGTTTCAAAAGATAATTTGAGAACCATTTTGCCATTTAAAGGGTTGAGGATGTGGGATTTGCTTTTTCTTAAATCTCAACATTTGAGAAAAATAAGGATACATCAATCTCCACGAGGAAATGATGTCTTATAAAATGGAATTCAAACTTCTTAATACCATATTTTACTACAAGGATTTCTTTGAACGTATAGTAGTAATGCATTTCTGCTTGCGTAAATCTTCCACTCTTGTGTCTACAAACTCTTTGCTTCCCATCAATTTCTTCAAGAAAAACAACAGTATAATATTCATCACTAGCATCTATTTGCAAAATTCTTCAATGAAAGGAATTTGTGATGGGGAAGATGTTGTAGAATTTCTTTAAGTCTTTTTACTGATTGAGTTTGCTATGGTCCTCATGGAGGAGTGTCTTTCTTGAGCATTTATTGTGGTAGACTTACAAACTCTATGATTTTTGGGATAAACTCTCTGAGATGATTAAATATTCCAATAAATTGTTGAACCTGCTTATGAGAGAGATGACTATTAGGAAACTTCTTCAATTCCTCAACGATATGAGGATCGGGATAATATGTTCCATCTATGAAGTGCATCCCAATAAACTTGATTTCTTTTTATGCAATAATCATCTTTTTCTAGGATAACATAATCTTATGCTTTCATATTAGCTCTGGGAATTAGGTTAGTAATTTATAATGAAAATCCTCATTTGGACTATGGAGGAGGATATCATCAAAATAGATTTGGGCACTAGCCATGATAGGTTGGAAAATTCTGCACAGAACCTTTTGGAACAACGGAGAGAGCTGTCTTAGGCCCAAAAGAGAGCACCGTTCACTGGAAATATTGATTTGGGATACAAAATCCATTTTTGTACCTGTCTTGAAGGTGATTTCCCACTTGCCAAAATCCAACTTTAAGATTGAACTTGGAGTAAACCTTAGCTTGAGTAAAGTTGGAGAATAAAGAGTTCCAATGAGGCGGAGGGAATTTATCATCTTGCAGGAATTTATTAAGAGGCTAGTAATTAATGACCAATCTAATTTTTCCTCTATTCTGCTAAGCACTTTTTTTGCATAAAAATACTTCGCAAACCCATTGAGAATCTAAGGGCTCAATTAATCCTTAATAAAGCAAATCCGAACATTCCTTCTATGCTAAAAGCAAATGTTCCATATTCATTCCCATTTGACTAACTTCGGTGAGATTGATATCCTCGTTTTTCTTGAAAGGAAGATGGATGAAAAAAGCTAGGATTTTTCCACAGAGGGTTAGGGCATTTTTTAACAAAATTTGAGTGCGAGTCTGCACATACTTCAGTAAGGGTTTGCAAAATAGGGTATAAATGTTCATTTGAATAGTGAAGAATTTTTGGATGTCTACAAATTCCTTGAACTGTCCATTGAACCGTAATCCATTGGGCAAAATTTTGAGTTTAAGAATTTATGTAAGGATCCCAACTAATAATGATATCTTTATCTGGTGAGCTAGAGTCAAGGATTTTGGTATTGGTCGTACACTGGGGAAAGAATTGTATGGTGATAGGTTTGCTTCGAACTCTTGTAACAAAGGTATCTCTAGAAGTAGAGTTAAAATACCCGGTATACAAAGTTCAATATTTTTCTAGAAGTATCTTTGTATCAAAAATAGAAGCACTAGCACCAATGTCAATGAGAGCAATGATAGAAATAGGCTTGTCATATTTGGATGGTTACATTTTAATAGGGAAATATGAGAGAATAAATGGAGGATCTGCACAAAGATCTTAGATTGTGGGAGGTTCGGGGTTTCCCGAAAAACGAAAAACTTCTTCTTCGGATTCTTCAAACAAACTTTCTCTAGTTTGTGACCATGTCTGGATGGCTCACACAGTGTGTTTGGTTAATTTATCTTCCAAGGAGAATACTAATTCAACATCATCATCATCCTGGAGTGATACTCCATTTTCCTTCTCTACTTTCTAAATCAAATGAGAATTTCTTCCCTTGGCTTTTGGATAATTTTTTGCAAAATGGCCTTTCTTGTTGTAGACATAGCATTTGTTAGATTATTTATGCTTCCCAGAAGAAACCTGTCTAAAGCGTTTTTTTCGCAAGGATTGCCATTTATGCCTTCTTCTTGTATGGCCTAACAAGAAGTGTTTGAAGTGCCTTCGTTTCTTGCATCGATCCCCACAAGAAGGATCATCACAAGAGTCTTTCTTTGAGCATCTGGTTCTTAACTCAAGTTTTTGGCAAGCTCGGTCAACTTCTTTATTGCTCTAAAGATAACTCCTAGAGGCTTTTCTATGGCTACAAAGATCATCAAGAGCAAGACGTATCTTCTGTTGGAGTTCTCCAATGGTAACATCAATAATTCTCTTCTGTTTAGCTTGGGCCTGAAGGGATTTTTCCACAACTTGTCCAATTTCTTTCGGAATAAAGGACAAGAATATTTGCTTCAAATTTGGATCAACTCCGAGAGCATAGAATTATCTAAGCATTTCTTGGAAATGCTTATTCAAATGCTTTTTCCGCAAAGAGCAAATAGATGGAAGGACATGTGGTGGTTCTGGTTTTGGAAAACATGACTGCTAAGGTGCTTTAAATACTTCTAAAGGAAAAGAGCTTTTCCTTTATTAAATAAGTTTGTAGGAAGGTGAAACAATTGGTTTTTGCAGGAAGATATCTTTTTGGGTGGTGACTGAGATGGCGAGGAAGGTTCACATGATTCTAGAATCAGTTGAGAGGTTGTGGATGGGGTGGTCCATATAAGACCATGAACTGGTACTTTCCTTCATCCTCACCAAGAGGACCTATAGTGAGGTCTCCATCAAGGTAGCTCTGGTAAAGACTACCTTTTGACTGTTTCTTTTTTCTAGATAGTCTATCATCTCTTCTTCATTTATAGGATTTGTAAAAAGGGAACACTGACAATCAAAATCCCAAAAACAGTGTCATGTACAAGGATCCTTATAGTAATGAATGGGTCATCCCTCTTGGTCAAAGGGCTCAATCATAGGTTTTCAATTTGGATGACCATTGTCAACTAGAACATCAGCTGCATAAGGTTGCATTATTAAAATAGTAGAAACGATAGAAGGAGTGGCTTCTTCTTTTTCATTACTAAATTTAATGACAAATGTACCATCTTTTTTCTTGGTAAATTGGGATTTTGTGGACTGGATTGGCCTAGAGTTCTAGTGGCCTGGGAGTAACTCAACTAGCTGATCTCAAGGAATATGTTTGGGTAGGTCAATAGTATGATTCTGAACTCGACAAACCATTTGATAATGTAAGGTAACATCAATAGAATCTAGAGTTTAATGAGCTCTAGTAATCCTTAGCTGAACCTTAAGGGCTAAGAGAAACCATAGATATGAGAAAGCCATATTGAAGTTTGGAAACAGTATAACAAACATTGTTCCTACATTGAGGGTAATTTGGATGGTACCAATGCAAGCATGTTGATAGTCCAAAAGATGGGTGTCTAAAAGAGCCATTCGAATGACCGCGGGTAACCATTTCCCTCCATAAAAGGATAAAGCAAGTCTAATTGCATTAAATTGGAGGTGCGTATATCCTTGTTGTGTCCAATGTCGTGGGAAATCAAAAGGAATTTGGAGGGCGACAAAATGTTCTCGAATTTCGAGGATTGGACATACTCTTTGATCTCTTGAGGAGTATGCTTAATAGAACAAATAGGAGAGAAGGATGAAGGCTTAGCAAAAGTAGAATATGGATTTATAAGTGTAATGTGAGTCTATGAAATTTTTTATTCTTCATTATAAGAAACCTCAAAAAGATAGTCAATTTTAGAAACATTAGAAGTACAAAGTTCTAAAGGAGGGCTAAGAGAAACTAGGCCATTTACAATAGTAGGAGGAGAGATTTCGGAAGATTCTATCATGGTATGGAAATTCTCCCCTTTTGCACTGAATAATTAACTCAAAACGAGAAGTTGTCAAAAGATTTATAACTCAATTGACCAAATTAAAAAGTTTAGGACTGAATTAACATAAGTACAATAAATTTAAGACTTTTTTGGTAGTTTCCCTTTTTTTGATCATATCGGACTCACTTAATCAACAATTAGTATATACAAAATTTTATGCAAGCCTTACACCCTTTCAATTGATGAAAGCGTTATATTATTAGGCCCTAATCTAGTTGCCAATGTAGTGTATTAGTAAAGCAAATTGAACACCGATTTATACACATTAACAATATGTAAAGGCTTTAAAGGACAAATGTTCCTTATTTGATTGTGTAAAAGCACTCTAAAACATTTGTTTATAGTATACTTGATGAAGAATTGAAGACTACTGAAATTTTTTTAAATCAATTGCATGGATACCGATTCAGTTTTAAACTTTTCAATTTTGCCAATTTAGTTTTAAACATTTTGATGTTATCAATGTAGTTATTTCGATTAATTTTGATTGACGTCAGATGTCCTACATGTCACAATTGATGCTAACATGAACAACTTTTGCAATATAAAAAAAATTATGAATTCCTTTTTTTCCTTATTTTCTTTTGATATTTTTTCCTTCATTGGATTTTCGGCCAACGAGGTTGTCCGGCGATGGCCGGCAACCCTCGTCAGCCACAATTGAAGGTTGCCCTCGCTAGAGGCTGGTGTTGCGTCCCTTATCGGTAGCTGGCGAAAAGTGGAGGGAAATGTGGGAAAAAAAGAAAAGGAAACAAAGAAAAAAAATCTAGCAAACTTAAAAATTGAAAAAATCGTTAACGTCAGCGAATTATGGCTAAAATTAGCCAAAATGATTATATTGATAAATTATAAAAAAATTAGGACTAAATTCGCCAAATTTAAAATTTAGAACCAAATTGACATTCATATAATAGATTTACGACTTTTTTGGTAATCATCCCGTTCTAGATTACTAAGACCATGAACAATAATGCAATCCAACGGCCCCATGTACAAAAAAGTCTTTCGCTAGCAAAAAGACAATATTTAACTAAGAAACGTCTTTAGTCAAGTTCAAGAGGCTGAAGAGAATGGATGAAAATGACAATGCATGAAACCCGAATGCATTATTGTCGCCTGATCCCACGTTAATGCTTGTCCCGTCAACAAACCCAACAAGAAAAGCTAATCGAACCACGCAAGTGTTGATTTAGCAAAACATGTGCGTCTTATGTAGTGAGATGACATTGATATCGATCGATTCACACCGAGCATGCATAGATACGAGCAATCAGGGAGGGTTTGTAGTGTATTCATTGGTGCCTGAGAAGCAAAAAAACCAATTTTAGTGAAGCAGGATGACTTTGAGATGTGAAAGACTCTGGCTTTGCATCCATTATTCGAAGATAGCCATGTGCGATTTGTCTCCCGTATCAGAAGTTAGGAGCCTCATCGCGCAGGCAAGTTCTTCAATAGTCATCTCCTTCAGTCAACTCAATTACCCAAACATCAAAATTTGGACCATTTACAGCCACTGAGGCTTTCCTTGAAAGGGGGGCGCCGTATATTTTCCCTGGTCGGAGAAAATTACCTCCAGTAATTTAAGTTTATAAGTGGGTGACAGCTCACTAATGAAAAACTAGGTCAGAGAAAGTTTTCTTCAATTAGGGATGAAGGAAAATAAACCCGTTTTCAAGGGTTGGGTTGCTCTCTGATAAGAGGAAACTCCCTCCACCCTAGACATTTATGAACACGATTCTATGTAACGCCCAAGTAAACTTACCGTAATAAAACACGCGGAAAGTTCAAATCCTAACTTTAACTCTTGAGCATCAGCCCACTCCTCTTCTCTCTCTCTTTGCAATGACCCGATCCAACAAGGGTGGGAGTGATTGTTGGGGCCAGATAATCTGGACAAAAAACGGCTCCTGCCAAGCTTTTAAGATGATGAAGAGGGCACAAATGAATTGAATTGCACATCGAATAGGGGGAGAGCGTGCTTGGAAGATGAGAGAGAGAGAACTAAAATTACTCATGAAGGAGCCTTTTGAAGCAACGAAAAGCTTTGCTTTGAAATTCCAAAGTTAAACGACCTCGAGCTAGAACACTAGTAGGATGGATGACCTCTTAGGAAAGTATATGCCGATACACCAAAGGACAAATTGTGATGGTCGGTATAGGATAGATTAAAGAGGACAATACCTCAAATGAGTTAATTTAACACTCTCTCTCTTTTAATAATTAGGATTATTGAGGTGTAGGCTTTCCTGAAAGAATCCACGAATACTCATAGCATGGCACGATTGTCAATGAATTTGTAAGAGTAATACAAGCGTAATCCACGAATCTCTCTCTCTCTCTCTCTCTCTCTCTCTCTCAATAATTAGGGTTATTGAGGTGTAAACTTTCACAAAAAGAATCCACGGATGATCAAAGCACGACACAATTGTCAATAAGTTTGTAAAAGTAACACAAGCGTATTTTGGGACTCTCTCTCTCTCTCTCTCTCTCTCTCTCTCTCTCTCTCAATAATTAGAGTTACTGAGGTGTAAACTTTCCTAAAAGAATCCATAGATACTCAGAGCATGACACGATTGTCAATAAGTTCATAAAAGTCATACGAGCGTCATCTTAATGTGTCTAAGTGTACTAAAATGGATCAAGAGAGTTGATTTTTCTTGCGGGATACGTTAAGTTTCAGTAAATGGATGGAAAGTTACTCGCTTACGGCACAAACGCGATTTAACTCAACTGATTAAATGTATTGACATGTCGTGTGCATGTCAAAAAGGGGGAAGCTGCTCGACCGAAATGGACAGAAAATGCTGTAAGCACTCTTTTGAGACTAGAATTGCACCTGCACAAGCTATAGCAAAACCAATAACATCCTGATAGGAACAAAACTCGGGACCGGAGGCTTGCTCTTCGCATGTCTGAGTCATTGCCGGGCATGAAACTCCTCCACTTTGAGTTACGTTACTCCCTTTAAACAAACTCGTTTCCATCGCCTCGTTCCTTTGCCAAGATGGATTTAGCTTGAATGGTGAACTGGATGGAGAACTGGAATTTCCTTCTGTATATATAGTTATCCCTTGCCGTTAAGACTGCCGGGTTCAAGCCATGCGGCAGGAGGAGAGCATGCCTGGGATATATATGTAAAGAATTGAATCTTCTTAGCAAATTCACCGGTTGGTAGTATGAACACAAGAAACCCAGTAAAAGAGATCGACCAAACAAAAAAGAAATAATAATTCTAATGTTGGCAATTGTTGTCTCTGCCTGTTTTATGCGTGGTGTACTTGGCGGCTTTACGATGCCGAATTGGGAGTAGAAAAGCATGGGGCGTATGTTTGGCTTTCTAATTATAGGGCAAACTGATGGCATGCATGTTCTATAATGCATACTTCTCTCTATCTCTCCAACTACCATATAATTTTCGATTTCACCTGGACAGCTTAAAAAAGGGAAGAAGATAAAGCCTGTCGCATCACGTAGCATATTAATTTTATGGTCCCGTTTCAGTCGAGCTAACATCACTCTTTTCGGCAATATCGTCTCTGACTTGAATTGCCGGAAAAAAGCACTCTATGTCCTTTCACTTTCTTGTCTGTCTGGACATTATTGATCGTCAGGAAGGATGGGATTAGGATTATGATCGAGAGGAAGAAAAATGAAGAGCACAAGGGACACTGCTCTTAAGTTACTCTGACAATTTCAAGCAATTCTTGATCAATTCCGTTCATACATGTTACATGCAAAACCACAAACGCGACACTACAAATATCCGTCACAAATTGGTCCGAACCAACCAAGACCCCCCTAGAAGGACTAGATAAGTTATTTGTCATATATCCGGAAACCAACTCTGCATAAATGCAAATCGAATCTTCCCCAAAGGGCTTCTCTCTGTCTCCGTCTCCATCTTTTGTTCTCATCATCTTATCATGCAAGCTAGAGACTGGAACACCGCTTCTTCACAAGGGATGGTGATTCCCATGTCATGGTTGAACCCGTACTCTTCTTCAGCTCTCTGAAGCAGGCTCTGGAACTTGGGGTGATCCAGCCAGGAGATTGGGACGATGTATCTGCTCCTGTTCTCTCCTACATACACCACAAAGTGACCCCTCGGCACGTCCTCTGGCAGGCCAGCTTCCTCGTTGCTGTTGTACCCATTTGAGGATCTCTTGCCCAAGCTCGAGCATTTCTTGAGAATCTGTTTGATGGCCGCTGTCTGAGGCAGCTTGTTTGACTTCTTCATTGCCATGTAGTTAGTCCAGTGTTCTTAGGTGCGCTTGTGTGTTTGTTTGATCTTGGCGAGAGGGAGAGATTATTGGGTTTCTCTCTTGGGGGGGTTCCTTTGGGAAGAGTCGAGAGGCTTTGGAGAGGAAGTTCTAGGAGGGAGGCGGTGGTGGTGGGTTGAAGGAGTGAAGAGATGCAGAGGTATTTATAGGGGGTGTTCTCTCTTCTGTGTCCGTGTTGTTAATGTTCTTTTTAATATAGGAGGTACCAATTTGGAACATATTCACCTGACAAGTTAGAAGTAGGAAAAAGTAAAAAAAAAAAAAAAAAAAGGAGTAAATAAAGGGAAAGACTATTTGGTAATTTTGCTGGGCTTACTGAAATTAGAAAGGGCGAGGGAAAAATCGTGCAGTGCCCATGCCAATGTGCTGTGGGGTAGTGCCCTAAAATGCTCCTTTCTTGTAGGGCAACAGGGGACCCTTAAATATAATCTTTGTCTCTATGCAATGGGTGGTGTCTCCATTTAGGTTGGAGGACTGCTCACATCAAAATAAAATATCTTCATATAGATGCGATGCTAGCACCTGCAGCGCAGAGAGAGAGAGAGAGAGATTGGTCATGACCAGTTCACATTAAGCAAGCACGTATCACGACCGGTGTAGGCTTTGACTAGTTAGGTTTTGATGGCCTTGGCTCGACAAGTTGGCTTAACTGAATCGGGGTTCACGAGCATTGGTTTCTTAGGAAACTGGCTAGTAAAGCTATTATGGGAAAGCACATTTCGTGAATCCGAGCAAGGACGACAGAAACTCCCGAGAGAAAGGAGACGGAACAGAGGGAAGAAAGGAACAGAAAGAAGAGGGGGCCTCCTGAGACGTGGCATATGTCCAAAATGAGTTGGCGAAAGGTCTTAAAAACACTAAAAAGGTGCACCGAGGTACGATGGACAGAGACTGAGACGTTACCATCTCTCTGCTCTCACTTCACATTGCCTAACCTTTTGTCAAAGCCTTCATCTTCTCCCGGCCTGAGGGAAGGGCCGAAGATAGAGAACCCTCGTCGTCCTCAACCTTTAACCTTTTATAGCACTTGACTGTGTACACCGGCTGAGTATTAGAGCAATTGCTCTGAGTTACATTGCATTCGCATGAGCCATGTATAATGTCGCAGAGCAGGACCTTATTTGGTTGTGGAACAATGACACTGCCATACGCATTAGCATCAGTTACGTCACATGATTAACATAAGAGTGCAACAAATTCTTCATTGCAATTCGTCTACTATCGGTACCCTTGAAAGCTAGTGATCTCTCCGTTCACTGAGCTCTTCCGCATGAATCATCACTCTTGGTAACTCAGTGCTCGAGAGATGAAATTATAAATTGAGACCGAAGATTGGCAAAACAACACTAATACAGTCAGGTTTTACCGCATGCCGATGTCAATTAAAATATCAAAACTCGAGTTATTTCGAGCACGACTTCCGTCGTTGTCATTTTCGGTCTGCTTTGTCTTGAGATCTGCTCATGCTTTTCTGACAAAATCGTGACGCATGTGTTACTTCATTTTTCTCACAAATATAGTCTGTTCATGCTTCCCGAATGCCTCAACCTTGCGCATTGTAAATGAAGATGTCCCTTTGGCTTTGCCCTTCGACTCTGAGGATTCAGAGCGATGGGTTACTTCATAGAGAGACCATGCCTCCATTTGTACTCTTACATATCTATACACATAAGAGGAAGACTAGCTGGATCCGGCCAGTGGACCATTTCTTCCGGTGTCTGGCCGATAGCTTCGGAAGTAAATTTAACTGAGAAGCTATATGGCTCACTGGCAATTCCGTGCTACGGTCCAGGGTCACTTCAATCTAATTGATGACAGCTCAAAAACCATTGCCAATAGATTGACCCACACTATATTCTTTTCGCTTTTCGTCTTTCAGGACCCCCCCCCTCCCCCCCAGGCCGGTACGCCGGGGGGGTCCTTTAAGGAGGCTGCCTCTAAGGTTCCCCACCAAGCCACGGCAAGAGTCCTTTTCAAGAGCAAGAAATTAACCTCTTAAAGGGGACCTCTCAGTACAGCCAAAAAAAGATTCAAGCATTAGATACATATAACATCCCTGGATACAATTTACTCCATCTCGAGGTACAATTTTTCTCAAAGGGAAGTAGGTGAAAAAAATACCCTTGTGCACCAATCCGACATGGAAAAGCTAAAAATGCCTCCATCCGATGAGAATACAAGTCCAAAAAATGTCAACAAATGAAAACAACCAGGAGGAAGCTCATCATCTCAGGAGGACCCCCAGGCAAAGAAGGTACAAAAGGGCACGGTGCATGATTGAATCATCGAAGTGTTCAGATACAAATGCAGCACGAGTTTTTCACACGCTCCAGTTAGTTATGACTATTTTTTCTGCACTAAAGGACTACCCACCCACATGATCCTGCCAAATTCTGAGCCACGACAATCACACACTATAGGACTTTAAGGACGTGTAAAATTCCTGATAAAGTCAAGCACAGCTCATACTCACTGGATAAGAGGTGAGAGGCCCAGAGAGCTTTTTCTTTTTTGCTTTTCATTATAAAGAAAGTCAACAATAACCAAATCAAGAATGAGTACTAAACAGTGTTTAGTAAACACAAACCAAATTTTGGACAAAACTACCAAGTCCTCGCAGAACCTGCCAAATCAACTTAAAAATCAACGTTTCACACAATTGTGATGCTAATACAAACTTATTGAGTAAGGAACATCAATCAAGCCAGACATAATGAGAATATTGGAAGCCAGCAGGTTGTCTGCAGAGGCAGCTGCCCATGTTCTGTGACGGGAAAATAGGTAACATTAAATAAGGACAAGATGTACAGGATAACCTATCCTTGTCAATTAAGGAATGAAAAATATCTGCCAATAGCGATTCAACAGTTCTGAAGAGAAGATGAAACCATGGAATAGAAACATGTGATGACCATGTTACTCTTGTCTTCCAAGTACTTCTCCTTTTTTTTTTTTGGTTATAATAGTCTTCTAAGTACTTTAAAAAGACAAAACAAAGGCCATGTCTCACAATTCTTCGAAAAGTATTAAAACTTGTGTATCTTGCTTCCAACAACTTATCCCCATAAAATTAGCTAATCAGAGGATACAAACAAATAAAATAATCAACAAACATGATGTCATCAATAACATAAACACATCCATGGCTGCAAATACAGAACCATAAGTCACCTGAATGACTCATTTAAAAGATTAACAAATTAAGAGTTTGACTCAGTTTCTAGCATCTAAGACAAGTTGGAATCATTGTAGAAAACATGAACATTAGATTCCTAAATTGTCACTATGGCCATGTAATGATGAACATTAACTAGACTCCCCAATAATTATAAATATGGTGATGACCTGCATGAAAACTAGATTATGACCAGAAGACAAATTAAAAGTAATCACCAGTTATAATAACAACAGCTGTCCTAGGAAATCAGCCACCATATATATTTGCATGTTGCTCTTCATAACAACCGTATAGAGAAATGCTAGATGGAATGAAGCGGCAGAATCCCAGAAATATCTATCGCACTAGGACATATAAATCTTGTGAGAAATGCAGAATCTCAGTTTAAGAGCAGTATTTTCCATTAAATGGTTAAAAAGTTTGTGCTGCCATTCGTTTTAGAAGTGGATGCTATTCGATGAAGGCGTGGTTTAAGATAAAGATAAATGCTCCGCCGACTTGGATTTTGCCCAAGACTAAAGTGTGAGGATATATAATTGTAGAGACAATTAGAGGGTAGGAAAATTTGAACTTGGGACCCCCTACTTTGATGTAGAATCTCCAACGCAAAAGTTTAAACTGTTAGGTGAACTATTTAAATGCTCCCACAAATGGTTCCCAAAATTGCTGGAAGTCACAACAGATCAACCCAAGCTAAAGACGTAAGTTAACTGGGATAGCAAAGTAAAACAACCACCCACCCAAGAATTTCTCTAGTGGAGTTAAGCTTCATTTGAAAAGACCCGTATGTGCCAAGATATGACAAATAATAAAGATATGAAGTGGAGGAAAATGAGGAATCCTCAAAAGAGAAGAACTACTGGCATTCTGAAACTATCTGAAATAAGACTAATTACTACTTCTCTTCATGTGTTGATGGCTACAAGATGTACTGTGGAATAATTGAATATTGCAAACTCAGATGAAGCATACAATGCCAAAGTTGAATACATGGACAAATGCAAGCCATCTTGGTACTAAAACACAATTAGTGAGATAGAACGAAGCTAAGGACCAGTCATTCCCATAATCTTCTTACTTAGTAAATAGATGAACACTTGGCACAAAAAACTGAATATCTGAAACTTACCATTAGAGCAAAATCTTCTTCCTCCAAGAAGAGCTCCTCGCAAATATGAGCTCCATCAATTTTCGTAGATAATCTCCATGAATGGCTATCAACAATTTGGAAAGAGAACAAGAATTCCAAGAAAATAAAAGATGTGAAATCCATAAATGTTCATTTCGATAAACTAACAAAAAGCTCCCCCCGATCATTGAAATTGTAAGTAACAAGTAATTACATTTCCCTCATCAATATCCCCTCGTGTATGTTTAGCTGTCGTCATGTACTTTTCTGAACATCTGGAATAGTAGTTCTGACTTACAACTGACTCTATTTCTCATCGTGATTATTGGCCAATGACAAAGAACCATGCCTATAGGTAATCACAGTTTTTGACTATCATTCCACAGAGTATAGCATATGAAAAAATTACTTAGGCAGAGGGAAGAGGCTTGATCAGAACGGACGCACCATAGGGAAAGTTCCCAATTATAATCCAGATTGGATTCCCAATAGACCAAGGATGATGAGTACACCGTTTCCATGGCTAATGTAATTAACACTAAGCATTTAACTTGGTCATTATAAACTTTGCTTGGTAATTTCAATGGACTCCAGAAAATTGATTCAGTTGTTGCTCTGTGAGATAATATTTACTTCCTATAAGAATGAGTGTAAGAATTTACAGACATGGCAAAAGTGGCATCTCTACTCTGCATTCAGTTCCACATTGCAGACATTATCAAAGAGCTGTAAACAGAGATTGATATCAAGCTTCCGACCAGTTACATTTTTCTGGTAAGTGTATTCCTAACCGACATGCACTTGGAAGAAGTAGAAAAAGAAATAAATTTAGTGATAATTTATTTCTTTGTTCCTCATTCAGCCAGATTCTTCACTAACAGATGGTGAGACCCTTTTCCTTCAGATTCTCAAATTCTGAACAATCTTGCAGGAGTAAAAACTCAACAAAAGGAGAATGTTTCACAATATTTCGCCACTCCACTATGCGACATCATCTATCAGCTCCTGCATGAGAAAGCCGAAGCAGAAACTTCAGAAGTCTCACATGACATATTTACTCGTAAGCAGGGGCTGGCTTTGACAGTTGAGGCATCCCATCCATCACACTAAGTTGTCTCCTCAGCTTGACAATATGAGCTTGCACCTAAATGCAAATCATGTTTAAACAGTGTTAACCTTTAACACGACTCCCCAGCCTTTAAACCTCTTTCCCAAACAAAGATGAAGGATGCATTATTGAGAAATGAACGAATGAGTTTCCAACTGTATGTGACATAAGACACTATCCAAAATTCCAGTTTTAACAAATACATGAGAAAAAAGATTATTATCCAGGTGTCGCATGGTAGAAAACCAAGACATAGATTTCTGGGGGTGTGGAAGCGGGGATGGAGAGGAGGGGGGGTTGAGCTGGTGGCAGCAGCAGCCCCTCTTGCCAGGTGCTTGTTCAAATGTGCTGATGAAATTTGTCACCAAAATCTCATCCCTTCGCTTTTTGTTCAAAATTGATTGATTTAACACCACCCACCCCACTTCCTATCCTGAATACACCATAGATGCAAGCCAACACTTAAAAGCTCCAAACTCCAATCCTAATTCCTTTGAATATCACAAGATCATCAAAATGTATGTGGATGCCTATTCCCAACAACTTCAGAACAAGCATAAGAAATTTAAGAATGAACGATAAACAAGAACAAAATAAGGCCTCTCTGACCTGCTGGCGAGCTGCAGCGAGCTTCAGTAGCTCGTCTGCCTCTGAGAAATTCATGAACCACTGACTAAGAGGATGATCTTTAGTATCGCCTCTCTCCCGTTCACTAGTGTTTTCTGGGGCTACTGCAGGGTCTATAGAATAAACAAAACATACAAAGGGCAAGCATAGATAATCAGAAGACATAAAAATGAAGCTTTACCAGGAGCAGAAATGTTAAAACCGGCGGGCATCCGCGGCACTATAACAGCTGGATTATTCTGAACCCGGGCATAAAAAGATTCTGAAGGATCGGGAAAGACAATCTCATCATAAGATTCAACGACAACTGGTTTCTTGGTTGATTGAGGACCAGACTCATCTTCCGGGTACAGCTTCAAATGGTGATAGCTACAAGCCAAACAACAGGTAAATGAAAACCGCCTCCCACAAGGACAAATCGATGAAGTAACAGCACAAAGAACTCACAGATCCAACTGCTTGTCGCAAACATCAGGATGAAAGAAAAGGGAGATAGCGATTTCGAATTCACCCCAGCCACATTCCGACAGCTCGAAAGGCGGAGCATCCATGACTCTCGTGGGATTGTTGAAACTGGGATGCAATTGGAACACGACCCGCTTGACCACCGAGCTGAGATCCTCATTAGTCGCCCCGCGGACATACACCGTCCACTTGTGCGATTGGGACCTTATCATGGGGGAGACAAACAAACCGCTCATTTATCAACGCCAACATCAAGCCACCAACAGTACACAAACCCAAAACTAAAAGATCGATAATTTATCGATACTTACTCACTGGCCTTTCTACCGAGATAGAACGCGATGGTTCCGTACACGATCGGCAAGCTGATTTCCGCGTCCTTGAGCCTCCGGCTCAAGCCCTAGCAACAAACCCAGGAGCAACAACATCCACAGCAAATCAAAAAAACTGAAAACGCCTCAAACCAACCGACCGACCGACCCATCACTCCACTCATTCGCCGGCGAATGCAAACGACTTCCTCACATCACAAATCCCACCGTCGCATTCAATGTCGCGACCCGAACTTCGAGGTTCTAGCAGCAGGAGACTAGGCTGCGAAAGCGAGAGAGAGAGGGGACGGGCAAAAAATGGGCACCTTCTTCTCGGGATCTTCGGAGAATTTCGCGATCTTGAGGCGCTTGCCGGCGGTGGCGCCGCCGTCTTCCGGCTGGCCGTCGCCCTGCTTCCTCGCGGACATCGTCGTCGGCGATTCCGAAGCGGGATTCCGGATTGCACTGAAGAACTCGACGAACGAGGGAGTTCAATATCGAGCGGGAATTTGGGGGATTAGGGTTTTAGCGGGCTTAATTCCTTCCTTCCAGTTGCCTCTTTTTTTGGCCGTTGCGTTTGCTTTCGATTTCCTTTTCTCTATTTCCTTTTTCCCCTTTTATTTCGATATTTGTTTCTCACAATTAACCCCCTAAAACTTCATATCAAATTTCATTCATAACCTCTCTAACCATCTCGTGAAAAATAAATAATAAAAAAAAAATTTCTTAAAATTTAATTGATTATATCAACTAAAAGAAATAAACGAAAAAAATTTTCATCATCGCAAAAATAGACATAAGTCGATGTCATCGATGAAAATATTTTTTATTGATTAATTATTTCAAGTTGCGGAACGAAAAATTATTTTTAGGAAAATATTTTTTAAGTTATTTATTTTTCATGAATTAAACGGGAGTTTAGGATACGCACGATAAAATTTCCTAATGTAAATCAATTTCTATTCCATGGACGAATTTTTGAATAAAGAAACGCATTTGATAACAATTCAAAATTTTTATTTCGAAATAAAAATTCATTTGATAACAAAATAAAATTTATATTTCTAGAAGCGGTGATGAAAGGTGTCCGGTGATCAGAGTTCGACGTTCAGTGACCAGCATTTGGCATCCGATGATCGACGGCCAAAGTCCGAAGTCCGACGTTCGGCATCCGGCGCCAAGTCCGGTGGATCGCGGTGGGCGACCAAAATCCGGAGTCTGGCAATTGGAAACCGACAACCAGCAACCGGCGTCCAACATTTGGAGTTCGACGTTTGACGTCCGACATTTGGAGTTTGGCAACAGGAGGCCGGCAATGGGTGGCGGGCGGTCAACATTCGGCGGTCGGTGGTGAGCGGCAGACAGTTGCCGGTGAACATCTGGTGGTTGGTGATGAGCCTCCGGCATCTAATGATTGGTGATGAGCAGCCAACGATCGGTGGGCGTCCGGCATCCAGCATTCGATGTTGGTGACGGGCGATTGGAGTGCGGTGGCCAGCGGCCGACGTTTGATGGCAGCGGTTGGCGACCGGTGGCCGGCAACCAGTGGCGGGCGTCCGGCATCCCTCAGGCGGCAAGTGGGTGACCAGCGATGACAAGAGTGAATGATAAGAAAATTTTTAATTTTTAATTTCTGTTCCAGAAATAGAAAAGTTAAAAATTTTAATTTCTGATTTCTGCTCAAATTCTATTTCTAAAATAGAAATATGCTCGAGAAATAGAAAAATAAATTCGCATTACCAAAAAGATTTCTGTTCAAAATCTGTTCTGAAAAACGGGAAATAAAAAACAAAATTTTTGTCATGTGCGCAATGTGCTCTCATTCTTTTTTTTTTTTCTTTGGTCAGTCCTACGCTAATCTACTCTAACACTCACTCTCGGACTTTGTCCCGCCTCCTTGCAGGGCGTGGGAGTCGAAACCCATTCCCGAAATGAAATCTTCCCACCCCAATCCCCCGAGAAGGTGGGGATTTGAAAATAGAAAAAAAACAAAATTTTTGTCATGTGCGCAATGTGCTCTCATTCAAAAATTAATAAATCGCATGGTCAACATTATTTGTTAGTACATCCATTTCTCTCTCTATTTTTCTTTATTTTATTTTTTTGGGTAAAAGTCAAGTAATGTCCTGAGTTAGCTTTCCCTCCATCTCTATGGTCCAAGCGTAAAGATATAATCTGCCCTCGTCGTTATATCGAATAGTGCTTCTATCCGACAACCTCAGTTTCCGATTATAATTATTCCCATTTTCTTCACTAAGGTAGGTTATTTGCTAGTCAAAATCAATTTGTAATATGAATTCAGAACTTAGAAAAAACTGAAGTTGAACCCATTCTTAACATCCTGATTGAATGTCTCTCCATAAATTGAAAATTTGAAAATCTTTCTTTCGAAATCAAGAAAAGTCATGAACATAAAAGCTGTAGAGAACATCCACAACTTTCCATACTTTCAAATTTCATTAGAATCAGAGTTTATTTGCTAGATCAGAACATTTTTCAAAGTATCAATCAAATCTCAATGCATTTATAGATATTCAGTTCTTACGTTAGGCCGATTTCTTAAGGAAAATACATTGAATAAGATTGAATTTTAAAAAATCATAAAGGCTTCGTTCACATCATGAAAAATATTTTTTGAATTTTTCGACGTCCATTTCATAAAAAATTAATTGGTAAAGAAAAATATTTTCCACTTTTCAAATGGTGGAAATTTTTTTTCTCACTCTCTCATCTCACACTCGTGCTAGTCCCCACTTCTTTCTTTATTTTCTTTTTTAATCAAATTTTTAATTATTTCTTTTATTCTTTTATTTTTCTTTTTCCTCCTCCTTTTCAATTGATTGCTGATCATGGCGACTGACCACAAATGAGCCTTGAGCTCGTCGACCTCTAGCAAGCTTGAGCTGGAGCTAGCCACTCACCAAATTAGAGAACGCGAGCCTCAAGCTCACGGCCTTGGGCCTTGCCAAATCGACAAGCCTTTTTTAGGCCGGTGAGCTCAAGCTTTCGTTTGCCTAGTCCCAGCCGTCACCATTGCTGGTGACAGAAAAGGAAGGAGAAAAAGAAAAAATAAAAGGATAAAGTAAAATAATAATAATAATAATTTATTAAAAAGAGTGTATAGAGGAAAATCAAATCGAATATTTCATACTGAACTCCAGAAAATGTTTTTTAGTTCATTTTCAGGTTTCAATCGTATACTGAAAAATATTATCATTTTTCTGAAAATTAATTTTTTTAAAATATTTTTCAAAAACCCGCATTTTATGAAAAACGAATAGAGCTAAGCATCAAACAATCAAATGAAAGCAATCTGAAAACTTCACAAAGACCTGATAAATTCTGAGACTGACCCATTTCAGTCAAGAAGGGAACTCTTCACACATGATTCAAATGGGCACGGATTGTCCAGAAGTTGAATTCCAGCAAAACAAATTGGAAAAGCCTGAAGCCTAATTTCCAAGAGAAGCTGGCAAAAAGCTTATCACTCCTGCGAAGTGCTAGGGAATGCCTTCTAACTCCTATTCGAAAGGCAAGATCCTAGCGAGCCGCCGGAGGACTCGACATCCAACATTTGTACAAGGATTCGCCACCCCTACAGGAAGGATTTCGCCACCGAAGAGGACTTGACCAGACCAGAGAGGACGCCGACCAGGAGCGCACTGTTGTAAGTGCTCGGCTCGCCTTGCATCGAGTTGTTACGTGAGTCGCTGTACGTCTCGTTCCAGAAGGGCCCGCCGACGAGTGCTCCGACCGCCACGTTCGGGTTTGGGGCAGAGGAGTTGAGCCACTTGAACCCATCTTTGCACCCGGTGGTCGCGTCGACCGGGATGGAAGACCCTCTGTGGTGCACATACTGGGGGTAGTTTTCCCCGAACCCAACTAGATAGCTCAGCTTCATCGGGTTTTCGCCCAACACGTAATCCACCTGAGAAAGTTTGAAACGAGAACAAGGAGCAGTTAAAATGAGCATGATTTGCGCTGAATTAGTTAAGACAATGATTATGGTTTATATTGACTAGAACTAGAAGTATCTTCTTCAAGGACATTGACAGAAGCTTTCTGGAAAGAGGCAAAGAAACCAGGATGCCAACATTGAGCTCTTCATGGATTTGTTGAAGATGAAGGTTTTGGACCCAAAATAGACAACATTAGATTTGTTGCTCTTGCAATCCCGAGAGCCAGATAAAGAATTCAGGACTTTAAATCCTGGAAAACAGTGTTGACATGGCACGAGTCCTAGCCGACCATCAAAAGAATGAACTATTCCGGCATCAAAGTGTACCTGTGAAATCGCGAAATCACGAAGATTGCCTGGTGTATAGGATCTTTCGCTGCAAAACAAAGCCTCGGTACCAGAAGTGAGCATGTAATCGCTGTAAAGGACGGCTAGAAATGCAGAGCCGACGGGATGCAGCAGTGAGTTCCATTCAGTCACCCAGATCAGCCCACCTGGATCACAGGCAATCTCATTCCTCATATGAAAAATAACAGAAGACAGGACCAATCTGGATCCTGATGAAGTCATGTTTTGCTTCAGAAGAAAAAATCAGCCCAAATTTCATGAGAGAAAATCTCAGTGTCAGAGGGCTATCCAGATAAATTTGTGAAAAGGAATTTATTTTTATCCGTGTTCAGGCGCTTACTTTCTGTTCTGCTTGACGTCGCAGTCGGCGAATCAGGCAGAAGGCTACACATCATCATCTCGGCGGTTTCCCTGTACATCTGGAGCGCGAGATTCTCAGTGATCAGAACTTCGCTCGCTCCGAAGAAATCTACACGTGATAGTAACACCTGCTTGAAAATCAAGAAGAGTCATGTCCTGTTTTCCATACGGCAGACTCATCCCTAAGTTATGAAATCCTAGCTCGACAAACAGATACACACTACAAAAACAATTTAGCCACTTCCATGAGGTAAAAGGAAAAAGAGGATCCTGACATATACCTGGACTCCTGGAAGCTTGTCGTCCCAACTAATCCAGCTCGGTCGTCTCCAATTACCAAATTCCTGTCCGTGGTCAATCGTTGCATATCTTAGGTACGATCTGTCGGCAGACGCAAGGTAGAGCCAGCTAGCTGCCCAAAGCAGTTCATCTCCATAGCCCGAAGAGTTGTAGAATCTTTGCTCGCTGGGGGCCGTGACACTGTAGGAACCCCGATAGGTATCAGCAAAAGCAAATAGCTGCTGCGCGTGCATCAGCAGCAAACTCGAATAAGTGGAGTTGATCTTCTTGAAGACCAAAGAAGCTGACGCCATTGCAGCGGCAGTCTCTGCTGCAACCTCTGTTCCTGGAAACGACGTGTTCACTTGTGTAAGGGGTCTTTGCAAGGTCATGGATTCGGGCCTTTGCCAACACTGGTGGTCCGAGTCTGGATCACCCACCTTCAAGAACGACACAAGTTATAAATTTAAAGCCAAAAAAGAGGAAGGATCAAAATCGTAAACAAGCAGGCTTTTCCTCTTCGAATGCTCATATTAGACTGGCTAATTAGGCGGTTGAGAATGAACGCCTCAGGGATACTGAAATGAGAATCTCAGTTCCTATTGACAATTCAAACTGGCTTATCAGTCATGTTTACAATCGCCTGCAACAAGTTGATGTTGCAGCACAAAAATGGCTAGCAAACAGAATCAGGGAAAGGAAGCGAGATAGGCTTTGTAGGTTCATAGAAGGCAATCGACGACAGATACTGATGACCATCTCATCATCCGCTTGATTCTGTTGGAAAATCATCTGAGAAGTTGTGAAATGAAAGCACGATTACCCTTTAAGCAAAAGTCGAGAAACTACTTTGTAACGTTTGGTATAGGCTTTTAAGAACTAGGCTTGCCTGGATATAGAGCACATTTGGTGAAGGATGAGCATTGATGAGATAATCGGTGATCCATTTGAGCGAGTCCTGTGCATTTCTCAACTGCTTCACCGCATCCATCTGATCTCCATACTCCAGAATCGCCCACGAGAGCATTGTCGCAGTGAAAGCCATGGGGAAACTGAACTTCATCGAGTCCCCTGCATCATACATTCCTTTCGATAAGTCTAAGCCTTCTTCACTGCCATCCATAAGCCCCGAATCGCCCCTCCAAGAAATCCTGTTGTTCACCAACTTACCAGCTGCAGGAACATATTGCACTATGAAGAAGATACTCACAGAGAAGGATTGCTATCTCCTTTTTCAAAATTTTGCTAACTATCAATCACTAAAAAAAAAAAAAAAAAAAAACTCAGCAGAGGGCAAACAGCGGGATATGGTTGCCTAAACATTTACAACCGTACGTCTGAATCGATGCCTGTTGCCCATCTGCATCAACAACATTAACAATGTACTACATCTACTATTTTTATCTTTTTTTGAGAAGGACATGTGGACGGACATTTTTGAACGTCGAAGAACTGCATAGCAATTCCGAGAGCGTCTGCATATTTCTGCTCGACCGGACTGTGGTGGACCTTCGGCGCCTTGGAATGGAAGTCCTTCAGAATTGTAAGCGCAACCGCCACAATCACCAGAACTGCTATGACAGTCACCAAAACCCACCAAAACCATCCCCTGGACTTTTGTCCTTCACCAGCCATCTTAGTCTCCATTGAACTCTTTCCAACACTCGGAACTTATTCTGCTTTAGAAAACACAGCAAGAGGGTCAATGCTCATGTTCGAATTAAGGATCACTCGTTACTCGATTTTCTGCGCAACTCGATGCCACGAATTTGGAAGATTCCAAAAAAATTAAATTGGTGAACTAAGGACATAACCAAGAACCAGATGAAATCGGTGGGCTTTCAGCTGATCACAGAATGGCAGAGAAGAGACCAACTGTGACAGTTGAAACTATGGATCGGTATGCCACTAAGTTTAAAGGTATCTTTCCTCTTTTGTACCAATGTCGATGTGACAGATTCGCCCGTTCGTCGTTTCCTCCGTTCGGAATGTTTTGGAACGTTGGATCGAGGTCCTCGTGGGAAGGAGGGTCGAGATGTCGCCGGAGAGGGATGCCACCATGGAATCGGAGACAAGTGCTATGGCTGCAGATCATGTCAGAAGAGCGGCAGAGGGTCTGCTTCATTTTTCTCGTTGGAAGAAGCTGACGTCAGTGATTGCTCAGAAAAATCACAATCATTCTAGGTGCCACGTGGACCTGAATTCCTTTTCACATCATATGAGACGTAACTCCTACCGATAATAACATCATGTGTTGAGATAATACTATTTAAATTATATTTTCAAAAACTCATTAATGATCGTATCAATGAAATAGTGTAACATGATTGATTTGGTTGCCAATATTCACATCCAAATTGAGTCGAGAATGCAAATTGGGCGAGCGACAGAAAGTCATGGAATTGAATATTTCATCGATGGATATATCGACATAACTCCAGTAGAGCAACAAATGGTATCGTTTATAAATAGGAGATTGGCGACAAAAGAAAGAGGTGAATTACTAAATGGATTTTCTATCCGCGTGTCAAACAAAGGCCTAAGTTTCATAACCAGAACAGACATGCTCGTCGTGCACATTGCCAACAGTCCTCTAAATATGAGAAAGCTAATGTTTCTGGGGACCAATCCTTAAGTACCCTCAAATTCGCGCAGAAAATGGGAAGTTGAACTGTGATACGATGACCGACAAAAAAGAACTGTGATACGATGGAGTATGACTCTACTTAAAGCAACAAAAGAAGCCCAAAGTAGTGAAACGACACCACCTCCGAAAGTCGGCGAATCGGGTGCGCTGAATTCCCGCCAATACGTTGCTTGGTGGTTTGCGCAGAGGGTAAGACGTTTATCTCAATGCAACAAAGAGATGACGATTATCAATTTGTTGAGTTCTTCATCTCGAATTGTGGTCAGTAGTCACGGTGAAAGGGATTTTAGACACCGAATATCATGTTCGGTTCTAGTGATGCCTGTTTACCTGATGACTAATGTGAGGATGACCGGCTCTGTGAAGAATTGGATCAGTGCGAGGAGGTGGTGGAACGCAGAATGGCCGTGCTGTTTGAGGATTCATCGGATCATGCGCATGAAGATTCGACCCGGCAGCCGGGTGGGGAGCACAAGAAGCTCGAGCTCAAGAAACACTCGCCATGTTGAGGGAAAGATACAGGATAGTGAAGACGTTTTACAAGTACAGTGGTCGCATGGCGATAGGCATCGATTTCCCGACTTACGAAAAATGTGGGGAGGTGAAGCTCGTTAGTTCTAGACATTGATGCAACTTTGCTTTCTGATTGTTGTTCGAGCCGAGCTAATACTAGGGGAATTTGCAGGTGCATCTTTAGGTTCGACCATACGAGAACTGCAGCTGTCTGATTTACCACTGTCTATCGAGCCCGGCCAGGAATTCACGTTCGTGCGCTAAGCCCGAAGTTTTGGTGGATGCAAGGAGCATTGGTTGGTGCCATTCATGGTAATAGGACCTCGCGAGAAATCGAACAAGGGTGCTGAGGATCTGAAAGGAGAGGAAATGCCAGAGGCTTGAAATACGAATTGCGATCAAGATGCAATTCCCGAAAGTGACAGCCCCATGTCGTAAGTCCTCGCCTTCCAATGATCGACAAAAAGGATTGAAACCCCGCAGGCACCTTCGCGCTGAACTTGTGCACCAGTCGGAGCACAAGGAATTACGGTCGAGGCCAGAGAAACGACCGTCCTTACAGAGAGCCGCCACCGCACAGCCTGTTTCTTATGCCCGGCATAGGGTGCACGCGAGCAGTATCTCATTACTGAGATGGAAGGCGGGGGAGTAGCCCGTGTTCGTCGGCACGAGCCACGTCCACAAGAGCGCACGAGTCGGGTCCGAACAAAAAGCCCAAAATGTACAAGAGAGCTGTGAAGACACAGAGAGTGGCCAAGTCAAAAGCTGAAGATAAGTGGAATGCTGATGCATTATCTCAGTACATCGACGCTTTCTCGCGGACGGTGGCCTTAGTGTCATTAATGGAATCGGAGGAACAGATGGCCCTTTCAGACGGGCGCTGTAGGCTTGTTTCGGAACTCGACAGGGAGGAAGATATTCGTGTCATTTAGGGAAGAGAAGCGGTTGCCATGGCCGAAGGCCATGCCTCCACGAAACAATGATAAGCTGCAACAAAAATCTTTTGGGATGGTTTTCACATTCTCGGGCGCAAGCACTGTACGGGCTTGGCTGCCACCGACTCGAGTTCATGCGGGCAGGGGAAGAACAGCATTTCGTGTCGGCATTGCAACCGCTGCTTTTGTTTGCAACGTTCAAATGATCAGTACTAGCTACCAAGCAACCCATCAATAGAAAGATCCTGCGCAGAAGGACATGCATTTTACTGGGAAGTGGCAAGCACAGTAGTAATCCAGAATGTGGCATTAGCAGATTTTTCTTGAAGCTTACGCTGATCCAAGTCCCTGGTGAAGCTAGTTGCTACAGTCGTCAGTGTGGCTTTTCAGCGACATGGGTTCACAAATTCAGTTATTTTATCTACTTGGTACTGTCAAATTTGCACAACTCGATCCAAAAACACGGTAGTTGGTCGGGATTAATCCGAGTTCTCGAGCCGCATCGATGCATTACGGGTTTCGGGTCGATGCATTCGGCACAAGTATGAGCTGATCTCAATCTATACTTAGGATCTTCATCCGAATCACAGTAGCTATAAACATCTCTACTCTATAGACCAACCAGTGCCGAACTGGAAAAGACCAGAAAAGTGGGGAGAGCAAGGGAGGGAGAAATCGAATCTGTTTGCTCTTCAGGAGCAGAAACGAGTGCGAGCTTTGGATACAATCAGCCCTTGAGTATGGATGTCGGCGCCAGGGGAGGGGTGTCCAGCTGGTACAGATTGAGCGAAGGACCCACGAACCTGAACAGGATCCAGGCTCCGATCACGATGAAGATGGAGGCGTAGGCGAACTTGTTGAGCCAGAACAGCATCCCCTTCTCCCCCACGTACAGCTCCACCGCCTTCTCCGCCACGCTCATCTCCTCCCACTTCTTCGGCGTCGGCGGCGCTCTCCGCGGCCGCTGTCGCCGCTCCCCGGCCAGCCCCTTCCTCCGCCAGCTGCCTCCTCCTCCTCGACCCCCTGCGGAACCGTACCTCCACCTTGTCCGGCGGCGTTACCGGCGGCGCGGGGCGCTCCGCTCGTCGTCCCTGGAGCCTCCGGTGGCGCTGGCCGTGATGGCGGCGAGGCGACGCCGGCGACGGAGGAGGAGGAGGGGAGGAGACGCGGCGGCGGCGGCGGTTGAGGAGGTTGTCAAGGCGAAGACGGACGGCGGTCGGGAATTCGGACTAGGAGCGAGGGAATGGAGGATGCCAACCTCCATGTTTTTCCCTGCTGGTGCTTTCTCGAGGAAGGGAATAATGTGTGGATGTATTTGATGCTTTATCCTTCTCATTCATCCTATACTTCCTCTTGTTTTTTCTCGAGAAAAATGGCCTGAAAATTCTTAAGTCTTAATTTTTTTTTAAAATACAATGAAATCCTAAAATTTATCAGAAAAACATAATCGAATTCTAAAATTTTCCAAAATTGTAATCATTAGAAGGACTTAATTAAACAAATTTGACAAATTTTAGTATTTTGTTGCACTTTCATAACAATTCAAGGATTGCATTACACTTTTTAAAAATTTTAGAATTTAATAACTCTTTCAAGACAAGTTTTTAGTTTGAGTCCAATAACTAGAGGCTGCCTTTAAAGTTTCATTAATGCCAACAAAACCCATAAATATACCATCGTAGTCCACTGGATCACAACATCATCCGAATAAGGATCTTATTTAAGAATTCTACTGTACTCTCTCTGCATTAAAATGTTCTTTTGCTGCCTGGAAACTCTCATCTCATGACATGCAGAATATCTAAGCGAGCTGGTTGGAGCTCTTCTTTTTTCTCGTTTCTTCGCCGGATGTCGCCGGCCTCGTCCCCTGTTTTACCTTCTTGGAAAGCATCCTTACCAAGAAGCAGACCAATTCGTATCCTTGTGTCTGATATACAAAGCTTTGATGGGTTCTTCTCACTGATTGATCGACTTTCCGATTTTGCAGTGTATCAATATGAGGAGCTAAAGCTTGCCCGGTACCTCACGTGTGACACAATACGACATCACACTGGGATTTATCGGTATGCATTCAGCTGAATTTTCGTAATACCATACAGAAATTAAGTATCCTAGGCTCCAGCGATGATTCTAAGCTTCTACTTGTGATAAGATATGGAGAACTATTCTACTAAACTGTCACATTCTTCAACATGGAAAGTTACTAATGCACGATGGTGAAGATTACTCATACAAAACCATAAACGCAGCTGAAAGTCTATTATGAAAATCAGACCTTTAGAATTCTGCTGATGCAGAACAAGATCAGATACGGATACTCGCACACATTGATATAAAAGCCAGCAAGAGTGGAGTTTTTCAAAAGAAGACCAGGAACCGTATAAAGCTCCAAAGGTGTTCAGCAGATCAAGAAGAACAGCTTCCAAATAATGCGATTCCAATTCTCACAAATTTATATTGAAAAGATCATAGAAACTTATGATAACAGACTTGTTGGCTGGAAAAAGAGATAAAATTCCAGTTTCCTATCAAACAAGTGACGACCTAGCTATCTAACTATTTCTTCGACCCAAGAAAAAAAAAGCTGTCTAACTATTTACAAGGCAGTGAAGTCAAGGCACAGCTTCCAAAATTTCCCTCACACTGGGAGTGTTTACAACACCTGTACAGTTGTCTCTCTGTTGTTTATAAGTATAAACAACCTTTTCCTGGATAAGTCAGCATCTTAAACTCTTTCCAAATTATATAATTGGTGGGAATAGTAGACTTGCAACTGCGTTGCCTCTGAGCAATGACTATCCCGACCCTTCTACTTTCTTCCAACATAAGCTCCCAATTTAGAGAGATCAGGAATCCAGAATGATAATTCCGACGATCCTGTTGCGAACATGAGGTTTCCTGGGGCCCATTTTATGACAGGAGGCTCCGTGTCAGTACTTAACCAACTTGCAACCTGAACAAAGGGAAGCTCAGTTCACCGGGCCTATCAACAGTATTGCACAAAACATTGTGTACATATATACCGATGAAAACAGTACTATTGAGTGAGGTAAGTAAGTTCAAACTTTAAGCAGCTATATGTTTCCTTTGAAGAGTTGCGAGCCAATGGAATAAATGACAAATAGAGAGGGTACAAAACAAATGTTCTATAGCAAGGCAACAGAACATCATGAACATGGCATTAGGAAACCATGCATATTTAGCGTCCAATGGCTAGACATCAGAATTGGAACCCCCATCTCCATGAATGATGATCCTAATAATACAATTGAAATATCTGACAGAATCAACACCAAGAAATACCTCTTTCCCGCCCCTTACGCTCCACGCATAGACACTGCCATCTCCAGAACCTGCCAAAAGAGCAGTCATTCCAATGTAATCAAGGCAAAATAAAAGTTCTACGGAAGCAACAGGACAGAAAGAGCAAGGCTGCTATTAATATACAAGTCAAGTCACCAGAGGAAGTGGCAAACAGTAGTTAAGTAAGAAAAAGGAAAATAGAAGCTCCTAATGTGATTCCTTCCATTTAATGAGTTATTCCATGTGTCCATAGACCAGCATACCATCTATGCTCCCTAAAAGTTAATCCCGGATTCAATTGCTATGCTAATAAAGGTAAAATCATTCGTATTTGGGTCCCCAAAAAGGAAAAGGAATTACAGCCCAACTGTAGGACAGACTAAACGAAATATGACATGAGTAAAGCCAGGAGAAAAACATTAGTCTGAAGAAAAGTAAGTAGCAATTAGAGTTCAGCAGCGAAATGATTCATGTGGACACTCTTAAATAACCAGGATTCATAGTGGAACCACCACAAGCAAAGATGAACAGTTTACCAGAAATGACAAACATTCCTTCAGGGCTAAAAGATGCCTCCAAGGTGGACTTGCTTGATGTTGGCTTGACATTGAAAGTGGATAACTGTTTGAAATTAACCAAATGAGGACATAAACAGACTTTAAATAACACGAAAATAAGTTAAGTCTTATAACTAATTTGGGAAAACTCTAACCAGTGTGCCTCGGAATGAGTCGAGAAGATATATATGCCCATCTGTGGTAGTCAAAAGCATAAGCCTTCCATCATTGCTAAACTTGACAACGTTTGCATCGGACACATCTCCCCCAACAGAAAAGATTTCGAAAGGACCCTAATTTTTCATATATAACCAAAGTCAGTTTTCGCAGCAGTGCTTGGTAACCCCAGAATTTAAGGCATCATGAAAAATTAACATGCGTCATCCTACACACATTACTTACTTTTTCATATTTGCGAGCATCAAACATCCTAACGCATCCTCCAAAAGCAATTGCAAACACCAGGCCCGGATCATCATAAGCTGTGGCAGGCCTTCCTTGTACACGTAAAAGACCCTATAAGTGCAGATAGCATTTCAGCACTTGACTTCATCTAAAGAGGAAAAATTCAGAAGCGACAATGAATCCACCTGACACTTCTCAGCTCGTTGATCCCAGAGTAAAACAGTGCGATCCAGAGAACCAGAGATAAAGCATTCATTGCGTGGCACAAGCTAAGGGAGACAACCCTGAATGAAAAGATAACAACACTGCTCTTACACATAGGACATGCGGAAGCAGTCACTCTTCTATTAAAACGACTAGTCTCATAATCAAACCTGTCATGGTGACCTTTAAAGTAGCGCAGGTACTTGTTGTCATGCAAGGATAACAGCCTCAGTGACTCTGTGAAGATTGAAATATAAGTATATGATTCTGGAACAAATATAATATTCCCATTGTTCTGAGTACATACCATCCCAACCATTCTTTGAGGAGTATATAACAGTCATCGGATGAGAAGTGAATGAGACCAGATCAACCCCATACTTTTTGCTATTAATTGTCTTCAGACATCTGGAGATGAAAGGAATCCTTGAGTTTAAATGGTTATTCTATTTAAGACTTTGATATATTGCAATACTAAAATGCATAAGAATCAGTCTCGGAAAAAAATAAAAGGGCATCACTGCTTCTAAATGCCCAGTACAACAACAGTCAATAGGCTGAATGGTACTTGCACGTGAATATCATAGTAGACATGGTGCGAAGAAAAATGCAACTAGATATCTCTTAATTTCTTCTCCAACACCCAGTACTCCCAGCCTACTCTTCAAACTCGCTGATATAGATTTCATGATCTGGACAATTATTGAGCATCTGTGAAATCTTGCTGAGCATTGCGCAAGCAACAGAAGTAATCTAAAGTTTGACAAGAAGGTCTATTATATCTTGGGAGGATAGACGCTAGAGCCTATTGGACTGAGTTTCGTAGAACCAAGTCACAGATCAAATTTCGATTGCGATTAAGGAACCAGATAGAGAAAGAGCTTACGTTGCGCTTGCCACATCATAAAGGCGAATAGACTCATCGTCGCTGGCTGTCACCAGATAGCTTGAGGCCCGGTGAAAATCCATGGAACTGATTCTACCACTCTGCAAACAGTAATTACATCGAGTGGAAGCCTTTAGTAATCCAAGAAAGCAACATCCGCGAGCATAAAAGGCAAGCTGACAAATGTTCAAACTCGGACCAAAGTCACCGAGGAGGAGGGCACAAAATTCCCAATTCCCACATAAAAGCATGCACAAGAAAACCCCCGTCTTCGTTTCGAAATATATGCAACGCCACCCAATGATAATTCCACAGCAAGATGCCCCATTTCGAGGCGAGAATAGCTTCTCGCCGCCGATGATGAATCGGGTATTCGTGCAATTCAGCTAAACTACAAGAAGTGCGGCGCAATTCGACCGTAAGAAAAGCCTAAGCTAGACTGGACTGGAAATAAGAGCAGCTCACATAGTCTCTGAACGACATGCCGACTTCCATGCTCTGGAGGATCTCCTCGGTGAGCTCCAGAGAGACCTTGTCCTTGTCTTCTCTCTCGGCTTGCACGCCTGCAAAAAAAGAACCGGAACTGAGCGCGCGCACGAGAGAGAGAGAGAGAGGAGCAAAGAGATTCGATCGAAACAGCAGCAAAAGAAGAAGAAAAGAGGCGAGAAGTGCTGATCGCGACGCACCGCCCATGTCGATTGTCGCACGGGAATTTCCGATGGAGATGCTGTGCAGACGCAGCGAGAGGTCTGGAGACGTCCGGGGGCGGAGCGAATCGCCAGAGCAGCCGGCGAAGAGCGAAGTTCAGGTTCATGTCCAGAACGGGACGGGCCGGGCCGGGCCGCTAGTAATCCTTTCTCATCCCTGTAAACAGCAACCAACGAGTTGGGCCCACAACCGATGGTCCAATTTTGGGAAAAATATCAACAAAGTTTTAAATTTATTATATTTGTGCACAATTTACCATAAATTTTTTAATGATACCGATTCAGTTCTAAATCTTTTGAGTTGGTGCTAATTCAGTCGTAAACATTTCAACGATGCCAATTGAATTCTAAACTTTTTGATTTAGTGTCAATTTAGTCATAAATATTTTGATTTTGTATTAATTTAGTCTTTTCGACTAATTTTGACTGGATATTGCTGACATAGACGCCGGTCTACTTACATACACCGTAGCGTTGACGTAAATGGTTTTTCTTATTATATTTTAATAATTTTCTTTATTTTTTTCATTTTTTTTCTTTCTTTTTTTCTCTCATTTCTTCTTCTCATTTCGTCGGTGAACAAGCATCAGTCACAGGTGATGGTCAACCATTGGTCATGACCGGGCAGCCTGGCCATGGGAGGCCAAGCCTCAGCAAGGATCAATCTCACCGGATCCGGCCCGAGTGAGGGCACCGGGAGGGATCCCTTGGCCAAATCCAACGAGGCCGCCCTAGCCTAGGCTAGGGTCGACCTTGTCGAATCTAGCATGCGAAGGCCGACCCTCGCTTAGGCAAGGGTGAGCCCCACCGCATCCAACAAGGCCGGCCCTCAACCAGGCTAGGGCAACCCTTGGTGAGGACTCCGTAGCCAAATCTAACAAGGTCGCCCCTAGCCTAAGCGAGGATCAACCTCGCCGACCGCCAAAGGAGCCTTCATCGGGTTGCGCTCAACCAAGCAAAGCTTCACCAGGGCCAAATTCGATAAGGCCGAGCCCCAACAAGGCCAGCTTGCCTTACAATGATTGATGGGTGGTCACAGGTGAAATGAAGAGGGAGAAAAAAAAAAGAAAAAAAGATAGAAAAATTATTTAAAAAATTATTAAAATATTAATAAAAATTGTACATGTCAATGCTAGCGGTACCACGTAAGCGGGCCGGCGTTCACGTCAGCAATGTTTGACCAAAATTAGTCAAAATGACTAATTTGGCACTAATCAAAACATTAATGAATAAATTGGCATCAATTTAAAATGTTTAGAACTCAATTGGCACTAATTCGGAAGGTTGAGGATTGAATTGGGCATCAATGCAATAAGTTTATGACTTTTTGATACTTTTCCTATCCAATTTATTAGGGATGAGCAAACTAACCACATGAACTTGCCGTCTCTAAGGGGGCATCAATTTAGTTGCGATTCCATGTAATTGGAACTAATAAATTTCAGGTGTGGAACTATCCACCCAAACCGATTTTTTTATTTTTTACTTCTTACAAATATGAAAAATCCCTAATACCTCCGCAAACCTCCTCCTTTCATGCCTTTTTTTCTAAATCCGAAACAAAATCCCAATTCGATTCTCATTCTTCTTGCCTCCCTCTCTTTCTCTGTTTTTCGGCCGATCATGATCACCATAGCATCTCATCGAGGTTAATATCCAATGCTTTTTTTTTTTTTATGGCGCTGGTTCTTTTTCCATAACCTTTCGATGTTTGTTGATTCTCTAGTAATTCTATTATTTATATGTTGCTTCAAGTTTTGGGAATTCATACTTCTCTATTTTCCTTCCTAGTCACCTTGAAAATTTTACGATAATCTATGTTGGTGTTTTTGGGCTTTCTAAATTCTTTTTCGTTTCAGTTAAGTTTTTATTTCTCCGTCTTCTCCATTTTCGGGATCTTACATGTCATTTGTTCATTTGTTATTCTTGCAAAGAACCATCAAGTAGGAAAGAATAAGAAAATGCCACCGTTTCCATGACCAATGGTCCCATTCCTGGTTCTAAAAATCGGAACCAGTCCCTTCAATTCTTGATTTTTGAATGGGAATTAGATTACCTGAAAATCGATCACCTGTGCAATTTATGTATGCAACTATGGTTAGTTTTCTTTAATTCACTGGATCCGTTTTATAATTAAAAGAAGAAGAAGTTGTCTTACCAAACCAACGTTTTTTTTAGCTCGAAATTCTTCCAATTTATCATTTCCAAATCTAATGGAATTCCTAAATTTAGAAGGAAGTAATAGAGATGCAGTACCATCGCATAGAGATTTATTTTTTTAGACCATATTTCGATCGTCGTTCAACTCCATCCAAATTCGATTTTGTCCGGATCATTCGTGTGGATCAAAACTCACTCGACCAGAGATTTCGGACCGTCATTATCGCGAGCCTTCCGGGGTCTCACGGCTTTATAGTTTCAAAAAGCTTTGCAAGTGTCAAGCTCAAACGCACCATGGATTCGATTGCACAAGGAAAAACTGTAAAGAGAGTTGAAAGAGATCGAGCAACTCTGTCCACCTTCAATCATTTACAAGCACGGACGATGTACCGACAGATCACCGGACACGGTCCTAGAAAATCACCCTTGGGACGATCCCCGTAACATGTCCATAAACCTCGTAGAAAAAAAAAACGACATGAAAAGGTCCCTTGTAAGATGAGCTGTAGAATTTTTTTTTCCATACACAAGTCAATGTACAACTGCAGAAACTACGCCCGGATCACATGACCGGCACCGGCATGACCATCTCAGCCGGATCGTCTAAGGGCACGCCGGAGATGGCGGCGGCGTCATCGTCCTCGCCTGAAGCCTTCTTCTTCCTGTTGATGAACTCAATGCAGTCCGCGAGGGCCTCGCTGTGGTGCGGGTCATTCACGGGGTAGTACGGGCGGTGCTGCCTCGAGGGCGGGGGCGGCGGCGGCGGTGGCGATGGCGACAACTTGGAGAGGGCAGACAGCATCATGAGGCGGAACACCGCCTCCCGGAAGCGCTCGAGCAGGGTCGAGGGGGCGAACCGGTGGCTCCGGGCGGAGCAGGAGGAGGAGCTGGCGACGGGGCCCTCAGGCGGGGATGCACTGGGCCTTCGCCTTCCTCGGGCTGCACTGTTCTTCTCCTTCTTCTCCTCGCAGCTGTTTCTCCATTTTTTTTTTCTTCCTCGCCGGCTTCCTTCCTTCCTTCTTGACCGCGCCGAGCAGTGCTGTGTTGTGCTGTGTTGCGGTGGTGGTGGTGGTGCGAATTATTGAATGGTATGTTGTTGGGTATTTATGCAAGAATCTTGGCAGACAGGTAAGGTAATTCATAATTCTGATTTGATGTTTGACTATGTTGGGTTCGGAATGGGAGAGTAGACCGCGGCTGGGGTGGCTACGAGCTTAGCCGGCAGGGAGAGCTCGTGGAAGCACTCAAACCCACAAAAAAGAAAGAGCAAGAAAAGTTGAGATGAATATATAATTAAGCCCTTCTTTTCTTATTGCTCATTTATATATTTATTTTGGTATTTATGGCTAAATTATATCATAGATCGGATCAATAGGCTAGCAAGATAAACACCGGGCCTCAAAAACCTTGCCAAGGACCTTGATACCGTAAAATTGGTTGGTCTAGGTACCCACGAAGGACAAGCTGGGTCGAGCTCAATAAGAGAATTTTGTTCCAAACTCACTATGTTCACCTTTCGCATTGATTCGGGCTAGGTACCCATGAAGGACGACCCATTCATTATTCAGGTCTGAATCTATCGTATGAGTATGTTGGGAGGTGTTTACTGCAAAAGAGTGAGGTTATACTTAAAATCATTAATTACATGTTTGTTAAGTAAGAATGGAGCTATCTTAGAGGACGGGGAAGATGAAAGTTAGGAAGGAAAAAGTGAGAAAAAATGATTTGGGCAAAAAAAAATCTCACTCCACTCTTTTCCACATGGTAATTTAATCATATAATTCAAAAATGTTCGATCTGCTTCTCAAGAAAGTCGTACGCAATAGCTTTTATGCATGTCGTGTAGAAAACAATTTGCACCTAAAGATTTATTTCCGTGAAATTTCGCTTATGAATTGTATTTGCTTTCATGAGAAAATCGATTTTTTTCCCCTAAAACGCAGTTCGATTTCGGACCATACGATTCGCCAATTTTTTTTTAATCCTTGTCGACTTTATTTTTGTTTGCTAATGGCGTACATCTCGTTCCTTGGAGATGAAGACACGTCGTTGTCTTAGGCCGCAAATCGGGGAAAGAAAACATTCTCTTGGGAGCAACAGAAAACGACGTCGCCGACGTCGCTCCTCCGTGAAGATATCGACTCGCATCTTATTTGCGGGATCGTCCAGAAATGCTGCAGCATTTCCCGATCTGTTCCCCCTTCTCGCCAGTTTGTCTTTGTACTGCTACCTTTTGGTCACCACTCGCAACAATCTCTTATCTTAAGTAATTATGTTCCTTAATATAATCGCTCCCCGAGGCAAGAATGTATGGACCCGACTATCCGGAGGTCCATCAAAACATCCTAAATATAAGTCCGACGATTCTTGACACCACTCATTTGCCCGATGGAACATGCACTCGGATGAGTTTTTTGGTTTGGAATAAATGGACCCGTCTCACACAAATTGACCCCGCTCAAATCAGGCTTGTCAACACATCGTCGTGTTTTGATGTGAGAAGATCGATAGTTTTAACTCATTTAATTCTCATATTCAAGGACTTTTTTTCGGGGGATACTATGAAAGATGCTCACTATGATGTATTTACTTTAATTCTTTGTGTCTCCAAAAACCAAAAAAAAAAAAAAAAAATCCAAAATTTTATATGTCACACTATGTTTAGAACAAGGATCTAGCTAGGCTCAATTTTTAGATGCACAATATTCTTTTAAAGGCAAGTGCAGAACATACTATTAGGATAATGTGCTATCTTAACATTCTAAAATCTCTAATGCTAGATATAAATTTGAAGAGAAGAATGGAGGAATTAGCTTTGCATGGTTTAAGCACATAAACACATGATTTTATTGGTGAGGCTGGTCTTTTTTCAATGTATTATAAACTGTGCCTTTTACGGGCATAAAGTAGAGAAAAGACAAATAAGATTACATCATCGACGACACAAGGCATATTAATGCCTAGTTCCAAGACACCTAGGACCATGATTCTTCCTAAAGTATTAATTATATTATGACTCATCACCCTAACTCACTCTAAACATAAATTACATCACAAACTCATCGCCTTCACTCATCTTGAAATATTAATGATGATGAGTCATTACAATAATTTTTATGACAAGAAAATTAAGTTACTTGTGTCATAATGTGCAAATTTAGGATTTTTAGCGATGTCCAAAAATTCAGGGTATTTGCGTTGTAGTTGGTATGATTGGAGGTTAATAAGCTTTTTTTCTTTATTATTAAAAGTTTATAGAAGAGTTCGAAAATAGAAAAGTTTTTAAAAGGAGGGAGTTCCCCAAATCGGCTGGCTTTCGGCGGAGGGCGGCAGCCGAGCCGAGCCGAAGGGCAGGGCGGCGCGGCGCGAAGCGAGTACAGGATTTTTGTCCGTATTCGGCAGAGTTTTCACATGGTAACATGTGCGGGGGCTTTTTATATTTTTCCCATTTTTATTCCATCATGCCTTCGCCACGTCCCCCCATAAAAATTCTTAAAATTTCCGGCCGACTTACCGACCACGATCGATCGAACCAACCCCTTCGCCCGTGCATGAACGCGACACTGAAATTCAATTCACCGAAATCTTGTAGTATCCATTATAATATTGACAACGCGATTTGGCATGCTTTCTCTCGATCGGTTCGAGTTCGAATGGACGGGAACGGCGTGCATCGAGTGCATCCACGCAGCTCTTGTAACATGGAGATGGTCTATGAACACGGTACGGCGATCGGGTGTCCCATTTGTACTGGACGAGGGAAGACTTGGTCGTCATCTACCAAATTTGTTTCTCAAGAGATGCTGAGCGCTTAAGGGTCTGATTGGTAACGCCAAACGATGTTTATTTCTAGTTTTTTACAAAAAATAATGAAATCCATTTTGTAACATTTTTGTTCAGTAAATGGATTTACAACATAATAAATAAATAAATAAATAAATTGCTTCTGTGTTCTTGAAAACAATTCTAGCATCAAGCATTTTCTTATTCTTCTTCTTCTTCTTAATTTTTTCCATTTCTTTTCTTCTTCATCTAGCGAGCGATTTCGCCGGTGGCTAGGTGAGGCTTGGGCAACGAGGCCCCCCGAGGTCCTCAACCTTGCAAAGACAAGGACCGGTGGTGGCTAGAGAAAGAAGAAGAAAATGAAAATAGAAAAGAAAAAGGAGAAAAATGTAATAAAATTATTTAAAACAATTAAAAGGAATTCTAAGTCAATTTTTTTTTTTTTTGCAAATCGTATCAAAAGAAATATAAATTTTATGCAACTACTTAATAGTTTCAAATGTTCGGAAGTTTATAAAGGAAACAAAAAAATCATTTATGAGAAAAAATTATTCACAAGAACAAAATAGTTACCAAATGCACGCTAAATCAATCCACTAACCTAAATTTACATTCATCGAGATTGTGCATGCATGTGTCACGGTTTGTGAAAGCTCTTGTACTCGTGACACTTGTGAGTAATGCTTTGGGATTATCAAGTGAAGAGTGAGAATGCAGAGGAGATAAACACAACTAGTCCGTAGGAGTGGTGTTAGGACGGTTGGTGCTAGGAGTTCTAAGATTGAAGGATTATATTACTTAGGAGCTTTGAAGGCGGGGTTGACTTCTCGTGCATAAATTGGTTGAGAGCCGGATACTGCTTTCCCCGATGACATAGTAGGCCGAAACCAATTGTTGAGCCCAAAAGATCCGCCGTCTCGTTCAATGGATTAGATGTTCAAGTTAAGTTGGGTATGATATGATCTCGTAAAGCAAGCTATTCACAGCTTGTTCTCGGAACAACTATGGAACGAAGGTTGACGTGGCGAATTCCGCTCGTCGTGCCTCATGGGTTGTTTTGCGGCTAAGGAACCGCTAGCCCATGACAATTTGGTATCAAAGCAAGTTCCCTTTAGTAAGTGGGTAAGTCGGAGAAAGATCTGATTCCTCGCTCCAATGTAGGTTGAATTGGAGAGTATCAGTGGTCTACCTGGTCCTACAAGGGCGAAGAGTGAATTGCCAAGGCAAAATATGCTCAGACAAAGCATAGCTCTCGACTAGCTTCTAGGATGACAATGGGCACGGGGAAGAATCGGTTCCTTGCCGAGTGAGTTGAGTTGGAGAAGAACTGATTCCTCACTGAATGAGGATAACGTTCCTAGATCAATTGATGAATCTAAAGAAGAGGTCTATTGCCACGTTTTCAACAAGGAAAACCTCCATTAGTCTGTTGGGGCCAAGATGCTTAGTAGGCAAAAATGGCGCTCGCTAAAAGATGCGCTTGGTGAAAATGCCACACTTGCCGAGGAAAGAACAGGTGACCGAAAAAGGGCTCGAACAATTGAGATCAAAATAGGCTACCAATGGAGCAAAACCTATTTTGTTGGGTGAGCGTGACCATTCGATGTATGATCCCAAAAGTGGCGCATAAATGGTTAAGAGATGCAAGGAAGCGACAGACTAAACCGCAACTAGAGCGTTGTGGAATCGAGTGGGGGAGAATGTCACAACGTGAAACCTTCCATACTCGCGACACTTGTGAGTGGTGCTTGAGATTATTGAGTGAAAATGAGGATGTAGAGGGGATAAACACAACTAATTGGTGGGAGTGGCGTCGGGACGATTGGTGTTAAGAGTTTTAGGATTGAAATATTATATTACTTAGGAGCTCTGAAGTTGGGGTAGACCTCCCGTGCACAAACTAATTGGGAACTGATGCCGCTTCCTAATGAGGTCATAGCAAACCGAAACTAGTTATTGAGCCTAAAGAGATATGTTGTCTCGCTCGATGGATTAGATACTCGAGCTAAGCCGGGCTTGGTACGATCTTGTATAAGGAAGCTATTCATCATTTGTTCTCCGGAATAACTATTGAACGAGGGCTAGCCGGTGAATTCCGCCGCTAGGTGCCTCATGGGTTGTTCTACTGCCAAGGAATTGCCAGCTTGTGACACATGCATGACATTAGGTGGTTATGCATTGAGCACTTACGACGCTTTCATGTAAATGTGACAAATGGGTCAAGCCAAGCTGTCGTCAGGGTACTAGTCATAGAACTAATTTTAAAAACCTTACCAGACACACCCCCATGACTAACATGTTACTAAACTTTACATAAAATCAATCGGACCAAGCTCAAGAAGAGAACGACTTGCCAATGCTCCCTCAATTCGAACATCAAAGCAATTGCACAAAAGCAAGTCTCGACAGGCCTTGTGGATTGTCGGGCTCATGATGGTAATAAACATAAAATGATATGATGGCATAGTGTCTAGAACCCGGGGATACTAGTTAGACGTGATGGTTCTAGACACCGTGTGAAGCACGTGTCTAATTGACAGAAAATAAGCTTCTAACAGGGGGTTTCCAACGGTGTGGTATGATAACTTGAAGCCCAAACTTTGGATGCGTTCATTATATTAACGTGTCGATGCTGCACGCCCTATCCTCTTAATTGGAGGGAGTTTTTCTTCCTCGCCCCTAAATACCCCGAATTTTACATTTCTAGGTTCGGATGAAACAAGGTTTAAAACATATTCAGGTCAACATGTCTAATTATATGATTTAGCATTTTGTTGGGTACTCTTCTCAAGGAGGGTAATCTTCCCCACGCTCGAAGCAGATTTGCTTTGTCGCCGACCTCCTTGGTTAGAGAATAATTTTCTGACAAATTTGGGAAGTCATGAGAGAGTCTACTTGTTCGGGAAATAGAAAAGTGCCACGTGAGAAACTGGATCCCTCATTTTTTTTAAGTGTGCTATCTCTTATTGGGAAATTTATTTAAAAAGTTCTAAATCTATTGTACATAGGCTAATTCAGTTTTCAATTTTGTTATTTAGTCTTAAACCTTCCAATTTTTTCAATTCGGAACTAAATCTTTTGACAACTTGTCAATTCAATCATAAACCTTTTAATTTACAAATTTAATTCTAAATTTTTAATTTTTTTTATCAAACTAATCCTAAACTTTTTGACGAATTGCTAATTTAGTTTTTCCAATTAATTTTGGTTGGATATCGCTGATCCGGACGCCCATTTTGTTCGGTGTTGATGTTTAAGTTAGAAGAGGGAGAAATTTGAAATGTAAAGTGAACTAACAAATGTTTTCGGGCATATCTTTCGAATGAGCTTTTAGCTTTGTATTTATGATACGTTACATCACGGAGCGGTAGGTAAGGTGCATCGGCACAAATCGGGAGGACTTACATGAACTCACTGAAATCAGTAGATGAGAAAAAGAGTCCTCGTGCCGATCCAGAGGGAGTCGAAGCGGTGTCAAGCTTCTCACCATTGTTGGCGACTAGCGAGCATGGCCTTGGTGTTACAGACAGAGAGAGGGAGATTTTATCGAGCGCCACTGTACTAACGGCACGGTTCGATTGCTCGCCGCGGTGG